>OZ005734.1:142199664-143399664 GCA_963930755.1 Eudasyphora cyanicolor
TTATTATTATTATTATTATTATATTATTATTATTATTATTATTATTATATTATTATTATTATTATTATTATTATTATTATTATTATTATTATTATTATTATTATTATTATTATTATTATTATTATTATTATTATTATTATTATTATTATTATTATTATTATTATTATTATTATTATTATTATTATATTATTATTATTATTATTATTATTATTATTATTATTATTATTATTATTATTATTATTATTATTATTATTATTATTATTATTATTATTTTATTATTATTATTATTATTATTATTATTATTATTATTATTATTATTATTATTATTATTATTATTATTATTATTATTATTATTATTATTATTATTATTATTATTATTATTATTATTATTATTATTATTATTATTATTATTATTATTATTATTATTATTATTATTATTATTATTATTATTATTATTATTATTATTATTATTATTATTATTATTATTATATTATTATTATTATTATTATTATTATTATTATTATTATTATTATTATTATTATTATTATTATATTATTATTATTATTATTATTATTATTATTATTATTATTATTATTATTATTATTATTATTATTATTATTATTATTATTATTATTATTATTATTATTATTATTATTATTATTATTATTATTATTATTATTATTATTATTATTATTATTATTATTATTATTATTATTATTATTATTATTATTATTATTATTATTATTATTATTATTATTATTATTATTATTATTATTATTATTATTATTATTATATTATTATTATTATTATTATTATATATTATTATTATTATTATTATTATTATTATTATTATTATTATTATTATTATTATTATTATTATTATTATTATTATTATTATTATTATTATTATTATTATTATTATTATTATTATATTATTATTATTATTATTATTATTATTATTATTATTATTATTATTATTATTATTATTATTATTATTATTATTATTATTATTATTATTATTATTATTATTATTATTATTATTATTATTATTATTATTATTATTATTATTATTATTATTATTATTATTATTATTATTATTATTATTATTATTATTATTATTATTATTATTATTATATTATTATTATTATTATTATTATTATTATTATTATTATTATTATTATTATTATTATTATTATTATTATTATTATTTTATTATTATTATTATTATTATTATTATTATTATTATTATTATTATTATTATTATTATTATTATTATTATTATATTATTATTATTATTATTATTATTATTATTATTATTATTATTATTATTATTATTATTATTATTATTATTATTATTATTATTATTATTATTATTATTATTATTATTATTATTATTATTATTATATTATTATTATTATTATTATTATTATTATTATTATTATTATTATTATTATTATTATTATTATTATTATTATTATTATTATTATTATTATTATTATTATTATTATTATTATTATTATTATTATTATTATTATTATTATTATTATTATTATTATTATTATTATTATTATATTATTATTATTATTATTATTATTATTATTATTATTATTATTATTATTATTATTATTATTATTATTATTATTATTATTATTATTATTATTATTATTATTATTATTATTATTATTATTATTATTATTATTATTATTATTATTATTATTATTATTATTATTATTATTATTATTATATTATTATTATATTATTATTATTATTATTATTATTATTATTATTATTATTATTATTATTATTATTATTATTATTATTATTATTATTATTATTATTATTATTATTATTATTATTATTATTATTATTATTATTATTATTATTATTATTATTATTATTATTATTATTATTATTATTATTATTATTATTATTATTATTATTATTATTATTATTATTATTATTATTATTATTATTATTATTATTATTATTATTATTATTATTATATTATTATTATTATTATTATTATTATTATTATTATTATTATTATTATTATTATTATTATTATTATTATTATTATTATTATTATTATTATTATTATTATTATTATTATTATTATTATTATTATTATTATTATTATTATTATTATTATTATTATTATTATTATTATTATTATATTATTATTATTATTATTATTATTATTATTATTATTATTATTATTATTATTATTATTATTATTATTATTATTATTATTATTATTATTATTATTATTATTATTATTATTATTATTATTATTATTATTATTATTATTATTATTATTATTATTATTATTATTATTATTATTAATATTATTATTATTATTATTATTATTATTATTATTATTATTATTATTATTATTATTATTATTATTATTATTATTATTATTATTATTATTATTATTATTATTATTATTATTATTATTATTATTATTATTATTATTATTATTATTATTATTATTATTATTATTATTATTATTATTATTATTATTATTATTATTATTATTATTATTATTATTATTATTATTATTATTATTATTATTATTATTATTATTATATTATTATTATTATTATTATTATTATTATTATTATTATTATTTTATTATTATTATTATTATTATTATTATTATTATTATTATTATTATTATTATTATTATTATTATTATTATTATTATTATTATTATTATTATTATTATTATTATTATTATTATTATTATTATTATTATTATTATTATTATTATTATTATTATTATTATTATTATTATTATTATTATTATTATTATTATTATTATTATTATTATTATTATTATTATTATTATTATTATTATTATTATTATTATATTATTATTATTATTATTATTATTATTATTATTATTATTATTATTATTATTATTATTATTATTATTATTATTATTATTATTATTATTATTATTTATTATTATTATTATTATTATTATTATTATTATTATTATTATTATTATTATTATTATTATTATTATTATTATTATTATTATTATTATTATTATTATTATTATTATTATTATTATTATTATTATTATTATTATTATTATTATTATTATTATATTATTATTATTATTATTATTATTATTATTATTATTATTATTATTATTATTATTATTATTATTATTATTATTATTATTATTATTATTATTATTATTATTATTATTATTATTATTATTATTATTATTATTATTATTATTATTATTATTATTATTATATTATTATTATTATTATTATTATTATTATTATTATTATTATTATTATTATTATTATTATTATTATTATTATTATTATTATTATTATTATTATTATTATTATTATTATTATTATTATTATTATTATTATTATTATTATTATTATTATTATTATTATTATTATTATTATTATTATTATTATTAATTATTATTATTATTATTATTATTATTATTATTATTATTATTATTATTATTATTATTATTATTATTATTTATTATTATTATTATTATTATTATTATTATTATTATTATTATTATTATTATTATTATTATTATTATTATTATTATTATTATTATTATTATTATTATTATTATTATTATTATTATTATTATTATTTATTATTATTATTATTATTATTATTATTATTATTATTATTATTATTATTATTATTATTATTATTATTATTATTATTATTATTATTATTATTATTATTATTATTTATATTATTATTATTATTATTATTATTATTATTATTATTATTATTATTATTATTATTATTATTATTATTATTATTATATTATTATTATTATTATTATTATTATTATTATTATTATTATTATTATTATTATTATTATTATTATTATTATTATTATTATTATTATTATTATTATTATTATTATTATTATTATTATTATTATTATTATTATTATTATTATTATTATTATTATTATTATTATTATTATATTATTATTATTATTATTATTATTATTATTATTATTATTATTATTATTATTATTATTATTATTATATTATTATTATTATTATTATTATTATTATTATTATTATTATTATTATTATTATTATTATTATTATTATTATTATTATTATTATTATTATTATTATTATTATTATTATTATTATTATTATATTATTATTATTATTATTATTTATTATTATTATTATTATTATTATTATTATTATTATTATTATTATTATTATTATTATTATTATTATATTATTATTATTATTATTATTATTATTATTATTATTATTATTATTATTATTATTATTATTATTATTATTATTATTATTATTATATTATTATTATTATTATTATTATTATTATTATTATTATTATTATTATTATTATTATTATTATTATTATATTATTATTATTATTATTATTATTATTATTATTATTATTATTATTATTATTATTATTATTATTATTATTATTATTATTATTATTATTATTATTATTATTATTATTATTATTATTATTATTATTATTATTATTATTATTATTATTATTATTATTATTATTATTATTATTATTATTATTATTATTATTATTATTTTATTATTATTATTATTATTATTATTATTATTATTATTATTATTATTATTATTATTATTATTATTATTATTATTATTATTATTATTATTATTATTATTATTATTATTATTATTTATTATTATTATTATTATTATTATTATTATTATTATTATTATTATTATTATTATTATTATTATTATTATTATTATTATTATTATTATTATTATTATTATTATTATTATTATTATTATTATTATTATTATTATTATTATTATTATTATTATTATTATTATTATTATTATTATTATTATATTTTATTATTATATTATTATTATTATTATTATTATTATTATTATTATTATTATTATTATTATTATTATTATTATTATTATTATTATTATTATATTATTATTATTATTATTATTATTATTATTATTATTATTATTATTATTATTATTATATTATTATTATTATTATTATTATTATTATTATTATTATTATTATATTATTATTATTATTATTATTATTATTATTATTATTATTATTATTATTTATTATTATTATTATTATTATTATTATTATTATTATTATTATATTATTATTATTATTATTATTATTATTATTATTATTATTATTATTATTATTATTATTATTATTATTATTATTATTATTATTATTATTATTATTATTATTATTATTATTATTATTATTATTATTATTATTATTATTATTATTATTATTATTATTATTATTATTATTATTATTATTATTATTATTATTATTATTATTATTATTATTATTATTATTATTATTATTATTATTATTATTATTATTATTATTATTATTATTATTATTATTATTATTATTATTATTATTATTATTATATTATTATTATTATTATTATTATTATTATTATTATTATTATTATTATTATTATTATTATTATTATTATTATTATTATTATTATTATTATTATTATTATTATTATTATTATTATTATTATTATTATTATTATTATTATTATTATTATTATTATTATTATTATTATTATTATTATTATTATTATTATTATTATTATTATTATTATTATTATTATTATTATTATTATTATTATTATTATTATTATTATTATTATTATTATTATTATTATTATTATTATTATTATTATTATTATTATTATTATTATTATATTATTATTATTATTTATTATTATTATTATTATTATTATTATTATTATTATTATTATTATTATTATTATTATTATTATTATTATTATTATTATTATTATTATTATTATTATTATTATTATTATTATTATTATTATTATTATTATATTATATTATTATTATTATTATTATTATTATTATTATTATTATTATTATTATTATTATTATTATTATTATTATTATTATTATTATTATTATTATTATTATTATTATTATTATTATTATTATTATTATTATTATTATTATTATTATTATTATTATTATTATTATTATTATTATTATTATTATTATTATTATTATTATTATTATTATTTATTATTATTATTATTATTATTATTATTATTATTATTATTATTATTATTATTATTATTATTATTATTATTATTATTATTATTGTTATTATTATTATTATTATTATTATTATTATTATTATTATTATTATTGTTATTATTATTATTATTATATTATTATTATTATTATTATTATTATTATTATTATATTATTATTATTATTATTATTATTATTATTATTTTATTATTATTATTATTATTATTATTATTATTATTATTATTATTATTATTATTATTATTATTATTATTATTATTATTATTATTATTATTATTATTATTATTATTATTATTATTATTATTATTATTATTATTATTATTATTATTATTAATTATTATTATTATTATTATTATTATTATTATTATTATTATTATTATTATTTTATTATTATTATTATTATTATTATTATTATTATTATTATTATTATTATTATTATTATTATTATTATTATTATTATTATTATTATTATATTATTATTATTATTATTATTATTATTATTATTATTATTATTATTATTATTATTATTATTATTATTATTATTATTATTATTATTATTATTATTATTATTATTATTATTATTATTATTATTATTATATAATTACTATTATTATTATTATTATTATATTATAATTACTTGAAATTTTGTACGGTGTAATGCTTTTTTAGTATCTAGAGTCCTGAGAAAAGTGGCCGTTATTGCTAC
Source organism: Eudasyphora cyanicolor (assembly GCA_963930755.1). NCBI lineage: Eukaryota > Metazoa > Arthropoda > Insecta > Diptera > Muscidae > Eudasyphora > Eudasyphora cyanicolor. The sequence continues at coordinate 142,206,526 of OZ005734.1, forward strand.
GCCCCTTATGATACCTCCCACACATATGGGCATTTTGTATCAAAAGTAAACCGCTTTTAACTTTAATACCAGTACATACTTTAAATTTATTTAATGCAATTTGAATTGATAATAATTTAATTAAAGCAAAAACTATATACATTTACGAATTTGTTTGGGACTCAAGGTGAGGAGATTCATAAGTCGGTTTACCAGACTGAACTTTCTTACTTGTTTTTTTAAATCAAACTTTCAAAAATTTTCAAAAAACCAGTAAGGAAAGACAGACAGGCAATGCAAAAATGGGCATTGCAATAAGCATTTGGCAGTGTTCGTGTACAAATTTCGTACTGATCGGATATAAAATACGGTTTCTACAGCGCATACATGTCAAATCGGTATAAAACATATATATGGGGGCTACATCTAAATCTGAACTGAATTTCCCCGAATTTTGAAGTTTTCATTCATGTAATAAGAAAACTCCCTCTGCCGAATGACGTACTTATCGGATATTAAATACGGTTTCTACCTGTCAAATCGGGTGTAACACATAAATATATTGGGACTATGTTGAAATCTGAACCGAATCTGGCAGCGTTCATACTAGTAAAAAGAAAACACTCTCTATTGAATTTCGTACTGATCGGATATAAAAAATGGTTTCTACAGTGCTTACATGTCAAATCGGGTGAAACATATATATGACGGAAATATCTAAATCTGAACCGATTTTCTCTGAAATTGGTAGTGCTCATTCACGTAATAAGAAAACTCTCTCTGCCGAAATTCGTACTGATCGGAAAAAATACGGTTTCTAAAGCGGCTATATCTAAATCTCAACCGACTTTGACCAATTTCAATAGGGATCGTCCTTCAATTCAAAAAAAGGGCACTGTGCTAAATTTCATCACAATCGGACCATAAATACGACCTGCACTTTGGTTACAACGATACATCTACAAACGGACGGACGGACAGTAGGACGTGGTTAAATCGACTCAGGAAGTAATTCCAAGTCGATCGGTATACTAAACGATGGGTCTACTTCTTCTCCCTTTGGGTGTTACAAACAAATGCACAAACTCATAATACCCTGGACCACTGAATCAAGTAAAATGTTTAATGATATTCTATGAATACTTCTTCTAAGGCTGACATTACTACTATGTTTTTTTTTGTTTTCAGCAAAATTAATAGATTTTTTATTACAAGTAGAAATAATCTTGCATTTTTTAGAATTGAGGTATCGATATATAGGTTTACTCATTTTCCCATTTCTTAGGGTAAAATAGGAATCTATATTGAAACGGGAGAAAGTTTATTACTCGAAGTTCTCTGACCTTTGAAGCCAAGCTGTTTGCCCGTTCACTTCCAATCACTCCATTGTGTCCCGGTACCCAGCAAATACGCAATTGACCATAGGCTAAGTAATCATTTATCGTTTTTTTTCAGTCCAACACAGTTCTGGATTTGACCCTTTCCGATGTTATTGCTTTAATCGCCTTTTGGCTATCTGTAAAGATGTTGGCATATTTAGGCTTTGTGGTGTTAGTGAGCCTGTTCACACACTCCGTGATTGCTCAAACTTGTGCTTGAAATACCGTGTTATGGTCAGGGAGGCGGAAGTGAAGTTGGCTTCTGGTTCATCAATAAAAAGTCCCAGACCCGTCCTTCCTCCTCGCTTGGACCCATCCGTGTAGCAGCTGGTTCCCACTGGCACAGGGGCCAAAGTTCCATTTTCCCAGGAGCGTCTGTCAGGCACAAACGAATCACAGGTAGCTGTAAGCCGCACTTCAGGAATGCGGTCGGAGATTTCTGGCGTTTGAATCTGACCAACTAGAGATTCTAAAATCTTCTGATGGTACGACTTGTGGTCTCGATTTATCCATTCACCCATCACTTGTAGACGTCTTGCTGTGAGGGCTGGGGATGTCTATTGGTTGGATGTGCAGTATAGTCTCCAACTTTTTTGTTGGTGCATTTCTAAATGTCCAAAATCTTCTGGTAACATATAATTGCATTTGAATAAGTCCACCATGTAACGTTTTAATGTGAGCATCTGTAAAAATGAGAAGAGATAAGGTTTTGTTTGGACAAGAGAATAGGATGCTTGAAATCATAGTGAAACTTAGCTTTTGGTAATCGACCTCCAACTCGGATTATTCCATTTTCATCGATAAAAGGGCAAAGGTGTGCAATTTTACTGTTGGAATGTACATATTTCTCCTTCGGTAGTTGAATGAGTTCTTCTTCAAAATCTACCATTGGAGACGTTGTAACCAATGTCAGTAGAGCTTTATTTAGCTCAGTAGTTCTGAGACAACCGAAAAAACGTTGTTCTGTTTCGCGGACTCTAGTATTGTGAGCGAATCGTAACATAGAAGCTGTCACACGTCTTAGTTACCCTGCAGCTAAAATCATTTCTAGTTGCTTATTGAACCAGTCATAAGCTAGTTGCAAAAAACTTTTATCTGAACTGTTTTACAGTACTTGCATGGTACCTACATGGTGGTTGCAGATCAACACGTTCGTCTCTCTGTCGTCAGCAGCAGAGAAATAAGCAAAAACGATTGTCTGAACTGCTTTACGAGCAAGTACTCGCTTGGTGCTGGCAGAGTAAATGTGTCTCTCTCCCACCACAATTCTCTTGTACTCTCTTAATCTCAAATATAGTAATAACTGAACTAGATATTAACTAGTGCTGAATTGTAAACAAATGAACTAGTTGGATGCCTATGACAAACCAATGTTAAAATCGATAGTTCGTTATATGAAAAAAGGACAGATATGTTACTAGTTTAAAGTAAAAAGCAACTAGTATATTTCTATATACAAACTAGTCCTTTTGGCTGCAGGGTAAGATCAGCTATGGCCAACGTCAATGTATGCGATTTGTTCGAGTGTGTTGGGTATGCGTAAAAGCTCTTTTATTGTTACTTCTGCAAACAGTGTGGTGCAAAAATGACGCACTTCGCGTCATTTTAAGAGGAACGCATTAGTTCATCTATATCTATTTCACTCTCATAATTTGTAATTCGAATGAGATCTGAAACATGGTTATCAGATAATCTATGTCGGTATTTATTTAATAACATTTTCAAACATAGAATATAATTTATATTTTTCATTTTTGAGCTTAGGATACTTATCACCTTTTATTTGCTTCCAAAAATGTTCACCACTTTCTGAGGGAATTAGAAAATCTTCTTTCATTCGTGTTAATTCTTCCTGAAGCTCAATTTTTTGCTCTTGTATATTACATACAAGAGGGTAGTCGTGTAAACAGGGTTACCATAACCCTTTTTCGGAAAGGAGGACTTTTGTGCCAGAAAAGGAGGACATTTGCAAAGAGAGTTTGGAACTTTCGGAGGACATTTAAAAAATACAGTAATTGGAGGGATTGACCATTTTACTATGATCAACAATTAAACTCCAAAACAGTAAGGAATGTCTAAGGTCGGGCAGAGTCGGCGATGTGATACCGTATAGCACCCATCGGAGCAGAATAAGAAGAAATATAATCATGTTTTATAATTGTTATTTTTCTAATTTTGAACAAAATTTCCGAAAATTTTTGCACTTAGCATTGTTTAGAATGAAGGTATTGATATGAGGTGTACATTAAACTGCTCAGCCATTTGCGCAGCAGATCTTCGGTAGTCGAGGTCTGTTTAGGAATGTGGCATCCAGGGAACGCCAGTGTTGGTATTAATTAGTTTGTCAGTTGCCGTCCACCATACCACAATGCCGTGTAACAGTATTGGACGAACTACTGCTATATATATCCATTGGACGATTTTAGGAGAGGGTCCCCACCGCGACCCTACAGCCTTTTTGCAGGAATATAAGGCGACGTTGGCCTTCCTTACACGTTCCAATACGTTAAGACTAAATAACAGTTTTTTATCTAGAATTATTCCTAAAGATTTTGCACTTTCAAAAAATGCTAGATCTGTTTTATTTACCGAGGAGGATGGTCCACATGAGGGACATTATTCATCCAAGCAAAGAGAACCAATTCTGTCTTGTTTGGGTTAACGCCCAAACCGGCGTTCAGGGGTGCGTCAGATGCTGGCGTGCACGGCCAAATATGAGGTCATGATGCTGGACCTGCTGCTGGAGGTCGAGCATTGGAGGGCTGGAGGTGGTGGTGTTGGCGTTGCTGCGGCTGGCCATGGACGGCCTGTGGCTGCCAGGAGTGCTGCCGTTGCTGCTGCTGCTGTGACGGTGGTTGCTGCCCAACCGGCGGTGCCGAAACCAGTAGATACGTGGTCGGCGATCATCAGAAAGGATGGCGCGACAGGTGCGGAGGTGGTGAAGGAGGTGGCGCCGACGATGAACGTCCGCGTTCACACCCTCCGCCCGATGAAGAATGGAGGTGCGATTATACGCACCCCTTCGGTGGCAGAACGGCAGAGAATAATGGAGAATGCCAAGATCGCGGAGGCAGGGATGGTGGTATCGGCCAATGATAAACTTGGCCCTAGATTGATTCTTCGAGACGTAAGCAAGGCAATCAGCCCTGAAAAATTCATGGAGGAATTGTACCGGCAGAATTTTGGGCCGGACATGGAGTTTGGTGTTTTTGAGAAGAGCGTCCGCCTCGCCTCTAAGGCATGGCAGATAAGTCCGACCGGTGACACGGACGTTACACTAGAATGTACGCCGCGCGTAGCTGAGAAGCTGTTGGAAGCTGGAGGTGCATACATTCTGTGGCACAGGGTTGTCGTTCGGTTGAAGGAGGAGGTGCCAGCGTGTCACCGGTGCTACGGATTTGATCATATGATCCGTGACTGTCGCCAGACGCAGAGCGTATGCAGGAGATGCGATCTGATAGAACACACCGTTCATCAGTGTCCCAACGAGGCGAGATGTCGGAATTGCGGTGATGGCTGAGCTCGGGCAGGAGATGAGGAGAGTAGGTGTCTCCTTGGCTCTGCTACAGGAGCCGTATGCTGTAGATGGTAGTGTAGTTGGTTTGCCGGGGGGTATGCGGGTGTTTACGGACGAGGGTGCACACTCGGAAATAGTGGTGGACAGTGCGGACATGGACTGTACGGTTGTGGCGGGGGTTAGCCAATACGGGGTTTGTGTTTCGGTGGAAGGTAGTTTTGGGAGGATGCTTTTGGCTAGCATCTATTGTAGGTTTGGTGTTCCATTGGAGCCATATCTAAGGTATATGGATACCGTGCTACTACTAGCGAGTAGCATTCCGGTGATCCTCGGTTTGGATGCAAATGCATCCTCTCGTATGTGGTTCTCTAAGATGAACAGGCATTCTGCTGGTCATCAGAACCACCTACGGGGAGAGATGTGGATGGTGACGCGTGGAGTAGGGGTGCTGAATGAGCCCAGCGATCTGTATACCTTCGATGGGCCCAATGGGAGAAGTGACATTGACGTGACAGCTGCGAATGGGGTGAAAGACATGAGATTTCGGACAGTGTCTATCGGGTGAAAAGTAGGAAATCACCAGGTATCGATAGTATTACTGGAGAGATGGTTAAAGCCATCTGGAAGGCAATACCAGAGTACCTGGATAGTATCTATCAGAGTTGCTTAGTAGATGGCTTATTCCCAGGAGCTTGGAAGATGGCGCGAGTTGTTGTGCTGCTTAAGTCTCCCGAGAAGGTGAGGAGTGATCCTCGCTCTTATCGGGGCATCAGTCTTCTCTCGGAGCTTGGAAAAGTTCTCGAGAGAATAATGGTGTCACGGCTGAAGCAGCGCATCGATGAGAGCACTCTCTCTGAGCGACTGCAGTTTGGATTTAAGTCTAACCGGTCTACCGAGGATGCTTTAATGCATGTAAGTCGTAGCGTTAGCGAGTCGACAGCCAAGTATGTACTGGGTATATTTGTTGATTTTCGAGGTGCATTTGATAATCTCCTTTGGGACAGCGTGCTCCAGCGATTAGTCCAGGTTGGGTGCTGTGAGCTTAGGCTTTGACAGAGCTATTTTGAGGATAGGAAAGTTTGTGTGGTGGGTGCCAGCGGCACAGTTTGGAAGGAGGTGACTCGCGGCTCTCCCCAGGGTTCTATCTGTGGTCCATTTATGTGGAACCTCATGATGGATCCCTTGTTACAGTCGCTTGCCGACTCTTACAAGCTGTGTGCATACGCCGATGACCTGCTCATCTTGATCGAAGGCCAGTCTCGTGCTGAGCTGGAGAGAAAAGGTGGAGTGGCCATGCGTACTGTCGGTGAATGGAGTGCACGTGTTGGCGTCGAGGTGTCGGTGGAGAAGTCCTCGACAATGCTGCTCAAGGGCAGCCTGTCTGCGGGGCGTCCTCCACTCATTCGTTCTGGCGAGGCTACCGGCGACGTTGGCCTTCCTTACACGTTCCAGTACGTTAAGTCTGAATAACAGTTTCCTATCTAGAATTATTCCTAAAATTTTTGCACTTTCAAAAAATACTAAAAATACTGTTTTATTTACCGAGGAGGATGGTCCACATGAGGGACATTATTCATCCTAGCAAAGAGAACCAATTCTGTCTGGTTTGGGTTAACGCCCAAACCGTTGCTTCTGGCCCATCCAGCCAACTTGTTCAGAGCCACCTGTAGGGATGATTCGATAGTGCTCACAAGTTCGTGCATGGCTGATTCTGTAGACTTTCCCTTATTGTTAGCATGTTGGTTCCCCGACTTATGGAAGGCTACATCGCTAATGTTCAAAACTCGATCGATAAGGTTCTTAGCTGGTTTATATATGATCTTTTTGTGTGCATCGAATGAAATTTGACAATTCTGCAGGATGCAGTAGGCTTATATTATTTTATTGTCTTTTCGTATTATTAGTGAATCCAGGTACGTAGGTTTGTTGCAGTTTTCCAACTCAATGGTGAATTGTATTTTGGAGTTAAAGTTATTGAAATTCGTCAAGATGTTGTTTATTGCACTACGTTTCGCTATCCCAAAAACGTCATCCAAATATTTCGTCAAAATCGTAGGTCTAGTATCACAGTAGTTTAGGCATTCTTCTAACAGTTCCTCCATCCAGTACAAGCTATGATGGGGATGCTGATGAACTTCGCGGTAAGCCACGTTTTTTTCTTGATAAAACGTGTCCTTGTGTTGAAAGTACCGATTTTCCTGGACACAGAATTTAAATATTTTCATAAAAATCCTTTAGTCATTGTAGGAGATATAGTGGCTATTCGAGCCACAAAGAAAAAAACACCTTTTATTCTTAGGTTTAATATAAAATTAGTTTCACGATATAAATTTTTATTTAGTTTAGGATTTAGATTTAAATGTAAGTAATTTTACACAGCGAGGCAGGAGTACTTTTTCGTTGGTTTCTACTTAACAAATGATTCCACGTATTTACTTTAGCTTGCATAAAAGTCAAGCCATAGAAATATGTAACAAATCAAAAGTGAGTAAAACCAAACAAATAATATAGAGACAGAATATGCAAAGATCAACGTCACGCATGCAATGGCCTTGATCTTGAATTGAAAGAATACGAATATAATAATTCGTCAAATAGAAAATAACAGATAGAATATGCAACAAAAACGATCAACAGCGACAAACACCAATACTTCTTTTTCGCTGTTTACATTACATTCGTATATATGTAACAGCGCTGAAGGGAGAATGCTTTGCGTAGGTATGATGCATTGACTGCAACTGACCACCGAGTAAGGTGACCAGTCGCACAAAAAGAGTGATAACTTAAATCTGATAACTAAATGAATATGTATATAAGAAATTAATCCGCAAAATTCCCCGGCACTACTGTTCTTGATTACTTCAAAGTCGAAGATATGAGGTATTTTATTCGGTTTCTGAGATTACCATGCTATGCCTCTACGCACAGCAACTCGTTTGGTTTTTTGTCGAACAGAAGTCATCTTTGACAGGTAGCATTGCAATCTTCGAGACAGGACGTTTGTAAATTTTTCCGTTTGATTTTAGAGATACGACACGAACTCGACTATCAGCTACGGGATGAGCAGCAATTATTCTGGCAAGCTGCCACTGCCCAACCTCAACATTCTTTTGCGGAGTTAACCATTTTGGGCGGGATTGTAGACGGTTAATATATTCCGTTGACCAACGCTTCCAGAATTGCTGTTTGAGCAGTTCGACAACTTTCCACCTTAAAAGTCCCTAGAGGATTTTCGAGAACTCTCAGAATTGGATCTCCAACAAGAAAATGAGATGGACTAAGAGATTCACTATCAGAGGGGTCAGATAAAAGTGGGCACAATAGTCTGAAATTCAACCATCCCTCAATATGGGCCAGTAATGTTGATAATTCCTCAAATGTTAAAATTCTGTTCTCCACAATGCGTTTCAAACGATGTTTTGTGGACTTTACGCCAGCCTCCCATAGTTTGCCGAAATTTGGGGATGCTGGTGGTATGAAATGCCAGTTTGTGCCATTATTAGCATTAGTATCTCAACTAGTTCTTTTGGCAGCGAATCACAATTTCTTCGTTTTAGAATTTGTAGCTCTTTGTTTGAGCCAATAAAATTTGGGCGGGATTGTAGACGGTTAATATATTCCGTTGACCAACGCTTCCAGAATTGCTGTTTGAGCAGTTCGACAACTTTCCACCTTAAAAGTCCCTAGAGGATTTTCGAGAACTCTCAGAATTGGATCTCCAACAAGAAAATGAGATGGACTAAGAGATTCACTATCAGAGGGGTCAGATAAAAGTGGGCACAATAGTCTGAAATTCAACCATCCCTCAATATGGGCCAGTAATGTTGATAATTCCTCAAATGTTAAAATTCTGTTCTCCACAATGCGTTTCAAACGATGTTTTGTGGACTTTACGCCAGCCTCCCATAGTTTGCCGAAATTTGGGGATGCTGGTGGTATGAAATGCCAGTTTGTGCCATTATTAGCATTAGTATCTCAACTAGTTCTTTTGGCAGCGAATCACAATTTCTTCGTTTTAGAATTTGTAGCTCTTTGTTTGAGCCAATAAAATTTGTTCCACAGTCCGAGTAAAGATCGGAACACATACCCCGGCGAGATGCAAATCTTTTCAAAGCTGCTATGAACGATTCAGTCGATAAGGTGGTAACAGCTTCAAGGTGAAGAGCTTTTGTTACCATGCAAACAATGAGGCATATGTAACTGTTAGTGGTAACAGCATTCCTGGCTGTAGATTGCTTAATTGTAATTGGTCCTGCGTTGTCTACGCCACTATGCTTGAACGGACGTGTAGGTTGTACCCGTACAGCTGGAAGTTCACCCAATATCTGCCGAGCAGCTTTGGCCTAATACTTGAGGCAAGTAACACAATTGCGTTGAACCCTTTTCGGTAGGTTACGAACTGAAAGTATCCAAAATCTTCTGGTAAAATATAATTGCATTTGAATAAGTCCACCATGTAACGTTTTAATGTGAGCATCTGTAAAAATGAGAAGAGATAAGGTTTTGTTTGGACAAGAGAATAGGATGCTTGAGATCATAGTGAAACTTAGCTTTTGGTAATCGACCTCCAACTCGGATTATTCCATTTTCATCGATAAAAGGGCAAAGGTGTGCAATTTTACTGTTGGAATGTACACATTTCTCCTTCGGTAGTTGAATGAGTTCTTCTTCAAAATCTACCATTGGAGACGTTGTAACCAATGTCAGTAGAGCTTTATTTAGCTCAGTAGTTCTGAGACAACCGAAAAAACGTTGTTCTGTTTCGCGGACTCTAGTATTGTGAGCGAATCGTAACATAGAAGCTGTCACACGTCTTAGTTACCCTGCAGCTAAAATCATTTCTAGTTGCTTATTGAACCAGTCATAAGCTAGTTGCAAAAAACTTTTATCTGAACTGTTTTACAGTACTTGCATGGTACCTACATGGTGGTTGCAGATCAACACGTTCGTCTCTCTGTCGTCAGCAGCAGAGAAATAAGCAAAAACGATTGTCTGAACTGCTTTACGAGCAAGTACTCGCTTGGTGCTGGCAGAGTAAATGTGTCTCTCTCCCACCACAATTCTCTTGTACTCTCTTAATCTCAAATATAGTAATAACTGAACTAGATATTAACTAGTGCTGAATTGTAAACAAATGAACTAGTTGGATGCCTATGACAAACCAATGTTAAAATCGATAGTTCGTTATATGAAAAAAGGACAGATATGTTACTAGTTTAAAGTAAAAAGCAACTAGTATATTTCTATATACAAACTAGTCCTTTTGGCTGCAGGGTAAGATCAGCTATGGCCAACGTCAATGTATGCGATTTGTTCGAGTGTGTTGGGTATGCGTAAAAGCTCTTTTATTGTTACTTCTGCAAACAGTGTGGTGCAAAAATGACGCACTTCGCGTCATTTTAAGAGGAACGCATTAGTTCATCTATATCTATTTCACTCTCATAATTTTTAATTCGAATGAGATCTGAAACATGGTTATCAGACAATCTATGTCGGTATTTATTTAATAACATTTTCAAACATAGAATATAATTTATATTTTTCATTTTTGAGCTTAGGATACTAATCATCTTTTATTTGCTTCCAAAAATGTTCACCACTTTCTGAGGGAATTAGAAAATCTTCTTTCATTCGTGTTAATTCTTCCTGAAGCTCAATTTTTTGTTCTTGTATATTACATACAAGAGGGTAGTCGTGTAAACAGGGTTACCATAACCCAGAAAAGGAGGACATTTGTAACATTTACAAAGAGAGTTTGGAAATTTCGGAGGACATTTAAAAAATACAGTAATTGGAGGGATTGACCATTTTACTATGATCAACAATTAAACTCCAAAACAGTAAGGAATGTCTAAGGTCGGGCAGAGTCGGCGATGTGATACCGTATACCACCCATCGGAGCAGAATAAGAAGAAATATAATCATGTTTTATAATTGTTATTTTTCTAATTTTGAACAAAATTTCCGCAAATTTGGCAAGGTTTGTACTTGGATGCTACATTTAAATCTGAACCGATTTACGCCCTATTCGACAATGTGGTTACTTGAAGAACAGAAGATACAGAAGAACAGATTCTGTAGAGCTAAAAGGCCAATTCAGAACGAAAATATATATGGGACCTATATCTAAATCTGAACCGATTTTGACAAATTTCTTCCCAGCAAGATCGGAGTGAAAATGCGATCTGTACTTAACGAACAATATTAAATGGACGGACGTACTGACATGGTTAAATCGACTAATCTAGCGATACTGAGTCGATCGGTGTACCCTAAAGTGGGTGTAGCTCCATTATTGGTAGGTGTTAGGTTAGGTTAGGCGGCGTTAATTTCGGCCATGCCGGATCTTGTATACCCTCAATCATTGATTGCATGTCAACTGTTTTTATATTATATTACAAAATTTCAACCCGATTCGTTGGAATTTGTGGAGTTTGTTGCGTGTTAAGAAGTAAAATCTTGATGTACCTTTGTATGGAGCTATATCAATACATAGAGCGATAATAGCCGTTGTTCGTGTTAAGGGTTTTGCCAAAATACCATTTTTTACCCCGATCAGTTGAAACTTTTAATAACAAGTTACTAACTAACTTTGTAATAAAAGTAGTTGCGAGTATAATTCATGTGGAGGTTTACTGTTTGTGAAAAAGTTGAATTTGTGAAAAAGGAGGACAAATCCAACATTTTTGAAAAAGGAGGGAGGGCGCAATTTAAAAAGGAGGACATGTCCTCCGAAAGGAGGACGTATGGTAACCCTGCGTGTAAAGCTATGCTTGGTTTGATAACATCAAAGTCTTTAAATCTGAACCTAAAATTTTGCAAAAGTGTTTCTGTTATTTTTGAATATTCTTCCATTCTGTTAAATTCTTCATGTTCATGAAAGATTTGTTTTGAGTTTGGTAAGTTGGACATATTATTATTTTCAATTTCGTTCAATAATATTTGAAAAATTTTTCAAAATGGTTTTTGATTCGTACTAAATCAAATTTTTTTTATTTTTACCCTGAAGCAGTAAGTTTAATTCATTAATTAATTTAGTGATATCGCACCAGAAAGCTAAATCAAAAACAAAATCTTTGCCTTTAAAAACTGAAATAATTTTGTCGGCAACTGAACTCATATTCTCTTCAAAAAAAATTATTACTTCTTTTCTTAAATTAAATAATCTTTCCTGGCATTTGCCTTTGCTCAGCCACCGTACTTCAGTATATAAAAGTAAATCCTCGTAGTCAGCGTCCAGTTCATCAAGAAGGGATTTAAACTTCCTGTGGTTGAGGGCATTATGACCACCCTTTATTTTCTTAAAAATTTTTACTGCGATGTCCATGGCATTATTCAAGCACAATTCTTTAGCAAAAAGAGCTTGTTGGTGAATTATGCCATGGAATGTCGGCACATATGGTTTTGTTTGATAAACAACCTACAAGCCCTTTTTTAGTTCCAACCATAACCTTTGCACCATCTGTACATATTGAACTTTATTTGTTGATATCAATGTGACCAAATACGCGCGATTCTAATGCCTCCAATATTTGTACCAAAGTAACATGTCCATGCATAGCAACTACATCAAATATTTCCTCAAATGTTATTAATTTATCGTCAAAAGATTTGACGCATATTATTAGTTGGCATATATTATTGATATCAGTACTCTCATCCAAACATAGAGCGAAATATTTACAATTTTTAAGTCTTTTTTTGGTGAGGGAAAAAATATACGAACTAATTATATCTCTTCCCTTACTTCCAAATCGCCGTCAGTGGTAGCGAACGGACGTGTTATTGCAGAGCGGATAGTTTTTCCAACCTATTACGCAATACATAAAAGAGGGGGCCTCAAACAAAAAGACCCATTCTAAAGGAAAAAGCAGAGTCAGTCGCCGCCTGTCGTAGCGAACGGACGTGTTATCGCAGAGCGGATAGTTTTTAACCTATGACGCAATACCTATTCACCTACCTACTACGCAACCAGGAGGTTTGTTGTTTATAAAGCGTAGGTTGAATTGGATGCATCGGTCTCTGGACAGAAATTTCTGAGCTCAGCCTGGAAGGCCTATACCGACGTACCTATTACGGGCTAATACTGGCTATGGGGGTGTCTCCCCCAACCAATTTATGATTAAACCAAAAAAGACGAAGGAGATTACGGTGCAGGGGAGGGAAAACCCAGTGCCGGCGACAAGCGTTGATTCACTCACGAGTCATGTGTCGTCGTTATCGAACAATCGTGAGCAAGCAACTTCTACGAGCTTTGGTGCCTTGGATCCCGTAGTCGAAAATGAAACAAGAGCACATCCAGCCGCAAGCAAAAAAAATGATAAGACAGATGAAGCAGAACCCAGACGGGGCTTTAAGCAACCCCAGCCTTTAAAAGCCAGTGGGGACTCAGACTCTGAATCATCAAATGAAAACAATATCACTATTGTTGCTAACTCAAAGAGACTGTCAGGGGCACAAAGAAGGAAACTGAATAAGTTGAACCGACAGAACCTATTACGGGATGAACCTGACAATTCTACCTCCAATACAAACATGGAGGCCGCTAAAAGAGTCAGGTCTCCCGAAGAACATAGCGCTGTGAAAGTGACTAAGAAGAAAAAGGGCTCGCCGTCTTCCAGTAATTCGGATAAGCCTAACGTAACCACACAAAAGGAGGTCTCTAGTCTGGGTCCTTCGATTGTGGGCGGTAAAGTTGACCCAATAACGCAGTTCAAGTCAACCAAATCATCCGTTAAGGATGAGGCTTTAACCAAAAAGACTCTACAGACACGGAAAAATCAATTGGCCATAAAGAAGGGTAAGAAGCCACCGTCTTATTCTAATATAGCTAAACAACATATTCGAGACGATCTATGCTACGCCATAATTGATAGCAGTAGTGCATCTGGCAGAATCCCCGAAGACCAAAAGAGTAACTTCGAAGATTTGGTCTATACGAGGGTAGCGGAATACGTCCTCGAATCTAAGGATGAACCACCAATCGAAGTAATGAGTTGCAAGTTTGAGAGGGGTGTTTTTGATGCTAAGGCTGGCATCACAACGCTGCGCTGGTGTCCTCGTAAAACTTGTGGATAGCTTCCCCTCACCTTGGGACGGCGCAAAGCTAAAATTGGTAAGGAAAAGCGACATTCCTGAACTCATAAAAACGACCCTATATGTTAAGGGATGTCCCAGTAAGTTCTCATCAGAGTACATATTCGACATCATTGGCAAACAGAATTCAAAACTTTCCGTGAGAAAGTGGGAAGTCTTCTATAGGAAGGATGATACCGAGGGTACTCTCCTCGTGTTAGGCATAGACCCAGAATCCAAGAACAATCTTGTCATGGCGAAGGGCATGGCGTACTTCTTGATCTGGACAGTCTTTTTCAAAATTGGAAAGGTCCCGATTGGCAGGACAAATGAATCGAGTCCAAATATACTGTCTGAAGAGGCAAACACTGGTATTGAACGGATGGAGACAAGTGAGACACTGCCAAAAACTGATGTGCAAGTAGTCAATAACACCACCAGTTCACCAATAGTACCGCCACTTTTGCAGGAATTTCCCAGCAAAGGTGGTGATCAAAATAAAAAGAGCCACAAAACGATTCAAACCAATGAGGGAGCGACAAAAAATAACACCGCCTCCCAAAATTGTCGACTGAAAGATGGTGTAATAGGTAGTGAACGAAAGGAGGAGAATGACCCACTACCAAATAATGAGGGGGTGCCACCAGATAGGATAGACTCCCAAAAGAAACTTTAACTGGAAGGACAATGATTGAGGTCATCCAGATAAACCTCCACCTGAGCGAGACAGCATCCAACGCTCTGATGGACATCATAAATAAAGGCAGGGTTCATATTGCTTTGATACAGGAACCATGGACAACTAGCAACAAGGTTACTGGATTAAACCATGTGAACTATAACCTTTTCTACGCTAACACAGGTACTCGTCCAAGGACTTGTATTCTGTGCCATAAAAACTTATGTTTTATTTTCTCTCCAGAGTTGTCAACATCGGACGCAACGGTGCTGAGGCAAGGTAATGGAAATATGTACCTGGCGTCAATATATCTGCCATTCGATGCGCCGACATTGCCACCTACGTCGGAATTACAACGTCTGGTGAGGGAATCCAAACACACAAGTAATGAGTTATTAGCTGGATGTGACGCCAACTCCCATCATATCGCTTGGGGTAGTACTAACACCAATAAAAGGGGACACGCCCTTATCGAATTTTTGAATACAAATGACCTCATAACTCTTAACATAGGAAACACTGCAACCTTTGTTAACAAAATTAGGGAAGAAGTATTAGATATAACGATATGTTCAGAAAATCTTATTGATGAGATTCATGAGTGAAGGGTTTCGGATGAACACTCCTATTCAGACCACCGTTATATAAGGTTTAAAATTGCACGGCCACCGCCGAACCCCATAAGTTTCCGTAATAAGGCTAAGACCGACTGGACTAAATTCGGAAATCTACTTAGAAATCGATTGGGGCAGCCTACACGCGATTATCTATGTGCAGAAGACATTGAAATCAATGTTAAGAAGATTACCGAGGCTCTTGTAAAATCATTCGAAGATAGTTGCCCACTTCGAGAAAGGAAATCTGCCTTTCCTGGATGACAGGACAAATTCGCTCGATTGGCAAAGATGTCCGCAGACTTAACAATAGAGCTCGACGTAAAATACAATCAGTATATTGCGACGACTACCATAGAAGACACAAAGAATACAATAAAATCGTTAGATCGCCGAAACGTTACTCCTGGAGGCTTTTCTGTGAACAGGTAGACAGCGTTAACAGCATGTCTTAAATGAAAAAGTTCCTCTCAAAAACTCATGTCCAAATCGAAACACTGGTGGATGAAACGGGTAAAAGGATGGAAACTATAGAAGATACCGTAAGGCTCTTGATGAAAACTCATTTTCCGACTGGTAATGCTGGACCAACAGAGGAACAGTTACAGAATGAAAAAGTATTGCATCAAGTACCTATTACGGATATAACAGATGGTATGGTTAAAGAAGCGATAAAAAGTTTCTCTCCCTTTACGGCTGCGGGACCGGATGGAATATTTCCAGCACTTCTGCAGATGGATCTGGTATCAACTCATCTGGCTGGAGTGTTCACTGCATGCCTAACCCATTCGTATACCCCAAAAAACTGGCAGGAATCAAGGGTGGTCTTCATACCAAAGCCTGGCAAGGCGAGTTACACGACCCCAAAGTCTTATCGACCCATTAGCCTTACTTCTTTCCTGTTAAAAACAATGGAGCGAATAATTGATGACCTGGTCAAAGGTAAAATAGCGGATGACAGGCTAAAATTCAAACAACACGCCTATGTCAAAGGAAGATCAGTGGAAACAGCTCTGCATGAGGTAGTGCACCACATAGAAGAGTCCTTCAGTAAAGAAATGTATACACTTGCTGTTTGCATAGACATTGAGGGCGCATTTAACAATGTACAGACCGATACACTTATCCAGTCCTTAGACGAGTTTCAGGTTGACCGGGCGCTGAAAAACTGGATCAACAATATGCTAAGGAATAGGTGGATTATTTGTGGGTCATATGACGTAAAAATTAGAGACAAGGTAAATCGTGGTATACCTCAGGGGGGGCATTTTATCGCCTCTTCTATGGGTTACGACGATATACAGTCTCCTAAAAGCCCTCACCAATGAAGGACTTAAACCAGTCTGTTATGCAGACGACGTTGTAATACTTCTAAGGGGCTTTCATCCAAATCTATTATGCAGAAGAGCTGAAGAGGCACTTAACATAGCATATAACTGGGCACAACCAAGGGGATTAAATGTTAACCCAGACAAAGCAGAAATATGTCTATTTACAAGGAAAACGAAGATCCCAAGTTTTACCCCGCCTCGATTCCTGAATAAGACAGTTGCTATAACTAAAAAGGTAAAATACTTGGAAGTAATCTTGGATCAGAAACTGTACTGGAAAGATCATCTTGAAGAAAGAGTTACAAAGGCACACAGATGTTGGTCGTTGTGCAGAAGAGCTATAGGTTTAAAATGGGGACTACGTCCAAATATGACTCACTGGCTTTACATGAGCGTGATTAGACCAATAATCACCTACGCCTCTGTATTATGGTGGACATCAATGGACAAGAATTGCAACGTAATACCTTTGCAAAAAATTCAACGTATGTGCTGTCTAGGCATAAGCGGGGCATTTAGAACTGCACCAACAAAAGCGTTGGAGACTATACTGCACATCCAACCAATAGACATCCGTATAAAGTATGAGGCAGCCCTCACAGCAAGACGTCTACAAGTGATGGGTGAATGGATAAATCGAGACCACAAGTCGTACCATCAGAAGATTTTAGAATATCTAGTTGGTCACATTCAAACGCCAGAAATCTCGGACCGCATTCCTGAAGTGCGGCTTACAGCTAACTGTGATACGTTTGTGCCAGACAGACGCTCCTGGGAAAATGGAACTTTGGCCCATGTGCCAATGGGAACCAGCTGCTACACGGATGGGTCCAAGCGAGGAGGAAGGACGGGTCTGGGACTTTTTATTGATGAACCAGAAGTCGAACTTCACTTCCGCCTCCCTGACCATAACACGGTATTTCAAGCAGAAGTTCGAGCAATCACGGAGTGTGTGAACTGGCTCAGTAACACGACAAAGCCTAAATATGCCAACATCTTCACAGATAGCCAAATGGCGATTAAAGCAATAACATCGGAAAGGGTCAAATCCAGAACTGTGTTGGACTGTAAAAGAACGATAAATGATTACTCAGCCCATGCATGGTCAATTGCGTATTTGCTGGGTACCAGGACACAACGGAGTGATTGGAAATGAACGGGCAAACAACTTGGCTTCAAAGGGCAGAGAACTTCGAGTAATAAACTTGAAAAATTGGAAACCTTTCGAAGCCACGAAAAATGAGTTGAAGCACTGGGCAGTGATGGCTCATAAAACTATGTGGAATAGCGCAACAGTAGGAGCAACTGCAAAGATACTGTGGGGTGACCCAAATGAAAAGAAAACAAGAAGTCTTCTGAAACTAAACAAGATCGATATTAGTAAGATGATGAGTGTTCTAACGGGACACTCAAGCTTACAAGCACATCTTCATCGCTTAGGACTAGCAGAAAACGACGAATGCAGGGCATGCAGAGAAAACATCGAAACGATGGAACATTTTCTGTGTCACTGCCCGGCTTTCACATATTCAAGATCCCAACATTTCGGGTCCGACATATTACCAGACTTAACTCATCTCAGAGAATATGACTGGAAGATACTGAGAAAATTCGTGTCTAGTACCGATTTTCTGTAACTCGTGAGGTATAAAAAGATCATAAATAAGGAGCGCACAACAGGCCGAACCACTGGCTTAAGTGTATGTCCATGGACATGAGACGTTTAAACGTCTCCTCTCTTCAACCTAACCTAACCTAACCTAAAGGAAAAAGCAAGGTGGCTATAAGAAAGGGTAAGGAAACACCATCTTATTCCCAAATAGCCAAAAAACATATTCAGGACGAACTACACTATGCCATAATTGATAGCAGTAGTGCGTCTGGCAGAATTCCCGAAGAGCAAAAGAGCATCTTCGAAGATTTGTTCTACACAAAGGTATTGGACCACATTCTCGAATCTAATGATGGACCAACAATCCAAGTAATGAGTTGCACGCTTGAGAGGGGCGTTTTGATGCTGAAACTGGCATCACAATGCTGTGTCGATGTCCTCGGAAAACTAGTGGAGAGCATCCCCTCACCTTGGGACGGCGCAAAGCTGAAACTGGTAAGGAAAAGCGATATCCCTGTACTCATAAAAACATCTTTCTATGTCAGAGGATGGGCTAGTAAGGTACCGTCAGAGCGCATACTCAGCGTCATTGGCAAACAAGATTCGAACCTTAAAGTGGGGAAGTGGGAAGTCTTCCACAGGAAAAATGATCCCGATGGTTCTCTCCTGTTGGCAGGACAGTTAAGTCGAGCCCAAACACGAACGTACCGCCTGCAGTGGCAAACGAAAATAGTGAACAGAATGAAGCGAGTGAGACAATTCCAAAAAGTGAGGTGGAAGTGGTCGATAACATCGCCAATTTGCCGATAACATCATCAATTTTGCAGAAAGTTCCCAGCAAAGGTGGTGATAAAGATATGAAGAATAGCACAAAAACTCAAAACAAAGTGGGAGCGACAAAAAACAACACCGCCTTCCAAAAAGAGGTCGATAACATTACCAAATTGCCGATAATATCACCAATTTTGCAGAATGTTCCCAGCAATAGTGGTGATAGGAATAGGTACATAAAGGGAACGACAAAAAGTAACACCGCCTCCCAAAGAGGTCTACTTGAAGAGTGTGTAATAGGTAGTAAACGAAAGGAGGAGAAAGACTCACTACCAAATAAAGAGGGAGTGCAACCAAATAGGATATACGACTCCCAAAGGAAATTTTTACTGGAAAGACAATGATTGAGGTCATCCAGATAAACCTCCACCGGAGCGAAATGGCATCCATTGCTCGGATGGACATAATAAATAAAGGCAGGGTTCATGTTGCTTTGGTCCAGGAACCGTGGACTACTAGTAACAAAGTTACTGGATTAAACCATATGAACTTCAATCTTTTCTACGCTAACACAGGTACTCGTCCAAGGACTTGTATTCTGTGCCATAAAAGCTTATGCTATCTATTCTCTCCAGAGCTGTCAACATCGGACACAACTGTGCTGATACAAGGTAATGGAAGTATGTATCTGGCGTCAGTATACCTGCCATTCGATGCGCCGACATTGCCACCTACGTCGGAATTACAACGTCTGGTAAGGGAATCCAAAAATACAAGTAATGTGTTACTAGCTGGTTGTGATGCCAACTCACACCATATTGCTTGGGGTAGTAGTGACACCAATAAAAGGGGACAAGCCCTTATAGAATTTTTGAATACTAACGATCTCCTAACTCTCAACATAGGGAACAAGGCGACCTTTGTTAACAAAATTAGGGAAGAAGTATTAGATATAACGATATGCTCGGAAAACCTCATTGATGAGATCCATGAGTGGAGGGTTTCGGATGAACACTCCTATTCGGACCACCGTTATATAAGGTATAAATTGCACGGCCACCGCCTAGCCCAATAAGTTTCCGTAATAAGGCTAAAACCGACTGGACCAAATTCGGCAATCTACATACTTAGAAATCGATTGGGCCAGCCTAAACACGATTATCCAAGTACAGAAGACATTGATATCAATGTGAGGAGGATTATGGAGGCTCTTGTAAAATCATTCGAAGATAGTTGCCCGCTTCGAGAAAGGAAATCTGCCTATGAGAAACCCTGGATGACAGGGCAAATTCGCTCGATTGGCAAGGAATTCCGCAGACTTTACAACAGAGCTCGACGTAAAAAGCTATCAGTATATTGGGATGACTACCACAGAAAGCTCAAAGAATACAATAAAATGATTAGACTGGCGAAACGTAACTCCTGGAGACTTTTCTGTGAGCAGGTAGACAGCGTTAACAGCATGCCCAAAATAAAAAAGTTCCTCTCAAAAACTCATATCCAAACCGAAACACTGGTGGATGAAACGGGTAAAAAGATGGAAACTATAGATGATACCGTAAGGCTTTTGATGAAAACTCATTTTCCGAGTGGTAATGCTGGGCCAATAGAGGAACAGTTACAGACCGAAAATGTAATGCACCAAGTACCTATTACGGATGCTATGGTTAAAGAAGCAATAAAAAGCTTCTCTCCTTATAAGGCTGCGGGACCGGACGGAATATTTCCAGCGCTTCTTCAGAATGAGGTGGATCTGGTATCAACTCATCTTGTTGGAGTTTTCACTGCATGCCTAACTCATGCATATACCCCAAAAAATTGGCAGGAATCAAGGGTGGTCTTCATACCTAAGCCTGGCAAGGCGAGTTATACGATCCCAAAGGCTTATCGACCTATTAGCCTAACTTCTTTCCTCTTAAAAACAATGGAGCGAATAATTGACGACATGATCAAACGTAAGATAGCCGATGACAAGCTAAAATTCAAGCAACACGCATATGTTAAAGGAAGATCAGTGGAAACAGCTCTACATGAGGTAGTACACCACATAGAAAAGTCCTTCAGTGAAAAATTGTACACACTTGCCGTTTGTATAGACATTGAGGGCGCTTTTAACAACCTTCAGACCGATACACTTATCCTGTCCTTAGACGAGTTTCAGGTTGAACGGGCGTTGATAAACTGGATCAACAATATGCTAAGGAATAGGTGGATTATTTGTGGCCCATATGACGTAAAAATCAGAGACAAGGTAAATCGTGGTATACCTCAGGGGGGCATTTTATCGCCTCTCCTATGGATTACGACGATACACAGTCTCCTTAAAGCCCTCACCAATGAAGGACTTAAACCAGTCTGTTATGCAGACGACGTTATAATACTTCTAAGGGGCACACATCCAAACCAGCTATGCAGAAGAGCTGAAGAGGCACTTAAGATAGCATATAACTGGGCACAACCAAGGGGACTAAATGTCAATCCAGACAAAACAGAAATATGTCTATTTACAAGGAAAAGGAAAATTCATCCTTTTACCGTGCCTCGTTTCCTGGATAAGAATATTGCTATATCTAAAAAGATAAAATACTTGGAAGTAATCTTGGATCAGAAACTGTACTGGAAAGATCATCTTGAAGAAAGAGTTACAAAGGCCCACAGATGTTGGTCGTTGTGCAGAAGAGCTATATGTTCAAAATGGGGACTACGTCCAAATATGACACACTGGCTTTACATGAGCGTGATTAGACCAATAATCACCTACGCCTCTGTAGTGTGGTGGACATCAATGGACAAAAAGTACAACGCAATACCATTGCAAAAAGTGCAACGTATGTGCTGTCTAGGCATAAGCGGAGCAATTAGAATCGCACCAACAAGAGCGTTGGAGACTATACTGCACATCCCACCAATAGATATCCGTATAAAGTATGAGGCAGCCCTCCCAGCAAGACGTCTACAAGTGATGGGTGAATGGATAACTCGAGACCACAAGTCGTACCATCAGAAGATATTACAATCACTGGTCGGTCATATTCAAACAACGGAAATCTCCGACCGCATTCCTGAAGTGCGGCTTACAGCTACCTGTGAATCGTTCGTGCCAGACAGACGCTCCTGGGAAAACGGAACACTTGCTCATGCGCCAGTGGGAACCAGCTGCTACACTGATGGGTCCAGGCTAGGAGGAAGGACGTGTCTGGGACTTTTTATTGATGAACCAGAAGTCGAACTTTACTTCCGCCTCCCAGACCATAACACAGTATTTCAAGCAGAAGTTCGAGCAATCACGGAGTGTGTTAACTGGCTCAGTAATACCACAAAGCCTAAATATGCCAACATAATCACAGATAGCCAAATGGCGATCAAAGCAATAACATCGGAAAAGGTCAAATCCAGAACCGTGTTAGACTGTAAAAGAACGATAAATAATTACTCAGTCCATGGTCAACTGCGTATTTTCTGGGTACCGGGACACAACGGAGTGATTGGAAATGAACGAGCAAACAGCTTGGCTTCAAAGGGCAGAGAACTTCGAGTAATAAACGTGGAAAATTGGAAACCTTTCGAAGCCACGAAGGATGAGTTGAAGCATTGGGCAGTGATGGCTCACAAAACTGTGTGGAATAGAGCAACTGTAGGAGCAACTGCAAAGATACTGTGGGGTGACCCAAATGAGAAGAAAACCAGTAGTTTTCTGAAACTAAACAAGATCGAGATTAGTAAGATGATAAGTGTTCTAACGGGACACTCAAGCTTACAGGCACATCTTCATCGCATATGACTAGCAGAAAACGACGAGTGCAGGGCATGCAGGGAAAACATCGAAACGCTAGAACATTTTCTGTGTCACTGCCCAGCTTTCACACATGCAAGATCCCGATATTTCGGTTCCGACATATTGCCAGACTTGACTCATCTCAGAGGATATGACTGAAGATACTGAGAAAATACGTGTCTAGTACCGATTTTCTGTAATCCGTGGGGTATGAAAATCATAAATAAGGAGCGCACAACAGGCCGAACCACTGGCTTAAGTGTATGTCCATGGACATGAGACGTTTTAAACGTCTCCTCTATTCAACCTAACCTAACCTAACCTACTTCCAAAACAACCTAGGACTTCTTTAGCGAGTACCTTAAAAAATCCCATCATCAGAAGGACGACAGCGTTTTGATAACGCAAGTGAAACAATAAAATACTATTTTTCAACATCATTATTTAAAATGCTTCCTGCTTCTCCTTCAATTTTTTTTTTCAAATTAGCAATTAAAATTTCTCTTTCCTCATCTACAATATCGAAATATTCTTTATGGCAAGACCTGTAGTGCCTTTCGACATTATGTATGTGGTTACGCTTAACATTGCGTTGGCATACCAAATATACTGGCTCGCCAACGCTGTTTTGCGTAAACTTTTAGCAATACTGTAATTCGATTTCTGATTTGCGTGTACTACCTTCTCGTATGAAGTCTACGTGACAACTGATCAACAGTTGTAAAACAAATTGAAGTGCAAGCATTGCACGAATGTTTTCTAGCTGACCCGATTGCTTACGATCTTTCACGTATGTGTGAAAGCACAAAGCTCTTTATGTGTACATGTAAAACAGTGTTCGGCGTAAAGAGAACGTGCCAAAATTGTGTCTGTATTGGTGTGTTTGCACTGAACAAAATTGTTGGTTTTGTTATTATGTGCTGTGTTATACAGAGTGGAAAATTATTTTTTTACTGACTAAGTATAATTTGAATTGGTGTGAACGTTTTAATAACGCAAATGTTGCAAATTCGAATCAAAGTTTTTATTTTAAAAGAATTGAAATATTTTAATTAAATAAAAATAATTTTCATTCCAGTTGATTACTACCAATGATTTCGACAAACAAAATTTTATTGATTAAAAGAAAAATTTTACTAATATTATTAATGTACATGTTATTTTTTCCGTTGATAAAAATTAGAAATAATGTGAATGTTTTAATAAAGTAAATGTTGAAAATTCAGTTTATTAGTCCTTCATTTTTAAATAGAAGTAAAGTTACTGTGCAAGTTTATTTTTGCCGTAGATTAAAATTTGAAAAAATACGAATGTTTTAATAAAGTAAATGTGTTTTAATGCGATAGTTGTTGAAAATCCAGTTAATTAGTTTTTCATATTTAAATGAAATTAGAACATATTTTAATTAACTAAAAACCATTTTCAGTAGTATCAAATCAAATCAGTCGTATGTAAATTTCGTTGGTCATATACTCATTTTATTTTGATCTTCATATACTAAATATTTTTACTGATATATGTATGTCTATCTACAAAATTAAATTTTTATAGGTGTTTTTGGTCATAATACATTTTACATTAACAATAGAGATCCATATTTTCCCATATGTAACACTTAAATATGCGTTCATTATTTTTCTGCATTTCTCATTGCATAGTGCTATGTAATTGTCACATTTTGTCATATGCCGATTGCACATCTTGATGCTCAATATTTGCTCCGCTTTGGAAATATGTATAATTTCTCAGTGTACCAACTTTCCGATAAAAAGCGACATGAACCTGCTTTGTTGAACGCTGATGAGCGACTGACACATTTTTTTCTTACTTTTGTGCTCTTTGTTATGCTGTTCGTGTTGTGTACGCGTGAAAACCCGATTGCGTTCGGGGCTCGGCCTAACCAGCCGCCGAACACTGATGTAAAAGCACAAAAAGCTGTTTTCGATCGCGAGCTCAAGCGCTGGTAATAGCTGGTTTATATAGATTGAAATATTTGTGCAATATCTCGGGGAATTCTAAGGTAGTTGAAATTGCAACTTTCAACTTTCAGATTTGTTTCAAATGAACTATCAGGTTGTTCGGGCCACAGTTGTGGAGATAATGAGAGCCAGCGAGGACCGGACCAGCACAAGTTATGTTTTGGGAGCTTTATAGAAGATATGCCGCGGGAAGCACAGTCAGCTGGGTTGCCTTCTGTTGATATGTATACATAAAAAAAGTAAAAAGAGAGTAAAAAAGGTAAAAAGGGGTTGTCGCGCCGGGGAAGTACCTCTTTGTCACCACATTTGCTTTTTTGGTGTTGTATTTATTTGATGAATGTATGTCGTTCTTATTAACATCTTTGGGTCCAGAGATCTGTTATTTTAAAGGAATAAAAATGTTGACATAAGGAAGGGAACGTATAACTAATAAACTATTGACCAAAGATATCAACGATCATATATATGTATGTATGTTTAGGACATTTGAAGATATTTGTAATCTGTATGGTGTAGCTGGCTCTTGAAAAGTGTGACCGAATTACCCCATAGCGTAACTTCTAGTAACATTTTCGGAAATGATCAACATTCTCACTAATAAAAAAGGATTTTTATTTTACACTGTAATACTCGTACATAGCACATTTGTGCGGCGCTATGTATTTTCCGTAGCCCCGGTTCAGACAGTACTTTACTACTGTCTAATTTTCTTTTAAAATTATTTTATTATAACCTACACCACACTTTGGTACAATTTATTATAATTTTATGCATTTGTTTCTAACACCTAAAATGAGAAGAGGTAAATAGAACCATCGTTTATTATACCAATCGACTTAGAATCACTTTCTGAACCGATTTAGCTATGTCAGTCTGTGCATGCATTCTTGTAATCAATGAGCAGGTCACAAATATAGTCCCATCTCAAAGAAATTTTGCACATTTCTTTATTTTGGGACAAGACAATTCGTATTAAAATTGAAAGACTATCCGTATTTAGATATAGGACCCGTTTCTGTAACTTATTTTCTTTCGTCTAGGGCGAACGATCAAAAACCTATCAACTATTTGAATATAAGTTTAGAACCAGATATCTTAATGAATATGAATGTAGTTCGATTAAGCTTATACCCTCTATAGAATATGCAAATTCCTTTCGATATTCATGAAATTTGGTAAAGAGTATCTTATTTTAACAGTTAATATCTGTGTGAACAATATCGGTTCAAATTTACATATAGCCCCATATACTCGCATGGATGTGTTCCTTCCGATTTAGCATCTAAGCTCCATAGAAGTCATATTTTAGTCAAACGTACTATATTTTGCACAAAGGATTTTTTAATCCGAGAATAAACGGTCACTAGCAAGGTTGGAAAAATGTGTTTCCGTGTTTTACTTCAGATCATTATTACATTTGGCAGAGATTAGTTTATAGAATCATGAACACCGCGAAATTTGATAAAAAAAATGGATACCAGTCAGACAAAGGCTAAATTTAAATACAGACCCCATATAGAATTTTGCATCTAAAATAGCTGTCAAACACGATTAACAAAAATCAATACATCAACAAGAGAACTACTTCAAAGGTTAAATAGATGAATACAGTACGTTCTGTTTAACACAATGTGGGTTACGCCTTTTGTGCTTTATCAAAAACGAGCACTTGCTTTACGTCTTTTTTTCTTCAATAAAATCGAGATTTTTGGACGAAAACCGAATTTTCATTTTTTGAGGGTTACGCTCTTGGGCATTTCAGTTTTTATCGCAATCCAATGTACTACAATTCCACAATTTAACATATTTCGAAGAAAATAAGCATACTTTGAAATGACTATGTTATTTTAATCGACTTTGAAAAAGTCGACTTTTAGGTCCGATTAATCGACCTAGTGGACTGAAACGAAATTTGGTTGATGAAAAAGTCGAAAGTCGACTAGCTTCCAGAACCATTCAGTAATTCTGATATAGCCCCCATATAAATATATATTCCTTCCCTTTAGCACTATAGAAGCAGTATTTTACATATATTTCATAGCCCTCATATATATGTTAATTCCGATCTGTACGTTTATCACTTTAGAAGCTTTATTTTACATCCAATCCTTTTGAAATTATGCATTCTTGGGTTAATAATTTATATTCCGAAATTGCATTTTGGTTAGTTATTTAGAAGAACTTCATTAAATGCCGAAAAAATTTTCATACTTATGATTTGGAAGTACTTATAATGTTATCCTTTTGGAAGTACTTCTTTTATTTTTTGCTGGGTAGCGCCATTGGGAGATATTTGAATATCTTTGAACTTGACTAACTCTACTCCATTGACTAACTAACATTCCATTTCGATAATTCGTCTCTGAGCCAACAAAGTACAGTCATACTGAGGGTCCAGTAAACTAAATTCGAAATCCCACGCTCAAGTAAATCCTTAACTTTATACAACAGTTTAGCAACCAAAGTTGCTGCACAGAGTTCTAGTTTCGGAATGGATAGTACGTTAAGCGGGGTTACTTTTTTTTGGACTGTAAAAGATAAACAGTTCCATAACCATTGCAATAAAGAACCTTTATATAAACGGCAGCGGCGTAATCTGATTGCGACGCATCACAAAATCCATGTTCATAGTTCCACGTAACTTTCTTTCGTACAAGAAATCCAACGGGGTATAGACACAAGTTCTAAGTTTTTTAGTTCAGTGAGATAATTATTCCATCTCAATGTCATATTGGACGACACGTTGTCCTTCCAATCTATTCCTTCTAACCATAACTTTTAAAATTATATTTTTGCATTTATTGACCCTGGGGCAAGCATCTGTGAGAAGACTATTTTTTGTCACATTCTCTTGAACTTGAAACGTGAATTTATCTTGGTCTGTATTCCAAGACAAACCAAGAGCTTTTACCACATTTGGTTCATTTAATAGTTTCCCTAACAACACCATGGTGGGGCAAAAAAACCGTTGGAGTGAACTGCACGAGGATAGGGACCTATCATCACCATATGTCCAAGCTATTCATATTGATCCATGAATTTTCGATATTCTAATGCAAAATTTGGCTCTCGTAATAGCTAGTCAATTACGGCATTACAAAAGCGTTAGTTTCCAGTCTAAACTCTTTTTCAAAGGAGGATACAGCGCAAAATTTTACGTATTTGCGTATAACTGTCGATTTCCCTCCTATGGCCAACAAAATAAGAGGCATAAAATTAGTATTCAAAAGAGACAAGTTACAGTTGATATTCCAATATGTCACGTTAGAAGTACTACTCATTTCATTATATACGATATGTGCATTAGATGGCACAGAATTAGTAGGCTGATTAAAATTTGCACAGTATTCGTTCTTGCAACAAGTTTGCAAGCGACAATCCCTGACCAAATGTCCAGTATTAAAACAGATGGTAAAGCAACGCACATGAAACGTGTGTACAACAAATGACGTTTTCCGCAACAGGGACAATTATAGTCGCCAAGAGAGGCCATATTCACCCTGCGGTTAGAGTATCCTATGTGGCTATGATAAATTTTACCGGAATTATTCTTTGGTGGAGCCGTGACCAAACAGTCAACATATTCAGCAATAGATTCTAGGTTTCGGAAAGCTGTTTCAAAAAAATGATATTGCTCCTTAATTTTCGGAATTTCTGTAGAAGCCTTTAATGATTGCTCCCACTCTTTGCATGTTTGAATATCTAATTTATTCACCGTAATATGAATGAGAAGAGGATCCCAATTTTTACAATCAACGTGCTCAGAAGGGCCAAACAATTTCGTGTGGTATCAAGAATTCTTTTAATACTTTCACATGAGCCATTTGATTTTGGAATCTCAAACAATTTACGAAAGACCGTGTCAGCAAATTTCCTTTTACGGTAGACGCTCACAAATTAGAACTACTTTGTTTTTCGAGTGTTCTAATTTCCGAAAAATTCTAATTTCTGTGTATATACTGGTTATATTAAAAAAAGATAACTAAAATAACATTTCGGTCAAATTGTATCACATTAATATTTCAAAATAGAAAAAAATCTATAAATACATATGAACTGTTTATTTTGAAATTGGCGTAAACGCCATTTGGGTTTTAAACCATCGTCAGAAGGCTAGGTGAATAGTAGAAATATATTATTTACATTTAGTTCATCTCAAGACTTCAATGTTTCTATATTAAGTGCAAATTTTCGCATTTGATTTTTATTATCCCACTTTTTTCAATGGTGAACCAGGTAAAGCAGATTGGCGTTTACGCCACCTTCAAAATAAACAGTTCATATGTATATTATATATTTTTGTTTTCAATTCAGGTTATATTCACCAGATATGGTGTATGCGATTTCTTTCATATTCTTTTCCCTTATCAAATATATCTTCATTCCATTTTTCGATGTCATATACGCAGATACCACTGGTTGGTTCAATTTCTGCCAGGCGTATTGATCAGAGTCCCAATTTAGCAAACTTGGACCAAAAAATTTGTTTGTTTTAGGAAAATTATGGCAATCGTGATTGAACAAGATTTCAAAAGATTATTCGGTTTACCACCATCAGCAAAAAATGAGCAAGTAACTTATATACAGAAGTTTTGTGAACTTTATAAAATTTTGATTAATTGGCTGGACAACTACATTTGGGGAAAGGAAATATGCAACGATATTTTCATCTCCATTTTGAAGTTTATCAGTTGGTATGGGAGCGCAGCAAATTGTTATCTTCAGAAAAGCGGATGACCTGTTGAATGAAAATAGATTTTAAGTAAAATCAACATTATTTATTAAAATCAACATTATTTCTCATAAATATTTTGTGAAACCAATTATGAAAAATTCTAAACGTCATCCACGCATTTTTCGTTTGAAGTGGATTATTGAATCTTTTAAATCAACTTGTTGCGAGCCACCGGAATTTCATCTAAGTATAACTGAAATTCGTTCTGTTTGGAAGTTGTACCCAGGGACATTTTTTCACATGCAGAGACATGAGTTTTTTCTGGAAGGCAGCGGAAATGCAATCCGGTTTGGTCGAAATTATAAATCTGTGACTCCTAAAGACTAATTTTAGAACACATTTCGAAGAATCTCGCCGCCAATTATTAGAAAACGAATGAAAATGAAAATCATTAGCATCGTTATCGGAAAAAAGTTGTCTTTTAATTGGCGTGTTTTTGTTACACCATAGCTGCTTAATTTGTTTGGGGATCTAAGCAGTTTTAAGCAGCGATATAGTTTGGTGCTTGCGTTCCTGTCTTAATCGAGTATGGTGTTGCTAGATTGGACATCCGATATTTCGCAGTATGTCATCTCATTTTTGGAGAGATTGTTGTCACGCCTAATGTAGATCCAGTTAATGTACACTGCTTTTCACTTTAATTTAAAACAACCTCATGAAGACGGCTTTCCATTTTTTCCATATAAGCATCAATGTGTTGCTACCCAGCAAAAAAAGAGCATCCAAAGAAGCAATAAAAATCCCCAACTTATGATTCGGAAGATGTTCTAATTTGGATTTTCACCAATGAATTTAACAAGTGGTTGTCGCGCCGGGGAAGTACTTCTTTGTCACCACTTTTGCACAACTCCTTTTAAGCACCGTAAGATTTGCTTTTTTGGTGTTGTATTATTGTATTTATTTGATTTTATTTATCTTTTATTAAATATTATTTTTTGGAAAGAAATTCATAAAACTTCTTCCATGAGTTTAAAGTAGACATCGAGATATTTCATTTAAGGTACGGTATGTAAGGATATCCCAATTAGTTTAAAAGTTACGGGCATTTTGCAGAGCAAAAAATTTCACATTTGAGCAAAAACAGGATTTTTTATTTATCTTTCAGGACTTTTTTTATTTATCTTTTATTAAATATTATTTTTTTAAGGAAATTCATAAAACTTAGTTTAAAGTATTTATTTAAGGTACCGAATGTAGCGATATCCAAATTAGTTTAAAAGTTATGTGCAGTTTGCAGAGCAACAAATTTTACATTTGAGCAAAAACAGGATTTTTTTATTTATCTTTTATTAAATATTATTTTTTGGAAAGAAATTTATAAAACTTCTTCCAGAGATCTCTTATTTTAAAGGAATACAAATGTTGACACAGGGAAGGGAACGTATAAATAATATACTATTGGCCAAAGATATCAACGATCATATAGTATATGTATGTATGTTTAGGACATTTGAAGATGTTTGTAATCTGTATGGTGTAGCTGGATCTTGAGAAGTGTGACCGAATGACCCCATAACTACTAGTAAAATTTTCCCAAATGTCACCATTCTCACTAATAAAAAAGTATTTTACACTGTACCGGTTCAGAGAGTAGTAAAGTACCACAGTGTGGTACAGTAAGTATGGTATTATATATATTTAATTAACATAATTTCTTTTATATTATTTTATTATAACCTACACCACACTGTGGTACAATTTATTATAATTTTATGCATTTGTTTCTAACACCCAAAATGAGAAGAGATATATAGAACCATCGTTTATTATACCGATCGACTTAGAATCACTTTCTGAACCGATTTAGCTATGTCAGTCAGTGCATGCATTCTTGTAATCAATGTGCAGGTCACAAATATAGTCCGATCTCAAAGAAATTTTGCACATATTATTACAATTCATATTGAAATTGAAAGACAATCCGTATTTAGATATAGTGCTTGTTTCTGTAACTCCTTTTCTTTCGTCTACGGCGAACGATCAAAAATCTCTCAACTTTGAATATCAGTTTAGAACCAGATATCTTAATATATACTCGTATGAAGGTACCTTCGATTTAACTTATACCCTCTATACAAGATATAATTTCCTTTCGGTATTCATGAAATTTGGTAAAGAGTATCTTATTTTAACAGTTAATATCTGTGTGAACAATATCGGTTCAAATTTACATATTGCCCCACATACTCGCATGGATGTGTTCCTTCCGATTTAGCATCTAAGCACCATAGAAGTCATATTTTAGTCAAATGTACTATATTTTGCACAAAGGATTTTTAACCCGAGAGTAAACGGTCTCTAGCAAGGTTGGACAAATGTGTTTTCATGTTTTACTTCAGATCATTATTAAATTCGGCAGAGATTGGTTTATAGAATCATGAACACTGCGAAGTTTGATAAAAAAAATGGATACCAGTCAGACAAAGGCTAAATTTAAATACAGACCCCATATAGAATTTTGCATCTAAAATAGCTGTCAAACACGATTAACAAAAATCAATACATCAACAAGAGAACTACTTCAAAGGTTAAATAGATGAATACAGTACGTTCTGTTTAACACAATGTGGGTTACGCCTTTTGTGCTTTATCAAAAACGAGCACTTGCTTTACGTCTTTTTTTCTTCAATAAAATCGAGATTTTTGGACGAAAACCGAATTTTCATTTTTTGAGGGTTACGCTCTTGGGCATTTCAGTTTTTATCGCAATCCAATGTACTACAATTCCACAATTTAACATATTTCGAAGAAAATAAGCATACTTTGAAATGACTATGTTATTTTAATCGACTTTGAAAAAGTCGACTTTTAGGTCCGATTAATCGACCTAGTGGACTGAAACGAAATTTGGTTGATGAAAAAGTCGAAAGTCGATTAGCTTCCAGAACCATTCAGTAATTCTGATATAGCCCCCATATAAATATATATTCCTTCCCTTTAGCACTATAGAAGCAGTATTTTACATATATTTCATAGCCCTCATATATATGTTAATTCCGATCTGTACGTTTATCACTTTAGAAGCTTTATTTTACATCCAATCCTTTTGAAATTATGCATTCTTGGGTTAATAATTTATATTCCGAAATTGCATTTTGGTTAGTTATTTAGAAGAACTTCATTAAATGCCGAAAAAATTTTCATACTTATGATTTGGAAGTACTTATAATGTTATCCTTTTGGAAGTACTTCTTTTATTTTTTGCTGGGTAGCGCCATTGGGAGATATTTGAATATCTTTGAACTTGACTAACTCTACTCCATTGACTAACTAACATTCCATTTCGATAATTCGTCTCTGAGCCAACAAAGTACAGTCATACTGAGGGTCCAGTAAACTAAATTCGAAATCCCACGCTCAAGTAAATCCTTAACTTTATACAACAGTTTAGCAACCAAAGTTGCTGCACAGAGTTCTAGTTTCGGAATGGATAGTACGTTAAGCGGGGTTACTTTTTTTTGGACTGTAAAAGATAAACAGTTCCATAACCATTGCAATAAAGAACCTTTATATAAACGGCAGCGGCGTAATCTGATTGCGACGCATCACAAAATCCATGTTCATAGTTCCACGTAACTTTCTTTCGTACAAGAAATCCAACGGGGTATAGACACAAGTTCTAAGTTTTTTAGTTCAGTGAGATAATTATTCCATCTCAATGTCATATTGGACGACACGTTGTCCTTCCAATCTATTCCTTCTAACCATAACTTTTAAAATTATATTTTTGCATTTATTGACCCTGGGGCAAGCATCTGTGAGAAGACTATTTTTTGTCACATTCTCTTGAACTTGAAACGTGAATTTATCTTGGTCTGTATTCCAAGACAAACCAAGAGCTTTTACCACATTTGGTTCATTTAATAGTTTCCCTAACAACACCATGGTGGGGCAAAAAAACCGTTGGAGTGAACTGCACGAGGATAGGGACCTATCATCACCATATGTCCAAGCTATTCATATTGATCCATGAATTTTCGATATTCTAATGCAAAATTTGGCTCTCGTAATAGCTAGTCAATTACGGCATTACAAAAGCGTTAGTTTCCAGTCTAAACTCTTTTTCAAAGGAGGATACAGCGCAAAATTTTACGTATTTGCGTATAACTGTCGATTTCCCTCCTATGGCCAACAAAATAAGAGGCATAAAATTAGTATTCAAAAGAGACAAGTTACAGTTGATATTCCAATATGTCACGTTAGAAGTACTACTCATTTCATTATATACGATATGTGCATTAGATGGCACAGAATTAGTAGGCTGATTAAAATTTGCACAGTATTCGTTCTTGCAACAAGTTTGCAAGCGACAATCCCTGACCAAATGTCCAGTATTAAAACAGATGGTAAAGCAACGCACATGAAACGTGTGTACAACAAATGACGTTTTCCGCAACAGGGACAATTATAGTCGCCAAGAGAGGCCATATTCACCCTGCGGTTAGAGTATCCTATGTGGCTATGATAAATTTTACCGGAATTATTCTTTGGTGGAGCCGTGACCAAACAGTCAACATATTCAGCAATAGATTCTAGGTTTCGGAAAGCTGTTTCAAAAAAATGATATTGCTCCTTAATTTTCGGAATTTCTGTAGAAGCCTTTAATGATTGCTCCCACTCTTTGCATGTTTGAATATCTAATTTATTCACCGTAATATGAATGAGAAGAGGATCCCAATTTTTACAATCAACGTGCTCAGAAGGGCCAAACAATTTCGTGTGGTATCAAGAATTCTTTTAATACTTTCACATGAGCCATTTGATTTTGGAATCTCAAACAATTTACGAAAGACCGTGTCAGCAAATTTCCTTTTACGGTAGACGCTCACAAATTAGAA
This sequence comes from Eudasyphora cyanicolor, assembly GCA_963930755.1. Taxonomy (NCBI): domain Eukaryota; kingdom Metazoa; phylum Arthropoda; class Insecta; order Diptera; family Muscidae; genus Eudasyphora; species Eudasyphora cyanicolor. The sequence goes on from OZ005734.1 coordinate 142,240,813, forward strand.
CTACTTTGTTTTTCGAGTGTTCTAATTTCCGAAAAATTCTAATTTCTGTGTATATACTGGTTATATTAAAAAAAGATAACTAAAATAACATTTCGGTCAAATTGTATCACATTAATATTTCAAAATAGAAAAAAATCTATAAATACATATGAACTGTTTATTTTGAAATTGGCGTAAACGCCATTTGGGTTTTAAACCATCGTCAGAAGGCTAGGTGAATAGTAGAAATATATTATTTACATTTAGTTCATCTCAAGACTTCAATGTTTCTATATTAAGTGCAAATTTTCGCATTTGATTTTTATTATCCCACTTTTTTCAATGGTGAACCAGGTAAAGCAGATTGGCGTTTACGCCACCTTCAAAATAAACAGTTCATATGTATATTATATATTTTTGTTTTCAATTCAGGTTATATTCACCAGATATGGTGTATGCGATTTCTTTCATATTCTTTTCCCTTATCAAATATATCTTCATTCCATTTTTCGATGTCATATACGCAGATACCACTGGTTGGTTCAATTTCTGCCAGGCGTATTGATCAGAGTCCCAATTTAGCAAACTTGGACCAAAAAATTTGTTTGTTTTAGGAAAATTATGGCAATCGTGATTGAACAAGATTTCAAAAGATTATTCGGTTTACCACCATCAGCAAAAAATGAGCAAGTAACTTATATACAGAAGTTTTGTGAACTTTATAAAATTTTGATTAATTGGCTGGACAACTACATTTGGGGAAAGGAAATATGCAACGATATTTTCATCTCCATTTTGAAGTTTATCAGTTGGTATGGGAGCGCAGCAAATTGTTATCTTCAGAAAAGCGGATGACCTGTTGAATGAAAATAGATTTTAAGTAAAATCAACATTATTTATTAAAATCAACATTATTTCTCATAAATATTTTGTGAAACCAATTATGAAAAATTCTAAACGTCATCCACGCATTTTTCGTTTGAAGTGGATTATTGAATCTTTTAAATCAACTTGTTGCGAGCCACCGGAATTTCATCTAAGTATAACTGAAATTCGTTCTGTTTGGAAGTTGTACCCAGGGACATTTTTTCACATGCAGAGACATGAGTTTTTTCTGGAAGGCAGCGGAAATGCAATCCGGTTTGGTCGAAATTATAAATCTGTGACTCCTAAAGACTAATTTTAGAACACATTTCGAAGAATCTCGCCGCCAATTATTAGAAAACGAATGAAAATGAAAATCATTAGCATCGTTATCGGAAAAAAGTTGTCTTTTAATTGGCGTGTTTTTGTTACACCATAGCTGCTTAATTTGTTTGGGGATCTAAGCAGTTTTAAGCAGCGATATAGTTTGGTGCTTGCGTTCCTGTCTTAATCGAGTATGGTGTTGCTAGATTGGACATCCGATATTTCGCAGTATGTCATCTCATTTTTGGAGAGATTGTTGTCACGCCTAATGTAGATCCAGTTAATGTACACTGCTTTTCACTTTAATTTAAAACAACCTCATGAAGACGGCTTTCCATTTTTTCCATATAAGCATCAATGTGTTGCTACCCAGCAAAAAAAGAGCATCCAAAGAAGCAATAAAAATCCCCAACTTATGATTCGGAAGATGTTCTAATTTGGATTTTCACCAATGAATTTAACAAGTGGTTGTCGCGCCGGGGAAGTACTTCTTTGTCACCACTTTTGCACAACTCCTTTTAAGCACCGTAAGATTTGCTTTTTTGGTGTTGTATTATTGTATTTATTTGATTTTATTTATCTTTTATTAAATATTATTTTTTGGAAAGAAATTCATAAAACTTCTTCCATGAGTTTAAAGTAGACATCGAGATATTTCATTTAAGGTACGGTATGTAAGGATATCCCAATTAGTTTAAAAGTTACGGGCATTTTGCAGAGCAAAAAATTTCACATTTGAGCAAAAACAGGATTTTTTATTTATCTTTCAGGACTTTTTTTATTTATCTTTCATTAAATATTATTTTTTGGAAGGAAATTCATAAAACTACATGAGTTTAAGTAGACGTTATGATATTTTATTTGAGGTACCGTATGTAGCGATATCCCAGTTAGTTTAAAAGTTATGGGCATTTTTCTGAGCAAAAAATGTTCATCGATTTCGCTAAAAAAGGCAAAGGGGGTACCCTTCTCTCAAAATTTCCAAAAAATGAAGTTGCAAATTTGCGCATACGAATCGTTTATCAGTCGATTACACTCACTGAAAAAAATAGAATGAGTGGAGTGTGCCCCTTTTTGGCTAAAAACAAAGCAGGTATGGCACATTTGAGCAAAAACAGGATTTTTTTTATTTATCTTTTATTAAATATTATTTTTTTAAGGAAATTCATAAAACTTAGTTTAAAGTATTTATTTAAGGTACCGAATGTAGCGATATCCAAATTAGTTTAAAAGTTATGTGCAGTTTGCAGAGCAACAAATTTTACATTTGAGCAAAAACAGGATTTTTTTTATTTATCTTTTATTAAATATTATTTTTTGGAAAGAAATTTATAAAACTTCTTCCAGAGATCTCTTATTTTAAAGGAATACAAATGTTGACACAGGGAAGGGAACGTATAAATAATATACTATTGGCCAAAGATATCAACGATCATATAGTATATGTATGTATGTTTAGGACATTTGAAGATGTTTGTAATCTGTATGGTGTAGCTGGATCTTGAGAAGTGTGACCGAATGACCCCATAACTACTAGTAACATTTTCCCAAATGTCACCATTCTCACTAATAAAAAAGTATTTTACACTGTACCGGTTCAGAGAGTAGTAAAGTACCACAGTGTGGTACAGTAAGTATGGTATTATATATATTTAATTAACATAATTTCTTTTATATTATTTTATTATAACCTACACCACACTGTGGTACAATTTATTATAATTTTATGCATTTGTTTCTAACACCCAAAATGAGAAGAGATATATAGAACCATCGTTTATTATACCGATCGACTTAGAATCACTTTCTGAACCGATTTAGCTATGTCAGTCAGTGCATGCATTCTTGTAATCAATGTGCAGGTCACAAATATAGTCCGATCTCAAAGAAATTTTGCACATATTATTACAATTCATATTGAAATTGAAAGACAATCCGTATTTAGATATAGTGCTTGTTTCTGTAACTCCTTTTCTTTCGTCTACGGCGAACGATCAAAAATCTCTCAACTTTGAATATCAGTTTAGAACCAGATATCTTAATATATACTCGTATGAAGGTACCTTCGATTTAACTTATACCCTCTATACAAGATATAATTTCCTTTCGGTATTCATGAAATTTGGTAAAGAGTATCTTATTTTAACAGTTAATATCTGTGTGAACAATATCGGTTCAAATTTACATATTGCCCCACATACTCGCATGGATGTGTTCCTTCCGATTTAGCATCTAAGCACCATAGAAGTCATATTTTAGTCAAATGTACTATATTTTGCACAAAGGATTTTTAACCCGAGAATAAACGGTCTCTAGCAAGGTTGGACAAATGTGTTTTCATGTTTTACTTCAGATCATTATTAAATTCGGCAGAGATTGGTTTATAGAATCATGAACACTGCGAAGTTTGATAACAAATGGATACCATTCAGATAAAGGCCAAATTTAAATAGTAATAAATTTACATCTAAATAGATGTCAAACACGATTGACAAAAATCATAACAGCAACAAGAGAACAACTTCAAAGGTTAAATAGATGAATACAGTACGTTTATCAGAAACGAGCACTTGATGTTACGTCTTTTTTTCTACAATTAAATCGTGATTTTTGGACGAAAAACGAATTTTTATTTTTTGAGGGTTACGCTTTTGGGCATTTCTGGTGACGATATATCAACATTTTTTGAAAGTGTAAAGGTTATTAATAAATTCAGTTTTTATCGCAATCAAATGTACTACAATTCCACAATTTAACATATTTCGAAGAAACTCAGCATACTTTGAAATGTGGCCTTCGGTAGCTTAGTGGTTAGTGCGTTAGACTTGGATCCCGAAGGTGCTGGGTTCAAATCAGCATTGATGTTTCTGCAGCTAAAAATAACTCACCGGACGCACTACCACTACAACAACATCTGATCACACAAGTCAACAGGGAAGCTAAAAATAGACATAACGCGACGACTATTAACAGATATGCAGCGCTTCTATTGGAGAATAGAAACGGCAACACTCAAATAACATCCATTCCCTGATATTAACAGACGAATGTTAATTTACAACCGGACAACATTGAGTGGATGAAAACAACATAAGATTCCCGCGATAATCGGATATATGCCGGAACGAATTATGTAATAGAAATAGACTTAAGGATTATCAACTCAGTGTCTCCAAGCTGCTACAACAACAACATACTTTGAAATGACTTTATGTTATATTAATCGACTATGAAAACGTCGACTTTTACGGCCGATTAATCGATCTAGTCGACTGAAACGTAATTTGGTTGATGAAAAAGCTTCCATAACCATTCACTAATTGTGATATAGCCGCCATATAAATATATATTTCTTCTATTTAGCACTATAGAAGCAGTATTTCAGATATATTTCATAGCCCTCATATATATGTTTCTTCCGATCTGGACTTTTATCACTTCAGTAGCTTTATTTTACATCCATTCGTTTTGAAATTATGCATCCTTGGGTTAATAATTTATATTCCGAAATTACATTAAATTTGGTTAGTTATTTAGAAGAACTGCATTAAATGCCGAAAAATTGTCATACTTATGATTTGGAAGTACTTATAATGTTATTGTTTCGGAAGTACTTCTTTTATTTTTTGTTGGGTACTTGATAGTTATTCGAAACAGCATTTAATATTGATGACCTTTTTAATTTGATGTAACTTTTAGCAGATTTTGTCACATCAGAGTCTAGACCTGCACGATTAGCGTGGGGCGTTCACAACTTTTTCTAAGATTTCACCCTTTTTCCAGGGATATTTGGGTTTTTGAGTTTATTTGGCATTGTCCGAAATGTGTAAAGGACCGAAATGTGTTAAGGCGATCAAATTTCATATTCGACTTATCTTGAAATTACAAAGATATTACACGTATGCACAAAACTTGACTTATGACAGTAAATCGCAACATGCTGCTTCGCATAACTCTCTTTATAGGGTTGTTATTTCTATTTGGAACAGATTAAAAAACTTGAAAACGTTCTCTCATTTAACTTTAATGTGTTCTTTTTGTGCATTAATGTGGTAGAATATGCCAAAATCAGAGGAATTAATAATTCGGAGATTCCCCTCTTCTCTGTTTTCTCTCTGTTTTATTCGATAGATAAATCAGTGGTATTCAAAATTCGGTGATTCCCCTTTTTGTGTTTCTGTCTTTTGAACTACAAACGCACGTCGTGATAAATTACAATTGAAAGAATTTGTGTATTATTAAGAAACAATAAATTTTATAACAAATTTGTAAACCAAATAATAGCAAAAAATTCAACACATTCGGAAATTAGAACTTTTGGTACCTAACGCAACCCAAGAAAGATCGTAGCTTGTATCAGAAGCGGGGTATTCATTCACAATCATAAGGGGTGGACCTTGCACGAATTTTTGAGAAAATTTTATTTTTGAACATTAGACAAATTGTGATTGTTATGAACCAATGACATGAACATGTCTCTAAACGACACCCATCTCAAGTATTCTCCTGAAAATGTTAGAATGTCAATCTTTGGAAGACGTATAACCGTAGAGACACTATCATTCCTTTGCGGAGCAGCGTGGAAAGTGCTAGAGTGAAAAGTTGTTGAATTTGGACTACGAAAGTCACTTAAGGAATCTATTAATTTTCCCTTTCCTTTTAGATATACTGAAGAAACGAAAAGTGCACATCTTCGGTGAGGTAAGGGACATCAGACACTTTTATGCAGTTGTCTCTGACATAATCAAACATTTGCTCATGATTTACCTCGAACAATTTCTTTATTTCTTCAATTTCCTTGAAATAACTTTGGCATAAAACTCGCGTTTTGTCCTCACGTGGCAGTTTGTCGAAATCAGAAATGATTCGCTTGATACGTCCAACAAGTACATGATGGTCTTCGATAGCTTTTGACAAATCTTCCATCACAATTAGTTATACCCTACACCACACTGTGGTACAGGGTATTATAAGTTTGTTTCACGGCAGATGTTTGTAACACCTGGAAATAACACAGCTAGACCCACCTTAAAGTATACCGATCGACTCAGAATCACTAGCTGAGTCGATTTAAGCATGTCCGTCCGTCCGTCCGTCCGTCCGTCTGTGGATGTAAAGTTGTTCGTCGACTACAGGTCGCAATTTCACTCCGATCGTTCTGAAATTTTGCAGTTTAGAGTATTTCGCAGCTGTTAAGATCGCTATTGAATTTGGTTGAAATCGGTTCAGATTTAGATATAGCTCCCATATATATCTTTCGTGCGATTTGGCCCTTTAGTCCTATAGAAGCTGTATTTTACATCCAATCATTTTGAAATTTAGAATGGTAGAGTTTCTTTATCCATGAACCAACACTACCGAATTTGGAGAAAATCGGTTAAGATTTAGCTATAGCTCCCATATATATGTTTCGTCCGATTTGGACCTTTAGTCCTATAAAAGCTGTATTTTACATCCAATCGTTTTGAAATTTAGAATGGTAGAGTTTCTTGATCCATGAACCAACATTGCCGAATTTGAAGAAAATCGGTTGAGATTTAGCTATAGCTCCCATATATATGTTTCGACCGATTTGGCCCTTTAGTTCTATAGAAGCTGTATTTTACATCCAATCGTTTTGAAATTTAGAATAAACAATTTATACATGAACAACAAAATTTATATTTCAGAGTTACGAGAGTGGTGTAGGGTATTATATAGTCGGCCCCGCCCGACTTTAGCCTTTCCTTACTGGTTTTAATATTTTTTTCCCGCAGAGATAAATTAAAGCACACAAAAATAAATCTTTTATCCTTTATATCAAAGTATTCGCATTAACAAACGTTTAATCGTTCTAAGAATTGACACGCCAAATGTTAATTTTTTTCCAATTATAATACTTTAATTGTTTTCCACGATTATATTATGTATGATAGATGAGATGAAAGATTCCCGGGTTTCGGCACCATCAAAATGTAGGAGATATAGTGGCTAGTCGAGCAACAAAGAAAAAAACTCCTTTTATTCTTAGGTTTAATATAAAATTATTTTCACGATACCCTACACCACATTGTGGTACAGGGTATTATAAGTTTGTTTCACGGCAGATGTTTGTAACACCTGAAAATAACACAGCTAGACCCACCTTAAAGTATACCGATCGACTCAGAATCACTAGCTGAGTCGATTTAACGATGTCCGTCCGTCCGTCCGTCTGTCCATGTAAAGTTGTTCGTCGACTACAGGTCGCACGTTTACTCCGATCGTTCTGAAATTTTGCAGTTTAGAGTATTTCGCGGCTGTTAAGATCGCTATTGAATTTGGTTGAAATCGGTACAGATTTAGATATAGCTCCCATATATATCTTTCGTCCGATTTGGCCCTTTTGTCCTATAAAAGCTGTATTTTACATCCAATCATTTTGAAATTTAGAATGGTAGAGTTTCTTGATCCATAAACCAACACTACCGAATTTGAAGAAAATCGGTTAAGATATAGCTATAGCTCCCATATATATGTTTCGTCCGATTTGGCCATTTAGTCCTATAAAAGCTGTATTTTACATCCAATCGTTTTGAAATTTAGAATGGTAGAGTTTCTTGATCCATGAACCAACATTGCCGAATTTGAAGAAAATCGGTTAAGATTTAGCTATAGCTCCCATATATATGTTTCGTCCGATTTTGCTCTTTAGTCCTGAAGAAGCTGTATTTTACATCCAATCATTTTGAAATTTAGAATGGTAGAGTTTCTTGATCCATGAACCAACACTACTGAATTTGAAGAAAATCGGTTAATTTTAGCTATAGCTCCCATATATATGTTTCGTCCGATTTGGCTCTTTAGTTCTATAGAAGCTGTATTTTACATCCAATCGTTTTGAAATTTAGAATGGTGGAGTTTCTTGATCCATGAACCAACACTACCGAATTTGAAGAAAATCGGTTAAGATTTACCTATAGCTCCCTTATACATGTTTCGTCCGATTTAGACCTTTAGTCCTGTAGAAGCTGTATTTTACATCCAATCATTTTGAAATTTAGAATGGTAGAGTTTCTTGATCCATGAACCAACACTGCCGAATTTGAAGAAAATCGGTTAAGATTTAGCTATAGCTCCCATATATATGTTTCGTCCGATTTGGCTCTTTAGTTCTATAGAAGCTGTATTTTACATCCAATCGTTTTGAAATTTAGAATGGTGGAGTTTCTTGATCCATGAACCAACACTACCGAATTTGAAGAAAATCGGTTAAGATTTACCTATAGCTCCCTTATACATGTTTCGTCCGATTTAGACCTTTAGTCCTGTAGAAGCTGTATTTTACATCCAATCGTTTTGAAATTTAGAATGGTTGAGTTTCTTGATTCATGAACCAACATTGCCGAAATTAAAGAAAATCGGTAAAGATTTAGCTATAGCTCCCATATATATGCTTCATCCGATTTGGCTCTTTAGATCCAATCGTTTTTATACCCTACACCACACTGTGGTACAGGGTATTATTTAAGTATATAATGTCCCAAAAGTAAATTTATGTAAACAATTTATACATGAATTAAAAAATTTATATATCAGAGTTATTCAATATTACGAGAGTGGTGTAGGGTATTATATAGTCGGCACCGCCCGACTTTAGCCTTTCCTTACTGGTTTAATTTACGGCAGAAAGCCAGAATTTTGTATAATAAGGCAAAAAAAAACAAAACGAGTGCAGATTGGGATTGCTACAATCCCAATCTGCACCAAATCGTATTTTCGTCAAACATACTTGGGGTATTAGGTCACTCCTTCGATGTGTAACACTTTGGCTCGTAGCAATAATATATACCATCCTCTACAAAGTGAGGGGACAAAAATGTATTATATATTTATTCTAATACATACTTAAAATATAAAAGATAGTCCGCGAATTGGTTAAGAACTACGGCAAAATAGGCTTAAACATGTCGCATAAAATTCATTTTTTGGAAATTCATCTTAATGTTCTTTGCTGATAATTTGGGAGATTTCAGCACGAACATGGAGACCTCGCTTTACCAAATTTTTGGTTAAAGTAAGAGTTGTAGGCCTTCCTCTTCTCTCCCAAACTATATTTGACCACTTTTTCTTAGGACTGACTGTGCGCGTGATAATAGCATTGTATAGTAAAATAATGTAGAACTTTAGACTTTTTAGAAAATGCTGATACCAATCTATTCGACAGAGATCTTGGAATGCAAATATATTAATCTTATTAAATTCGCTATAATATTGTTGTAAGTCGAATTTATGGTCGAAATCCATGGTTTTAAACTTCGCAATATAATAATATTGCAAATAACGGGTACTTTAGAAAACGACTTACAAACGTTCATATTTATGGGAAATTATGTTATAGTTTAAAATTTCCGCGATTCAATGTAATTAAGTTCAGGTTTTGATTAAAAATATTTTTATCGTGATAACTCGCGAAAGGAATCTGATCAGATTTTGATCTCTTGATAGTTGGGGATAGGAGGGGTTGACTCTGAACAAAATTCGATTGCTTGTGTGCTGTGAACATTCAAATATCAAAACTCCTATGGGTATTTTTATTTGTTTTATTAATATTTAAATACTTCAAACAAAATATCCTATGTGTAGATTTTCTTGAAAACCATTGATGGTAAATATCAATACAAAAATCTGAGATACGAAATATATGGCGATTTGAGGAAATGGCACGGTTTTTTGTCTCTCCTGAAAACTAGTAAAAAATACACATAGGAGTTTTCGTCGTCGCACCGACGATATGTATAAATATACATATACAAACATTTCAAGAGTTTATTTTACTATTTTATAATACATCCTGGACTATAATTTCAATATTAAATTCAGAAATGCAAATAAAATACACAGTGGTACAGCTGTACCAAGGATGTCACAGAAGGTTTAAAATAGCAAAAAAATATATAACACATATGTAACGATTTGCCCCAGTCGACACGATTTTTGGGTCTGATTTCTAAGTGAGAAATTTTGGTTTCTTTGTTGTTACTAATAAAGGGATACTGGCGGTTTTCCTCGTTAAAACTTTTTAAATTATGCATCGATTTTCTTCCCAATGACCTTATTTTATTCATGATCGATCAGACTTTACGATAAAATCATATAATCTTAAGAACTATAATAATTATATAATTATTAAAATTTTCTCAAATATGATTTCATTGCAATATTTTATAAGATATCGTCGAAACCGATGAACGGATGGAAAATGGTATCGCAAGTAGTTGAATGCTACTTAATTTTGAATTTTTTAAAGCCCTCCTGAACCAATTCGGAGAAATTGTTCTCTAGTTCCACATTTGCTTCCCCAATCAAAAAATAGACTGTATATATTTTTAAACAAAACTTTTATTTTGTACGCCAGTTTTAAACTTATCCACCGGGAATTTTCCCCAGGGAACAGTTGTTTAACGGAGCAGGACTTTTTTATGATATGCTAGGAAAATGGAAGAATAAATAGTGAACAAACGGTTAAGCTACTTTTTGTTAAATATAATTATTTTGTACGCCAGTTTTAAACTACACCGCCGGGAATTGTCCCCAGGGAACAGTTATTTAGTGGAGCAGGATTTTTTGAAGATCTCCTAGGAAAATGGAATAGTGAGAAAAACAGTGAAGCTACTTTTTGTTAAATACTCGTATATCACGGCTCTACTAAACTAATACTAAATTTTTCGAAAGTTTAATAATACTATTTATTTACGGTAGAATTAGTGATGTCAAACGGGAAATCCCGATCGTGAATGCGGATTTTTTAAAATGAACCCCGGGATATTTTAATAATGAAGCAGTCTTTTATAAAATTTTAATGTGACTTCGATTCTGAAAAAATGTTGCTTCGTCGAAGCGAAATCTGAAAAATATTTGCTTTTTTGGGTGGAACTGATGTAGCTCCTCGAATTAATCATAGCTTCTGTTTAAAAATTCCAAAATTTGTTATAAAATTCCAGTTTTCGGTAAAAGTGAAACGAAAATGTTGCACTTCTTGCAGAAAAGAAATCTTTATAAGTGATTGATAGACACCCTGTTGAAAATGTATACAAATAAAGCAAATTGTCAACACTAACATACATTGAAATAATACAGTGAAAAATTCAAAATTGTTAAAATAATTGCAAAATGTATCATAAATGTAAACATAAACAAGCAAAGCAAGAACAAAAATGGAGAGTTTGTTCACCACAAAAAAAACAGAATATTGTATTCTACTCTTTCAAATTTCGTATAAAATCCGATTTGGATCTGCAAATCGATGTAATTCCCATAACCGAATTAAACTGATTCCTCGAATATTATGTTGTTGTTGCAAACAGACTAACAAAAATATAACTACGAAAAACCTTAAAATTATCCGTAGAAAATGAATATGGACTCCCTTCGTTGTTGTCTGTAGTCATACTGAACTTTATCATTACTATTGCACTTGTTTTATTTTTTTTATTAGGTTTCTATAGTTTTGTGCCAAATTCTCTGTGTCCGTCTTGTAGTTGATGCGTCGTGTTGGTGGTGTCTTCAGAACAGCGATGGGCAAAAGCATTACCCGGGGTTTTTCCTTTCTCGTGTACATGAGCACACACATTCAATGAGAGTTCACTATCATTCAGTCGCGCTTGGACATTCGATCGACGAGGTTGTGTCGTCGCTTGTTGCTTAGCGTGCACATAAAGAAAAAAATGGATGATACAATTATTACAATACATACTTCAAGTATAGGAATAAAAGTATGTATTGTATTTTTACCGAAGAATTTATAAACATTTCTAAATACAAGTTTAAATTATTTATTATGTTACTGCAGAAATGTATATATTATTTTCTTTTTGTCAAAATTAAATAAAGTAACGAATTTTTTAAAATAATTTTAAATGTATATATTATTATCTTTTAAGGATTTTTTAATAAAATTTGTATAAACACCTAAATATACTAACCAAAAAAAATGGACACTCGAAAACGGTTAATAGAAAAAATAAAGAATTAAATAAAGAATATGGCATAATCAATACGAGTATGCAATACTTTTATTGGAAAATTTGGATCGATTACTTTATATAACATAATAAATATGTACGTATGTGGCTAATCATAACATATTTAAAGTTCGATTTCTTTATGTTCGCGTATAATAACTCCAAATCTACCTACTGATGTTTGTTGTCCACTTTATTTATTATCTTACCCAACAAATATCTGTTAGGAAAATGCAAATACCATTTATCGCAGTGCATAAAGAGAGTGTTAACACTTCTCACACATACATAAACATTTTGTAGAAGTATTGGGTGCCCATCGCTGCTTTAGAACAGCGATGGGCACACACATACTTCCACAAAATTCAATATCGTACGCCTGTGTTTGTGAGAAGTGCTCACGCTCTCTTTGTGCTCTGCGAGAAATATTATGTTCATTTTCCAGCAAATTTCATTTGATAAAAAAATAATTTCCGAATCAAAAAGAAAAGTTTAACTTATTCTAGAGTATTATTTTTTATTGTATTTAAATTTTTTCGAGTGTCCAGTTTTTTTTTGTTCTGTGTATATAAAATGTTTAAATTTTTGAATATGTAATAAGCAATATTTATAGGAAAACAAAGAATGTCCGATATGCTTCTACCATTATGAAAAAAAGTTCATACGATTTTACGCGTGACAACGCATTAAATCGGAAAAATACGCCAACATAATGTTGCTGCAATTTATCATACATTTTTTCTTTATGTGCACGCTAAGCAACAAGCGACAACACAACTACGTCGATCGATTGCTTTAGAACAGCGATGGGCACACTCATACTTCCTCAAAATTCAATATCGTATGTCTGTGTTTGTGAGAAGTGCTAACGCTCTCTTTGTGCACTGCGAGAAATATGATGTTAATTTTCCAGAAAATTTCATTTGATAGGTAATAAAGAAAAAAAATAATTTCAGAAGCAAAAAGAAAAGTTGGACATATTCAATATGAAATGTTTTCCTTATTTATTGTATTTAAATTTTTAGAACAGCGATGGGCAAAAGCACTACCCGGGGTTTTTCCTCTCACGTGTACATGAGAACACACATTGAATGAGATTTCAGTATCATTCAGTCGCGCTTTGACAAAGCTGGACAACCGAAATTCCAATGCAGAATTTTGGCGATGCCGAATTGTAATTGTATGTATGTATTGTATTTTATATATGTAGGAGAGTTAGGTGTGCGCAAGAAGAGACATTGGACACCTCTTATACACTGTGATGTTTGAGTATGCGATGTTTGGAGTGTGTATGTAGAGACGTTTGTGCATACATGGTGCGTAGATGGATATTGAGGTTTGATGTATGTATTGATGTTTTGACTTTTTTTTGAGAACCACGGCTGACTGCTTGGTACGAGGGTAGTTGTATAATTTTTATTTCGTAATATTGTTTATCCCTCCATTAAAATGTATAGGAACCAATAAAAATTGTATTCATTATTTGAAAGATAAAAAAGGTAACGGCTAAAAAGGGTTAGAACTCTGGTGGTGAATAGAGGAAAATACCATGGATGAGCACTCTGCTGACCAATCGGGGGAAATAAGCATAGCTCAATGGGCAACACTGACATACCATATGACGAGAGTTTAATTGCGTACGATGATGGTGGGTTCTAAACATATAAAATGGCAAACATCTGGCGGAGGAAGTCAGAAGAACAAGAAGAGAACAGAACGAAAGAAGAGAAGTGTTAACAGTGTTTGTGTGCATATCCAGTGAAGTGAAAAAATCTAAAGTGAAAAAAAAACCCACTGCTACCTGTTATGGCGGATATTCCCACCAAAACCACGAGGAAGAAGAGGCGACCGTCTCCAGGGCCTTCCTCGAGGAAATTAAGAAGGAGAATGAGCACTACCGTGCTGTCATCCAGTCGCTGACGATCAGACTGGATGAGCTCGAGAAAGATCGTTCACCACCAAGCCCCGAAGAAGTCTCCAGTGAAGAAGAAACCTCTTATGAAGAGGATCAAATGTCCCTGGGAGACGAAGAAGATGATGATGCCAGCCACACCCCAGAAGTGCAGCAGAACAGCGAATCAACGGCTGCACCGAAGCCGAAGATTAGGATTGTGAGCGCAACGCGAGCCTCACAGGCGGTTGTACCATTGCCGGTACAACCCCAAACTGAAGGAAGGACGCCCGCCGATGGACCATCGACATCAGCGGATGCAGCCCAATGGACCCAGGTCCAGAGCAAGAGAGCTCGGACCAACGAAAAAAAGGAGAAGACAGCAGCCAAGCCTAAGACGACCCCGGCTGCAGAAAGCAAGAAGATGACCAAATCAGCAGCAGCAGCTACTAAGAGTAAGTCAACTAGTATTAATAAAAGTGTTAAAAAAAGTGCAAAGGCAGTACCGGTACTGACCGTATATAACCAGAATGTGAAAGAATTAACGTCCGAAATCGCGCGTAGTCTCGGGTATAGTAATTTTGTGTGCAAACTTGCATCACAAACAGTGACGAACGTCGTAGTCTACACACTCGGCGATTATTCGAAAGTGCGGAGAATGCTCCAAGAGCAGAAACGCAATTTCTTCACCTTCTCTCCGAAGGGCCAAAAGCCGTATGCGGCTATAATTACAGGTCTGTCCGACTCGTTCGACGAGGCAGACCTACGCGCTAACCTCGCCGGTACCAAACTATCTTTGGAAATCCTCAGGATTGCCAAACTCGGGTGGGGCAAATGGTTAATCCATTTGTCCCGTAAATCTGATATCACCGGTCTTTACAAACTGCACGCCATCCTTGGCTGCATTGTAAAGATCACTCGCGATAAGGAGAAGAAAACCGCGCAGTGTTTCAACTGCCAACGATTCGGGCACGTGGCTACCAATTGCGGCATGCCATACCGTTGCGTAAAATGCGGAGGCGATCACGGCCCCGCAAAATGCAAAATACCTGCCAAGGGGCAATTTACCCCTAAAAAGGTAATTTCAAAGGACCCTGCAACGTACGCAGCTGCAACGGCAATAAAACCGAGTGTGAGCAGCACTCGGGTAAAACCTACAAATTTCAACGTCGTGGACGTTTTCAATAAAGATAGCCAAGAGTTCTTCGGTATGGACTTCTTCGCTATCATCGAAAATTTAAAAAAACACGCGGTCGACTATAACTCCCTACCTTCCAAGGAGGCAAAACGTAACGCCATGCTCGCGGTGGCACAATCTATAGCCTTTAATGTCTAGATATATTAAATGCATTTTCGATAATGTAAACTCAATCATTTCGATGCACAGGAGACATTACCTCGATTTGTTTCTAAGGAAACACAAACCGGATGTTCTTCTGCTCGCTGAACACAAATTAAATCCGGTAAATAGAGTAAATTTTCGCGGCTATACTATGTATAGGCAAGACAGACTCGAACGCGGTGGCGGCACTGCGATCCTTGTCAAAGAAAAAGTTCACTCCCAGAGGGTTACTCTAAACCTCGGGAGCTTCGAGAATACTTGCGTTCGTGTGAAAAAACTTGATGGGTCCTGGCTGACAACTGTCGCCTTATACCACAAGCCTCAAGATACTCTATACGCGAATCATCTCGACCCGATACTCGACATGTTCGGTCAAGACGATATAATTATCGGCGGCGACCTTAACGCGAAACACCCAAGTTGGGGAGGTGACGTCACCAACCCTCAAGGCAGGTCTCTCTATGACTACCTCTTGGAGTATCCGGAACTTAGGATAGCTAACACCGAGGGGCCTACAAGATACGGTACGAATTCGTACATAGATATCTTCATGGTTTCCTCGGGATTATCCTTCGCGGGAGAGACTGAGGCCTCTGGACTCAGAACTCTCGATTTCGAATCTGACCACAAAGCTGTGGAGATCATATTAAGTCAAAGTGGACTTGCTTCTGACGACAGAAGACAAGAATACTTTGACTTCGATAGAATCAACCGAAATCGTTTTAATCAACGCCTCGAAACCCAACTGGATAATCGCGAACTTCCGACCAATCGGAACGTTACAACCGACGAAATCGATGAGTGTGTGGGCATCATGACCACCGCTTTCCGCGACTCTATGGAAGAGAACATTCCTCGAATGAACTCCAACCTAGAGGACTTCGAAATCTTCCACCCATATAATTAATTTTATACGGGAGAAGAAATGCCTTCGAAGGATTCTTCATCGGTCGGAAGACCCTGGACGATATCCCACCTTAAAGGCTGAAATTCGAAACCTGGATAGAATTATCCAAGGCCAAATTGCTGAATTCGAGCGCTCACATTGGACTGCCTTCCCGCAATCCATCCGAAATAGGTGCTCGGGCTAAAAGGCGAAACGTTGGTTTTGTGACACCTCAAGAGGTCGGAGAGGCCTTGAGAGGTAAACGCAACCGTCGATCAGCCGGAGTTGACGGAATTCCGGATATTGTCTTGAAAAAGACCAATATAATTATTTGGACATTTTTGTCCATAATCTTCAACCATTGCCTAAACTTGGGACATTTCCCCAGGGCTTGGAAGGAATCACTCACGATTCCTATCCCAAAACCTGGTTCTGATCCCAAGCAAAGCAGCAACTATCGACCAATATCCCTACTTTCAGCCTTTGGCAAACTTCTGGAGCACTTCCTGTTGCGCAGAATAAGGGACACGATAGAAGATGTCGGAATACTTGCGGACAACCAATTCGGGCTTCGCAAGGGCCATTCCACTTCCCATGCACTCTCAGTGCTATCCGATCATGTAGCCAGGGCCTTGAATAAGCGCCATGTGACCATTGCAGTTAGTCTTGATTTTTCCAAGGCGTTTGACACTGCATGACACGCCGGCATCTTATTCAAGATGTTGACCCGCGGCTTTGGTGGCAACACCTGTCGGATGGTAGCGAACTTTCTACGAGATCGCTCATACAGAGTTAAGGTTGGTAACGTCCTCTCTGAGAGAAAAAATTTAGTGGCTGGGTTTCCGCAGGGCTCTCTCCTCGGCCCAGTCCTCTACAATATTCTTCTGTGTGACATTCCGCAGCCAACTTCTGGTGACTTGCTTTTGATCTACGCAGATGATATACTCATTGCCTCTTCCGGGCCAGTAGCTTCAACTGTAAACTCTAGGATAAATTTTTATCTTTTAGAGTTATCGAACTATTTCGACAGATGGAGACTCAGATTGAATATATCAAAATGTGATAGCATCATATTTAAAGGCAGGCGCAAGCTCCTTTATCCTAATGCTCAAAAATATATTCCTGTCATTAGCATAGGTAATGAAATAATTCGGACATCAGCCAGTATAAAATACCTTGGCGTTGTCTTTTCGATGGACTTCAAATTTGTGAGACATATGGATCACATTTTGGCAAAAGTCAATCGTTTATTTTCCCTTTACGTCCCCTTGCTGAGGCGACGCGGAGGACTCAGCAAGGACGTTAAACTTTTGGTCTATAAACAGATCATCAGGCCCATCATGGCCTATGCCTTTCCATCCTGGTTTGGAATCTCTTCCTGCCAAATGGAAAGGCTTAGGCGATGGGAACGACGAATTCTCGTTACATCCCTCGGTCTTCGAAACACCATCGCGGACGACGGTACGGTACGGAAACCTTCGAATCGGTCTATCTACGGCGCGATTGACTTCGATCGTATTGATGTGTTTTTAACCAAAACAGCAATTCGGCACCTTGAGAGCTCATCCTCTCTTGATAATGAATTGATGAGAACATGCCTAAATCAAGACACCACCCTAGACAGGCTAACCGAATTAAAATACCAGCCTCCTGCTGGTCTTTTAACTCTGAATAGAGACGGCGGGCTATACCGTGGCGACCAATTGCTATTCTTTCATCGCCGGATAGGTAGCTACGATTTGGACGACACCGTATATAGTACGCGCCAATAATCGGGACTGCCTTTGCACTCCCACCCATTTGTATATATTATTTAAGTGTTCTTTTTAAGTCATAGTATTAAGTAAAAAACAATAAAATGATGAGTAATTCCCTTTTTGTAATTCGATTTTGTGGGAAAATATTAAATATATCGACAAAGCATTGTAACTAGTATAAGTGAAATGTAGAAATACATAATTTTAAGAAACTAAATTTATTTAACTTGTAAGATACCTAATGTATGTAAGTTATCTCGTAATAATGAAAAATGTTAGCTATAAGCGTATTTACCCATTGTAATAAAGATTTTTCGAATCAATAAAACCACTGCACCCGGCGGAGGAAATCAGTTCGCTAGGAGACAGCCAACAGGTAGGAACTAGTTAGATCGTAACGAGAGCGCTGCGATCAGAAAATTATTTCCCAACACGCCTTGGCAAATCGTAGGGTTTGTGTTTGACAAACCAACTCCCTTTCCGACGGGCTTGTGTTTAACAAGCCACCGCGGACTTCGTCGGGCTTGTGTTTAACAAGCCGCTGCAGCCTTCTCGGGCTTGTGTTGTACATGCCGTCGTCTGGCTTGTGTTTTACAAGCTGCTGCCTTCGTCGGGCTTGAGTTTGACAAGCCGCCGCTGCCTTCGTCGGGCTTGTGTTTGACAAGCCGCCGCTGCCTTCGTCGTGCTTGTGTTTTACAAGCCGCTGCTGCTGCCTTCGTCAGGTTTGTGTTTTACAAGCCGCTGCTGCTACCTTCGTCTGGCTGCTTCAGTTGTCCCTCGTCTTGTGGAAAGTTAATTTTATGTGGTGCTTGCAGATAACGTGTCTTGGTGCCAACCTCATCGTCCCGCGACCGTGCTTCTTAGTGACGCCGTATTGCTGTTGTGTTTGTGTGTGTAATTAAATTGTGCTAGTGAATAATGTTAAAAACCCCAATAAACTATTGTAACGTAATTATAAAAAAAACTATCACAGTGTTTCTCTCTATTTCTCTTGTCCCAAAAATATAAATAGTTTGTAACGACCCTGGCCCTCCCTGAGTTTATTCCCCGGCTTCAAAGCGGAAAAACGTGTCGTTACAAACATTAATACCAGTGTATAAAAATACTTGAAATTTTGTACAGTGTAATGCTTTTATAGTGCCTACAGTCCAGTGAAAAATGGGCGTTATTGCGACGCCCTTTTGGTACCACTCACACAAAGGTACCATGTTGCACCAAACGTTAACAGCTTATAACGTTAATACGAGTCTATAAAAATACTTGAAATTTTGTACAGTGTAATGATTTTACACTGTCTATAGCTCTGTGAAAACTGGACGTTATTGCCACGCCCCTTTTTGTACCTACCACACAAAGGTACCATTTTGCACAAAAAGTTTAGAGCTTACAACTTGAGTACCAATGCACGAAAATGCAACAACATTTTGTACAGTGTAACGCTTTTGAAGTGCCTATAGCCCTGCAAAAATGGGCTTTATCAACCCACCCCTTTTTGTACCTCCCACACAAAATGGCAAAAATCATACCAACATTTAATATCTCATAACGTCATAACGCGTCGGCACAGTGCAATGTAATTAAAGTATCTACTAAAATAGGTGTATTTGTTAAAAACCTTCTGGTACCTCCCACACAAATTGACAGAATAATTCGTTTAATATTCCATATTACATTACTCACAAAGTGGGGGTACACCTTAGTCGGTTTACCCGACTGAAACTTTCTTACTTGTTCTGGTATCATTTTGTATTTGAACACTGATCTGGATAGGATTTGATATTGTACCGCACTGACGACTTTCGGTATGGAAAAGGACACGGTTTTGACGATGACTGTGGATGCGTTGAGGACGGAGTTGGGCAAATTGGGATTGGCGAAGACGGGGAACAAGGCCGATTTGCAGGCCCGGTCGTTCGACCACTACGACGGTGCTGGGGATGATAAGGCTTAGTCGGAGTATGGGGAGGCTTCCTCCGTTGTCGGACGTACGTTTGACCGCGCCCGTATGTTCTCGTTAAGGGACATACAACATTCGATTTCTTCATTCACCGGAGAAGGATTTCCCGAGATTGGCAGATGGTGTGACAAATTCGAGGACTGCGCTTGCACAGTGGGTTGGAATGACCTCCAGAAGTTAATTTATGCGAAGCAACATTTGACAGGGGCTGCAAGAATATATATCAGTAGCTGACATACTTGATTGGGACTCCCAGAAGAAAGCCTTACATGCCGAATTTGGAGAGAAATTATCTTCGATCGAAATTCATAGAATTCTGAATTTACGTAAGTTGTGTACAAAATGTTTTAAATGTAAAAATTTTGGACACAAGTCGACTGATTGCAAGATTGACGTAAAGAAGGAGGATGACAAAGGCAATTCTAGAGATGCAACAAGAAATGTACACACTTTGGTCGACAATGTGGCAGCACCGTCCAGAAGAATTTTTAAAGATGTCGAGATATTTGGTATAACGATTTCCGCGAGATTGAAGTCGATGACGTATCGTGTAAGAATAACTCTTCTATATCAGACATTAATCCGATAGCAGAATTGAGTACTGAGTTTACGAATATTGTTCCCTCATCTACGTTTGATGATTTCAAGAATGATTTATTGGATCTTGAACACCTAGATAGAAAAACTCAGACGGAGATTACGAATTTAATATTTTCATATACACCGATTAAACCAAAGAATTTCCCTGTGGAAATGAAAATAATTCATACTGACGAAACTCCAGTTGCACAAGGACCACGTAGAATGTCATATCCAGACCTGTGTACAGTCAACAAACAGGTTGAGGAATGGATGAGAAGCGGTATAGTTCGACGAAGTGCATCTGAGTATAATGCGCCAGTAGTTCTAGTCCGAAAGAAAGATGGCACCTAACGACTGTGTTCACTGCGAATGATCAGCAACCTTGATTCGTTGCTGATCATTCGCAGTGAACGGACGTGTTTATCACATAGCGGATAGTTACCAGTACCTATTACGCAATAGCAAAAATCTGTACAAAGTCTGTAAGGCCTACATCGTAGTACCTATTACGGTCTAATACAGACAAAATTAAAATAAATTATCTTGACGGGGATGCCTTCGTGTTCCGATGGAGCGGCGTTCCCCAATCGTCCGACTGTATGTCTATTGGTCTTGGCCAAAGCCGACCACACCAAAAATGGTGAAAATCTCCCCCAAGTACTCACAACAGGTGGTGCGGTGAGGGGAAAACGTCATGTCCGACCGTCAAAACGGAAGCACAATGAGCATCGTGTAGCGCTCAGAGTTTTGACGAAGTTGGAGGCTGTTGAGGTTTCGGCTCTTACCGAAAAACGAAAAGAGTCACTTACCTGGGCTAAAGGCGTCATAGATGCTTCTAAGGCCAATGAGTCGGCTGAAAGAGCCACAAATTCAGCTGTGTTAACGGCTAATAAAGTAAAACGAATCAGATCACCTGATGAACCCCTGCCTTCGAAAAAGGCAAGAGGCCCTAATGTCACCATCAACAGGACACTCACCAAGCCCTTCAATGAAGTGGCGAAGGAGAGTCTAGTGATGGCTGTTATAGACAGAAGTAGTGAGGATGGATCCATCCTCAAGGACAAATGGAGTCATGTACAATCAGCCATTATGGCTCATTACCTCGATGTCCGTAGAGAAATGCAGGGCAAACCACCAATCTGCAACGATGCAGGATGGCATCAGGGGAGAGTAAAGCTCTTATATTTCGGTGATGCCAGATCAGTAGACCTTTATAAGGCTGCTCTGAGTCGAGCGGGTGAGGTGTGGCCGGGTGCCCAGTTGGATGTTGTCGAAAAAAACAACATCCCTAGTCACCCTAGAGCCATCACCTGGGTTACAGAAGAGCCCTCCAACCCGGCTGACATCTTAGAAATAATAAAAGATTCCAATCCTGGTCTGCCGGCCCATAATTGGAGAATCAGCAAGGTGGGTGAGGCGGATGGTAAAAAGCGGCAGGTCAATCTTATCCTAAACGGTGAATCCACCTCCCATATACAAAGTGCGAGTGCAACCCTACAATATGGCTTCGAGACTATAGTCTTGAAGATATACAAGCAGGATATAGCTCCCACTGCAGAAGGTGAGTCGTCCACCGTGGCACTTTCTGTAAGTGCGGAGGTAGTCACGCCAATTATTTCTGGTGACTCCAACTCTAATAGAAGATCTGTAACGTCCTACTCTGAGGACGAAAGCTCTACTTCTGACACAGAGGGGCTGATGGGAGTCTCCGGACTCTTTGACGCATCTGGCGGGGACATGCTTCTCGACGATACGGACGAAGAGTTCGATAACATCCTTGTCGGGGTGGATGTTAATCTGTCAATTACCAATGATTGTAAGAATTCTACAGATTAACCTCCATCACGCTAAAGCAGCCTCAGCGGCTCTATTGCTGCGCCTGTCCACAGGCGCAGTAGACATCGTCCTGATACAGGAGCCCTACGTAGTGGGAGGAAGGGTGTGCGGTATTAGGACACCCAACTTTAAACTGCTTGTGGCCAACTGTGAAGGCACTCCAAGAACCTGCATTTTGGCCAGGAAAGATCTAAGTATCTTTCTCCTGACTAATTTAAGTGGTAAAGACCAAACAGCTGCTAGACTGGAGATCGGTAATCGCATATGTTGGGTGGTCTCCAGCTACTTGCCTTATGAATCTGTAGTACCGACTGCTCTATTCAGGGAAGTAGTAGAAGAAGCAACGTCTGACGAGCTCGAGCTGATTATTGGCGCAGACACGAACGCTCATCATACTATCTGGGGTAGTACGGATATAAACAATAGGGGTGATTCGCTTCTTGACTTTATTCTAACTACCAATCTTAGTATTTGTAACATAGGTAATAAACCGACCTTCACAATTAAAGACAGACAAGAAGTACTCGACGTAACGTTTGCTACTGACCGGCTGTCAGACAAAATTATTGGGTGGAATGTACTGGACGACCACTCATTCTCAGATCACCATTATATTGAGTTCAAACTCGCGGAAAAAGCGCCTAAACCCGCCGTCCACAGAAATGTAAGGAAGACAAAGTGGCATCTGTATGAGAAGAATTTCAAGAAACTCCTCAACTCTAAACTTCCGTACGAACCGAATGACAAAGCCGGTCTGGATAATCTGGTCGATCATATCACCATATCATTCAATAGATCCCTTGAAGAAGCCTGTCCAAAAACAAGGTACAAGGGTAAAGCTAAACCCCTATGGTGGACTTCTGAGCTAACGGCTATGAAAAAGACCTGCAACAAGCTATTCAATAAAGCTAAATCTACTGGGGTCGCTAATGATTGGGATGCCTATAAAGAGCAACTCAAGATCTATAAGAAGGAGCTTAGAAAGGCGCAAAGGCGCTCTTGGTATACCTTCTGTGGTGAAGTGGAAAAGGTCTCCGACAACGCTAGGCTGAGGAAGATATTATCTGCTTCACCCTGTACAGTGGGATATTTACAGGATGAGGCAAATAACTGGACCAAAAACAGCGAGCAGTCGCTCAATGTACTGCTCGACACACATTTCCCGGGGAACTCTGTAACAGAACCCGAGGATCAGCAGGACCAACAAGAGTGCGAGTGGACTGCGAGCGTCGCTAGCTTATTGACTGAGAGATCCAGAATAAGCTGGGCTATTAACAGCTTTGAGCCCTTCAAGTCACCTGGACCAGATGGCATCACTCCAGCAGAAATGCAGAAAATGTTAAAGTACATTATCCCCTGGCTGGAGAAAATTTATGTAGGCTGTATCAGGCTTTCATACGTCCCGAATCGATGGAGGGATACCAAAGTGGTATTCATACCTAAAGCGGGAAAGATATCACACACTAGGCCAAAAGACTTCAGACCAATTAGCCTATCCTCGTTCCTATTGAAAGGTCTGGAAAGACTTTTAGATCATTTCATTAGGGAAAACCTGGATACAAAACTCCTGTCGGGGAACCAACATGCTTACAACAAGGGCAAGTCTACTGAATCAGCCCTGCACGAACTTGTGAGCACTATCGAATCGTCCCTGCATTTCAAGGAATTCACCATGGTGGCATTTCTTGACATAGAAGGGGCTTTTAACAACATTCACTCCGATGCGGTAATTGCGGCACTCTCACATCTAAAAGTTAACACTAGTTTGATTAGACTAATTCAAAGTCTGCTCACCAGAAGACGCATAACAGCATGTCTAGGGTCCACAATTCTAACAAGGTATGTAAACAGAGGGACCCCGCAAGGAGGAGTACTGTCTCCACTAATTTGGAACCTAGCGGTGAATGAAATCCTGCTAGATCTAGAACGTTGTGGCTGCAAGGCCGTGGCATATGCGGACGACGTGGCAATCGCAGTGAGTGGCAAATTCGTAAACGTCCTCAGAGACATCCTACAGGTGGCTCTGAACAAGTTGGCTAGATGGGCCAGAAGCAGCGGTTTGGGCGTTAACCCCAACAAGACAGAATTGGTTCTCTTTACTAGGATGAATAATGTCCCACATGTGGACCCTCCACCTCGGATAAATGGAACAGATCTAGTCTTTTCTGAAAGTGCAAAATTTTTAGGAATAATTCTAGATAGGAAAATGTTATTTAGACTTAACGTATTGGAACGTGTAAGGAAGGCCAACGTCGCCTTATATTCCTGCAAAAAGGCTGTAGGGTCGCGGTGGGGACTCTCTCCTAAAATCGTCCACTGGATATATATAGCAGTAGTTCGTCCAATACTGTTATACGGTATTGTGGTATGGTGGACGGCAACTGACAAACTAACCATTACCAACCTACTAACAAAGGTTCAGAGAACTGCCTGCCTGAGCATAAGCGGAGCCTTAAGGACTACAGCGACCGAGTCTCTACAAGCCCTACTCCATATACTGCCGATTAATATTGTGGCGAGAGAAGTTGCAACCAAAGCGGCAATAAGATTAAACTGCCTATCAATGTGGAGGTACAAGAACTATGGTCACATGAGGATATCAAAGTGTAGTGCTATGGTAACCGACCGAGTGGACTATATACCAACAGTGTACACCTTCGAGAGAAATTACATCACTATGATTCCCGCCAGAGATGAATGGGTCGGCAGAATACCAGGTAATATAAACCATCTCCACTTTTACACGGATGGTTCGAAGCTTGATGAAAAGGTTGGCTTCGGAGTACACTGTGAAGAACTTAGTCTGGATATAGCTCACAGACTACCAGATACCTGCAGTGTCTATCAAGCCGAAATAATGGCAATATGGGAAGTCGCCAAGTGGCTGAGTCGCAACATAGTAACCAACAATGGCGTTGTCATTTACTCGGACAGCCAGGCTGCCATCAATTCTCTGGAGGCAACATCCCTAAATTCACAAACAGCCCTCGACTGCCGCAGATCTCTTAACGAGATGGCTGAGCAGTTTAATATACACCTCATATGGGTGCCTGGGCATAGGGATATCCCGGGGAACTGCAAAGCCGATGAACTTGCTAGGAAAGGGACGACATTACAAATTCTCGAAGAATTTGCATATATTGGTGCGCCACTATCCACGTGCAAGCTTTGGCTTAGGCAAGAGGCAATCAGGCAGTCCAACGATAGATGGACAGAAATCGGCACCTGCAGGGTAGCTAGACAAATCTGGCCAAGGTATGACCTGAGAAGGTCAAAATATCTCCTCGCACTAGAGAGGAAACGATTGTCTACGTTAGTACAGGTTCTGACGGGACACTGCTTGATCGGCGAACACGCCAAAAGATTGGGTATTGAGTCTAATGACTTCTGCCGAAGCTGTGGAGATGAGGAAGAAGTGGAGAGCATTGAGCACTTGCTTTGCGACTGTCCCGCTTTGAGTAAACGACGACTGGATATACTGGGGTCGGCCTTTTTAGGCAGCCTAACAGATCTTTCCAGTACTGATATTCGTACTATCGATAAATTTATATATCAAACAGGTTGGTTTCGATGAGGGGCATTTCAGCCCGTGGTAACACTAGGGACCTAAACTGGTCTATGTGAGCTTGTAAAAAAATACGGCTGCCACCCTAACCTAAACCTAACGACTGTGCTTAGACTACAGTAGATTGAACGAGAAAATTATTCGCGATAACTTTCCCATGGCGGTAATTGACGACGTTTTGCGAAGACTCCAGAACGCAAAAACTTTCACAACCCTATAGAACTAGATTCTCAGAAGTACACGTCTTTTGTGACAAACAATGGACAATTTGGTTTTAAATTTGCGACACATCTCAAATTCACCTGCCGTGTTTTGTAGGTACATTTCAGCAGTTTTTCGACCACTTATTGCAGACGGCACAATGGTAATTTATATGGACGACATCGTTATCCCATCGGAGGATGAAGCAGAAGGTATACTTAAACTGCGGAAAATGTTGAAAGTCGCGGAATCAAACGGACTAAACAAAAAATGGAAAAAATGTCAATTCTTGAAGACGAGAATATACTTTCTGACATATATGATTGAGGATTCAACGATATCACTACTGAACGGACGAAAGCAGTATCGAACTTTCCATTGCCGATGAATCAGGAGGCCTTGTAGAGATTTCTAGGACTGACTTCGTACTGTTGAAGGTTCATTGAAAATTACGCGAATATAGCCAGACCCATTAGCGACCTCTTGAAGAAGAATACCAAATTCAGAATTGGGGACGACGAGATGATGTCATTCTATCAATTGAAATCTGCTTTGGTTAGCCCACCTGTTTTGAAACTATTTGATCCCAGAGCTGCTACGGAAATACACACAGATGCCAGTATGCATGGTTATGCTGGAGCTTTGATGCGGGAAGGTGAAGACCAGGAGTTTCACCCAGTGGAATACATGAGCCGTAAAACGACATTGACAGAAGAGAAATGTCACTCCTACGAGCTAGAGGTTTTAGCAGTTATAGAAGCACTCAAGAAGTAGAGAGTATATGTGTTGGGACTTAAGGTTAAGATAGTAACGGAGTCCAACGCTTTTGCATTAACGATGCGAAAACAGTGCGTCCCACCAAGGGTATCGAGATGGACATTGTTCCTCCAGGAATTCGACTATACAGTTCAACTCCGAGCTGGGTCTAAAATGAGGCACGTGGACGCACTTAGTCGTTTGTCTTGTGGAAGATTCCCTGAGACATCGCATAAGAGAGGCACAGATACAGGATATGTGGATAACGGCGATTAGGAAGATACTAAAGACAACCAGATACGAAGATTTTTATTTGAAATTTGACATTCTACACAAAGACCCCAGTAACGAACTTATAGTTGTACCCAATTCTATGAAGCAGGAGATAATACGGATCGCACACCGCCAAGGACATTTTGCAACTCGAAAGACGCAAGAGTTGATACAAAAATCTTATTATATACCGGAGTTAACGACAAAAGTAGATAAAGTCATAAAGAGTTGTATGGAGTGTATTGTGTATGAAAGAAAGGCCGCAAGGAAGGTTTCCTTTCTCCGATCGATAAATCTGAAAGACCTTTACAGCGTTTACGTCAAACAATTTTAAGCAGTACTGTGAGTCATCAAACATAAAATATTAATTAATCGCGACGGGCGTAACACGAGGAAACGGTCAGGTAGAACGGATGCTCCGTATAATTATCCCGATGTTGACAAAGCTGTGTGTGGAGAGGCCTGAAAATTGGTACATATACGTTGACAAGGTGCAACGCTACATAAACAATACACCTAGAATAACTACCAAATTTTCTCCGTTCATTCATTGGACAGAGAACGCGATTCAGCCAGAGAAGAGGCAAGGAATAACATTCTGAAGATTCAAGATGAGAACCGAAGAAACTCCTATCTTACAAGGATTCCCGAAACAGTATCCAAAGTCAACGATTTGGTCGCCATTAAGCGGATGCAATTCGAATCCGGAATGAAGTTGAAACCTAAGTATTTGGGTCCGTACACGGTTCAGAGGAAGCTTGCTCATGGCCAATGTGAGGTTGAGAGGGTTGGGGTTGTTGAGGGTCCAGGTAAGTGTACTTCGGTGGCGGAGTATATGAGGCTTTGGGTGTCGCATTCGGGGTCGAATGTTTTGTCAGGACGGCCGGATGTAGGGTTGGTGCATTTGATTGGCTTTGACGCGGATGGACGAGACGAGGGACGACATACGCTTTGGTTAAAGGCCGGGTTAGGCATAACGTAACGTTGCCCGTTTGAGCGATTAGTCAACGTTGAGAAAACGAGTCATATGTTCTGACAACAACAACACATAAGTAAACAAAAAAGCCGCGATTTCTTTTTGTTTATTAAAAATTAAGTTAAAAAGAATGTTTATAAATTTATGTTTTTTAAATCTGTGCAGAATTTACAATAAAAGTAATCAAGGGATTATCGTCTGATAAGAAGATGGGGTGGACGACCTATAAACAATGACTGGGCGAAAGCCGGACACTAGAATGCCTATGGCAGTTTTTAATTTGTTATTAATATTAATAAAATATGAGTTAACTACCCCAAAGCAACGGGTTAGACCGGCAGAGAGACTAGCAATAACACCACTGTATGCCAAATATTGTTTTATCCTATGATTCCAAGTTGGGAAATATTAACATTCTATTCTTTAAAATTGTAGATATTTTCGGTTGTTCCATACAATCGATTGCATGGAGTCACAAGCTGGGGAAAACAACAATTCGAAATATTATTTTAGAATGCAGTGAAGTTTTGTGGCGCTTGCTTTCGCCGATTTATTTAAGTGAACAAACTACACAGCAGTACAAACATATTGCCAATGATTTTCAACGAATGTGGGATATGCCGAATTGTGTGGGAATCTGCGATGCTAACTATACATTCATATCAGTTAATGTTGGAAGTTATGGCAGCCAACCCAATGGGGGTATGTCCATTAAACTTCATTTTATTTATAATCTATTTTAATACAAACAATTTCCATTTCTTAATTTAAATTAAATACAGCTCTATTCCAGTACTCTCTGTTTGGCCAATCAGTTATTTTAGGTACAGTACCTGCACCTCCTAGTAAACCATTATCGTCAGGATCCTCTGAAGCCTTTCCTAATTTTTTATTGGCGATGCGGCGTTTCCCCTGAGGAATATGCTTGGCCTAAGTCAACAACTTTAGACGAGCTCAGAAACAACATCCAACGCGAAATTGCCAACGTTCCGGTCGAAATGTGTCCAAGAGTGGTGGAAAATTGGGTCCAAAGAATAGATCGCTGTTGACGGGCTCGTGGTGGTCATATGACCGAAATTGAATTTCATTCTTAAAATGTAACATTTGCACTACACCTGGAATTTGAACTCTATATCTTAAATATTCTGTGTTTTATTAATATATAAAATTTATGGAAAACCCTTTACTTATGTCTATTTCCACTGAAGAGGGACTCAGCCAAATCCAATCTCTATCTATAAATAAGACCACGTTTGTAGAGACGCTTATATTGCTGTCAAATGAACCCACAATGAAGAAGATTGGCGCAATGATTGTCTCGTACTGTCGTCAAAAGAATCCTGAAGCAGATTATAAATTTAATGTTTAATGGATCTTCATAAAACTCACCTGTAACTCCCAGCTCCTTGCCAATTTGCTTCCAAGCTTCTCGCTTTTTTTCAGATATCCTATATGCTGGATTATGTTTATTGTATAAATACTCGTGCGACTGCACCAATGAAATCAAATATTCGTCTTTCATGTTTATTTGCACTTTTAAACAACAAATAATTAATAAATTATTTTCTTTACTTTTCTCGGTGAACATAGAATTGTAATTTTTGAACATAGAATTGTACGTAAACGTAACGTCCAATTCTGATTTCAACAGATTCAGCCGTCCGTTTACGTTTCGTTGGCTAACCGTTTACACTGATTTCCATATGACAGACTGAATCAGCTGATTCGTTACCCTACGGGGGAGTTACGGTTAAGTTTGCCTAACTGGGCCTTAAGACGTGTGTTTGGTACGCGCGGGCGCTGTTACGCACACGATGGCAAACACACGGCCGACGGACGGACATACAGCGGACAATTGAAAAGAGTCAGTTGCCTCTGAGTGTTAGACGAACATAGACGCATATTTGTGAACTAATTATTAAGTTTGTTTCCTTAGGTATTTGATTTTGTGTTTCTTATAATTAAATAATAAATATAATAAATAAAACTGTTTGAATTGAATGGAAAGTCTTTTACACCCGAAAGGCAAGACCCATCCCTACATATACATATAATATAAATATGTGTCGCCTCGCGCCTTTAAAGGCTTAAAGAGGCGTGTTGACAAAGAATATTTTTAAAAAATATGCATATGCGTATATACTATATATATGTATGTATATTAATATTTGCTTTTAAAATATTGTTTAATGCATTTCGTATTAGATGTGAAAAAAAAGGTTGAGGAATACTGCCTGCAATGTTTTGGAGATATCGGACTTTGAAATCAGTTCTCAATTATTTCATATCGAACTGCTCTTATATTGTGCCAATTATTGACAGATTATTTCGTCCAAGGTGCCGATGAGGTTGCTTGGTAGCTTCCGAAACGATATCGTCCACCAACCAGTGACCACCCTTAATACATTTCACACATTTCATATTCTTCTTTTTTAAAGAAGGTGTGTTTTCCTGTTTAAAAGAAAACGAAAACAACGATCTCGAATTCAATAGTCAAAAACAAAACTATGAAAAGCCATAACAGATCGAATAACACAAAACAAAAAACAATGATGAATGAGGCAGAGTACGGCCGAACGTTTGTTGTCACTGTAAGAAGCGACAATAACAACAAATTGTGTGCCTTCCCCGCAAATTGCAGGGACACACAAATAACCAAACAAGAAGTGTGGGGATGTATTAAGGTTGAGAAATACTGTCTGCAATGTTTTGGAGATATGTGACTTTGAAATCAGTTCAGAATTATTTCATATTGAGCTGCTCTCATATTATGCCAATTATTGAAAGAGTATTATGTCCAAGGTGCCGATGAGGTTGCTTGGTAGCTTCCGAAACGATATCGTCCACCAACCAGTGACCACCCTTAATACATTTCTTATTCTTCTTTTTCAAAGAAGGTTTGTTTTCCTGGTTAACAGAACTCAATAGTCAAAAATAAAACAATGAAAAGTCATAACAGATCGAATAACACAAAACAAAAAACAATGATGAATGAGGCAGGGTACGGCCGAACGTTTGTTGTCGCTGTATAAAGCGACAATAACAACAAATCGTGTGTCCTCCCCGCAAATTGCAGGGACACATAAATAACCAAACAAGAAGTGTGGGGATGTATTAAAGTCCCCGCAAATTGCAGGGACACACAAATAACCAAACAAGAAGTGTGGGGATGTATTAAGGTTGAGAAATACTGTCTGCAATGTTTTGGAGATATGTGAATTTGAAATCAGTTCACAATTATTTCATATTGAGCTGCTCTCATATTATGCCAATTATTGAAAGAGTATTTTGTCCAAGGTGCCGATGAGGTTGCTTGGTAGCTTCCGAAACGATATCGTCCACCAACCAGTGACCACCCTTAATACATTTCATACATTTCTTATTCTTCTTTTTCAAAGAAGGTTTGTTTTCCTGGTTAACAGAACTCAATAGTCAAAAACAAAACAATGAAAAATCATAACAGATCGAATAACACAAAACAAAAAACAATGATGAATGAGGCAGAGTACGGCCGAACGTTTGTTGTCGCTGTATGAAGCGACAATAACAACAAATCGTGTGTCTTCCCCGCAAATTGCAGGGACACATAAATAACCAAACAAGAAGTGTGGGGATGTATTAAAGTTGAGAAATACTGTCTGCAATGTTTTGGAGATATGGGACTTTGAAATCAGTTCTCAATTATTTCATATTGAGCTGCTCTCATATTGTGCCAATTATTGACAGAGTATTTTGTCCAAGGTGCCGATTAGGTTGCTTGGTAGCTTCCGAAACGATGTCGTCCACCAACCAGTGACCACCCTTAATACATTTCACACTTTTCTTATTCTTCTTTTTCAAAGAAGGTTTGTTTTTCTGTTTAACAGAAAACAGAAACAACGATATCGAACTCAATAGTCAAAAACAAAACTATGAAAAAATAATAATATAGAATATAGTCAGTAATCAAGAAGACTTTCAATATTTTGCAAAATATAATCTTTTACAGTTCTTTTAAAAATATATATCGAAGTACAGGTTTTAACAATACTTGGCAAATTATTAAATTTACACATCCAGCATATTCAATCCGTTGTCGAGTAGTTTCGAGCCTGCATCTTGCGATTTTAAGAGTTGATAAATTTCTGGTGTTACAAATTATTTGATTTCATGTTCCTGTTTTACTTATTTTCCATTTATATACTCGTATATGAAGAAATCACAGTTTATTGACGGTGAGTGTGGCCTAAATCGTAATCGTATCCGGCTTCAGAATAAGGCCGTTTATTCTAGCATATTCGTATATTAATGACGCGTCTCTTTCCATTTACGTTTTCAGAACCAAATCATTCTTATAGGGGTAACAAATAGATACATCATCAGCAAACATCACAATAGTGCCAAACAAACCAAGATTATTAAGGTCATTCAAATAAATTGTAACTAGGAGAGGACCTAGAACGCTTCCCTGGGGAACCGTATAGAACTTTTATACTCGCTAAATTGGACGTATTGTCTTATTAAATAACTTTCCACGAGTTTCACTTCATTTCCACTTAAGCCATAGTACGTAAGTTTCTGGAGAAGAATCCTATGATCAACCAGATCAAAGGCTTTGCTGAAATCATAAAAAATACCCGCTACGCAATTGAATCCCTTGTCCAGTCCTTCACATATGATATTAACTAAATACTTTGACAACCGCATCATTCTTACCAACTCCCAAACCAAACCCAAACTGATTTCTCCTTAAAAGCAATGCCCTTTCCATAAATTCCGAAAGTTGTGTATGCATAACCCTTTCAAATATTTTATCGACAATATGCAATAATGCTATAGGTCTATAATGTGTTACTGTATTCGCTTGTGATATTTTTTGTATGGGTATAATCGTATGCACTTTTAAAATATCTGGATATGTTCACTTATCTACCCTAGAGTTGAAAATCCTTGTCAAATACGGTAATGAAATATCGCAAGAATTTATTAAGAAACTTGAAGAGGTCTTATCATGCCCAGGTAGATTAGATTTCTTTAAATTCAAATTCATTATAGTTTCACGCAAGTCTTCCGATGCAACACTTTTGAACAAGAAACGACTACTGTGACTTCTCAGAGTCCCTCATAAATTGCAATGGTCTTACTGATATTTTGGAATATTTTTTTTAGGTCTTTCACCACATCCACGAAATATCTATTAAAAATTTCACATTTTACGCTATTGTCTGTCACTAATAGACCATTTGCATCTACTACTACGTTTAAAAATTTCCAGCAACTTCTAGGATCTACTTTTTACTTTAAAAGATTTTTTTCATAGTAATCATGCATACATTTATGTGTACTCTTTCTTATAACCTTGCTAATTCTACACGGGGCAAAATCTCCTTTTTTGATATGTTTGAATCGAAAGAAAGTATATTTGGAACACAAATTTTTAAATTTTATATATTTCTGAGTAAATAAATTTTATTTGAAAATCAATAAAATTTACTTGGAACGCATATATTAATATATTACAACAAAATATATAATTTTCTCAAATAAAATATGTATTTGTATACAATTAAAATTATTAAAAAAGATTTTCAAAACATTTAACTTTTGGTGAATTTTTCTAATTTCATTTTTAATTTTTCCTTCGTTTCGAAATATTTCTCCCAGTTTAAAATATCATTAGCAGCATTAAATTGTACTATAAGGTACACATTTTAAACTTCTGAGTATTTCATTTCAGCATTTGTTGTCAATCCTTCGTGTAAATTATTGTTATCCAAAATTATACGATTTCAATTTATGAACATCAAAAATTTCTAAAAAATTATAATTAAATTGCAGTAAAACTTAACACAACTAAGGTTCGATAAATTTTTAAATTTAAATTTAAATAAATCTTTGTTTCGGAATTAATAATCCCAAATATAAAGTATTAGGGTGGAACCAATATTTGTTTAGAACAACATCTTCACAACATTTATTTAGAACAACATCTTCACATATATAAAATGTTTGTCTACCAAATATATATTTAGAGTGTACCATAAACATATATATGTTTCAAGCCGAATATTTTTGGGACCATATAGTACAGAAGCGATTTTTTTCAGCGTGTATTCTTTCTCCTTAACTTCAGAAGTTTATTTTTTACCTCAATAAGAGACCACAAATTTGAATTTATCCAAGGTGCTAATCCCGTTTTTTTGCTATATTTTTTTGTTACTGTGGTTTTTGAAGTACTTGAAATAATTGCTTCATTAACTACATCAATCAGATTTGCAGTAATTTCCAAGGGATTCCCACGAATCGTAATATTGGGAATATTAATATTTAAGCAATTTTAACATTATGGTAATTACAGTGGGATTTTTGTGCCACATTCTGAATGTACGGTTCAATATCGGATTTTAATTTGCAAAAAACAATATTGAATAATTTACATTCAATTGAAATATCATTAGAAATATTGCTATACACATGGTCAGTACATAATGCACTTGTCGGCCTTGTAATTAACGTGTGAAAATTTTCAAAACCAAAACCGTTTAGTAATTCCATAATATCACTAGATGACGCATTTTCCTCAAGTACCTAGGTCTATATTGTAATCACCCACGCTCATAAACGGATTTCGCCACAAAAGTTCCAGTTCGTTTTCAAAAATTGTCAAGGAAGTAGTATCTCTACATTTTTGTGAACGATAAAACGACATAATTCAAGTGGTTTGCCAAAATTTTAAAATTATCAATTTTAGGGTATATCAAATTAAAATACTTATTGCTTTCACAAAAAATTACAGTGAACTTGAGCCTTTCACTTATAAAAATGGACGTTCCTCCATAATTGTCACTTCTACAGCAGTCAATATGATTGAAATGTGGGATTGTATACATTTGAGAAATTTTTCATCAAACCAGGTTTTACCCGTTCAACATTTAAAATTTTAACGGATGTTTTAAGATTTTTTACTTCTTCTTACAACTGTCCATTATCTTTTTTATGTCGTCCAGCTGTATTTTGTTATCTTTCATCACTTTAATCACATCATCGTACTGTTCCGATAAAAAAGTTATCGATTTTTGAATTGTTGTCAGCTGACTTAAATGACACTTGATAAACTTCAATTCTTCTTTGACATTCTGACACTGGCATTCTCTAAGTCCGTATTCACACTTGCAATTTTTCGTCGCTGAATTGCAGTGCTTGTGGGAGAGGGACGCAGTCGGTAAGGGGGGAGACAAAAGTCTTCCGTACTTGCAATTTTTTTGCAATGCGTTTTGTGTTTTCTTTCGCTGTGAAGTGGTGATTTTTTTTTTGACATTTCCGCATTCCTTTTTAGTTAATATTCGTAGTTTTGTGCTCGGTTCAACATATGTAGATTTGTGCGACATACATTTTAATAAAATTTAATGAATTTAATAAATTTTAATGAACGACGATAATAAAATTGTCCAAACATAATACGTTGTCTGAACGCAAATGCAACTTCAAAAGATAATTGCAGAAAAAAATTGCAAGTGTGAATCTGGACTAACAGATGATCGTATTGTTTCTTGTCTAACTTCGTCCATTGAGAATGGAATAAATTGTCACATTTATCGCATGCGATATTCTTTTTCTTTTCTTTTATTTCGAGTTTGTACTGTCCACATTTTTTTGTTTTTTTTTTTAACACTTCTGCGACTTGTTACGGGTATATTTTAATAAAATTCGAAACTTCAGAAATTTGTAATGCTTATAACAGTTATTTCAAATATTTACACTTGTTTATTATATTTTAAGGGAGTCGGTACTGAGCTGCTTCACAGTTGCACTTGCTTCAGCCAG
Source organism: Eudasyphora cyanicolor (assembly GCA_963930755.1). Classification (NCBI taxonomy): domain Eukaryota; kingdom Metazoa; phylum Arthropoda; class Insecta; order Diptera; family Muscidae; genus Eudasyphora; species Eudasyphora cyanicolor. Next base: position 142,276,787 of record OZ005734.1, read on the forward strand.
GGCTGCCAACACTTCCACCTGCCTTTTGGCAATTCTCTCCAACAAAAGATGCAATGAAATGCAGATGTGAATGAATTGAATTGGACGATTCAAAATCAAATTCCGGCAGAATTGCATTCATAAAAATCGGTACTGTTGAAAATTAAGACTCAATAATCCGCTAAATTCCTAAACTCTTTACATTTGCCTAGCATGCCTCTCGATAATTACGTTTTAAAGTTGGATCTGGAGTCATTATGTTACAAAATCTTCATGTCCCGAAACTGCTTAATGTAACAAGACTGACTGTGATGAGGCTAATGAACAATTTGATGGTGGAAAGGATTTTTAATGGACCATTCAAGAACGAAAAATCCCTAATTAAGCGAACTCCTTTGACTTTCACCGATTTATCATTCAAGTACAAACGTCTTCAGTTTCCAGTGAAACGTGCACAAACAAATCAGAAGGACAATCGCTTGAAGTGTGTGGGATAAATCTGGAAATGTCATGCTTTTCACACGGCCAACCATATGTGGCGTGTTCCCGAGTTGGCTAAAAAAACAAAATATTTTGTATATCTGTCAGCATTAAATTGAATACAATAATTGATCAATACTTTTTTAGATTTCATTAAAACAAATAATATTCATTGAAATTAATACTTGATTTAATTCTATTTTCACCAAATATTGGACGGTACAATATCTGTCGAATTAGCTTTCTTATAAATATTAGTTAACAATAGCTAATATTTGTTCAAAAAAATCTTGGTGGAATCGTGAATACTCAATGCAACCAAAAATATATTTTGGGCAAAACGAAGTTTTCCGGGTCAGCTTGTACGAGTATATATGGGAGTAATAACTAAATCTGAACAGTTTTTTCAAATTCGGCAATGTTGGTCCATGGATCAAAATACTCTACCATATTAAATTTTAAAACGATTGGCTGTAAGCTACAGCTACTATAGGGCCAAATCGGACGAAAAATATACGAGTATATGGGAGCTATGTCTAAATCTGAACCGATTTTCTTCAAATTCGACCATGTTAGTGCATAGATAAATAAACTCTACTATGCAAAATTTCAAAACAATTGGATGTCAAATACGGCTTCTATACAGCAAAAGGTCCAAATCGGACGAAACATATACATTAGACCGGGTTACAGTGTTGCCAAAAATGACGATTTATCGTCATTTTGACGATTTATGGAGCTAAAAATTAGGGAAACACGATTTGACGATTTTTGGCCTGAAATGATGATTTTTTATGATATGAAAAAAGTATGGAAAACTTCATACATTGTTCTTATATTAAGGATTTTTTATAATTACTTCGGAATATAATTAAACTCACATTTATGTTTTTTAAATGAAAATCAGAAATGTTAGAAAATTTCTCAAATATTATGAATCGCATACAATAACAAGAAAAATTTCTGAGTTTTTTTAAGTTGCAAAATTGGTAGAGGAAATTCCAGAGAAATTTTGTAAGTAATGTAGCGGCTACTTTAAAACGTAGTCTTAGGAAGTTATCATTAAAACGAATAGTTAAAGTTAATCCTAAATCATAATTTTTAAGTCAAATTGACCAAGAAGTCAAATCGTATGGGACTTTTGTATGGCACTATATATATAAACCAAAATGTTGCCCAATGAGGTCAGTTATGTGGTGTCTACATAAAAATGTTCACCCTTAATCCTGGAATTGTTCCAAATAAAATTATTTACATGTTGTCTAAATTTGTATTTCGTATTCAGTATTCGGTTGGTACTAGTACTACAGTCGACCCTTTTGAATTTTGTCAAAATTCATCCCAATTGGCTAAAGTTTGTAGCTATCATGACATAGAGAAATAAAATAGACTGAGATATCTAAGGAAATGAGATAATAAGGAAAACCATTTCAATCCTAAGAAATTAATATGTAAGTATAAGATATGTTTCCGTCAAATTTGATTATTATTGCTGTTAAAGAATGTGAGATCCATGAACAAAATTGAAATTTAGTTCACTTGGAGGAAATGCAATAATAATTTGATTCATCATTATACATATCTGTATCTTAAACACGTCCTTCGTCCGGAAAAAAGCTCAAAAATCTTGTTGACGACTTTTCAGCCCCCATTTTGACGATTTTCGGTCAAATTCTTCTGGCAACACTGCCGGGTTACGAATAAAATTTATCAATTGCGAGGCGAAATGTTAAAGCTTGTCTTGAAGACAATTTCAAAAATATTTTTTTAAAAATTGATTTTTTATCGTATCGGGTCACCAAAAAGTTATCAAATGCAAATCGGAATATTTGTAGCTCGATTGTCACATGCGATACATCAATGTGTTGTTCTCAACGACTACAACATTGCCTCGGACGGACGGCGGACAAGCATCGTAAAATTGACTCAGCTATTGATTCTGAGTCGATCGGTATACTTTAAGGTGGGCATTAGGGTGATGACTTTTATACAACCTCGTTTCCCTGTATCATATTTAGATGAGTTTTTATTTAAGATTATATAAAATCTTACACATAACGTGATTCGATAAAAAACCTCACGCACAAAATGATTTTAAAATTTTTATTTATCAGCATTTTGGGGAATTTTTTAATTTTTTCAAACTTTCAAAATAATGTCCGCTCATAAATGTGGTTTCTGTAAAAAAAATCAGAAAAATTAGTATCATAAAAAAGTCGTCAACTTTTTTCCAAAGAGATACATTCGATTCAAAATGAGATACCTTCACTTAATTGTAAATAAGAACGAAAGCTGTTGTGTGCGTAAACAAAGCATTTACCAACAACAAAAACAAGTTTGAATTGTCGAGGGAAAAAGAACACGGCGGAAGGGGATTGACTTGAAATTACTCTTACTTGAAAAACAATTCCTATATGTAAATTTGGAATAACTTTCGTATAAGTAGAAGTAATAACATGTGGACCGCAGGCCAAAAACAACATTACTGCATCCGAAGAGTTGACTAACCACCAACGAAACGTCATGCATTGGTTGATGTTGGATTTCAAGGTCGTTTTCTTTTTCACTTGACTATTCAAAAAATACCTTCCTTCACTTTGAAGGAATTCTCAGCTCAACTGCACAGTGAGAAAAACCATAAAATAACATCAATAACAGATCAATCCCGCATAGGGAAACATCAAAATAAAACGAAAGATGTTCATCGATTTCTATGGTTTGTGCGTGACCTTTTTCAATATTTAAATGGAATAAACGTTATTTTAGTCATTAATAGCCATAAGTTCATTCATTCGTGCAACAGGAAATATTTTTTCAGAAAAAAAATCAAAAAGTCATCACCCTAGTGGGTATATCTGTAGTATTAGTAGTTGTTACAAACTTCTGCAAGGAACAAACTTATAATTACCTGTAGTGTGGTGTAGGGTATAACCTCAAATTGTTGTAGTTATTGTGGTCGACTTTGTCATGGGGCGATGTTTTCCTTTAGAAGTTTTATTAAACTCATGTAAGACTACAGTTTGGAAAAGGAACAGTTCACCACCTACAAATCATGCATGGTTGTTTGCATAGGCTTATTTACCCTATGTAAATATTTTTAATTTATACGGACACACTTATATAATTAAATCCATACTGTCAAAATAACAGAAGCAAACATGAAGACAATACGTTTTATATCAATAAAATCTTTATAATTCATTAGTCATTTTCATTTCAAATTATGAAACATGGATCAAAGTCAAATACAAAATAAGTAAGCATTTGCGTAACGCTTTCGTAGCTACAGGGTGGGCTATTTAAAACTTTTAATCGCATAAAAAACGATTTGATAAATTTTTCAAATTCAGGTTTTATTGGAAAGTTTGAACATTGTCATTTAATAATGGAACACAATATCATTCATATGACAACTGGCTCGGCAGTACCTCATTCATCCAATCAACCCAATTTTCCAGTACAGAATATAATTCACAGAGCTCAAGTCATACGTCAAAGTAATCGGTAGTTCAAATTTTAAATGTCTCACCCTTTACTTCACGTTTAGTATGGCTCAACTTCGGGACAACTAGATATCGCTCATTTAGAAAAAGATCGTCACATTTTGAGTTACGACATCTCACTTAAGTGTGATTTCAATGATCTATACAAAAATAACTATCAAGCACAATGGGATGACATAACTTCTGAAGTGCGCCAAATATTATTGTCTTCCTCAGAAATCAGCCCAATCATGGATCAGCTTGTAGATTTTGAAATATAGGACAATTTGGTATGACCACCGAAAAAAAAATGTTTTTGAGTTGTGACGTTCTATTTCTAAATGAGCGATATCAGTACTGATCAAAATATTTTTTTTATGGAAACTACAGTTTTATATTATAATTGCTCGTCTCAAAAACAGAGCAAATTATAATATAAAATTATTGATTTTTATAATTTTTTTTCCAATTCATTACATTTTTTATTGAATCTTTCATTATTATACAATGAAAATAACAATAAGTGGACAAATCTTAACCTAATATACTATTCTGTGGGTTATTGCCATTGCGAATAAACCATTGAGACTTTACACGATTTTTTACTTAAACAAAAAGGTTAACATTTCAAATTTAGGAATTCATAATTTCATTTCATTTTTTTGTTTTTGATTTTGATTAGGATTTGTTTTAATTTATATCATGCGTATCTCTCCTTCTAAGGCGGTCATGACCTTCAAAATTTAGTAGTTCTCGAGCCAGGATGTTTGGATGATTGAATAGTTTACCCACGTAACACCGGCAATATTTTTCAATTTCCTCTTTTACTGTTGGCATGTTGAGATCCTTATGGATGTTAGCGTTTCTTATATACCATGGTGCACCTGTAATTAAACGAAGAATATTCGATTGTCTTCTTTGTAATTTGCATACATTCGAAGCGCACGCTGTACCCCAGAGCTGGATACCATACGTCCAAATTGGCTTCAATACCGTTTTGTATAAAATAACTTTATACACTGGATCTAGGGCAGATCTTTGGCTGATAAGCCACTGAAGTTGATTAGTTTTGAGTTTTATTTGAGTTACTTTAGAGTCTATGTGGCGCGACCACGTCAAACGCCGATCTAAGTGAATTCCAAGGTATTTTACATGATCCTTTTGGGGAATCTGTGAATTGAAAATAGAAATTGGAGGACTTGCATCCCTTCGCAGGGTAAAAGTAACATGAGTACACTTTGAGGCATTCACCATTATTCTCCATTTTTTTAACCATTCTTCTAGGATTCGGACATGAGACTGCAGTTGATCGGACGCAACTGAAGGGTTTTTGTGAGTACTGACGAAAGCAGTATCGTCCGCAAAAGTAGACGTGAGCGTAAAGTTGGTTATGGGCATATCTGCCGTAAAAATAACGTACAGTATAGGGCCAAGAATGCTCCCCTGTGGGATACCGGCATTTATTTTCTTAGGGCTAGAAAAAATGTCATTTGATTTAACTTGAAAAGACCGGTTAGTCAAATAACTCCTGAACAGTTTATGCGTGTTGATTGGCAGAAGGTCGCATATTTTGTACAAAAGTCCTTCGTGCTAAACTTTGTCAAATGCTTGGGAAATATCTATGAATAACGTCGAACAGTATTCTTTATTCTCAAAAGCTCTTTTGATGCAGGCTACGATACGGTGTACCTGTTCTATAGTATTATGACTTTTTCTAAAACCAAATTGATGGCCAGGTATAATATTGTGAGAAATTATATGAGGTGTGATTTTCTTCATGAGAATGGACTCAAACATTTTTGAAAGTATCGATAGTAAGCTTATAGGGCGATAGGATTTGACTTGAGTTGGATCTTTGCCTGGTTTCGGTATCATCACGATTTCAGACCTCTTCCAAGATAGGGGGAAGTAACCTACACGGAGAATTGCATTGAATAAAAATAACACAATTTTCAAGGCTGAAAAGGGAAGTTCTTTAATCATTTTCGCTGTTATACCATCTCCTCCGGGCGATTTCTTTAATTTTAGTTCTTTGACAGATTTTTAAACATCCTTCATTCTAAGCTTGATTGGGCCAGGAATTATATAATCTATCACGGGCGGATAGATTGGGCGTGGAGTTATATCGTCTATCACGGGCGGATAGATTGTGTGAGAAATTGTATCATCTATCACGGGCGGATAGATTGGGCGAGGAATTGTGTCGTTTATCACGGGCGGATAGTGTGGGCGAGGAATTATATCTATCACGGGCGGATAGATTTCAGATGTATCACTGTTGGGTGTAAAAACGGACTCGAGGTAGTTTGCGAATGCATTTACTTTCTCTTCTGTGCTTTTAGGCCAGTTCCCATTTTCAAGGCGAATTGGGGATTCATGCGCAACAGGACCTCGCATATTTTTTGTGGCCTTCCAGAGACTATAATCTGTTTTCTGGGTTGGATCCAGAGATTGCAAATATATTTTTAGATCACTTTCCTCGGCTGATTTTAGGGCTGATTTCAATCTGTTCTGGCAATTTTTTAGTTTTGTTCTCAGTGCTGGGGAGCGATATTGTTGCCACTCTCTTCTTACGCTTCTTTTTTCATTGATTAACGCTTGGATGCCTACTGGGTTATTGGAGTTATCTCTTTTGAATGCGCTTTTTCGAGTAGCCACTTTAACAGCACTGTTTACAACGTCTGTGAATAGGTTTACCGCGGCTTCAATTTCATCCGTTGTACGTAACGATACACCATCGGATAGGTGGGAGCTAACGTATTTTTTATATTTTAGCCAGTTGGTATACTTATTTGGCAAACTGTCACACCCATTTTCATAATTGTTTTAAAGCAGTGTCAAAATGGTAGGCGAATGATCCGATGATAGATCAAGTGATGGACATAGAGATAATTGTTCACGCCTTATATTTTTTATTATAGCGAAATCAATAAGGTCAGGCGTTTTGTTCAGATCTGAGGGCCAATATGTTGGGTGACCGCTCGAAGCTACATCTAGTTTAGCAGATGTTATGGCTTTAAGTAGTTGTCTACCTTTTGGAGTAGTGAGGCGAGAGCCCCAAAATGTGTGCTTGGCATTGTAGTCACCTGCTACCAAAAACTTTGTGCCAAGAGTGGAGAAGAACTCCATGAATTGATCTTTGTTAATATTGTGCCTAGGGGACAATATATCGATGATATCACCAGATTTGTGCCTGCGATAGCGATAGAAGTTGCTTGTATATGCTCAGTCCTATATTCGGGCATAGGATAATGTTTGATTTTATTACAATAAGAGCTGTACCACCACAGGCTCTCCCGCTAGGATGTTTTTATAATTAATAATAAAACCACACATTCTATGCAAAAGATTTAGGAACAGCAGTTCTGGAATTTCCTCTTTTGCGGAAAAAAAAATTTTTTGTCTATATACACGAATGCCCAACAATCATGCGCCCCGGGCATCAATTCAGTTAACCCATATGATAGATCAGGTACTATATATACAGGCCCTGATCATGCTCCATTTCAGAGTATATGCGCTGACCATAATCCGCAGATAACACTCGTTAGGTTAGGTTGAATAGAGGAGACGTTTAAACGTCTCATGTCCATGGACATACATTTAAGCCAATGGTTCGGTCTGTTGTGCGCTCCTTATTTATGATTTTTATACCCCACGGGTTACAGAAAATCGGTACTAGACACGAATTTTCTCAGTATCTTCCAGTCATAACCTCTGAGATGAGTCAAGTCTGGCAGGCACTATGTCGGAACCGGGAAATATAGGGATCTTGCATGTGTGAAAGCTGGGCAGTGACACAGAAAATGTTCCATCGTTTCGATGTTTTCCCGGCATGCCCTGCACTCGTCGTTTTCTGCTAGTCCTATGCGACGAAGATGTGCTACTTGTTTTCTTCTCATTTGGGTCACCCCACAGTATCTTTGCAGTTGCTCCTACATTTGCTCTATTCCACACAGTTTCGTAAGCCATCACTGCCTTGTGCTTCAACTCATCCTTCGTGGCTTCGAAAGGTTTCCAATGTTCCAAGTTTATTACTCGAAGATTTGAGATTGAAGCCCAGCTGTTGGCTCGTTCATTTCGAATAACTCCGTTGTGTCCCGGCACCCAGAAAATACGCAGTTGACCATGACTGAGTAATTATTTATCGTTCTTTTACAGTCTAACTCTGTTCTGGATTTGACCATTTCCGATGTTATTGCTTTGATCGCCATTTGGCTATCTGTGAAGATGTTGGCATATTTAGGCTTTGTGGTATTACTGAGCCAGTTAACACACTCCGTGATTGCTCGAACTTCTGCTTGAAATGCTGTGTTATGGTCTGGGAGGCGGAAGTAAAGTTCGACTTCTGATTCATCAATAAAAAGACCCAGACCCGTCCTTCCTCCTAGCCTGGACCCATCAGTGTAGCAGCTGGTTGCCACTGGCACATGAGCTAGTGTTCCGTTTCCCAGGAGCGTCTGTCTGGCACGAACGAATCAGAGGTAGCTTTAAGCCGCACTTCAGGAATGGAGATTTCCCTTGTTTGAATATGACCGACCAGTGATTGTAATAACTTCTGATGGTACGACTTGTGGTCTCGATTTATCCATTCACCCACCACTTGTAGACGTCTTGCTGTGAGGGCTGTCTCATACTTTATACGGATATATATTGGTTGGATGTGCAGTATAGTCTCCAACGATCTTGTTGGTGCGGTTCTAATTGCCCCGTTTATGCCTAGACAGCACATGCGTTGCACTTTTTGCAATGGTATTACGTTGTACTTTTTGTCCATTGATGTCCACCACACTACAGAGACGTAGGTTATTATTGGTCTAATCACGCTTATGTAAAGCCAGTTCGTCATATTTGGACGTAGTCACCATTTTTAACCTATAGCTCTTCTGCGACCAACATCTGTGGGCCTTGGTAACACTTTCTTTAATATGATCTTTCCAAATCAGTTTCTGATCCAAGATTACTCCCAAGTATTTTATCTTTTTGGATATGGCAATATTCTTATCCAGGAATCGAGGCACGGTAAACGGATGAATCTTCCTTTTCCTTGTAAATAGACATATTTCTGTTTTGTCTTGGTTGACATTTAATCCCCTTGGTTGTGCCCAATTATGTATATGCTATGTTAAGTGCCTCCTCAGCTCTTCTGCATAGTTGGTTTTAATGTGTGCCCCTTAGAAGTATTATAACGTAATAACAGACTGGTTTAAGTCCTTCATTGGTGAGGGCTTTAAGGAGACTGTCGTAACCCATAGGAGAGGCTATAAAATGCCTCCCTGAGATATACCACGATTTACCTTGTCTCTGATTTTTACGTCATATGACCCACAAATAATCCACCTTTTCCTTAGCATATTGCTGATCCAGTTTATCAGCGCCCGGTCAACCTGAAACTCGCCTAAGGACTGGATCAGTGTATCGGTCTGAACGTTGTTAAAAGCGCCTTCAATGTCTATACGGCAAGTGTGTACATTTCTTCACTGAAGGACTGTTCTTTGTGGTGTACTACCTCATGTAGAGCTGTTTCAACTGATCTTCCTTTAACATATGCGTGTTGCTTGAATTTAAGCATGTCATCGGCTATCTTACATTGGACCATGTCGTCAATTATTCGCTCCATTGTTTTTAACAGGAAAGAACTTAGGCTAATAGGTCGATAAGCCTTTGGGATCGTATAACTCGCCTTGCCAGGCTTTGGTATGAAGACCACCCTCGATTCCTGCCAGTTTTTTGGGAATAAGAATGGGTTAGGCATGCAGTGAACACTCCAGGCAGATGAATTGATAGCAGATCAACCTCATTCTGCAGAAGTGCTGGAAATATTCCATCCGGTCCCGCAGCCTTAAAGGAAGAGAAACTTTTCATCGCTTCTTTAACCATACCATCTGTTATATCCGTAATAGGTACTTGATGCAATACATTTTCATTCTGTAACTGTTCCTCTTTTGGTCCAGCATTACCAGTCGGAAAATGAGTTTTCATCAAGAGCCTTACGGTATCCTCTATAGTTTCCATCCTTTTACCCGTTTCATCCACCAGTGTTTCGGTTTGGATATGAGTTTTTGAGAGGAACTTTTTTATTTTAGGCATGCTGTTAACGCTGTCTACCTTCTCACAGAAAAGCCTCCAGGAGTTACGTTTCGCCAGTCTAATGATTTTATTGTATTCTTTGAGTCTTCTGTGGTAGTCGTCCCAATGTACTGATAGATTTTTACGTCGAGCTCTGTTGTTAAGTCTGCAGACATCCTTGCCAATCGAGCGAATTAGCCCTGTCATCCAGGGTTTCTCATAGGCTGATTTCCTTTCTCGAAGCGGGCAACTATCTTCGAATGATTTTACAAGAGCATCCGTAATCCTCCTCACATTTATATCAATGTCTTCTGTACTTGGATAATCGTGTATAGGCTGGCCCAATGGATTTCGAAGTAGATTGTCGAATTTAGTCCAGTCTGTTTTAGCCTTATTACGGAAACTTATTTGGTCAGGCGGTTTCCGTCCAATTTTAAACCTTATACGAATGTGGTCCAAATAGGAGTGTTCATCCGAAACCCTCCACTCATGGATCTCATCAGTGAGGTTTTCTGAGCATATCGTTATATCTAATACTTCTTCCCTAATTTTGATAACAAAGGTCGCCTTGTTCCCTTTCTATGTTGAGAGTTAGGAGATCGTTAGTATTCAAAAATTCTATAGGGGCTTGCCCCTTTTATTGGTGTCAGTACTACCCCAAGCGATATGGTGTGAGTTGGCATCACAACCAGCTAGTAACTCATTACTTGTGTTATTGGATTCCCTTACCAGACGTTGTAATTCCGACGTAGGTGGCAATGTCGGCGCATCGAATGTCAGGTATACTGACGCCAGGTACATACTTCCATTACCTTGCATCAGCACAGTTGCGTCAGATGTTGACAACTCTGGAGAGAAAATATATCATACGTTTTTATGGCACAGAATACAAGTCTTTGACGAGTACCGTGTTAGCGTCGAAAAGATTGTAGTTCACATGGTTAAATCCAGTAACATTTCATTTATTTATTTACAGTCAATGGAATTACAGTATTACTAGTAGTCCACGTTACTAGTTACATTGTTACTAGTAGTCCACGGTTCCTGGACAAAAGCAACATGAACCCTGCCGTTATTTATTATGTCCATCAGAGCAATGATTGCTGTTTCGCTCCGGTGGAGATTTATCTGTATGACCTCAATCATTGTCTTTCCAGTAAAAGTTTCCTTTGGGAGTCGTCTATCGTATCTGGTTGCACTCCCCATTATTTGGTAGTGGGTCTTTTTCCTCCTTTCGTTTACTACCTATTACACACTATTCAAGTATACCTCTTTGGGGGGCGGTGTTACTCTTTGTCGCTCCCTCTTTGTTTTGATTATTTATGTACCTATTCCTATCACCACTATTGCTGGGAACATTCTGCAACGTTGGTGATATTATCGGCAATTTGGCAATGTTATCGACCACTTCTTGGAAGGCGGTGATGTTTTTTGTCGCTGCCTCTTTGTTTTGAGTTTTCGTGTCCCTCTTCATATCCTTATCACCACCTTTGCTGGAAACTTTCTGCCAAATTGATTTTCAGATTTTTGATTATAAATAATTTTGATAAAATGCGTTTTGTATTTCGGTTTGACCACAGGCCGACTATAAAACAACTGTACTTGTAATCCACTTAGAATATCGAAAACAATTACAGATGTCCTCAACGTGTAAGAAAAATTTTAACGTGACCTGGCTAGCATCTCATTTGTTGAAATGTATATTTTTTATCTTTGTAATATAAGAAATAATGAAAATATATCCCCAACTGCTCTGACAACGTGTCAAACTCGCGAAATCTTAGTAGCACTCCACGCTCTTCGATGATATGTCAACAAACATTCAGCTTAATAACTCCCACAGGGGTCTCTGTGGTCAAAATGTCGTACAACATGTAGCGAGTACAGAGAGAATGGAAATTGGTTTGTTCACTGCTACACTGACCACAGTCGGAGAATTCAAATTTGTTTTCGAGTGGAAGAGTATATTTCTGTGGTATCCTATTTTAGATTTCGGGATTTTAGCATAAATGTATTCAGGTAATCATTATCTATCGATCGATATTTGACACTCCTCGGTATGTAATTTTTATTAGACTTTTTACAACACTTAAGTATGCACATTTTGTATTAAATGTACTTCGATTTCGATTTTTTTGAGATTTGCTGTTATCCAGGACAGATATCACTACATATTTTTACAGCAATACGGATGGCCAAACCCAGAAAATACGCAGTTGACCATGACTGAGGAATTATTTATCGTTCTTTTACAGTCTAACACTGTTCTGGATTTGCCAATTTCCGATGTTGTTGCTTTGATCGCTATTTGGCTATGTGTGAAGATGTTGGCATATTTAGGCTTTGTGGTATTACTGAGCCAGTTAACACACTGCGTGATTGCTCAAACTTCTGCTTGAAATACTGTGTAATGGAAGTAAAGTTCGACTTCTGGTTCATCAATAAAAAGACCCAGACCCGTCAGTGTAGCAGCTGGTTCCCACTGGCACATGAGCTATATTCTTCCATTTTCCCAGGAGCGTCTGTCTGGCACGAACGAATCACAGGTAGCTGTAAGCCGCACTTCAGAAATGCAGTCGGAGATTTCCCTTGTTTGAATATGACCGACCAGTGATTGTAATATCTTCTGATGGTACGACTTGTGGTCTCGATTTATCCATTCACCCACCACTTGTGGACGTCTTGCTGTGAGGGCTGTCTCATACTTTATACGGATATCTATTGGTTGGATGTGCAGTATAGTCTCCAACGCTCTTGTTGATGCGGTTGTAATTGCCCTGCTTATGCCTAGACAGCACATACGTTGCACTTTTTGCAATGGTATTAAGTTGTACTTTTTGTCCATTGATGTCCACCACACTACAGAGGCGTAGGTGATTATTGGTCTAATCACGCTCATATAAAGCCAGTGTGTCATATTTGGACGTAGTCCCCATTTTGAACCTATAACTCTTCTGCACAACGAACAACATCTTTGGGCCTTGGTAACTCTTTCTTCAATATTATCTTTCCAAATCAGTTTCTGATCCAAGATTACTCGCAAGTACTTTATCTTTTTGGATATGGCAATATTCTTATCGGGGCACAGTAAAAGGATGAATCTTCCTTTTCCCTGTAAATAGACATATTTCCGTATTGTCTTGGTTGACATTTAATCCCCTTGGTTGTGCCCAATTATATGCTATGTTAAGTGCCTCCTCAGCTCTTGTGCATAGTTGGTTTTAATGTGTGCCCCTTAGAAGTATTACAACGTCGTCTGCATAAAAGACTGGTTTAAGTCCTTCATTGGTGAGGGCTTTAAGGCGACTGTCGTAACCCATAGGAGAGGTGATAAAATGTCCCCCTGAGGTATACCACGATTTACCTTGTCTCTGGTTTTTACGTCATATGACCCACAAATAATCCACCTTTTCCTTAGCATATTGTTGATTCCAGCGCCCGGTCAACCTGAAACTCGTCTAAGTACTGGATCTGTGTATCGGTCTGAACGTTGTTAAAAGCACCTTCAATGGGTATACAAACGGCAAGTGTGTACATTTCTTTACTGAAGGACTGTTCTGTGTAGTGTACTACCTCATGTATGTAGAGCTGTTTCCACTGATCTTCCTTTAACATATGCGTGTTGCTTGAATTTTAGCTGTCTTACTTTTGACCATGTCGTCAATTATTCGCTCCATTGTTTTTAACAGGAAAGAACTTAGGCTAATAGGTCGATAAGCCTTTGGGATCGTATAACTCGCCTTGCCAGGCTTGTGTATGAAGACCAGCCTTGATTCCTGCCAATTTTTTGGAGTATATGCATGAGTTAGATATGCAGTGAAAACTCCAACCAGATGAGTTGATACCAGGTCCACTTCATTCTGAAGCGCTGGAAATATTCCGTCCGAGACCGGACGGCTTATTTATCCATAGGCTTATTTATCCATCCATATGGCTTATTTATCCATAGCAGCCGTAATAGGGCTTGGTGCATCACATTTTCCTTCTGTAACTCTTCCTCTGTTGGCCCAGCATTACCACTGGGAAAATGAGTTTTCATCAAAAGCCTTACGGTATCATCTATAGTTTACATCCTTTTACGAGCTTCATCCACCAGTGTTTCGGTTTGGATATGAGTTTTTGAAAGGACATTTTTTATTTTAGACAAGCTGTTAACGCTTTCACCAGTCTAATGATTTTATTGTATTCTTTGTCCAATGTACTGATAGCTGTTTATGTCGAGCTCTGTTGTAAAGTCTGCAGACATCCTTGCCAATCGAGCGAATTTGCACTGTCATCCAGGGTTTTTCATAGGCAGATTTCCTTTCTCGAAGCGGGCAACTATCTTCGAATAATTTTACAAGAGCCTCCGCAATCCTCCTCACATTGATATCAATGTCTTCTGTAATTCGATAATCGTGTTTAGGCTGGCCCAATCGATTTCGAAGTAGATTGCCGAATTTAGTCCAGTCGGTTTTAGCCTTATTACGGAAACTTATTGGGTAGGCGGTGGCCGTGCAATTTTAAACCTTGTGTTAGGAGTGTTCATCCGAATCCCTCCACTCATGGATCTCATCAATGAGGGTTTCTGAGCATATCGTTAAATCTAATACTTCTTTCCTAATTTTGTTAACAAAGGTCGCCTTGTTCCCTATCTATGTTGGTGTCAGTACTTCCCCAAGCGATATGGCGTAAGTTGGCATCACAACCAGCTAGTAACTCATTACTTGTATTTTTTGATTTCCTTATCAAACGTTGTAAATCCGACGTAGGTGTCTGCGCATCGAATGGCAGGTATACTGACGCCAGGTAAATACTTCCATTACCTTTCATCAGCACAGTTGCGTACGATGTTGACAACTCTGTAGAGAAAATATAGCATACGTTTTTATGGCACAGAATACAAGTCCTTGGACGAGTACCTGTGATAGCGTAGAAAAGATTGTAGTTCAAATGGTTTAACCCAGTAACATTGTTGCTAGTAGTCCACGGTTCCTAGACCAAAGCCACTTGGACCCTGCCTTTATTTATTATGTCCATCAGAGTAATGAATGCTGTTTCGCTGCGGTGGTGATTTATCTGGATGACCTCAATCATTGTCTTTCCAATAAAAGTTTCCTTTGGGAGTCGTCTATCGTATCTGGTTGCACTCCCCATTACGAGTATTTGGTAGTGGGTATTTTTCCTCCTTTCGTCTACTACCTATTACACACTCTTCAAGTATACCTCTTTGGGAGACGGTGTTACTCTTTGTCGCTCCCTCTTTGTTTTGATTCTTTATGTATCTATTCCTATCACCACTATTGCTGGGAACATTCTGCAACGTTGGTGATATTATCGGCAATTTGGCAATGTTATCGACCACTTCTTGGAAGGCGGTGATGTTTTTTGTCGCTCCCTCTTTGTTTTGAGTTTTCGTGTCCCTCTTCATATCCTTATCACCACCTTTGCTGGGAACTTTCTGCCAAATTGATAATATTATCGGCAATTTGGCGATGTTATCGACCTCTTCTTTCCGTTCGCTATTGTCGTTTGCCACTGCAGGCGGTACGTTCGTGTTTGGGCTCGACATAGAAAGATGTTTTTATGAGTTACAGGGATGTCGATTTTTCGTACCAGTTTCAGCTTTGCGCCGTTCCATGGTGAGGGGATGCTCTCCATAGTTTTTCGAGGACATCGACACAGCATTGTGATGCCAGTTTCAGCATCAAAATGCCCCCCGCAAACTTGCAACTCATTACTTGGATTGTTGGTCCATCATGAGATTCGAGAATGTGGTCCAATACCTTTGTGTAGAATAAATCTTCGAAGATACTTTTTTTGCTCTTCGGGAATTCTGCCAGACGCACTATTTCGTCCTGGATATGTTTTTTTTTGGCTATTGGCTATACAACACTCGTAAATTTAATATCTAGTTACGGATTTTCAGATTAAATAATTTTGATAAAATGCGTTTTGTATTTCGGTTTGACCACAGGCCGACCATAACATAACTGTACTTGTAATCCACTTAGAATATTGAAAACAATTACAGATGTCCTCAACATGTAAGAAAAATTTGTAATGTGACCTGGCTAGCATCTCATTTGTTGAAATGTATATTTTTTATCTTTGAAATATCAGAAATAATGAAAATATATCCCCAACCTGTCGTAGCGAACGGACGTGTTATCGCAGAGCGGATAGTTTTTAACCTATTACGCAATACCTATTCACCTACCTACTACGCAACCAGGAGGTTTGTTGTTTATAAAGCGTAGGTTGAATTGGATGCATCGGTCTCTGGACAGAAATTTCTGAGCTCAGTCTGGAAGGCCTATACCGACGTACCTATTACTGGCTAATACTGGCTATGGGGGTGTCTCCCCCAACCAATTTATGATTAAACCAAAAAAGACGAAGGAGATTACGGCGCAGGGGAGGGAAAAACCCAGTGCCGGCGACAAGCGTTGATTCACTCACGAGTCATGTGTCGTCGTTATCGAACAATCGTGAGCAAGCAACTTCTACGAGCTTTGGTGCCTTGGATCCCGTAGTCGAAAATGAAACAAGAGCACATCCAGCCGCAAGCAAAAAAAATGATAAGACAGATGAAGCAGAACCCAGCCGGGGCTTTAAGCAACCCCAGCCTTTAAAAGCCAGTGGGGACTCAGACTCTGAATCATCAAATGAAAACAATATCACTATTGTTGCTAACTCAAAGAGACTGTCAGGGGCACAAAGAAGGAAACTGAATAAGTTGAACCGACAGAACCTATTACGGGATGAACCTGACAATTCTACCTCCAATACAAACATGGAGGCCGCTAAAAGAGTCAGGTCTCCCGAAGAACATAGCGCTGTGAAAGTGACTAAGAAGAAAAAGGGCTCGCCGTCTTCCAGTAATTCGGATAAGCCTAACGTAACCACACAAAAGGAGGTCTCTAGTCTGGGTCCTTCGATTGTGGGCGGTAAAGTTGACCCAATAACGCAGTTCAAGTCAACCAAATCATCCGTTAAGGATGAGGCTTTAACTAAAAAGACTCTACAGACACGGAAAAATCAATTGGCCATAAAGAAGGGTAAGAAGCCACCGTCTTATTCTGATATAGCTAAACAACATATTCGAGACGATCTATGCTACGCCATAATTGATAGCAGTAGTGCATCTGGCAGAATCCCCGAAGACCAAAAGAGTAACTTCGAAGATTTGGTCTATACGAGGGTAGCGGACTACGTCCTCGAATCTAAGGATGAACCACCAATCGAAGTAATGAGTTGCAAGTTTGAGTGGGGTGTTTTGATGCTAAGGCTGGCATCACAACGCTGCGCTGGTGTCCTCGTAAAACTTGTGGATAGCTTCCCCTCACCTTGGGACGGCGCAAAGCTAAAATTGGTAAGGAAAAGCGACATTCCTGAACTCATAAAAACGACCCTATATGTTAAGGGATGTCCCAGTAAGTTCTCATCAGAGTACATACTCGACATCATTGGCAAACAGAATTCAAAACTTTCCGTGAGAAAGTGGGAAGTCTTCTATAGGAAGGATGATACCGAGGGTACTCTCCTCGTGTTAGGAATAGACCCAGAATCCAAGAACAATCTTGTCATGGCGAAGGGCATGGCGTACTTCTTGATCTGGACAGTCTTTTTCAAAATTGGAAAGGTCCCGATTGGCAGGACAAATGAATCGAGTCCAAATATACTGTCTGAAGAGGCAAACACTGGTATTTAACGGATGGAGACAAGTGAGACACTGCCAAAAACTGATGTGGAAGTAGTCAATAACACCACCAGTTCACCAATAGTACCGCCACTTTTGCAGGAAGTTCCCAGCAAAGGTGGTGATCAAAATAAAAAGAGCCACAAAACGATTCAAACCAATGAGGGAGCGACAAAAAATAACACCGCCTCCCAAAATTGTCGACTGGAAGATGGTGTAATAGGTAGTGAACGAAAGGAGGAGAATGACCCACTACCAAATAATGAGGGGGTGCCACCAGATAGGATAGACTCCCAAAAGAAACTTTTACTGGAAGGACAATGATTGAGGTCATCCAGATAAACCTCCACCGGAGCGAGACAGCATCCAACGCTCTGATGGACATCATAAATAAAGGCAGGGTTCATATTGCTTTGATCCAGGAACCATGGACAACTAGCAAAAAGGTTACTGGATTAAACCATGTGAACTATAACCTTTTCTACGCTAACACAGGTACTCGTCCAAGGACTTGTATTCTGTGCCATAAAAACTTATGTTTTATTTTCTCTCCAGAGTTGTCAACATCGGACGCAACGGTGCTGAGGCAAGGTAATGGAAATATGTACCTGGCGTCAATATATCTGCCATTCGATGCGCCGACATTGCCACCTATGTCGGAATTACAACGTCTGGTGAGGGAATCCAAACACACAAGTAATGAGTTATTAGCTGGATGTGACGCCAACTCCCATCATATCGCGTGGGGTAGTACTAACACCAATAAAAGGGGACACGCCCTTATCGAATTTTTGAATATAAATGACCTCATAACTCTTAACATAGGAAACACTGCAACCTTTGTTAACAAAATTAGGGAAGAAGTATTAGATATAACGATATGTTCAGAAAATCTTATTGATGAGATTCATGAGTGGAGGGTTTCGGATGAACACTCCTATTCAGACCACCGTTATATAGGGTTTAAAATTGCACGGCCACCGCCGAACCCCATAAGTTTCCGTAATAAGGCTAAGACCGACTGGACTAAATTCGGAAATCTACTTAGAAATCGATTGGGGCAGCCTACACGCGATTATCTATGTGCAGAAGACATTGAAATCAATATTAAGAAGATTACCGAGGCTCTTGTAAAATCATTCGAATATAGTTGCCCACTTCGAGAAAGGAAATCTGCCTTTGAGAAACCCTGGATGACAGGACAAATTCGCTCGATTTGCAAAGATTTCCGCAGACTTTACAATAGAGCTCGACGTAAAAAACAATCAGTATATTGGGACGACTACCACAGAAGACTCAAAGAATACAATAAAATCGTTAGATCGGCGAAACGTAACTCCTGGAGGCTTTTCTGTGAACAGGTAGACAGCGTTAACAGCATGTCTAAAATGAAAAAGTTCCTCTCAAAAACTCATGTCCAAATCGAAACACTGGTGGATGAAACGGGTAA
Source organism: Eudasyphora cyanicolor (assembly GCA_963930755.1). Taxonomy (NCBI): domain Eukaryota; kingdom Metazoa; phylum Arthropoda; class Insecta; order Diptera; family Muscidae; genus Eudasyphora; species Eudasyphora cyanicolor. The sequence goes on from OZ005734.1 coordinate 142,295,928, forward strand.
AAGGATGGAAACTATAGAAGATACCGTAAGGCTCTTGATGAAAACTCATTTTCCGACTGGTAATGCTGTATTGCATCAAGTACCTATTACGGATATAACAGATGGTATGGTTAAAGAAGCGATAAAAAGTTTCTCTCCCTTTAAGGCTGCGGGACCGGATGGAATATTTCCAGCACTTCTGCAGAATGAGGTGGATCTGGTATCAACTCATCTGGCTGGAGTGTTCACTGCATGCCTAACCCATTCGTATACCCCAAAAAACTGGCAGGAATCAAGGGTGGTCTTTATACCAAAGCCTGGCAAGGCGAGTTACACGACCCCAAAGGCTTATCGACCCATTAGCCTTACTTCTTTCCTGTTAAAAACAATGGAGCGAATAATTGATGACATGGTCAAAGGTAAAATAGCTGATGACAGGCTAAAATTCAAACAACACGCCTATGTCAAAGGAAGATCAGTGGAAACAGCTCTGCATGAGGTAGTGCACCACATAGAAGAGTCCTTCAGTAAAGAAATGTATACACTTGCTGTTTGCACAGACATTGAGGGCGCATTTAACAATGTACAGACCGATACACTTATCCAGTCCCTAGACGAGTTTCAGGTTGACCGGGCGCTGAAAAACTGGATCAACAATATGCTAAGGAATAGGTGGATTATTTGTGGGTCATATGACGTAAAAATTAGAGACAAGGTAAATCGTGGTATACCTCAGGGGGGCATTTTATCGCCTCTTCTATGGGTTACGACGATACACAGTCTCCTAAAAGCCCTCACCAATGAAGGACTTAAACCAGTCTGTTATGCAGACGACGTTGTAATACTTCTAAGGGGCTTTCATCCAAATCTATTATGCAGAAGAGCTGAAGAGGCACTTAACATAGCATATAACTGGGCACAACCAAGGGGATTAAATGTTAACCCAGACAAAACAGAAATATGTCTATTTACAAGGAAAACGAAGATCCCACGTTTTACCCCGCCTCGATTCCTGAATAAGACAATTGCTATAACTAAAAAGGTAAAATACTTGGGAGTAATCTTGGATCAGAAACTGTACTGGAAAGATCATCTTGAAGAAAGAGTTACAAAGGCACACAGATGTTGGTCGCTGTGCAGAAGAGCTATAGGTTTAAAATGGGGACTACGTCCAAATATGACTCACTGGCTTTACATGAGCGTGATTAGACCAATAATCACCTACGCCTCTGTAGTGTGGTGGACATCAATGGACAAGAAGTGCAACGTAATACCTTTGCAAAAAATTCAACGTATGTGCTGTCTAGGCATAAGCGGGTCATTTAGAACTGCACCAACAACAGCGTTGGAGACTATACTGCACATCCAACCAATAGACATCCGTATAAAGTATGAGGCAGCCCTCACAGCAAGACGTCTACAAGTGATGGGTGAATGGATAAATCGAGACCACAAGTCGTACCATCAGAAGATTTTAGAATATCTAGTTGGTCACATTCAAACGCCAGAAATCTCGGACCGCATTCCTGAAGTGCGGCTTACAGCTACCTGTGATACGTTTGTGCCAGACAGACGCTCCTGGGAAAATGGAACTTTGGCCCATGTGCCAGTGGGAACCAGCTGCTACACGGATGGGTCCAAGCTAGGAGGAAGGACGGGTCTGGGACTTTTTATCGATGAACCAGAAGTCGAACTTCACTTCCACCTCCCTGACCATAACACGGTATTTCAAGCAGAAGTTCGAGCAATCACGGAGTGTGTGAACTGGCTCAATAACACGACAAAGCCTAAATATTCCAACATCTTCACAGATAGCCAAATGGCGATTAAAGCAATAACATCGGAAAGGGTCAAATCCAGAACTGTGTTGGACTGTAAAAGAACGATAATTGCGTCTTTACTGGGTACCAGGACACAACGGAGTGATTGGAAATGAACGGGCAAACAACTTGGCTTCAAAGGGCAGAGAACTTCGAGTAATAAACTTGGAAAATTGGAAACCTTTCGAAGCCACGAAAAATGAGTTGAAGCACTGGGCAGTGATGGCTCATAAAACTGTGTGGAATAGCGCAACAGTAGGAGCAACTGCAAAGATACTGTGGGGTGACCCAAATGAAAAGAAAACAAGAAGTCTTCTGAAACTAAACAAGATCGATATTAGTAAGATGATGAGTGTTCTAACGGGACACTCAAGCTTGCAAGCACATCTTCATCGCATAGGACTAGCAGGAAACGACGAATGCAGGGCATGCAGAGAAAACATCGAAACGATGGAACATTTTCTGTGTCACTGCCCGGCTTTCACACATGCAAGATCCCAACATTTCGGGTCCGACATATTACCAGACTTGACTCATCTCAGAGAATATGACTGGAAGATACTGAGAAAATTCGTGTCTAGTACCGATTTTCTGTAACTCGTGAGGTATAAAAAGATCATAAATAAGGAGCGCACAACAGGCCGAACCACTGGCTTAAGTGTATGTCCATGGACATGAGACGTTTAAACGTCTCCTCTCTTCAACCTAACCTAACCTATGCCTAGACAGCACATACGTTGAATTTGTGGCAAATTCATTCATGTGATTCGTTTATTACGGTGCACTTCTTGTGCACTGATGTCCACCACACTACACAGGCGTAGGTTATTATTGGTCTAATCACGGTCATGTAAAGCCAGTGAGTCATATTTGGACGTAGTCCCCATTTTGAACCCATAGCTATTCTACACAATTGAACCCATAGCTCTTCTACACAACGACCAACATCTGTGGGCCTTTTTAACTCATTCTTCAAGATGATATTTCCAGTACAGTTTCTGATCCAAGATTACTCCCAAGTATTTTACCTTTTTAGTTGTAGCAATTGTCTTATTCAGGAATCGAGGTAGGGTAAAACGTGGGATCTTCGTTTCCTTGTAAATAGACATATTTCTGTTTTGTCTGGGTTAACATTTAATCCCCTTCTTTCTTTGAGAGCATACTTTGGAAAGTTTCCTTTAAGATGATAGTAATTATATTAAAAATTTTTTAAGTAACTTCTTTTAAAACTCAAGAATACGACATAAACTGTTTCCCTAAAAAAATGACAAAAAATTGATTTTTTTTGAAAATATGATTTCACGGGGCCATAACTTTTGTCCTGTTGGTGGATAAAATTGGTGCATATTTGCATATTTACAAAATACTAGCACAAGGTCGGGAAAAAATTAAAAATTCAATTTTCAAATGCGGATATCTCGGTGAGTATACAAGATAACTGTTAGATTTTATGAATCGGCCGGAAAATACGAAAGTTACACGCGCTTAAACATTTTGTTCAACCGAGGTGGCCAACTTTAAGGCCCTACAGCTCCGCCCCTGTATACCACAGGGTCCCAAACTCAAAACTTAACTTCTCTAATACCTCTTCTACAAACATGCCAAGTTTGGTCGCTATCGGTTGTCTGGTTAAGAAACGGCAGAATTATTTCCCTTTTTTGGAATTCCTCCCACTGTGGAGCGTCTGTCTGGCACAAACGAATCACAGGTAGCTGTAAGTCGCACATCGGGAATGCGGTCGGAGATTTCTGGCGTTTGAATGTGACCAAATAGAGATTCTAAAATCTTCTGATGGTAGGACTTGTGCTCCCGATTTATCCATTCACCCATTTCTTGTAGACGTCTTGCTGTGAGGGCTTCCTATACGCATGTCTATTGGTTGGATGTGCAGTATAGTATCCAACGCTTTTGTTGGTGCAGTTTTAAATGCCCCGCTTATGCCTAGACAGCAAATACGTTGAATTTTTTGCAAAGGTATTACGTTGCACTTCTTGTCCATTGATGTCCACCACACTACATACGTGTAGGTGATTATTGGTCTAATCACGCTCATGTAAAGCCAGTGAGTCATATTTGGACGTAGTCCCCATTTTGAACCCATAGCTCTTCTACACAACGACCAACATCTGTGGGCCTTTGTAACTCATTCTTCAAGATGATATTTCCCGTACAGTTTCTGATCCAAGATTACTCCCAATTAGTTTACCTTTTTAGTTATAGCAATGTCAGTCGCCGCCTTTCGTAGCAAACGGGCGTCTTATCGCAGAGCGGATATTTTTTAACCTATTATTCAATACCTATTCACCTACCTACTACGCAACCACATGGTTTGTTGTTTTTAAAGCGTAGGTTGAACTGGATGCATCGGTCTCTGGACAGAAATTTCTGAGCTCAGTCTGGAAGGCCTATATCGACGTACCTATTACGGGCTAATACTGGCTATGGGGTTGTTTCCCCAACCAATTTATGATTAAACCAAAAAAGACGAAGGAGATTACGGCGCAGGGGAGAGAAAACCCAGTGGCGGCGACAAGCGTTGATTCACTCACGAGTCATGTGTCGTCGTTATCGAACAATCGTGAGCATGCAACTTCTACGAGCTTTGGTGCTTTGGACTTCGTAGTCGAAAATTAAACAAGAGCACATCCAGCCGCAGGCAAAACAAATGATAAGACAGATGAAGTAGAACCCAGCGGGGACTCTAGGCAACCCCAGCCTTTAAAAGCCAGTGGGGACTCTGACTCTGAATCGTCAAATGAAAACAATATCACTATTGTTACTAACTCAAAGAGACTGTCAGGGGCACAAAGAAGGAAACTGAATAAGTTGAACCGACTAAGAAGAAAAAGGGCTCGCCGTCTTCCAGTAATCCGGAGAAGCCTAACGTAAACACACAAGGAAGTCTGGGTCATTCGTTAGTGGACGGTAAAGTTGATCCAGTAACGCAGGTCAAGTCAACCAAATCATCCGTTAAGGATGAGGATTTAAACAAAAAGACCCTACAGACACGGAAGAATCAATTGGCCATAAAGAAGGGTAAGAAGCCACCATCTTATTCTAATATAGCTAAACAACATTTTCGAGACGAGCTATGCTATGCCATAATTGATAGCAGTAGTGCATCTGACAGAATCCCCGAAGACCAAAAGAGATTTGGTCTATACGAGGGTAGCGGAGTACGTCCTCGTATCTAAGGATGAACCACCAATCGAAGTAATGAGTTGCTAGTTTGAGAGGGGTGTTTTGATGCTAAGGCTGGCATCACAACGCTGCGCTGGTCCTCGTAAAACTTGTGGATAGCTTCCCCTCACCTTGGAAGGACGCAAAGCTAATATTGGTAAGGAAAAGCGACATTCCTGAACTCATAAAAACGACCCTATATGTTAAGGGATGTCCCAGTAAGTTCTCATCAGAGTACAGACTCGACATCATTGGCAAACAGAATTCAAAACTTTCGAATTTTCCATGTTTATTACTTGAAGTTCTCTGCCCTTTGAAGCCAAACAGCTTGGCTTCAAAGGGCCCGTTCATTTCCAATCACTCCTTTGTGTCCTGGTACACAGCAAATACGCATTGATCGATGTCGAGCTGATTATTTGCGCAGACAGGAACGCTTATCATACTATCGGGGGTAGTACGGATATAAACAATGGGGGTGATTCGCTTCTTGACTTTATTCTAACTACCAACCTAAGTATTTGTGACATAGATAATAAACCGACCTTTACAATTAAAGACAGACAAGAAGTACTAGACGTAACGTTTGCTACTGACCGGCTGTCAGACAAAATTATTGGGTGGAATGTACCGGACGACCACTCGTTCTCAGATCACCATTATATTGAGTTAAAACTCGCTGAAAAAGCGCCTGAACCTGCCGTCCACAGAAATGTGAGAAATTTTTGGGGATTTGCTGTCTTTCAAGGACACTACATATTATTACAGCAATACAGATGGCCAAACAAGAATAGTTTTGTTTTGCAAAATAATTATTTAACGTAAAAAAATTTAAAATTGCTCTTCCTCGGCTTTTGTTTTGAAACTACGGGGCGACGTAAATCAAAGTTAGTCACGCATCACACGAGGCAACTGTAGTTGCATCTAATCGAATATTCGTAGGAGGGAAAGGGAGGAATTCCACTTTCTATTCCTCCTGCCTCTCTCTCCTTTGAAATTCCAATTAGCTGCACCTAAAGTTGCCTCATTTGATTCGGAACTTAGTAGGAACAACTTTTTGACGATTAAACGTTTAGTACGAGTATTTCTTATCAGTAGAACTGACAACAGTCCTGTGGTCAAAAATTACTACATGTGTAGCCCGTGGATCAGTTTTCAAGTGTTCGAATATCACTTGGCGGAAAATTGTAAATCAAAGTAGCCTATGTCCAGGCATTGGTCTATCTGTTCATCATGTTTGAAGAAAATATGTTGAGCCGTTTAGGCGCGATGGTGTAACAAACAGACAAACAAACGATTTTATAATATTAATAGGATTACAATGTGGAAGTAGTCCATAACTGATTTGGGAGTAGTCGATAACACCACGAGTTTACCAATAGTACCGCCAATTTCGCAGGATGTTCCCAGTAGAGATGGTGATCAAAATAAAGAGACCAACATAACCAGGGTTACCTGGTTACATTTGACGGAGAGGAGGAGGGACATTTGTGACATTTAGAAAGAGCCTTTGGAAACTTCGGAAGACTTTTGACTGAAATAAAAATAAGCAGTAATTGGAAAAACAAACATTTTATTGTGGGCAACAATTACTTTTTTTAAAAAAGTGGTAAAGTACTTTTGTTCTGCATGTAGTATCTATAGCATTTTAACAATAAAAATTACTATGGAACTGTTTAAGTCCGTCTGTTTTAGTTTAAGTCAAACAAAAAATTTAGGTTAGATTGAAGAGAGGAGACGATAAAACTTAATATCGATTTTGTTTAGTTTCTGAAGACTTCTTGTTTTCTTTTCCTTTGGTTCAATCCGGGCCCTTTGAAGCCAAGCCAAACAGCTTGGCTTCAAAGGGCCCGTTCATTTCCAATCACTCCGTTGTGTCCTGGTACACAGCAAATACGCATTGATCGATGTCGAGCTGATTATTTGCGCAGACAGGAACGCTTATCATACTATCGGGGGTAGTACGGGTATAAACAATGGGGGTGATTCGCTTCTTGACTTTATTCTAACTACAAACCTAAGTATTTGTGACATAGATAATAAACCGACCTTTACAATTAAAGACAGACAAGAAGTACTAGACGTAACGTTTGCTACTGACCGGCTGTCAGACAAAATTATTGAGTGGAATGTACCGGACGACCACTCGTTCTCAGATCACCATTATATTGAGTTCAAACTCGCTGAAAAAGCGCCTGAACCTGCCGTCCACAGAAATGTGAGAAAGACAAAGTGGAGACCTGTATGAGAAGAATTTCAAGAAAGCCCTCAACTCCAAACTTCTGTACGAATCGAATGACAAAGCCCGTCTGGATAATCTTCAGTGGCGAAATGGAAAAGGTCTCCGACGCCGCAAGGCTGAGGAAAATACTATCAGCTTCACCCTGTACAGTGGGTTACTTGCAGGATGAGGCAAATAACTGGACAAAAAACAGCGAGCAGTCTCTGAATATACTGCTCTACACATTTCCCGGGGAACTCACCAACAAAACCCGAAGATCAACAAGAATGCGAGTGGACTGCGAGCGTTGCTAGCTTGTTGACTGAGAGATCCAGAATAAGCTGGGCTATTAACAGCTTTGAGCCCTTCAAGTCACCTGGACCAGATGGATCACTTCAGCAGAAATGAAGAAAATGTTGAAGTACATTATCCCCTGGCTGGAGAAAATTTATGTAGGCTGTATCAGGCTTTCATACATCCCGAATCGATGGAGGGATACCAATGTGGCATTCATACCTAAAGCGTGGAAAATATCACACACTAGGCCAAAAGACTTCAGACCAATTAGCCTATCCTCCTTCCTATTGAAAGGTCTGGAGACTTTTAGATTATTTCATTAGGGAAAACCTGGATACAAAACTCCTGTCGGTGAACCAACATTCTTACAATAAGAGGAAGGCTACAGAATCAGCCCTGCACGAACTTGTGTGCACTATCGAATCGTCCCTGCATTTCAACAACATTCACTCAGATGCAGTAATTGCGGCACTGTCACATCTAAAAGTTAACTCTAGTTTGATTAGACTAATTCAAAGTCTGCTCAACAGAAGACGCATAACAGCATGTCTTGGTCCACAACTCTAACTAGGTTTGTAAACAGAGTGTTGACGCGAGTCAAACATTTTCTATGAGGAAACAATTATTTGAGAAAACTGCTCAGGCAGAGCTTCATTCTCTTAATGTATTTACTTCTCTCTCACTCTTGAGGAGCATCAGCTGTATTTACTTTACTATTGTTTCAACTTCACATGCATTATGTACCTTAAGTCTTTTAATTCTACATATTTATTAGAATAGCTCACGAAGTACTGTAACCAAATACATTATTTATTTTTATGTATTTTCAAACTAACGGACATCATAGTTTTCATAAAATATGATTTTTAGTTTTAAGGTTAGTTAAGGTTTTACATTTGAAGAAGTTGGTCATGTGGACTGCTCCAACTAAGTATAAGCTTTCAAGGGAAAAGGTTATGAAAACCAGCTCCCAATAAACCATACTCAACGAAGAAAAGTTGGCCTTTTTATTTACAACAAAAAGGCAACGACTTCGCGCTACATCTTTGGTATTTGTAGCTAAGCCACCACTAAACAGCTCCAGTTCGAATACTGGACTTTACATATGGTCCTTCGAGCCTCCTAATTTGGTGTTAGGAGCAGGTGTTCCAGCGACAACGGTCGTTAACAACAACGGTGGTAGATTTTCGAGCAAATCTCCATACCAAACTGGACTTAACATATGATGCATTCGAGCCTCCTAATTTGGTGTTAGGAGCATGCGTTGCAGCGACACCGGTGGTAGATTTCCGAGCAAATCTCCATACCAAATAAATGATCATCATATGGTCCTTACGAGCCTCCTAATCGGTGTTAGGAGAAGGTGTTCCAGAGACAACGGTCGCTAACAACAACGGCGGTAGATTACTTAGAATCTTCCCAACAAGGCAACCACACGAAAACCACAGGTTTCTCCATCTTCAGAGGAAACATTAACCTATAACTTGGCAAGAGGCCCACGACCGGCACCAGCAGACGGCGGCTCAACCATAACCTCAACCGAGGACAACAACAACAATAGGACAAGAGGCCCACGACTGGCGGACAGCAGTATATCTACGACCTCAACCCAGGGAAACAACAACGAACAAAAAGGCAAGACGTCCATAGCGGCAGTCATTTCATCTCAAAAACTACTCAAACAAAAATATTCTCCGCGAGCGAGAAAAGAAATTAACCAACTGCAGAGGTCATAGCGGCAGTCATATTCATCAAGAAGACAACACTATCCCGAAGGGCAAGTGCGCACATCATCAGATCACCGAAACCTTACAAGAAGGTACTGGATACACTAAGCATAAATATAAAAATATAGAATTGGGTATGTACAAATGAGTTATTTGGTATTTTTGTGGTGTTATATGAGATGTAGTGTTATATATACGTCTCGCAAAATTTCAAAAAACAAGAAAAAAAACATCCAATGCTTACCTTAAATTGAAATCTCCGAAATTCTCTCAAAACAAAAAAAATTGTCTCGCACAAAACAACAAAAAGTTCAACGGCTACATAACCACAAAGTCTCTTCATACATGCGCGTAAATGAACAATACAAAAACAACAAGGGTATCAGTTCCCATTTTTTGAGGCGGGTTTATCCAAATGGCCAATATTTGGAAATATTTTAACTTCCCCATGAATTTCAAAAATTCCCTGGTTTCATAGCTTCCAGCTTTTGCTTACGTTCCCAACCTGTTATTTTGATAAGAACAAACGTCACTAGTGAAAGAGAAGAGCACAGTCAAAAACAAAGTGTCAACAGATCGGTGGACAGACAAACGTGAAAATTAAACATAAAAATAAAATACGGATAACTAAGCACATGAATTGAAAACAAAAAAACGAAAGATGAAGTAGAAAGAGGCACGACCAAAAAACAAATTAAACTAATAAAAAAAGTAATAAATTTGTTTCTAACCACGAGTGTTTATGTGTGTGTCATTTAGTTCGCCGGTTTAAAAGGCTCTTTGCTACGAGCAACAACAAAATAGAACAAATAAAAACATTCTATACAGTTATGAATCCATGGTTTTAGAGAACCCAAGCGAAGAATATGACTTCAACGACGCCAATTCTCAGATGTTCGAAGAGGCTAGTGATATTTATCAGACGTGTAAAGATGAAATAATTACACAACGCAACAAATTTTTTTTTTTTTTGTGTCCTAGACCTAAAAATATTTTTTTTGTATAGATTGTGGTATATTGTTATATAAAATCAAAACCAAAAATTTGTTTATGGATAAATTTTTCTTAATTTTTTTTTTATTAAAAATACTAATATCGTCGAAGGTACCCTTAGTATTTGCACTATAACTTTTGGAGTATATGCCCGATCAGGTCGACATATACGTTAAATTGAAGCTATTAATGTGGGCTACCAATGTTGGAAATATCTCTTATACTTAAAAACAGTGGTTTAGTAACAGTTATTAAACAAATTGGAAAAGAAGTAGATTTTTTCAAAAAAAAAATTTCCTGGGACCAAAAAAACATTACAAATAAAAAAAACGACAAAAATATTTTATTCCATTTTTTAAAAGTTTGCATCATAGCGAAGGAAATAATGCCTATTTAAAAAAAAATAGGCATTATTTCAAAAACTCTTTTTTTTAATTTCTGTTTAAATTGCGATTTTATTTGTTACTATTATTTATATTATGTGCATTTGATTTGAGTTTATTTACATGTACAAGTTTCATTAGAAGTAATTGTGAGTTCTTTGTTGACGTTTGTAGATTTCGGAATCGGTTTCTCTAATGAGGAACCAAATATAATCTCCCATCATTCTTTCATCCCAGTGCCCTTGGTAACGCCGCTCGTTGAACTTCATTTCTTGGTGAAACCTTTCCCCATGTTCGTCGCTTACGTGGCCAAGATTCTCGGGGAAAAAGTTTAAATGAGAATGCAAGGCTTTCACAAAATGTTTTAAATTTTTTTTTCTTTTTGGACGAGCGGTGTGTATTTTATGTTGTTTTCACCCAATGTAATGTCTTGTCTTGATGGCCATTTCTTTTTTCTGTAATGATCTTCGCGAGCTCGGCTATCTCAGAGGCATAAAAACAGCAATATTTTGTATATCCGCCTTGCATTCCACATAACATCCCAACTACTTTTAAATCGCAAAAAATTTTCCAAATGTTCATATTTTATCAATTTAGCCATTGTTTCGTATGATTCCTTAGTGTTGACGGCATGAGCAGTGGGAATCGACGGTTTCTGATTTCCGTTGTGCAAAAGTACTGCTTTCAAACTTTCTTTACTGCTGTCAACAAATAACCACCATATACACAGTTGCATAAAATTGTTTGTAAGGTATATCACGGACTCAATAATATGATATGTTAACATCTGGGGCCAAAATATTGTACTGTTTCATCCGAGATGCAAGTAGTTCTGCATTATCTTTGGTCAGTTCCAAATCTCTCACTAGATCATTTTGTTGAAACTGTGTTAAAAGCGATGACTTCTAACTCAAACTTGAATCGCTCAGAGTTGAGTACTCAGTTGAACTTGCTGATGTTTCCGTAATTAGGCTGTTAGCTATACTTGGACACTTGGGAATTGGTATTATGTCCGACTGTGCAACTGGCAAAGCCACAGATTTTACTTCAGCGTAATTCCAGCGAATGCTCGTTCCTACTCCAATCTTTTTACTTAGACAAAAATAGCAGTCCGTATTGTGAATGAATTGTTGTATCCAAATCATTGGCATTCCAAATTGCGCGTGATGCCTAAAACTAAAACATTTTATTCCACAAAACATTGTAATACATTAATTGTAAAGTACTTACCGCATGTTTCCACTACTCCATCGAGTATCTTACTCGTATGTCCAAAATACTTGGTTCATATTTTCAACTCGTATACCAAATTATTGCCAATTTATTTCTTCAATTATTTTACTAAACTCACGTCGATTTTTTTTAATTACATATTTTCAGCAGATGTCGGGATTATATTGAAAAGTTCTTTGCCTTTTACTCATATTTCGAAATATAATTTTATAATATTTTTCAGAAAATCGACTTATCTCTTTAAGGCGCTGAATTACACTAATTTATTAATAAATTTCATTCATAAATTCCGGATTTATTTATTGCAGTACCTGTAGCTGACATATAGTTTGCTTCGAACGTAGAAACCCAATCCATATAATTTTACTACCTGTACATATACTACTGTAAATTTGCAGCATGTTGCTGCAAATATGCCCCTTTAATTTGAGGCATAACACGGCTCAATCAGGCTTATACTTGAAAAATTATATCCAAATACTGAATTTACTGTCCATGAAACCTCGAATTAAAAAAAAATTATCATACATTTTTTTTCGTGTTTGTGACACCTAATTGCGCCAGAAACTGTTATCCACATCACTTGGACAAACATTTTGTAGCATAGTGTTTCCACACAACAAATTACCAGTTCAATTACACAAAAAATTAAGGTTAACAAGGCAGATATTCGCAATATAAATACATCCCCGACCCTTCAACTTCAGTTGGAAACTGATATTATTTCTTTAAACACGTGCAAAATACAAGATTAATCGATGAAGAGTGAACATTTGAAATCAGTGTCGGCCAGTGAGAAAGATTATTCAACGAGGAGTACTGATAGTTCAAACTGTTTTTCGTCACCTCTTCATACGAGTTATGATCAACATGTGGGTCAATCAAAGCTCCTCGAGGAAGCACATAACCTAATAAAAAGAACGGTTTACGATAAACTTAATCGCATAAGTCCTCATGACAATGGCGTTCTTTCAGCTGAAGATAAACGAATCAAAATCGTGTTAACTTCAATTGCAGATATAAACGAAACAAATTATGCACCTTCCTCTGCACTGAAAAGGTTGAATACTTATTGTAATTTATTAATTATGAAGACGTTATATAATTTTAATCTCATAAGCGTCTACAATCTGAAAGAAATACAGAATATTATAATTTTACAACAAAAATTTGAAGCACGGTTCAAAATAAACCTTGCGAGGTGTCAACTAAATTTTGTGGTACCCCACCCCTTTTCAAAATGGATCATCAGGAAGACGAACATTGGCAAACATCCGAAAGACGTGCCAAGTCCAAAGTGTGCCAATTTACGCCATTATAGGTTACAAGAAATATAAGTAACTTATCGCCTCAGCAGCAAAATTTGTTCACCCAAAATACCACTTAACCATTTGTGTACATTTCATTCTATCTTTATTTTCAGGCTTTATGGATGTTTGATATGAACGTAACTCATCATCAATCAGAGCCTACCATCAACTATGACTTACCACATCAATCGTCAACGTGGAACAATTCGCTGCAACTTTGAGGCGGGAGTATGTTGACGCGAGTTCAAAAGCTTTCTATGAGCAAACCATCCCCTTACTTTGAATACTTAATATACACCTCATATGGGTGCCTGGGCATAGGGATATCCCGGGGAACTGCAAAGCCGATGAACTTGCTAGGAAAGGGACGACATTACAAATTCTCGAAGAATTTGCATATATTGGTGCGCCACTCTCCACGTGCAAGCGTTGGCTTAGGCAAGAGGCAATCAGATAGTCCAACGAAAGATGGACAGAAATCGGCACCTGCAGGGTAGCTAGACAAATCTGGCCAAGGTATGACCTGAGAAGATCAAAATATCTCCTCGCACTAGAGATGCAAAGATTGTGTACGTTAGTATCAGTTCTGACGGGACACTGCTTGATCGGCGAACACGCCAAAAGATTGGGTATTGACTCTAATGACTTCTGCAGAAGCTGTGGAGATGAGAAAGAAGTGGAGAGCATTGAGCACTTGCTATGCGACTGCCCCGCTCTGAGAAAACGACGTCTGGACATACTGGGGTCGGCTTTTCTAAGCAGCCTAACAGATCTTTCCAGTACCGATATTCGTACTATCGACAAATTTGTATATCAAACAGGTTGGTTTCGATGAGGGGCATTTTAGCCCGTGGTAACACTAGGGACCTAAACTGGTCTATGTGAGCTTGTATAAAAAATACGGCTGCGGCCCTAACCTAAACCATAGGCCAACGTCGCCTTATATTCCTGCAAATAGGCTGTAGGGTCGCTGTGGGGCCTCTCCCCTAAAAACGTCCACTGGATATATATAGCAGTAACTCATCCTATACTGTTATACGGCATTGTGGTATGGTGGACGGCATCTGACAAACTATCCATCACCAACCTACTAAAAAAGGTTCAGAGAACAGCCTGCCTGTTAAGGCCTCGCTTAAGGACTACAGCGACCAAGTCTCTACCTAAATCATTTATCGTTCTTTTATAGTCCAACACAGTTCTGGATTTGACTCTTTCAGATGTTATTGCTTTTATTGCAATTTGGCTATCTGTGAAGATGTTGGCATATTTAGGATTTTTGGTGTTACTGAGCTAGTTCACACACTCCGTGATTGCTCGAACTTTTGCTTGAAATACCCTGTTATGGTCAGGGAGGCGGAAGCAAAGTTCGACTTCTAGTTCATCAATAAAAAGTGCCAGACCCGTCCTTCCTCCTCGCTTGGACCCATCCGTGTAGCAGGTGGTTCCCACTGGCACATGGACTAAAGTTCCATTTTCCCAGGAGCGCACAATGGGAGGAATTCTAAAAAAAGGGAAATAATTCTGCCGTTTCTTAACCAGACAACCGATTGCGACCAAACTTGGCACGTTTGTAGAAGAGGTATTAGAGAAGTTAAGTTTTGAGTTTGGGTTTGGTATACCAAAGGTTATGGCCCCTTGAAGTCATATTTTAAAAAAATAGATTTTTTGTCATTTTTTTAGGAAAAAAGTTTATGTCGTATTTTTGATTTTTAGAAGAAGTTAGTTAAAAAAATTTTAACATATTTACTATCATCTTAAAGGAAACTTTCCAGAGTATGCTCTCAAAGAAAGAACGGGTCAAAAATATTTTCTGGTATTGTTATGTTATTTCAAAAGTAAGCCACATTTTCTCCAATCGCAAAGCTAAAATGTTAAAACTTTTGTGTGATAAGTGTATTTTTTCTCTTTTTTCCTGACCCTGTCGTAGCATTTGCTTAACATCAGTGCAGAATATGAACCGATTTCTCTCACATCAACTTCTCTAAATTGACAACAAAATTCTGTGTGATGCAAAACATTTCGGTAAAATGTGCCCACATATACAAAAGATATGGCCACATTTACACTTTCAAAATATAGAAAATTTTTTATTTTATTGCGAAAAGGTATATGTAGTATTGTGGAGATACAGAGGAATTTGTAAAAAGAAAGTATAACATATTTATATTTGTCTTAAAGGAAACTTCCTGGAGAATATTTTCGAGAAAAGGACGAGACAAAATTTTGTATTAATAGTATGTTGACGCGAGTTCAAAAGCTTTCTATGAGCAAACCATCCCCTTACTTTGAATACTTAATATACACCTCATATGGGTGCCTGGGCATAGGGATATCCCGGGGAACTGCAAAGCCGATGAACTTGCTAGGAAAGGGACGACATTACAAATTCTCGAAGAATTTGCATATATTGGTGCGCCACTCTCCACGTGCAAGCGTTGGCTTAGGCAAGAGGCAATCAGACAGTCCAACGAAAGATGGACAGAAATCGGCACCTGCAGGGTAGCTAGACAAATCTGGCCAAGGTATGACCTGAGAAGATCAAAATATCTCCTCGCACTAGAGATGCAAAGATTGTGTACGTTAGTATCAGTTCTGACGGGACACTGCTTGATCGGCGAACACGCCAAAAGATTGGGTATTGACTCTAATGACTTCTGCAGAAGCTGTGGAGATGAGAAAGAAGTGGAGAGCATTGAGCACTTGCTATGCGACTGCCCCGCTCTGAGAAAACGACGTCTGGACATACTGGGGTCGGCTTTTCTAAGCAGCCTAACAGATCTTTCCAGTACCGATATTCGTACTATCGACAAATTTGTATATCAAACAGGTTGGTTTCGATGAGGGGCATTTTAGCCCGTGGTAACACTAGGGACCTAAACTGGTCTATGTGAGCTTGTATAAAAAATACGGCTGCGGCCCTAACCTAAACCATAGGCCAACGTCGCCTTATATTCCTGCAAATAGGCTGTAGGGTCGCTGTGGGGCCTCTCCCCTAAAAACGTCCACTGGATATATATAGCAGTAACTCATCCTATACTGTTATACGGCATTGTGGTATGGTGGACGGCATCTGACAAACTATCCATCACCAACCTACTAAAAAAGGTTCAGAGAACAGCCTGCCTGTTAAGGCCTCGCTTAAGGACTACAGCGACCAAGTCTCTACCTAAATCATTTATCGTTCTTTTATAGTCCAACACAGTTCTGGATTTGACTCTTTCAGATGTTATTGCTTTTATTGCAATTTGGCTATCTGTGAAGATGTTGGCATATTTAGGATTTTTGGTGTTACTGAGCTAGTTCACACACTCCGTGATTGCTCGAACTTTTGCTTGAAATACCCTGTTATGGTCAGGGAGGCGGAAGCAAAGTTCGACTTCTAGTTCATCAATAAAAAGTGCCAGACCCGTCCTTCCTCCTCGCTTGGACCCATCCGTGTAGCAGGTGGTTCCCACTGGCACATGGACTAAAGTTCCATTTTCCCAGGAGCGCACAATGGGAGGAATTCTAAAAAAAGGGAAATAATTCTGCCGTTTCTTAACCAGACAACCGATTGCGACCAAACTTGGCACGTTTGTAGAAGAGGTATTAGAGAAGTTAAGTTTTGAGTTTGGGTTTGGTATACCAAAGGTTATGGCCCCTTGAAGTCATATTTTAAAAAAATAGATTTTTTGTCATTTTTTTAGGAAAAAAGTTTATGTCGTATTTTTGATTTTTAGAAGAAGTTAGTTAAAAAAATTTTAACATATTTACTATCATCTTAAAGGAAACTTTCCAGAGTATGCTCTCAAAGAAAGAACGGGTCAAAAATATTTTCTGGTATTGTTATGTTATTTCAAAAGTAAGCCACATTTTCTCCAATCGCAAAGCTAAAATGTTAAAACTTTTGTGTGATAAGTGTATTTTTTCTCTTTTTTCCTGACCCTGTCGTAGCATTTGCTTAACATCAGTGCAGAATATGAACCGATTTCTCTCACATCAACTTCTCTAAATTGACAACAAAATTCTGTGTGATGCAAAACATTTCGGTAAAATGTGCCCACATATACAAAAGATATGGCCACATTTACACTTTCAAAATATAGAAAATTTTTTATTTTATTGCGAAAAGGTATATGTAGTATTGTGGAGATACAGAGGAATTTGTAAAAAGAAAGTATAACATATTTATATTTGTCTTAAAGGAAACTTCCTGGAGAATATTTTCGAGAAAAGGACGAGACAAAATTTTGTATTAATAGTATGTTGACGCGAGTTCAAAAGCTTTCTATGAGCAAACCATCCCCTTACTTTGAATACTTAATATACACCTCATATGGGTGCCTGGGCATAGGGATATCCCGGGGAACTGCAAAGCCGATGAACTTGCTAGGAAAGGGACGACATTACAAATTCTCGAAGAATTTGCATATATTGGTGCGCCACTCTCCACGTGCAAGCGTTGGCTTAGGCAAGAGGCAATCAGACAGTCCAACGAAAGATGGACAGAAATCGGCACCTGCAGGGTAGCTAGACAAATCTGGCCAAGGTATGACCTGAGAAGATCAAAATATCTCCTCGCACTAGAGATGCAAAGATTGTGTACGTTAGTATCAGTTCTGACGGGACACTGCTTGATCGGCGAACACGCCAAAAGATTGGGTATTGACTCTAATGACTTCTGCAGAAGCTGTGGAGATGAGAAAGAAGTGGAGAGCATTGAGCACTTGCTATGCGACTGCCCCGCTCTGAGAAAACGACGTCTGGACATACTGGGGTCGGCTTTTCTAAGCAGCCTAACAGATCTTTCCAGTACCGATATTCGTACTATCGACAAATTTGTATATCAAACAGGTTGGTTTCGATGAGGGGCATTTTAGCCCGTGGTAACACTAGGGACCTAAACTGGTCTATGTGAGCTTGTATAAAAAATACGGCTGCGGCCCTAACCTAAACCATAGGCCAACGTCGCCTTATATTCCTGCAAATAGGCTGTAGGGTCGCTGTGGGGCCTCTCCCCTAAAAACGTCCACTGGATATATATAGCAGTAACTCATCCTATACTGTTATACGGCATTGTGGTATGGTGGACGGCATCTGACAAACTATCCATCACCAACCTACTAACAAAGGTTCAGAGAACAGCCTGCCTGAGCATAAGCGGAGCCTTAAGGACTACAGCGACCAAGTCTCTACCTAAATCATTTATCGTTCTTTTATAGTCCAACACAGTTCTGGATTTGACTCTTTCAGATGTTATTGCTTTTATCGCAATTTGGCTATCTGTGAAGATGTTGGCATATTTAGGATTTTTGGTGTTACTGAGCTAGTTCACACACTCCGTGATTGCTCGAACTTTTGATTGAAATACCCTGTTATGGTCAGGGAGGCGGAAGCAAAGTTCGACTTCTAGTTCATCAATAAAAAGTGCCAGACCCGTCCTTCCTCCTCGCTTGGACCCATCCGTGTAGCAGGTGGTTCCCACTGGCACATGGACTAAAGTTCAATTTTCCCAGGAGCGCACAATGGGAGGAATTCTAAAAAAAGGGAAATAATTCTGCCGTTTCTTAACCAGACAACCGATTGCGACCAAACTTGGCACGTTTGTAGAAGAGGTATTAGAGAAGTTAAGTTTTGAGTTTGGGTTTGGTATACCAAAAGTTATGGCCCCTTGAAGTCATATTTAAAAAAAATAGATTTTTTGTAATTTTTTAGGAAAAAAGTTTATGTCGTATTTTTGATTTTTAGAAGAAGTTAGTTAAAAAAATTTTAACATATTTACTATCATCTTAAAGGAAACTTTCCAGAGTATGCTCTCAAAGAAAGAACGGGTCAAAAATATTTTCTGGTATTGTTATGTTATTTCAAAAGTAAGCCACATTTTCTCCAATCGCAAAGCTAAAATGTTAAAACTTTTGTGTGGTAAGTGTATTTTTTCTCTTTTTTCCTGACCCTGTCGTAGCATTTGCTTAACATCAGTGCAGAATATGAACCGATTTCTCTCACATCAACTTCTCTAAATTGACAACAAAATTCTGTGTGATGCAAAAAATTTCGGTAAAATGTGCCCACATATACAAAAGATATGGCCACATTTACACTTTCAAAATATAGAAAATTTTTTATTTTATTGCGAAAAGGTATATGTAGTATTGTGGAGATACAGAGGAATTTGTAAAAAGAAAGTATAACATATTTATATTTGTCTTAAAGGAAACTTCCTGGAGAATACTTTCGAGAAAAGAACGAGACAAAATTTTGTATTAATAGTGTTGCCACGCTTCTCCAAGTTTACGAAAATTTCAAAACTGCGCCACATTTTCGGCAATCGCAAAGCTTGGATATGAAAACCTTTACCATTTTTATATGTCGCCCGGCTTTTGGTATAACAGATGTTGCGAAAAAACAAAAAATTCCCTTTGTGGGGATTTTCGAATTTATTTTGGGAATTGTGGGATTTACGTCCACAAATATAATAATGTTAGAATTAGCCTCAATTTCTGGTGTCAAGGCGTACAAATTACAAAAAAAAAATAATTGAGATATATTATTTTTTAAGAATCAATGGAATTATAAAATTTCCTTTGTTGTTTATTTTTTCCTTTGTTGTTTATTTTTTCCCGATCCTTTCCTACGAATCGCTATATATTAGTGCCGGTTATATACCGATTCCTTTCTCATTATCTTTTCTGGATATACAACAAAATTTGCTATTTGATGCCAATATATTGCAATTTGATATACCCAATGAGACAAAAGTTATGGCCATTTGGTGCATATTTGAATATTTACAAAATACTAGCACAGGGTCGGGGAAAAAATTCAATTTTCAAATGCGGATATCTCGGTAAGTATACAAGATAACTGTTAGGTGCAAAAAGCTTTTGTAGACCTCTGTTATTAGAATACACACAAAAAAGATTTTCGAATCGGCCGGAAAATACGAAAGTGGCCAACTTTAAGGCCCTGCAGCTCAGCCCCTGTATACCACAGGGGCCCCAAACTCAAAACTTTACTTCACTAAAACCTCTTCTACAAACATGCCAAGTTTGGTCGCTATAGGTCGTCTGGTTAAGAAACGGCAGAATTATTTCCCTTTTTTGGAATTCCTCCCACTGTGGAGCGTCTGTCTGGAACAAACGAATCACAGGTAGCTGTATGTCATCAGGAATGCGGTCGGAGATTTCTGGCGTTTGAATGTGACCAACTAGAGATTCTAAAATCTTCTGATGGTTCGAATTGTGCTCTCGATTTATCTATTCACCCATCACTTGTAGACGTCTTGCCTCATACTTTATACGGATGTCTATTGGTTGGATGTGCAATATAGTCTCCAACGCTTTTGTTGGTGCAGTTCTAAATGCCCCGCTTATGCCTAGACATGATCTGATCTGGACAGTCTTTTTCAAAATTGGAAAGGTCCCGATTGGCAGGACAAATGAATCGAGTCCAAATATACTGTCTGAAGAGGCAAACACTGGTATTGAACGGATGGAGACAAATGAGACACTGCCAAAAACTGATGTGGAAGTAGTCAATAACACCACCAGTTCACCAATAGTACCACCACTTTTGCAGGAAGTTCCCAGCAAAGGTGGTGATCAAAATAAAAAGAGCCACAAAACGATTCAAACCAATGAGGGAGCGACAAAAAATAACACCGCCTCCCAAAATTGTCGACTGGAAGATGGTGTAATAGGTAGTGAACGAAAGGAGGAGAATGACCCACTACCAAATAAAGAGGGGGTGCCACCAGATAGGATAGACTCCCAAAAGAAACTTTTACTGGAAGGACAATGATTGAGGTCATCCAGATAAAGCTCCACCGGAGCGAGACAGCATCTAACGCTCTGATGGACATCATAAATAAAGGCAGGGTTCATATTGCTTTGATCCAGGAACCATGGACAACTAGCAACAAGGTTACTGGATTAAACCATGTGAACTATAACCTTTTCTACGCTAACACAGGTACTCGTCCAACGACTTGTATTCTGTGCCATAAAAACTTATGTTTTATTTTCTCTCCAGAGTTGTCAACATCGGACGCAACGGTGCTGAGGCAAGGTAATGGAAATATGTACCTGGCGTCAATATATCTGCCATTCGATGCGCCGACATTGCCACCTACGTCGGAATTACAACGTCTGGTGAGGGAATCCAAACACACAAGTAATGAGTTATTAGCTGGATGTGACGCCAACTCCCATCATATCGCTTGGGGTAGTACTAACACCAATAAAAGGGGACACGGCCTTATCGAATTTTTGAATACAAATGACCTCATAACTCTTAACATAGGAAACACTGCAACCTTTGTTAACAAAATTAGGGAAGAAGTATTAGATATAACGATATGTTCAGAAAATCTTATTGATGAGATTCATGAGTGAAGGGTTTCGGATGAACACTCCTATTCAGACCACCGTTATATAAGGTTTAAAATTGCACGGCCACCGCCAAACCCCATAAGTTTCCGTAATAAGGCTAAGACCGACTGGACTAAATTCGGAAATCTACTTAGAAATCGATTGGGGCAGCCTACACGCGATTATCTATGTGCAGAAGACATTGATATCAATGTTAAGAAGATTACCGAGGCTCTTGTAAAATCATTCGAAGATAGTTGCCCACTTCGAGAAAGGAAATCTGCCTTTGAGAAACCCTGGATGACAGGACAAATTCGCTCGATTGGCAAAGATGTCCGGAGACTTTACAATAGAGCTCGACGTAAAAAACAATCAGTATATTGGGACGACTACCACAGAAGACTCAAAGAATACAATAAAATCGTTAGATCGGCGAAACGTAACTCCTGGAGGCTTTTCTGTGAACAGGTAGACAGCGTTAACAGCATGTCTAAAATGAAAAAGTTCCTCTCATAAACTCATGTCCAAACCGAAACACTGGTGGATGAAACGGGTAAAAGGATGGAAACTATAGAGGATACCGTAAGGCTCTTGATGAAAACTCATTTTCCGACTGGTAATGCTGGACCAACAGAGGAACAGTTACAGAATGAAAATGTATTGCACCTATTACGGATATAACAGATGGTATGGTTAAAGAAGCGATAAAAAGTTTCTCTCCCTTTAAGGCTGCGGGACCGGATGGAATATTTCCAGCACTTCTGCAGAATGAGGTGGATCTGGTATCAACTCATCTGGCTGGAGTGTTCACTGCATGCCTAACCCATTCGTATACCCCAAAAAACTGGCAGGAATCAAGGGTGGTCTTTATACCAAAGCCTGGCAAGGCGAGTTACACGACCCCAAAGGCTTATCGACCCATTAGCCTTACTTCTTTCCTGTTAAAAACAATGGAGCGAATAATTGATGACATGGTCAAAGGTAAAATAGCGGATGACAGGCTAAAATTCAAACAACACGCCTATGTCAAAGGAAGATCAGTGGAAACAGCTCTGCATGAGGTAGTGCACCACATAGAAGAGTCCTTCAGTAAAGAAATGTATACACTTGCTGTTTGCATAGACATTGAGGGCGCATTTAACAATGTACAGACCGATACACTTATCCAGTCCTTAGACGAGTTTCAGGTTGACCGGGCGCTGAAAAACTGGATCAACAATATGCTAAGGAATAGGTGGATTATTTGTGGGTCATATGACGTAAAAATTAGAGACAAGGTAAATCGTGGTATACCTCAGGGGGGCATTTTATCGCCTCTTCTATGGGTTACGACGATACACAGTCTCCTAAAAGCCCTCACCAATGAAGAACTTAAACCAGTCTGTTATGCAGACGACGTTGTAATACTTCTAAGGGGCTTTCATCCAAATCTATTATGCAGAAGAGCTGAAGAGGCACTTAACATAGCATATAACTGGGCACAACCAAGGGGATTAAATGTTAACCCAGACAAAACAGAAATATGTCTATTTACAAGGAAAACGAAGATCCCACGTTTTACCCCGCCTCGATTCCTGAATAAGACAATTGCTATAACTAAAAAGGTAAAATACTTGGGAGTAATCTTGGATCAGAAACTGTACTGGAAAGATCATCTTGAAGAAAGAGTTACAAAGGCACACAGATGTTGGTCGTTGTGCAGAAGAGCTATAGGTTTAAAATGGGGACTACGTCCAAATATGACTCACTGGCTTTACATGAGCGTGATTAGACCAATAATCACCTACGCCTCTGTAGTGTGGTGGACATCAATGGACAAGAAGTGCAACGTAATACCTTTGCAAAAAATTCAACGTATGTGCTGTCTAGGCATAAGCGGGGCATTTAGAACTGCACCAACAAAAGCGTTGGAGACTATACTGCACATCCAACCAATAGACATCCGTATAAAGTATGAGGCAGCCCTCACAGCAAGACGTCTACAAGTGATGGGTGAATGGATAAATCGAGACCACAAGTCGTACCATCAGAAGATTTTAGAATATCTAGTTGGTCACATTCAAACGCCAGAAATCTCGGACCGCATTCCTGAAGTGCGGCTTACAGCTAACTGTGATACGTTTGTGCCAGACAGACGCTCCTGGGAAAATGGAACTTTGGCCCATGTGCCAATGGGAACCAGCTGCTACACGGATGGGTCCAAGCGAGGAGGAAGGACGGGTCTGGGACTTTTTATTGATGAACCAGAAGTCGAACTTCACTTCCGCCTCCCTGACCATAACACGGTATTTCAAGCAGAAGTTCGAGCAATCACGGAGTGTGTGAACTGGCTCAGTAACACGACAAAGCCTAAATATGCCAACATCTTCACAGATAGCCAAATGGCGATTAAAGCAATAACATCGGAAAGGGTCAAATCCAGAACTGTGTTGGACTGTAAAAGAACGATAAATGATTACTCAGCCCATGGTCAATTGCGTATTTGCTGGGTACCAGGACACAACGGAGTGATTGGAAATGAACGGGCAAACAACTTGGCTTCAAAGGGCAGACAACTTCGAGTAATAAACTTGAAAAATTGGAAACCTTTCGAAGCCACGAAAAATGAGTTGAAGCACTGGGCAGTGATGGCTCATAAAACTATGTGGAATAGCGCAACAGTAGGAGCAACTGCAAAGATACTGTGGGGTGACCCAAATGAAAAGAAAACAAGAAGTCTTCTGAAACTAAACAAGATCGATATTAGTAAGATGATGAGTGTTCTAACGGGACACTCAAGCTTACAAGCACATCTTCATCGCATAGGACTAGCAGGAAACGACGAATGCAGGGCATGCAGAGAAAACATCGAAACGATGGAACATTTTCTGTGTCACTGCCCGGCTTTCACACATGCAAGATCCCAACATTTCGGGTCCGACATATTACCAGACTTGACTCATCTCAGAGAATATGACTGGAAGATACTGAGAAAATTCGTGTCTAGTACCGATTTTCTGTAACTCGTGAGGTATAAAAAGATCATAAATAAGGAGCGCACAACAGGCCGAACCACTGGCTTAAGTGTATGTCCATGGACATGAGACGTTTAAACGTCTCCTCTCTTCAACCTAACCTAACCTAACCTATGCCTAGACAGCACATACGTTGAATTTGTGGCAAATTCATTCATGTGATTCGTTTATTACGGTGCACTTCTTGTGCACTGATGTCCACCACACTACACAGGCGTAGGTTATTATTGGTCTAATCACGGTCATGTAAAGCCAGTGAGTCATATTTGGACGTAGTCCCCATTTTGAACCCATAGCTATTCTACACAATTGAACCCATAGCTCTTCTACACAACGACCAACATCTGTGGGCCTTTTTAACTCATTCTTCAAGATGATATTTCCAGTACAGTTTCTGATCCAAGATTACTCCCAAGTATTTTACCTTTTTAGTAGCAATTGTCTTATTCAGGAATCGAGGTAGGGTAAAACGTGGGATCTTCGTTTCCTTGTAAATAGTCATATTTCTGTTTTGTCAGGGTCAACATTTAATCCCCTTCTTTCTTTGAGAGCATACTTTGGAAAGTTTCCTTTAAGATGATAGTAAATATATTAAAAATTATTATTTATTTTTATTATTATTATTTTTAAGTAACTTCTTTTAAAACTCAAGAATACGACATAAACTTTTTCCCTAAAAAAATGACAAAAATTGATTTTTTTTGAAAATATGATTTCAAGGGGCCATAACTTTTGTCCTGTTGGTGGATAAAATTGGTGCATATTTGCATATTTACAAAATACTAGCACAAGGTCGGGAAAAAATTAAAAATTCAATTTTCAAATGCGGATATCTCGGTGAGTATACAAGATAACTGTTAGATTTTATGAATCGGCCGGAAAATACGAAAGTTACACGCGCTTAAACATTTTGTTCAACCGAGGTGGCCAACTTTAAGGCCCTACAGCTCCGCCCCTGTATACCACAGGGTCCCAAACTCAAAACTTAACTTCTCTAATACCTCTTCTACAAACATGCCAAGTTTGGTCGCTATCGGTTGTCTGGTTAAGAAACGGCAGAATTATTTCCCTTTTTTGGAATTCCTCCCACTGTGGAGCGTCTGTCTGGCACAAACGAATCACAGGTAGCTGTAAGTCGCACATCGGGAATGCGGTCGGAGATTTCTGGCGTTTGAATGTGACCAAATAGAGATTCTAAAATCTTCTGATGGTAGGACTTGTGCTCCCGATTTATCCATTCACCCATTTCTTGTAGACGTCTTGCTGTGAGGGCTTCCTATACGCATGTCTATTGGTTGGATGTGCAGTATAGTCTCCAACGCTTTTGTTGGTGCAGTTTTAAATGCCCCGCTTATGCCTAGACAGCAAATACGTTGAATTTTTTGCAAAGGTATTACGTTGCACTTCTTGTCCATTGATGTCCACCACACTACATACGTGTAGGTGATTATTGGTCTAATCACGCTCATGTAAAGCCAGTGAGTCATATTTGGACGTAGTCCCCATTTTGAACCCATAGCTCTTCTACACAACGACCAACATCTGTGGGCCTTTGTAACTCATTCTTCAAGATGATATTTCCCGTACAGTTTCTGATCCAAGATTACTCCCAATTAGTTTACCTTTTTAGTTATAGCAATGTCAGTCGCCGCCTTTCGTAGCATACGGGCGTGTTATCGCAGAGCGGATATTTTTTAACCTATTATTCAATACCTATTCACCTACCTACTACGCAACCACATGGTTTGTTGTTTTTAAAGCGTAGGTTGAACTGGATGCATCGGTCTCTGGACAGAAATTTCTGAGCTCAGTCTGGAAGGCCTATATCGACGTACCTATTACGGGCTAATACTGGCTATGGGGTTGTTTCCCCAACCAATTTATGATTAAACCAAAAAAGACGAAGGAGATTACGGCGCAGGGGAGAGAAAACCCAGTGGCGGCGACAAGCATTGATTCACTCACGAGTCATGTGTCGTCGTTATCGAACAATCGTGAGCATGCAACTTCTACGAGCTTTGGTGCTTTGGATTTCGTAGTCGAAAATTAAACAAGAGCACATTCAGCCGCAGGCAAAACAAATGATAAGACAGATGAAGTAGAACCCAGCGGGGACTCTAGGCAACCCCAGCCTTTAAAAGCCAGTGGGGACTCTGACTCTGAATCGTCAAATGAAAACAATATCACTATTGTTACTAACTCAAAGAGACTGTCAGGGGCACAAAGAAGGAAACTGAATAAGTTGAACCGACTAAGAAGAAAAAGGGCTCGCCGTCTTCCAGTAATCCGGAGAAGCCTAACGTAAACACACAAAAGGAAGTCTGGGTCATTCGATAGTGGACGGTAAAGTTGATCCAGTAACGCAGGTCAAGTCAACCAAATCATCCGTTAAGGATGAGGATTTAAACAAAAAGACCCTACAGGCACAACGCTGCGCTGGTGTCCTCGTAAAACTTGTGGATAGCTTCCCCTCACCTTGGAAGGACGCAAAGCTAATATTGGTAAGGAAAAGCGACATTCCTGAACTCATAAAAACGACCCTATATGTTAAGGGATGTCCCAGTAAGTTCTCATCAGAGTACAGACTCGACATCATTGGCAAACAGAATTCAAAACTTTCGAATTTTCCATGTTTATTACTCGAAGTTCTCTGCCCTTTGAAGCCAAACAGCTTGGCTTCAAAGGGCCCGTTCATTTCCAATCACTCCGTTGTGTCCTGGTACACAGCAAATACGCATTGATCGATGTCGAGCTGATTATTTGCGCAGACAGGAACGCTTATCATACTATCGGGGGTAGTACGGATATAAACAATGGGGGTGATTCGCTTCTTGACTTTATTCTAACTACCAACCTAAGTATTTGTGACATAGATAATAAACCGACCTTTACAATTAAAGACAGACAAGAAGTACTAGACGTAACGTTTGCTACTGACCGGCTGTCAGACAAAATTATTGGGTGGAATGTACCGGACGACCACTGGTTCTCAGATCACCATTATATTGAGTTCAAACTCGCTGAAAAAGCGCCTGAACCTGCCGTCCACAGAAATGTGAGAAATTTTTGGGGATTTGCTGTCTTTCAAGGACACTACATATTATTACAGCAATACAGATGGCCAAACAAGAATAGTGTTGTTTTGCAAAATAATTATTTAACGTAAAAAAATGTAAAATTGCTCTTCCTCGGCTTTTGTTTTGAAACTACGGGGCGACGTAAATCAAAGTTAGTCACGCATCACACGAGGCAACTGTAGTTGCATCTAATCGAATATTCGTAGGAGGGAAAGGGAGGAATTCCACTTTCTATTCCTCCTGCCTCTCTCTCCTTTGAAATTCCAATTAGCTGCACCTAAAGTTGCCTCATTTCATTCGGAACTTAGTAGGAACAACTTTTTGACGATTAAACGTATAGTACGAGTATTTCTTATCAGTAGAACTGACAACAGTCCTGTGGTCAAAAATTACTACATGTGTAGCCCGTGGATCAGTGGTCAAGTGTTCGAATATCACTTGGCGGAAAATTGTAAATCAAAGTAGCCTATGTCCAGGCATTGGTCTATCTGTTCATCATGTTTGAAGAAAATATGTTGAGCCGTTTAGGCGCGATGGTGTAACAAACAGACGATTTTATAATATTAATAGGATTACAATGTGGAAGTAGTCCATAACTGATTTGGGAGTAGACGATAACACCACGAGTTTACCAATAGTACCGCCAATTTTGCAGGATGTTCCCAGTAGAGATGGTGATCAAAATAAAGAGACCAACACAACCAGGGTTACCTGGTTACATTTGACGGAGAGGAGGAGGGACATTTGTGACATTTAGAAAGAGCCTTTGGAAACTTCGGAAGACTTTTGACTTAAATAAAAATAAGCAGTAATTGGAAAAACAAACATTTTATTGTGGGCAACAATTACTTTTTTTAAAAAAGTGGTAAAGTACTTTTGTTCTGCATGTAGTATCTATTGCATTTTAACAATAAAAATTACTATGGAACTGTTTAAGTCCGTCTGTTTTAGTTTAAGTTAAACAAAAAATTTAGGTTAGGTTGAAGAGAGGAGACGTTTAAACGTCTCATGTCCATGGACATACTCTTAAGCCAGTGGTTCGGCCTGCTGTGCGCTCCTTATTTATGATCTTTTTTTACCACGAATTTTCTCAGTATCTCCCAGTCATATCCTCTAAGATGAGTCAAGTCTGGTAACATGTCGGACGCGAAATGTTGGGATCCTGCATGTGTGAAAGCCGGGCAGTGACACTGAAAATGTTCCATCGTTTCGATGTTTTCCCTGCATTCGTCGTTTCCTGCTAGTCCTATGCGATGAAGATGTGCCTGTAAGCTTGAGAGACCCGTTAGAACACTCATCATCTTATTAATATCGATTTTGTTTAGTTTCTGAAAACTTCTTGTTTTCTTTTCATTTGGTTCAATCCACAGTATCTTTGCAGTTGCTCCCACTGTTGCGCTATTTCACACAGTTTTGTGAGCCATCACTGCCCAGTGTTTCAACTCATTCTTCGTGGCTTCAAAAGGTTTCCAATTTTCCATGTTTATTACTCGAAGTTCTCTGCCCTTTGAAGCCAAACAGCTTGGCTTCAAAGGGCCCGTTCATTTCCAATCACTCCGGTGTGTCCTGGTACACAGCAAATACGCATTGATCGATTTCGAGCTGATTATTTGCGCAGACAGGAACGCTTATCATACTATCGGGGGTAGTACTGGTATAAACAATGGGGGTGATTCGCTTCTTGACTTTATTCTAACTACCAACCTAAGTATTTGTGACATAGATAATAAACCGACCTTTACAATTAAAGACAGACAAGAAGTACTAGACGTAACGTTTGCTACTGACCGGCTGTAAGACAAAATTATTGGGTGGAATGTACCGGACGACCACTCGTTCTCAGATCACCATTATATTGAGTTCAAACTCGCTGAAAAAGCGCCTGAACCTGCCGTCCACAGAAATGTGAGAAAGACAAAGTGGAGACCTGTATGAGAAGAATTTCAAGAAAGTCCTCAACTCCAAACTTCTGTACGAATCGAATGACAAAGCCGGTCTGGATAATCTTCAGTGGCGAAATGGAAAAGGTCTCCGACGCCGCAAGGCTGAGGAAAATACTATCAGCTTCACCCTGTACAGTGGGTTACTTGCAGGATGAGGCAAATAACTGGACAAAAAACAGCGAGCAGTCTCTGAATATACTGCTCTACACACATTTCCCGGGGAACTCACCAACAAAACCCGAAGATCAACAAGAATGCGAGTGGACTGCGAGCGTTGCTAGCTTGTTGACTGAGAGATCCAGAATAAGCTGGGCTATTAACAGCTTTGAGTCCTTCAAGTCACCTGGACCAGATGGATCACTTCAGCAGAAATGCAGAAAATGTTGAAGTACATTATCCCCTGGCTGGAGAAAATTTATGTAGGCTGTATCAGGCTTTCATACATCCCGAATCGATGGAGGGATACCAATGTGGCATTCATACCTAAAGCGGGGAAAATATCACACACTAGGCCAAAAGACTTCAGACCAATTAGCCTATCCTCCTTCCTATTGAAAGGTCTGGAGACTGTTAGATTATTTCATTAGGGAAAACCTGGATACAAAACTCCTGTCGGTGAACCAACATTCTTACAATAAGAGGAAGGCTACAGAATCAGCCCTGCACGAACTTGTGTGCACTATCGAATCGTCCCTGCATTTCAACAACATTCACTCAGATGCAGTAATTGCGGCACTGTCACATCTAAAAGTTAACTCTAGTTTGATTAGACTAATTCAAAGTCTGCTCAACAGAAGACGCATAACAGCATGTCTTGGTCCACAACTCTAACTAGGTTTGTAAACAGAGTGTTGACGCGAGTCAAACATTTTCTATGAGGAAACCATTATTTGAGAAAACTGCTCAGGCAGAGCTTCATTCTCTTAATGTATTTACTTCTCTCTCACTCTTGAGGAGCATCAGCTGTATTTACTTTACTATTGTTTCAACTTCACATGCATTATGTACCTTAAGTCTTTTAATTCTACATATTTATTAGGATAGCTCACGAAGTACTGTAACCAAATACATTATTTGTTTTTATGTATTTTCAAACTAACGGACATCATAGTTTTCATAAAATATGATTTTTAGTTTTAAGGTTAGTTAAGGTTTTACATTTGAAGAAGTTGGTCATGTGGACTGCTCCAACTAAGTATAAGCTTTCAAGGGAAAAGGTTATGAAAACCAGCTCCCAATAAACCATACTCAACGAAGAAAAGTTGGCCTTTTTATTTACAACAAAAAGGCAACGGCTTCGCGCTACATCTTTGGTATTTGTAGCTAAGCCACCACTAAACAGCTCCAGTTCGAATACTGGACTTTACATATGGTCCTTCGAGCCTCCTCATTTGGTGTTAGGAGCAGGTGTTCCAGCGACAAGGTCGTTAACAACAACGGTGGTAGATTTCCGCGCAAATCTCCATACCAAACTGGACTTAACATATGATGCATTCGAGCCTCCTGATTTGGTGTTAGGAGGATGCGTTTCAGCGACAACGGTGGTAGATTTCCGAGCAAATCTCCATACCAAATAAATGATCATCATATGGTCCTTACGAGCCTCCTAATCGGTGTTAGGAGAAGGTGTTCCAGAGACAACGGTCGCTAACAACAACGGTGGTAGATTACTTAGAATCTTCCCAACAAGGCAACCACACGAAAACCATCTTCAGAGGAAACAGTAACCTATAACTGGGCAAGAGGCCCACGACCGGCACCAGCAGACGGCGGCTCAACCATAACCTCAACCGAGGACAACAACAACAATAGGGCAAGAGGCCCACGACTGGCGGACAGCAGTATATCTACGACCTCAACCCAGGGAAACTACACCGAACAAAAAGGCAAGACGTCCATAGCGGCAGTCATTTCATCTCAAAAACTACTCAAACAACAACGGTAGAAGTTGGGCAATCATCAATATTCTCCGCGAGCGAGAAAAGAAATTTACCAACTGCAGAGGTCAAAGCGGCAGTCATATTCATCAAGAAGACAACACTATCCCGAAGGGCAAGTGCGCACATCAGGTAGATCACCGAAACCTTACAAGAAGGTACTGGATACACTAAGCATAAATATAAAAATATAGAATTGGGTATGTACAAATGAGTTATTTGGTATTTTTGTGGTGTTATATGAGATGTAGTGTTATATATACGTCTCGCAAAATTTCAAAAAACAAGAAAAAAACATCCAATGCTTACCTTAAATTGAAATCTCCGAAATTCTCTCAAAACAAAAAAAATTGTTTCGCACAAAACAACAAAAAGTTCAACGGCTGCATAACCACAAAGTCTCTTCATACATGCGCGTAAATGAACAATACAAAAACAACAAGGGTATCAGTTCCCATTTTTTGAGGCGGGTTTATCCAAATGGCCAACATTTGGAAATATTTTAACTTCCCCATGAATTTCAAAAATTCCCTGGTATCATAGCTTCCAGCTTTTGCTTACGTTCCCAACCTGTTATTTTGATAAGAACAAACGTCACTAGTGAAAGAGAAGAGCACAGTCAAAAACAAAGTGTCAACAGACAGACAAACGTGAAAATTAAACATAAAAATAAAATACGGATAACTAAGCACATGAATTGAAAAAAAAACGAAAGATGAAGTAGAAAGTGGCACGACCAAAAAACAAATTAAACTAATAAAAAAATAATAAATTTGTTTCTAACTACGAGTGTTTATGTGTGTGTCTATTTAGTTCGCCGGTTTAAAAGGCTCTTTGCTACGAGCAACAACAAAATAGAACAAATAAAAACATTCTATACAGTTATGAAACCATGGTTTTAGAGGACCCAAGGTGTTCACAATAGGTGGTTCGTGATGGGCTGATGAGATTGACAACACAGGTTAAAGCTGTTGAAATGTATTTATTTCTTTATTGCCAACATGTGGCGCAACCTGGTGTTTTAATTCCTTAAAAAATACATGTTTTCGTTAAATTCAGTGTTTATAAATTCATAAAATTAATACATACTTTTTGGTATCAAACCATCAACATATTTCATTAAAGAAAATTTATGCATGTTGCATGCGCAACCAACTATTGTAAAAGAGAAAGAAGTAACTCTAGAATTTTACTTTACAATTCACAAATTTTAGCAGAAGATCAGCATAAGAAAGAATAGAAAATTTATCGATAAGTAAATTTTAGTAATGTGAAAGCTTTTTAAGAGTTGTATTTGATAATGAAGAAATCAGTGGCGGTAACACTCCCCTGCAGTATGACAAGAAGTCTTCGATGACATACTCTTACTTGCAAGCCACATCTAGAGTAGCCAATCTGGCAGCTGGCCTTACTAATATTCCAGTTGATGTAAGAATTTTTGCACTGCGTACTTGGCCGTCTGTTGCTTTCGATGTTTCTAAGACTTTTCCCCTTGGCCACACGTTTCTTGGGCTCGACGGATCAACCACTATAACCAGATCACCAACTTGCAACGGCTTTGCCTTCTCGTGCCATTTTGATCTAAATGTTAAAGAGGGTAGGTATTCTCTAACCCACCTGCGCCAAAATCTTTCCGCGTACTGTTGGGAACATAGCCAATTGTGTTTCAATGCCACTCCACTGTCGTCGTATCTTGCCAAGGGTTTCATGCCATTAGAAGAGCCCAACAAGAAGTGGTTTGGTGTTAGTGCTTCGGCGTTCTCACTTTCAATCGGCACATAAACTAGAGGCCGAGAGTTGATTATGTTTTCCACCTCCATCAACATACCTCGAAGCAGCTCCTCACTCGGTACCCGAGAAGGTGTAATATTATAAAAAACCGTTTTGATTGACCTTACTAGCCTTTCCCAGGCCCCTCCCATATGTGGAGATGACGGCGGGTTGAATTTCCACTTTGTTGTTGTTGTGGTGAATTTACGAACGATTTCATCTTTATCAACTTCTTTTACGGCTTCTCTAATTTCTTTTTCTGCGCTCACAAAATTAGTACCGTTGTCGCTGTAAAACTCCCTTGGAGACCCTCGCCGAGACATAAAATTTCTAATCGCGATTATACACGAAGAAGTATTTAGGGTGTTGACAATCTCGATGTGGACGGCCCTCACCGTTAGGCATGTAAAAAGAGCTCCATACCTTTTCTCTGTATGGCGGCCGACTGTCACCATAATTGGGCCAAAGTAGTCCAAGCCCGTATATGTGAACGGCGAACAAAATGCAGCCAGACGAGCTTCTGGTAACTTTGCCATTTGCGGGTAGTTTGGAATAGCATTTCTTATTTTGCATGTCTGACATTGCTTTACTACACTCCTCAGCACAACTCTCAATCGCGGAATATAATATCGCTGCCTAATTTCGTTTACAACAGTCTCATGATTGAGATGGTGATACTTCGCATGAAAATGCATAACTAATAGGAGGGTTATACGACTTCCTCTCGGTAAAATAACAGGATACTTTATATCATCAGGAATACATGCTTTATCTAAGCGTCCGTCGACACGAAGAACATAATTTTCGTCTAATTTTGGTGAAATTTTATATAGTGAACTTGATTTATTCAGTTGTTTCTTTGATTTTAAAATGTTTATTTCCTCCACATAAAACTCTTTTTGTGCAAGTCGAAACAGTAGGAATTCTGCTTTCAACAATTCATCTGACGTAAATTCGACATCAGAATTTGCCGCTCCCTTCAAAAGATTTGAAAATCGTAAGACATATGCAGAAGTTCGTAAAAGTCGAATCCATTTTGAGAAACGATTTGCGTCGATAAACATTTCTTCGTTATTATGAAATTGTACATATTCATTTATTTCAATGTTGGATGGTTCCAAAATGGTGTCGTCTTTAGGCCACTCACATACAGGTTTCAGGAGAAAGTCCGGTCCTTTAATCCAGCGACTATTTGCTGAAACGTCTGGCCGTTTTGCCCATTTTGTAGCTTCGTCTGCAACATTTTGTTTGCCGGGAATCCAGTGCCACTCGTCTAACTCCGTCGTTTCAAGAATTTCGCTAATACGAAGAGCAACAAATTGGTGGTATTTTTTGTTATTGTGTGTCAACCAGCTAATTACCGTTCTCGAGTCTGACCAAAAATATTTATTTTTTATCATAATTGAATGATTTTTGATAATATTGTTCGCGAATCTACTGCCAATAAGAGCTGCCATGAGTTCTAAACGTGGTATTGAGGTCATCCGTAATGGGGCTACTCGCGTCTTAGAACCGACTAACGAGCAAACGATATTGTTATTCTGTTCTATTCGAAGGTAGGCTACAGCTGCATACCCATTTTCGCTTGCATCTACAAATATGTGCAGCTGAAGGTTAACGTCATTGTAGCTGGAAATTGATTTTAAATAGCAGCGCTGAATACTTATTTTTTCCAGATCTGGAAGATATTGTAGCCATTTGTTCCACTTTAAAATCTGATCATCTTTAATGGGCTCGTCCCAGCTGACGCCGCTTTTCCAAATTTCTTGAAGAATAATTTTTAGAAACATAAGAAAGTTTCCTATTAATCCGAGGGGGTCATAAATTGTCATTAATATTTTTAAGACTTCTCGTTTTGTTGCATGTTTCTTCCCAGAGACTATATCATTGCTAAGTATATAAGGCGAAAGTTTAAATATTATTGTATCCTCTGATGGATTCCAGAATACACCGAGGACTTTTTCAGTTTCTCTATCTGTCCCAATATTAAGTTGTCTTTCAATCTCTTGATGTTGCATTTCTAACCTTTGGACTACTTCCACCTTATTGGAGCACCAATTCCGAAGGTTGAAACCAGCTTGACTTTGAATATAATGAGTCTCTTTTGCTATTTGTATGGCCTGTTCAATAGTATCTGTGGAAAAGAGAAAATCGTCTACATAATGATTGTTTTTGACAGCTGTAGCTGCCTGTGGAAACATCGTCTCAAATTTAGTAGCATTAATATTTTTAACATATTGGGAAATGCAAGGAGCGCACGAAGCCCCAAAAATCATTACGTTCATGATATAAACATCGGGGTCTTTATTGGTGTCGCAATTCCGCCACAAGAATCGTTGAACGTGTCTATCATCCTCCCGTATGTAAATTTGGTGGAACATTTGTTCGATGTCACCACATATAGCGACCGATTTTTCTCTAAACTTAAAAAGAATGGCTGGTAATGATGTCAGTAAGTCTGGACCTTTGTGAAGCATAGAGTTTAATGATACCCCATGGAACTTTGCTGCGGCATCCCACACAATCCTACATTTACCTGGTTTATTTTTATTAAATACAGGAAATATAGGCAAGTACCAGACATTTTGAGCTTTCTTCGATATATCTATCTTGGTGATGTAACCTTTTGCCTTGTAATTTTCAATAGTTTTGGCAAAAACTCCAAATAGCTCACAATTTCTTAATAATTTCTTTTCAAGGCACATAAGCCTCTTCTTTGCCATGTCAAAATTATCCGGTAGTGCCACTTCATCATATCGCCAAAGCATACATGTTTCATAGTGTCCATCATCGCGTTGTTTGGTAAAATTTCTTAAAAGTTGTAAAGATCTCTCATCCTCCTTGTTGGTCTGTAAATTTTGATAATTTATTCCTAAACTTTCAATATTATAGAATTGTTTTACTAGCTGATGCATTTTATTGTCAGCTGCTGTGCATTCGCATATATGCATATTGTACGGTGTCATCTGACTTCTGCCGCACGGGCCAAAGACTGTCCAACCGAGCGCTGTTTTTATGGCTATTGGTTCTTTTATGCCTCCTTCTTTAATTTTACTGGAAATTGTCATATTCACATTATTTAATCCAATTAGCACTTTTGGAGCAGCTGCAGTGTAACTTTCAATTGGCAAGCCTTTTAAATAAGAAAATTGACTGCAAAGAGATTCATACTCAAGTGTCTGATTAGGCAACAAAAGTTCTTTCACTGAACGTACGTCTAGAGAGAATTGTTTGTTATTGGAACCACATACTGTAATATTTAAATGTTGTGAATTACTCTCTATTCGTTCTACATTTGCAGTCCACTTAAGGCACAGCTGTTCGGATTCTCCTTTTAAATCTAATTGGTTTAAAATTTCCTCATCAATAAGACTTATAGATGAGCCGTCATCCAAAAAAGCAAAGGTAGAAATTGCTTTGTTGTTTTTTCCAAAAATTCTTATTGGAATAATTTTAAAGAGAATCTCTTGTTTACGAATGTCGTGGGTATTGAGATTTTGCACAAAATTATTCTCGTTTGTTTTCTCGTTCTCTCCACTCGTTTCTTTATCTATATTGGATGGCGTGTTTACACTGCGCTTTGATGCATGAAGGAGATGGTGGTGTTTCATTTGACAGCCTTCTACGTTGCAGCTTTTGTTTTTGTTATAGCAAACACCACTATGTTTTCTTAAGCAGTGCTTACACAATTCCAATTGTTTTACGAAATTCCATCGCTGTTTGCGATCAGCTGATACAAATTTTACACAATTTGAAACGTTATTACACTCGCCGCCGCAAACATGACATTTCTTTCTTTTCGTTTCTTCGTGGGTGTGAACAAATGCGTTTTTTTGTTTACGAACGGGAGAAGATTCACTAGTCGGATAATTTTCTACGTTTACCGTGCTGGCTGATAGTCCAATATCAAAAATCCAAGTAGAGAACTCAATCAAATTCGCCCTTTTACCGCATTGTAGAAGATTTAGTTTTTGTGTTCCCCAATTTATCTGGTAGTACGGTGGCAGTTTTGATATAAGTTCCTGAAGCAGCGAAGAATTATTTAGCTCGTCTACCAGACCACATGCCTCAATTGTGGATTGCAGGCCCTTAACATGAATGGCGAAGTTAGTAATTGTTTCCATTTTGTTGGGATTTACCTGGGGCAGTAATCTTATTTTATTTTTCAGAGAACACAATATTTTTTCCGGCTGGCCGTACAGTACCTTCAGGGTGGAGATGGCATGAGAGACACATGATGGGTGAACAAGGATCCTTCTAACTGCTTCTAAAGCCTCACCGCGTAAAGCTCGTTGAAGCCTTATGAGATTTTCTGCGTCCGTCAATCCGCAAAGGGCAGTCGACCAGTCGTAGGTCGAACTGAAAAGTGGCCACTCCTCTGGGAAACCAGAGAACACAGGCAATTCCTTGGGCACAGTTTGACGAGCGTGTAGTTGGTCAGCAGTAAGTTTACGTCCTATTATTGACGGATGTTCCGAATATGGTTGGGACATTTCTGCCTGTCCGGCAGTGATGAAAGGTTGTTGTTGGTGTGTGGCGTTAATGTGTTGTGAATGGCCGAAATGAGTTTGACTATAATTTTGATTAGTTGTAGAGTGTGCCGGAAAATTTGGATAAATAAATTGAAATGGATGAGCATTATTTATGTTTGTGGTATCATGAATGTTGTTTGATGGGGAATTATATACAGCGGTAGACATTAAGGGAAAGTTGTTAGAGGTTACAGTCACATGCGAAGACGATTGTGTGTTGATTGAGGTTAGGTTTGGTATGGTACATACGGGGTTATCCACATATGAATTGTGTACATTAGTCGTGTTGACGAAAGATTCACTTATATTAACCCGCTTTTGCGCTGTGGTGGATTGAATTTCAATAGATTCTTCCTCGATTTGTTGTAAGATTTGATATTTTTTGGACAAATATTCATTATCACGTCTCCTAGCAAGATCACGTTCTTCTTCTAACCTTTTCAATTCAAGCGTTTTACTGTTGCTAAATGAATCTTTTGACGCGCACGACGAATGTGTGCTCGAAGAGGATCGTGAAGAATAAGCTGAATTAGGTTTACACAATGGGCATGTCCAGGGCTCCTGGGGATGTGCAACTTTGGCACATGTCTCGTGGTACGGCTTTCGACAAGAACGGCAACTTATTAGGGTACCAGTTATTGGTTCGTGGCAAAGTTGGCATATTCGTGGCAAATTGTTAGTTATGCCGATGGCTTGGTTATGTGGTTGATCGTGCTGTGAGTCGGAGCTCATCTTAATACTTACGTGTGGTTGAGGTTATGTAATTATCGACTAAGAGTGATGTTGACAGCTTTAGTTCCAGATTGCGTCCGATGCTGAATAATAACGCCAGTGCAAGTTTAGCTACAAGACAAGCTTCGTCGGCGCGAATATAATTTATCTTCAGGGCAATATTATGGACTCAGTCAAACAAAAAGAATTAAAAATTTGTTCACAATAGGTGGTTCGTGATGGGCTGATGAGATTGACAACACAGGTTAAAGCTGTTGAAATGTATTTATTTCTTTATTGCCAACATGTGGCGCAACCTGGTGTTTTAATTCCTTAAAAAATACATGTTTTCGTTAAATTCAGTGTTTATAAATTCATAAAATTAATACATACTTTTTGGTATCAAACCATCAACATATTTCATTAAAGAAAATTTATGCATGTTGCATGCGCAACCAACTATTGTAAAAGAGAAAGAAGTAACTCTAGAATTTTACTTTACAATTCACAAATTTTAGCAGAAGATCAGCATAAGAAAGAATAGAAAATTTATCGATAAGTAAATTTTAGTAATGTGAAAGCTTTTTAAGAGTTGTATTTGATAATGAAGAAATCAGTGGCGGTAACACAAGGGAAGAATATGACTTAAACGACGCCAATTCTCAGATGTTCGAAGAGTGATATAATTACACAACGCAACAAATTTTTTTTTTTTGTGTCCTAGACCTAAACATATTTTTTTTGTATAGATTGTGGTATATTGTTATATAAAATCAAAACCAAAAATTTGTTTATGGATACATTTTTCTTAATTTTTTTTTATTAAAAATACTAATATCGTCGAAGGTACCCTTAGTATTTGCACCATAATTTTTGGAGTATATGACCGATCAGGTCGACTTATACGTTAAATTGAAGCTATTAATGTGGGCTACCAATGTTGGAAATATCTCTCATACTTAAAAACAGTGGTTTAGTAACAGTTATTAAACAAAAGGGAAAAAGTAGATTTTTTCAAAAAAAAAAAATTTCCTGGGACCAAAAAAACATTACAAATAGAAAAAAAACGACAAAAATATTTTATTCCATTTTTTAAAAGTTTGCATCATAGCGAAGGAAATAATGCCTATTTAAAAAAAAAATAGGCATTATTTCAAAAACTTTTTTTTTTAATTTCTGTTTAAATTGCGATTTTATTTGTTACTATTATTTATATTATGTGCATTTGATTTGAGTTTATTTACATGTACAAGTTTCATTAGAAGTAATTGTGAGTTCTTTGTTGACGTTTGTAGATTTCGGAATCGGTTTCTCTAATGAGGAACCAAATATAATCTCCCATCATTCTTTCATCCCAGTGCCCTTGGTAACGCCGCTTGATGAACTTCATTTCTTGGTGAAACCTTTCCCCATGTTCGTCGCTTACGTGGCCAAGATTCTCGGGGAAAAAGTTTAAATGAGAATGCAAGGCTTTCACAAAATTTTTTAAAATTTTTTTTTTCTTTTTGGACGAGCGGTGTGTGTTTTATGTTGTTTTCACCCAATGTAATGTCTTGTCTTGATGGCCATTTCTTTCTTCTGTAATGATCTTCGCGAGCTCGGCTATCCCAGAGGAATAAAAACAGCAATATTTTGTATATCCGCCTTGCATTCCACATAACATCCCAACTACTTTTAAATCGCAACAAATTTTCCAAATGTTCATATTTTATCAATTTAGCCATTGTTTCGTATGAATCCTTAGTGTTGACGGCATGAGCAGTGGGAATCGACGGTTTCTGATTTCCGTTGTGCAAAAGTACTGCTTTCAAACTTTCTTTACTGCTGTCAACAAATAACCACCATATACACAGTTGCATAAAATTGTTTGTAAGGTATATCACGGACTCAATAATATGATACGTTAACATCTGGGGCCAAAATATTGTACTGTTTCATCCGAGATGCAAGTAGTTCTGCAATATCTTTGGTCAGTTCCAAATCTCTCACTAGATCATTTTGTTGAAACTGTGTTAAAAGCGATGACTTCTAACTCAAACTTGAATCGCTCAGAGTTGAGTACTCAGTTGAACTTGCTGATGTTTCCGTAATTAGGCTGTTAGCTATACTTGGACACTTGGGAATTGGTATTGTGTCCGACTGTGCAACTGGCAAAGCTACAGATTTTACTTCAGCGTAATTCCAGCGAATGCTCGTTCCTACTCCAATCTTTTTACTTAGACAAAAATAGCAGTCCGTATTGTGAATGAATTGTTGTCTCCAAATCATTGGCATTCCAAATTGCGCGTGATGTCTAAAACTAAAACATTTTATTCCACAAAACATTGTAATACATTAATTGTAAAGTACTTACCGCATGTTTCCACTACTCCATCGAGTATCTTACTCGTATCTTACTTACATGGCACGAATTACACAAAATACTAGGTGTCCAAAATACTTGGTTCATATTTTCAACTCGTATACCAAATTATTGCCAATTTATTTCTTCAATTATTTTACTAAACTCACGTCGATTTTTTTAATTACATATTTTCTGCAGATGTCGGGATCATTTACACATTGAAAAGTTCTTTGCCTTTTACTCATATTTCGAAATATAATTTTATAATATTTTTCAGAAAATCGACTTATCTCTTTAAGGCGCTGAATTACACTAATTTATTAATAAGTAATTTCATTCATAAATTCCGGATTTATTTATTGCAGTACCTGTAGCTGACATATAGTTTGCTTCGAACGTAGAAACCCACCCAATCCATATAATTTTACTACCTGTACATATACTACTGTATATTTGCAGCATGTTGCGGCTCAATCAGGCTTATACTTGAAAAATTATGGTCCAAATACTGAATTTACTTTCCATTAAACCTCGAATTAAAAAAAAATATATAAAAAAATTTATCATAAAATTTATTTTTCGTGTTTGTGACACCTAATTGCACCAGAAAATGTTATCCACATCCCTTGGACAAACATTTTGTTGCATAGTGTTTCCACACAACAAATTACCAGTTCAATTACACAAAAAATTAAGGTTAACAAGGCAGATATTCGCAATATAAATACATCCCCGACCCTTCAACTTCAGTTGGAAACTGATATTATTTCTTTAAACACGTGCAAAATACAAGATTAATCGATGAAGAGTGAACATTTGAAATCAGTGTCGGCCAGTGAGAAAGATTATTCAACGAGGAGTACTGATAGTTCAAACTGTTTTTCGTCACCTCTTCATACGAGTTATGATCAACATGTGGGTCAATCAAAGCTCCTCGAGGAAGCACATAACCTAATAAAAAGAACGGTTTACGATAAACTTAATCGCATAAGTCCTCATGACAATGGCGTTCTTTCAGCTGAAGATAAACGAATCAAAATCGTGTTAACTTCAATTGCAGATATAAACGAAACAAATTATGCACCTTCCTCTGCACTGAAAAGGTTGAATACTTATTGTAATTTATTAATTATGAAGACGTTATATAATTTTAATCTCATAAGCGTCTACAATCTGAAAGAAATACAGAATATTATAATTTTACAACAAAAATTTGAAGCACGGTTCAAAATAAACCTTGCGAGGTGTCAACTAAATTTTGTGGTACCCCACCCCTTTTCAAAATGGATCATCAGGAAGACGAACATTGGCAAACATCCGAAAGACGTGCCAAGTCCAAAGTGTGCCAATTTACGCCATTATAGGTTACAAGAAATATAAGTAACTTATCGCCTCAGCAGCAAAATTTGTTCACCCAAAATACCACTTAACCATTTGTGTACATTTCATTCTATCTTTATTTTCAGGCTTTATGGATGTTTGATATGAACGTAACTCATCATCAATCAGAGCCTACCATCAACTATGACTTACCACATCAATCGTCAACGTGGAACAATTCGCTGCAACTTTGAGGCGGGAGTATGTTGACGCGAGTTCAAAAGCTTTCTATGAGCAAACCATCCCCTTACTTTGAATACTTAATATACACCTCATATGGGTGCCTGGGCATAGGGATATCCCGGGGAACTGCAAAGCCGATGAACTTGCTAGGAAAGGGACGACATTACAAATTCTCGAAGAATTTGCATATATTGGTGCGCCACTCTCCACGTGCAAGCGTTGGCTTAGGCAAGAGGCAATCAGATAGTCCAACGAAAGATGGACAGAAATCGGCACCTGCAGGGTAGCTAGACAAATCTGGCCAAGGTATGACCTGAGAAGATCAAAATATCTCCTCGCACTAGAGATGCAAAGATTGTGTACGTTAGTATCAGTTCTGACGGGACACTGCTTGATCGGCGAACACGCCAAAAGATTGGGTATTGACTCTAATGACTTCTGCAGAAGCTGTGGAGATGAGAAAGAAGTGGAGAGCATTGAGCACTTGCTATGCGACTGCCCCGCTCTGAGAAAACGACGTCTGGACATACTGGGGTCGGCTTTTCTAAGCAGCCTAACAGATCTTTCCAGTACCGATATTCGTACTATCGACAAATTTGTATATCAAACAGGTTGGTTTCGATGAGGGGCATTTTAGCCCGTGGTAACACTAGGGACCTAAACTGGTCTATGTGAGCTTGTATAAAAAATACGGCTGCGGCCCTAACCTAAACCATAGGCCAACGTCGCCTTATATTCCTGCAAATAGGCTGTAGGGTCGCTGTGGGGCCTCTCCCCTAAAAACGTCCACTGGATATATATAGCAGTAACTCATCCTATACTGTTATACGGCATTGTGGTATGGTGGACGGCATCTGACAAACTATCCATCACCAACCTACTAAAAAAGGTTCAGAGAACAGCCTGCCTGTTAAGGCCTCGCTTAAGGACTACAGCGACCAAGTCTCTACCTAAATCATTTATCGTTCTTTTATAGTCCAACACAGTTCTGGATTTGACTCTTTCAGATGTTATTGCTTTTATTGCAATTTGGCTATCTGTGAAGATGTTGGCATATTTAGGATTTTTGGTGTTACTGAGCTAGTTCACACACTCCGTGATTGCTCGAACTTTTGCTTGAAATACCCTGTTATGGTCAGGGAGGCGGAAGCAAAGTTCGACTTCTAGTTCATCAATAAAAAGTGCCAGACCCGTCCTTCCTCCTCGCTTGGACCCATCCGTGTAGCAGGTGGTTCCCACTGGCACATGGACTAAAGTTCCATTTTCCCAGGAGCGCACAATGGGAGGAATTCTAAAAAAAGGGAAATAATTCTGCCGTTTCTTAACCAGACAACCGATTGCGACCAAACTTGGCACGTTTGTAGAAGAGGTATTAGAGAAGTTAAGTTTTGAGTTTGGGTTTGGTATACCAAAGGTTATGGCCCCTTGAAGTCATATTTTAAAAAAATAGATTTTTTGTCATTTTTTTAGGAAAAAAGTTTATGTCGTATTTTTGATTTTTAGAAGAAGTTAGTTAAAAAAATTTTAACATATTTACTATCATCTTAAAGGAAACTTTCCAGAGT
Organism: Eudasyphora cyanicolor; assembly: GCA_963930755.1. Classification (NCBI taxonomy): domain Eukaryota; kingdom Metazoa; phylum Arthropoda; class Insecta; order Diptera; family Muscidae; genus Eudasyphora; species Eudasyphora cyanicolor. Next base: position 142,339,872 of record OZ005734.1, read on the forward strand.
ATGCTCTCAAAGAAAGAACGGGTCAAAAATATTTTCTGGTATTGTTATGTTATTTCAAAAGTAAGCCACATTTTCTCCAATCGCAAAGCTAAAATGTTAAAACTTTTGTGTGATAAGTGTATTTTTTCTCTTTTTTCCTGACCCTGTCGTAGCATTTGCTTAACATCAGTGCAGAATATGAACCGATTTCTCTCACATCAACTTCTCTAAATTGACAACAAAATTCTGTGTGATGCAAAACATTTCGGTAAAATGTGCCCACATATACAAAAGATATGGCCACATTTACACTTTCAAAATATAGAAAATTTTTTATTTTATTGCGAAAAGGTATATGTAGTATTGTGGAGATACAGAGGAATTTGTAAAAAGAAAGTATAACATATTTATATTTGTCTTAAAGGAAACTTCCTGGAGAATATTTTCGAGAAAAGGACGAGACAAAATTTTGTATTAATAGTATGTTGACGCGAGTTCAAAAGCTTTCTATGAGCAAACCATCCCCTTACTTTGAATACTTAATATACACCTCATATGGGTGCCTGGGCATAGGGATATCCCGGGGAACTGCAAAGCCGATGAACTTGCTAGGAAAGGGACGACATTACAAATTCTCGAAGAATTTGCATATATTGGTGCGCCACTCTCCACGTGCAAGCGTTGGCTTAGGCAAGAGGCAATCAGACAGTCCAACGAAAGATGGACAGAAATCGGCACCTGCAGGGTAGCTAGACAAATCTGGCCAAGGTATGACCTGAGAAGATCAAAATATCTCCTCGCACTAGAGATGCAAAGATTGTGTACGTTAGTATCAGTTCTGACGGGACACTGCTTGATCGGCGAACACGCCAAAAGATTGGGTATTGACTCTAATGACTTCTGCAGAAGCTGTGGAGATGAGAAAGAAGTGGAGAGCATTGAGCACTTGCTATGCGACTGCCCCGCTCTGAGAAAACGACGTCTGGACATACTGGGGTCGGCTTTTCTAAGCAGCCTAACAGATCTTTCCAGTACCGATATTCGTACTATCGACAAATTTGTATATCAAACAGGTTGGTTTCGATGAGGGGCATTTTAGCCCGTGGTAACACTAGGGACCTAAACTGGTCTATGTGAGCTTGTATAAAAAATACGGCTGCGGCCCTAACCTAAACCATAGGCCAACGTCGCCTTATATTCCTGCAAATAGGCTGTAGGGTCGCTGTGGGGCCTCTCCCCTAAAAACGTCCACTGGATATATATAGCAGTAACTCATCCTATACTGTTATACGGCATTGTGGTATGGTGGACGGCATCTGACAAACTATCCATCACCAACCTACTAAAAAAGGTTCAGAGAACAGCCTGCCTGTTAAGGCCTCGCTTAAGGACTACAGCGACCAAGTCTCTACCTAAATCATTTATCGTTCTTTTATAGTCCAACACAGTTCTGGATTTGACTCTTTCAGATGTTATTGCTTTTATTGCAATTTGGCTATCTGTGAAGATGTTGGCATATTTAGGATTTTTGGTGTTACTGAGCTAGTTCACACACTCCGTGATTGCTCGAACTTTTGCTTGAAATACCCTGTTATGGTCAGGGAGGCGGAAGCAAAGTTCGACTTCTAGTTCATCAATAAAAAGTGCCAGACCCGTCCTTCCTCCTCGCTTGGACCCATCCGTGTAGCAGGTGGTTCCCACTGGCACATGGACTAAAGTTCCATTTTCCCAGGAGCGCACAATGGGAGGAATTCTAAAAAAAGGGAAATAATTCTGCCGTTTCTTAACCAGACAACCGATTGCGACCAAACTTGGCACGTTTGTAGAAGAGGTATTAGAGAAGTTAAGTTTTGAGTTTGGGTTTGGTATACCAAAGGTTATGGCCCCTTGAAGTCATATTTTAAAAAAATAGATTTTTTGTCATTTTTTTAGGAAAAAAGTTTATGTCGTATTTTTGATTTTTAGAAGAAGTTAGTTAAAAAAATTTTAACATATTTACTATCATCTTAAAGGAAACTTTCCAGAGTATGCTCTCAAAGAAAGAACGGGTCAAAAATATTTTCTGGTATTGTTATGTTATTTCAAAAGTAAGCCACATTTTCTCCAATCGCAAAGCTAAAATGTTAAAACTTTTGTGTGATAAGTGTATTTTTTCTCTTTTTTCCTGACCCTGTCGTAGCATTTGCTTAACATCAGTGCAGAATATGAACCGATTTCTCTCACATCAACTTCTCTAAATTGACAACAAAATTCTGTGTGATGCAAAACATTTCGGTAAAATGTGCCCACATATACAAAAGATATGGCCACATTTACACTTTCAAAATATAGAAAATTTTTTATTTTATTGCGAAAAGGTATATGTAGTATTGTGGAGATACAGAGGAATTTGTAAAAAGAAAGTATAACATATTTATATTTGTCTTAAAGGAAACTTCCTGGAGAATATTTTCGAGAAAAGGACGAGACAAAATTTTGTATTAATAGTGTTCCCACGCTTCTCCAAGTTTACGAAAATTTCAAAACTGCGCCACATTTTGGTAAACAGGCTTTTGGTAAAACAGATGTTGGGAAAAAACAAAAAATTCCCTTTTGTGGGGATTTTCGAATTTAATTTGGGAATTGTGGGATTTACGTCCACAAATATAATAATGTTAGAATTAGCCTCCATTTCTGGTGTCAAGGCGTACAAATTACAAAAAAAAAATAATTGAGATATATTATTTTTTTAAGAATCAATGGAATTATAAAATTTCCTTTGTTGTTTATTTTTTCCTTTGTTGTTTATTTTTTCCCGATCCTTTCCTACGAATCGCTATATATTAGTGCCGGTTATATACCGATTCCTTTCTCATTATCTTTTCTGGATATACAACAAAATTTGCTATTTGATGCCAATATATTGCAATTTGATATACCCAATGAGACAAAAGTTATGGCCATTTGGTGCATATTTGAATATTTAAAAAATACTAGCACAGGGTCGGGGAAAAAATTCAATTTTCAAATGCGGATATCTCGGTAAGTATACAAGATAACTGTTAGGTGCAAAAAGCTTTTGTAGACCTCTGTTATTAGAATACACACAAAAAAGATTTTTGAATCGGCCGGAAAATACGAAAGTGGCCAACTTTAAGGCCCTGCAGCTCAGCCCCTGTATACCACAGGGGCCCCAAACTCAAAACTTTACTTCACTAAAACCTCTTCTACAAACATACCAAGTTTGGTCGCTATAGGTCGTCTGGTTAAGAAACGGCAGAATTATTTCCCTTTTTTGGAATTCCTCCCACTGTGGAGCGTCTGTCTGGAACAAACGAATCACAGGTAGCTGTATGTCATCAGGAATGCGGTCGGAGATTTCTGGCGTTTGAATGTGACCAACTAGAGATTCTAAAATCTTCTGATGGTTCGAATTGTGCTCTCGATTTATCTATTCACCCATCACTTGTAGACGTCTTGCTGTGAGGGCTGCCTCATACTTTATACGGATGTCTATTGGTTGGATGTGCAATATAGTCTCCAACGCTTTTGTTGGTGCAGTTCTAAATGCCCCGCTTATGCCTAGACAGCACATACGTTGAATTTGTGGCAAATTCATTCATGTGATTCGTTTATTACGGTGCACTTATTGTGCACTGATGTCCACCACACTACACAGGCGTAGGTTATTATTGGTCTAATCACGGTCATGTAAAGCCAGTGAGTCATATTTGGACGTAGTCCCCATTTTGAACCCATAGCTATTCTACACAATTGAACCCATAGCTCTTCTACACAACGACCAACATCTGTGGGCCTTTGTAACTCATTCTTCAAGATGATATTTCCAGTACAGTTTCTGATCCAAGATTACTCCCAAGTATTTTACCTTTTTAGTTGTAGCAATTGTCTTATTCAGGAATCGAGGTAGGGTAAAACGTGGGATCTTCGTTTCCTTGTAGATAGACATATTTCTGTTTTGTCTGGGTTAACATTTAATCCACTTCTTTCTTTGAGAGCATACTTTGGAAAGTTTCCTTTAAGATGATAGTAAATATGTTATAAATTTTTTAAGTAACTTCTTTTAAAACTCTAGAATACGACATAAACTTTTTCCCTAAAAAAATGACATATGATTTCAAGGGGCCATAACTTTTGTCCTGTTGGTTATATCGAAATAAGTTTTTTTTCATCATATATGAAATTTTATTGCCAATCCAGACATGCTTAAGTGGATAAAATTGGTGCATATTTGCATATTTACAAAATACTAGCACAAGGTCGGGAAAAAATTAAAAATTCAATTTTCAAATGCGGATATCTCGGTGAGTATACAAGATAACTGTTAGATTTTATGAATCGGCCGGAAAATACGAAAGTTACACGCGCTTAAACATGTTGTTCAACCGAGGTGGCCAACTTTAAGGCCCTACAGCTCCGCCCCTGTATACCACAGGGGGCCCAAACTCAAAACTTAACTTCTCTAATACCTCTTCTACAAACATGCCAAGTTTGGTCGCTATCGGTTGTCTGGTTAAGAAACGGCAGAATTATTTCCCTTTTTTGGAATTCCTCCCACTGTGGAGCGTCTGTCTGGCACAAACGAATCACAGGTAGCTGTAAGTCGCACATCGGGAATGCGGTCGGAGATTTCTGGCGTTTGAATGTGACCAAATAGAGATTCTAAAATCTTCTGATGGTAGGACTTGTGCTCCCGATTTATCCATTCACCCATTTCTTGTAGACGTCTTGCTGTGAGGGCTGCCTATACGCATGTCTCTTGGTTGGATGTGCAGTATAGTCTCCAACGCTTTTGTTGGTGCAGTTTTAAATGCCCCGCTTACGCCTAGACAGCAAATACGTTGAATTTTTTGCAAAGGTATTACGTTGCACTTCTTGTCCATTGATGTCCACCACACTACATACGTGTAGGTGATTATTGGTCTAATCACGCTCATGTAAAGCCAGTGAGTCATATTTGGACGTAGTCCCCATTTTGAACCCATAGCTCTTCTACACAACGACCAACATCTGTGGGCCTTTGTAACTCATTCTTCAAGACGATATTTCCCGTACAGTTTCTGATCCAATATTACTCCCAATTAGTTTACCTTTTTAGTTATAGCAATGTCAGTCGCCGCCTTTCGTAGCAAACGGGCGTGTTATCGCAGAGCGGATATTTATACCCTACACCACACTGTGGTACAGGGTATTATAAGTTTGTTTCATGGCAGATGTTTGTAACACCTGAAAATAACACAGCTAGACCCACCTTAAAGTATACCGATCGACTCAGAATCACTAGCTGAGTCGATTTAACGATGTCTGTCCGTCCGTCCGTCCGTCTGTTCATGTAAAGTTGTTCGTCGACTACAGGTCGCAATTTCACTCCGATCGTTCTGAAATTTTGCAGTTTAGAGTATTTCGCGGCTGTTAAGATCGCTATTGAATTTGGTTGAAATCGGGTCAGATTTAGATATAGCTCCCATATATATCTTTCGTCCGATTTGGCCCTTTAGTCCTATAGAAGCTGTATTTTACATCCGATCGTTTTGAAATTTAGAATGGTAGAGTTTCTTGATCCATGAACCAACATTGCTGAATTTGAAGAAAATCGGTTAAGATTTAGCTATAGCTCCCATATATATGTTTCGTCCGATTTGGCCCTTTAGTCCTATAGAAGCTGTATTTTACATCCGATCGTTTTGAAATTTAGCATGGTAGAGTTTAAATTCGGCCATGAACCAACATTGCCGAATTTAAAGAAAATCGGTTCAGATTTAGATATAGCTCCCATATATATCATTCGTCCGATTTGGTCCTTTAGTCCTATAGAAGCTGTATTTTACATCCGATCGTTTTGAAATAAAGAATGGTAGAGTTTCTTGATCCATGAACCAACATTGCCGAATTTGAAGAAAATCGGTTAAGATGTAGCTATAGCTCCCATATATATGTTTCGTCCGATTTGGCCCTTTAGTCCTATAAAAGCTGTATTTTACATCCAATCGTGTTGAAATTTAGAATGGTAGAGTTTCTTGATCCATGAACCAACACTACCGAATTTGAAGAAAATCGGTTAAGATTTAGCTATAGCTCCCATATATGTGTTTCATCCGATTTGGCTGTTTAGATCCAATCGTTTTTATACCCTACACCACACTGTGGTACAGGGTATTATTTAAGTATAAAATGTCCCAAAAGTAAATTTATGTAAACAATTTATACATGAATTAAAAAATTTATATATCAGAGTTATTCAATATTACGAGAGTGGTGTATTATATAGTAGGCACCGCCCGACTTTAGTCTTTCCTTACTGGTTTTTAACCTATTATCCAATACCTATTCACCTACCTACTACGCAACCACATGGTTTGTTGTTTTTAAAGCGTAGGTTGAACTGGATGCATCGGTCTCTGGACAGAAATTTCTGAGCTCAGTCTGAAAGGCCTATATCGACGTACCTATTACGGGCTAATACTGGCTATGGGGTTGTTTCCCCAACCAATTTATGATTAAACCAAAAAAGACGAAGGAGATTACGGCGCAGGGGAGAGAAAACCCAGTGGCGGCGACAAGCGTTGATTCACTCACGAGTCATGTGTCGTCGCTATCGAACAATCGTGAGCATGCAACTTCTACGAGCTTTGGTGCTTTGGATTTCGTAGTCGAAAATTAAACAAGAGCACATCCAGCCGCAGGCAAAACAAATGATAAGACAGATGAAGTAGAACCCAGCGGGGACTCTAGGCAACCCCAGCCTTTAAAAGCCAGTGGGGACTCTGGCTCTGAATCGTCAAATGAAAACAATATCACTATTGTTACTAACTCAAAGAGACTGTCAGGGGCACAAAGAAGGAAACTGAATAAGTTGAACCGATTAAGAAGAAAAAGGGCTCGCCGTCTTCCAGTAATCCGGAGAAGCCTAACGTAAACACACAAAAGGAAGTCTGGGTCATTCGATAGTGGACGGTAAAGTTGATCCAGTAACGCAGGTCAAGTCAACCAAATCATCCGTTAAGGATGAGGATTTAAACAAAAAGACCCTACAGACACGGAAGAATCAATTGGCCATAAAGAAGGGTAAGAAGCCACCATCTTATTCTAATATAGCTAAACAACATTTTCGAGACGAGCTATGCTATGCAATAATTGATAGCAGTAGTGCATCTGACAGAATCCCCGAAGACCAAAAGAGTAACTTCGAAGATTTGGTCTATACGAGGGTAGCGGAGTACGTCCTCGAATCTAAGGATGAACCACCAATCGAAGTAATGAGTTGCAAGTTTGAGAGGGGTGTTTTGATGCTAAGGCTGGCATCACAACGCTGCGCTGGTGTCCTCGTAAAACTTGTGGATAGCTTCCCCTCACCTTGGAAGGACGCAAAGCTAATATTGGAAAGGAAAAGCGACATTCCTGAACTCATAAAAACGACCCTATATGTTAAGGGATGTCCCAGTAAGTTCTCATCAGAGTACAGACTCGACATCATTGGCAAACAGAATTCAAAACTTTCCGTGAGAAAGTGGGAAGTATTCTATAGGAAGGATGATACCGAGGGTACTCTCCTCGTGTTGGGCATAGACTCAGAATCCAAGAACAATCTTGTCATGGCGAAGGGCATGGCGTACTTCCTGATCTGGACAGTCTTTTTCAAAATTGGAAAGGTCCCGATTGGAAGGACAGATGAATCGAGTCCAAATATATTGAATGAAGAGGCAAACACTGGTAGTGAACGGATGGAGACAAGTGAGACACTGCCAAAAACTGATGTAAAAGTAGTCAATAACACCACCAGTTCACTAATAGTACCGCCACTTTTGCAGGAAGTTCCCAGCAAAGGTGGTGATCAAAATAAAACCAGTAAGGAAAGGCAGAAAGTCGGGCGGGGCCGACTATATAATACCCTACACCTCCCTAACAATGCGATAAGGGTCATTGCCATAATAATTTGGTCATATCGGGAGTAACGTATATATGGGGGCTATATCTAAATCGGAACCGATTTCTTCCAAATTTAACAGTGTTTATTCAAATAATAGGAAACCTCTTCCTGCCGAATTTCATACTGATCGTATATAAAATACAGTTTTTACAGCGCATACATGTCAAATCGGGGGTAACGTATATATGGGGGCTATATCTAAATCTGAACCGATTTCTTCCAAATTTAACAGTGTTCATTCATATAATAAGAAACCTCTTTCTGCAGAATTTCATACTGATCGGATATAAAATAAAATTTTTACAGCGCTTACAAGTCAAATCGGGGGTAACGTATATATGGGGGCTATATCTAAATCTGAACCGATTTTCTCCAAATTTAGCAGTATTCCTTTATGTAATAAGAAACCTCTTTCTGCCAAATTTTGCACTGATCGGATATAAAATACAGTTTTTACAGCGCTTACATGTCAAATCGGGGGTAACATATATATGGGGGCTATATCTGAATCTGAACCGATTTTCTCCGAATTTAGCAGTATTCCTTCATGTAATAAGAAACCTCTCTTTGCCGAATTTCGCACTGATCGGATATAAAATAACATTTTTACAGCGCTTATATGTCAAATCGGGGGTAATGTATATATGGGGGCTATATCTAAATCTGAACCGATTTCTTCCAAATTTAACAGAGTTCATTCATGTAATAAGAAACCTTTTCCTGCCGAATTTCATACTGATCGGGTATAAAATAAAGTTTTTACAGCGCTTACATGTCAAATCGGGGCTAACATATATATGGGGGCTATATCTAAATCTGAACCGATTTTAACCAAATTCAATAGGGATCGTCCTTGGGCCAAAAATAAGATATGTGTAAAGTTTCGTCGAGATCGGACCATAATTGCGACCTGTACTTTGATTACAAGAATACATGCACAGACAGACGGACAGACAGACGGACAGACAGACAGACAGACAGACGGACAGACGGACATAGCTAAATCGACTCAGAAAGTGATTCTAAGTCGATCGGTATAATAAACGATGGGTCTATTTCTTCTCCTTTTGGGTGTTACAAACAAATGCACAAAGTTATAATACCCTGTACCACAGTGTGGTGTAGGGTATAAAGAGCCACAAAACGATTCAAAACAATGAGGGAGCGACAAAAAATAACACCGCCTCCCAAAATTGTCGACTGGGTTGATACCAGATCCAACTCATTCTGCAGAAGTGTTGGAAATATTCCATCCGGTCCCGCAGCCTTAAAGGGAGAGAAACTTTTTATCGCTTCTTTAACCATACCATTTGTTATATCCGTAATAGGTACTTGATGCAATACATTTTCATTCTGTAACTGTTCCTCTGTTGGTCCAGCATTACAAGTCGGAAAATGAGTTTTCATCAAGAGTCTTACGGTATCCTCTATAGTTTCCATCCTTTTACCCGTTTCATCCACCAGTGTTTCGGTTTGGACATGAGTTTTGAGAGGAACTTTTTCATTTTAGACATGCTGTTAACGCTGTCTACCTGTTCACAGAAAAGCCTCCAGGAGTTACGTTTCGCCGATCTAATGATTTTATTGTATTCTTTGAGTCTTCTGTGGTAGTCGTCCCAATATACTGATTGTTTTTTTACGTCGAGCTCTGTTGTAAAGTCTGCGGACATCTTTGCCAATCGAGCGAATTTGTCCTGTCATCTAGGGTTTCTCATAAGCAGGTTTCCCTGTGGGGAACTGTCTTCAAATGATTTTACAAGAGCCTCGGAAATCTTCTTCACATTAATATCAATGTCTTCTGCACATAGATAAACGCGTGTAGGCTGCCCCAATCGATTTCTAAGCAGATATCCAAAATTAGTCCAGTCGGTATTAGCCTTATTACGGAAACTTATTAGGTTTGGCGATGGCCGTGCAATTTTAAACCTTATATAACGGTGGTCTGAATAGGAGTGTTCATCCGAAACCCTCCACTCATGCATCTCATCAATACAATTTTCTGAACATATCGTTATATCTAATACTTCTTTCCTAATTTTGTTAACAAAGGTTGCAGTGTTTCCTATGTTAACAGTTATGAGGTCATTTGTATTAAAAAATTCGATAAGGGCGTGTCCCCTTTTATTGGTGTTAGTACTACCCCAAGCGATTTGATGGGAGTTGGCGTCACATCCAGCTAATGGGCGTGTGTGTTTGGACTCCCTCACCAGACGTTGTAATGCCGACGTAGGTGGCAATGTCGGCGCATCGAATGGCAGATATATTGACGCCAGGTATATATTTTTTAACCCTGCCTCAGCACCGTTGCGTCCGATGTTGACAACTCTGGAGAGAAAATAAAACATAAGTTTTTATGGCACAAAATACAAGTCCTTGGAAGAGTACCTGTGTTAACGTAGAAAATGTTACAGTCCACATGGTTTAATCCAGTTACCTTGTTGCTAGTTGTCCATTGTTCCTGGATCAAAGCAATATGAACCCTGCCTTTATTTATGATGTCCATCAGAGCGTTGGATGATGTTTCGCTCCGGTGGAGATTTATCTGGATGACCTCAATCATTGTCTTTCCAGTAAAAGTTTTCCCTCATTATTTTGTAGTGGGTCATTCTCCTGCTTTCGTTCACTACCTATTACACCATCTTCCAGTAGACAATTTTGGGAGGCGGTGTTATTTTATGTCGCTCCCTCATTGTTTTGAATCGATTTGTGGCTCTTTTTATTTTGATCACCACATTTGCTGGGAACTTCCTGCAAAAGTGGCGGTACTATTGGTAAACTGGTGGTGTTATTGACTACTTCCGCATCAGTTTTTGTCTTTTTTGTCTCCAACCGTTTATTACCAGTGTTTGCCTCTTCAGACAGTATATTTGGACTCGATACATCTGTCCTGCCAATCGGGACCAATCCAATTTTGAAAAAGACTGCCCAGATCAAGAAGTACGCCATGCCCTTCGTCATGACAACATTGTTCTTGGATTCTGGGTCTATGCCCAACACGAAGAGAGTACCCTCGGTATCATCCTTCCTATAGAAGACTTACCACTTTCCCACGGAATGTGTTGAATTCTGTTTGCCAATGATGTCCAGTTAGGGTTGCCAGACACCGTATTGGAAAAGTCGGGATAACCGAGACTTAAAAGCGGGATTTGTCGGGACAAATAAAAAGATAATATTTTATTGGTTTTGGCATTTAAAAAAAAACTCATTACAGTTTCAATAAAACTCTAACATAAGAATATTCAATGTTTGCCACAAATACTTTCTTTGTGTTATTCTTCACGAAATTCGCTTTTACTTTAAAAAGGTTGGATGTAAACTATACACGCTGAAAAAATCGCTTCTGTAGTATATTGTCCCAAACATATTCGGCTTGAAACATATATATGTATATGGTACACTCTACACATATAATATTTGGTACACACAAAAATTGTGTATTTGGGAAGATGTTATTCTAAACAAATATTTGTTTGCATCCCAATGTGACTGTTATTTCCGAAACAAATATTTATTTGCAATAAGTATTCATAAAATACATAAATTGTTTTAAATTTTTCAGTATTTCAAATTTAAATTTTTAGAAATGTTTAATGTTTTAAAACTAATAACTGAAATCGTAAAATCTTAGATCAATATAAAGTTCTTAGAGGATTGACAACTAATGATGGCTTGGAATACTCAGAAATTTGAAATGATTGATTTAAAAAATAGTTATTGCTGCATATGGTATCATAACTGGGAGGTACAATTCGAAACCAAGAAGAAATTAAAACTGAAATTCGAAAAAGGCAGCAAAAGTTTTGGAAATATTTTTTAAATAAAATATATTTGGAAAAATTCTTAAATAATAATTTTATTTGTACTTAAACACATATTTTATTTGAGAAATTTAGTTTGCAACTATTATTTGTTGAAAAATAATAATATATGCGTTCCAAATATATTATATTGATTTTCAAATAAAATTTATTTGCAAAGAAATATAAAATATTTAAAAATTGGTGTTCAAAATATATTTTGTTTCGATTCAAACATATCAAAAAAGCCGATTTTGCCGATTTTTTTTAGGACGATACATATATGGGATATAAATCTAAATCTGTACCGATTTTCGTCAAATTGAGCAAAGTTGTTCTCTGGATAACAAACTCTACCATGCTAAATTTCAAAACAATTGCATGTAAAACACAGCTTTTATAACTAATGAGCTATATATAACTAAATCTGATTCTTAGTCGATCGGTATACTTTATGGTGGGGGTAGTTGTAGCATTTCTATGTCTGACAAACATCTGCCATGAAACATGGGTATAAATGTCCGTGCCAATTCTTTACAAATAGCTCGAAGATTGCAGTAGTCGATGCACAACGTGTCATTGGACACTGCATCTAAATTTTTTATAACTTTTGAAATTTCTACCAAATTCGCACACGTTAATAGCTATTCTTTTAGATAAGTTGCTGAATTCGTTCAAAATTTACATTTCTTGAAAGATTAGTGACGGAAAAATTACAAATGTACATAACAAGTACATATGAAAATAACATTTTCTTGTACTTTCTTTATTATTTTTTTACTGCGCTTTTATTTTCCATAGTGTAGAGAGTAAATGGAAAAAAGTCGGGATTTCCCCCCAAAATTACTTCAATAATCGGGACTCTGCAAATACGCGAAAAGTCGGGAAAATCCCGACGAATCCCGACCGTCTGGCAACCCTATGTCCAGTATGTACTCTGATGAGAACTTACTGGGACATACCTTAACATATAGGGTCCTTTTTATGAGTTCAGGAATTTCGCCTTTCCTTACCAATTTTAGCTTTGCGCTGTCCCACGGTGAGTGGAAACTATCCACAAGTTTCCACTCACCGCCAGCCTTAGCATCATTACTGGATCAACTTTACCGCCCACGATCGAAGGACGCCGACTAGAGACTTCCTTTTGTGTGGTTTCGTTGGGCTCTTCCGAATTACTGGAAATTTTCTTCTTAGTCACTTTCACAGCGCTATGTTCTTCGGGAGACCTGACTCTTTTAGCGGCCTCCATGTATGTGTTGGAGGTAGAATTGTCAGGTTCATCCCGTAATAGGTTCTGTCGATTCAACTTATTCAGTTTTCTTCTTTGTGCTCCTGACAGTCTCTTTGAGTTAGCAACAATAGTGATATTGTTTTCATTTGACGATTCGGAGTCAGAGTCCCCACTGGCTTTTAAAGGCTGGGGTTGCTTAGAGCCCCAGCTGGGTTCTGCTTCATCTGCCTTATCTTTTGTTTTGTCTTGCCGCTGGATGTGCTCTTGTTTCATTTTCGACTACGGGATCCAAGGCACCAAAGCTGGCAGAAGTTGCATGCTCACGATTGTTCGATAAGTGAATCAACGCTTGTCGCCTGCACTGTGCCGTAATCTCCTTCGTCTTTTTTTGGTTTAATCATAAATTTTCCCGTAATAGGTACGTCGATATAGGCCTTCCAGATAACACTCAGAAATTTCATACAGAGACCTATGCATCCAATTCAATATACGCTTTAAAAACAAAAAACAAACCACGTGGTTGCGTAGTAAGTAGGTGAGTAGGTATTGTGTAATATGTAAGTTAAAAACTATCTGCTCTGCGATAACACGTCCGTTCGCAACGACTGGCGGCGACTGACAAAAAATTTATTTTATATTAATTATTATAAATTATTTTATTTAAACGGTGTGGTTTGATGCAATAAGTGAAGTAGGCGCAAGTGTGATGATCACCTATTTGTAAAAGCGGATGGTATCTTATCTTTGGCTTAATTCAGTAACCTTGTTGCTAGTTGTCCATGGTTCCCGGATTAAAACAATATTAACAATTATTTATGATGTCCATCAGAAAGTTGGATGTTGTCTCGCAGCGGGGGGGTTTATCTGGATGACCTCAATCATTGTCTTTCCAGTAAAATTTTCATTTTGTAGTCGTCTACCCTATCTGGTTCACGCCCTCATTATTTTGTAGTGGGTCATCCTCCTCCTTTCGCTCACTACCTATTACACCATCATCCAGTAGACATTCTTGGGAGGCGGTGTTATTTTTTGTCGCTCCCTCATTGTGTTGATTAGTTGTGCTCAGGGTTACCATACGTACTCCTTTCGGAGGACGTGCCCTCATTTTTTTATCATTGCCTACTTTTGTCACTAATTAAAATTTATTTTTATGGTTCAGCCAATCGTGGTATTGATTATTCGGAGTTCGAAAACATTTATTATTATTATTGTTTTTACATATTTACATCGCCAAAAATATTTTATGAGTTTTAGTCTTTATAAAGCTAACAAATTAAGCCATTTTTAATTATCCAACACCAGTGGGTTAAGTTTTTTACCAACAGTAAACCTCCAGCTGAAGTATATTTGCAATTACTGAAGATTTGTCAGTTTCCTCCACATATGATTAACGCACAATGGACCGATGAAACAACCCGTCTATCGTTAATGTAATGAAAATAATAATACGAATTTGTATTGTATTAAACACAATGAATGGGAATAACTGAATTTGTTATAGTTTTATTGGCCCAGTCTTCAGTTATTTAAATATTTAACTAGTTTAAGCTATTAAGACCTAGTTTAAAGTTAAATAAATATTACTTTTTAATTAACTTTCTTCCCGACGTTTCGTCAATGTTTGTTGACTTCTTCTGGGGATACGTCTATTTAAATAAAAACATCACAATTACAATTTTAGTTTTCTTATGAGAACATACAAAACTTACAAAATTTAGGAAAATTATTACATTAAACTTGTTTAGTATTTTTTATAAATGCACATAATGACGACATAATACATTAATGACAGACAAATTATATTTATTATCACAGTGTATTACTCTATATTGCAGCTCGATAACTAACTTCTTTTAAGTTCATTGTCCTATCTATTTTCTGTTGAATTCTTAAGCTTTCGATAACATATCGTTTCTTTTCTTTATTTTCCTTGTCTAATATTTTAACGTTATAGAAAGCTTTGTTTGGGTCCACTGTCGATCATATGTTGTGACAAAGCTGTTTTCATAGTTCGCTTTTCGAAGTCTGTCTTATGTTCTCCCATTCTTGTTTGAAGAGTTCTCTTTGTTGTTCATATGTATAATAGATCACAGTTTTGTTCGTTGTTTCCCTTACATGCTATTTCGTACACTATGTTGCTTTGTTGTTTGTCAATTGGAGTTTTGACGTTTGTAAATAGTTTCTTTAATGTTGTGTATGCTTTGTATAACGTATGTTTCTTGATGTGTTTATTGTTGATTTCATATTCTTGCTGTCTGTTAGTCCAGGGATGTATTTAATACTGTAATATTGTTTTTCTTCATTTCATTTAGGGTTGCAATCTTTCAGTTTTCGTTTCGTTTGTTCGATAAGTTGTGTAATTAGTTTTTTTGGAAAACTATTATTAATTAAAGTTTGTGTTATTTGTTTGATGTTCTATGTGTGGAATTGTTCGTCACTGATATTTAATACTCTGTAAATGAAACTTTTTGCTGTATTAATTATTTGTGATTTCGGTTGTGTTGTGTGGAGTTCATGATTCTTCCAGATGCCATTGATTTCTTATACCAGTCAAATATTATTTTACTGTCACAACGAGTTAGTTTTGTATCTACGAGTAAAAAAGCTATGGTGTTTTCTTTCTCTATTTCCATTGTGAATTGAATCCGTTCATTGTATTTGTTTAGTGTGCTTAAGATTTCATTTACATCGTCTTTTTTGATAATTGATAAAATATCATCTACATATTTGGTTATGTATCTAATATTTATGTCTTTTTTCCTTAATTCTTGGATAGTGTTGTCTAGGAGATCGTCTAAGACTATGTCTGCTATGGTGGGTGACAGTGGGTTTCCCATAGGCATACCAAAAATTTGGTTATATATTTTGTTGTTGTAGTTGAAATAATTGTTGTCTTTAAGACGGAAGTTTAAAATATGTAAAAATTTCGATTTTGATATTTTTGTATGTATTTTAATTTTGTCCCACTTTTTCATTATAATTTTTATGGCGTGATTCACAGGAATATTTGTGAACAGGGAGATGACGTCAAATGAAACAATTATTTCATTTTGTTTAATTCCAAAGCCTTTTAAGCTTTGTTTTAAGGAGATGGAATTTTTTATGTTAGTATTTTTCCGATGGTTTGTGTATTTTAGGTAAGCCGTATAATCTTGGAGCCGTACTTGCTGAGCAATGTAATCGTTTTTTCTCCAAGGGGATGATCATGTCCATTTTGTGTAGTTCTGTGACTAATTGTTCTTATTTTTCTGTAGTTTTATTGTTGGGTCTTCTCTTAGAGTCCTGTATGTATTTTTGTCAGAAAGTAATTCAACCATTTTCTCTTCGTATTCATTTTTTATAACAATGTTTTTACAACATCTACGGGTACTCTCACGTCGTACTGATCAGTTTTTTACAATGCTATCAAAAGTTTAATCTAAAAACTTCAAGATGATTAGTGCAATGGTTTTCATATTGAATTCATGTGGGTTACGCGCTTGCTGATTCGGTATTCCTCGAAATATTATATTTTTTGCGTGGAAGGCACAACATGCGAAAATCTAAAGAACGCAGCTTCGCCCAATCCCAAATGTTCCTAAATAGTGTCCTCTGGTCCAATACGAATCCGTCAAGCCCAAAATCGTAATAACGAAAGATCCGTTCTCGAGTTGTGGCATTGTGTTCGCTGTGACACGGCCATTTGATCCATCCTAAAGTTTCCTCAATAGTTTGCATCATTAAACCAATACGAACCCATCAAGCTAAAAATCATAAAATCAAAAGATTCGTTCTCTAAATTTTACTTCATGGTGTCCTCCTGGGCCCAACACGAATCCATCATGTCCATAATCGCACCACCTGTAGTACTGGGAGAAATTTTCACCATTTTTTATGCATTTTGAATTTTTTTTATAGAATTTTTTAATTCCAACTACCTCTTACCATAGGAAACAAGATAGCCTTTGTTCAAAATTTGGGAAGAAGTATTAGATATCACGATATGCTTACAAAGCCTTATTGATGAAATCCATGATTGTAGGGTTTCGGATAAACACTCCTATTCGGACCACCGTTAAAATTGCACGGCTACCGCCTAACCTAATAAGTTTCCGTAATAAGGCTTAAACCGACTGGACTAAATTCGGCAATCTACTTAGAAATCGATTGGGCTAGCCAACACGCGATTATCTAAGCACAGAAGACATTGATATCAATGTGAAGAAAAATATGGAGGCTCTTATAAAATCATTCAAAGATAGTTGCCCACTTCGAAAAAGTAAATCTGCCTATGAGAAACCCTGGATGGCAGGATATTTGTCGCTAGATTGGCAAGGATGTGCGCAGAAATTCCAACAGAGCACGACGTATAAAGCTAACGACTACCACAGAAGAGTCAATTACAATAAAATCATTAGATTGGCGAAACGCAACTCCTGGATAGGAGTGATTCGCTTCTTGACTTTATTTTAACTACCAACCTAACTATTTGTTAACATTGGCAATAATCCGACCTTTACAATTAAACACAGACAACAGCACTAAACGTAACGTTTGATACTGACCGGGTGTCAGACACAATAATTGGGTGGAATGTACTGGACGACCACTCATTCTCAGATCACCATTATATAGAGTTCAAACTCGCCGAAAAAGCGCCTACGCCTGCTGTCCATAGAAATGTGAGGAAGGCAAAGTTGCACCTGTATGAGAAGAGTTTTAAAAAGGTCCTCAACTCTAAACCGAATAACAAAGCCGGTCTGGATAATCTGGTCGAGCATATCACCACGTTATTCAATAGTTCCCTTGAAGAAGCCTGTCCAAAAACAAGGTACATGGGTAAAACTAAACCTCAATGGTGGACTTCTGAGCTAACGGCAAGGAAAAAGTCCTGCAACAAGCTATTCAACAAGGCGAAATCTACTGGAGCTTTTATTGATTGGGACGCATATAAAGGGCAACTCAAGATCTATAAGAAGAAGCTTAGGAAGGCGCAAAGACGCTCTTGGTATTCCGTCTGCGACGAAGTGGAAAAGGTCTCCGACGCCGCAAGGCTGAGAAAGGTACTGTACTTATCCTTGTACAGTGGGCTATTTGCAGGATAAGGCAAACAACTGGACAAAAAACAGCGAGCAATCGCTAAGTGTACTGCTCGACACATATTTCCCGGGGAACTCATCAACAGAGCCCGGGGATCAACAGGCCCAACAAGAGTGCGAGTGGACTGCGAGCGTCGCTAGCTTGTTGACTGAGAGACCTAGAATAAACTGGGCTATAAACAGCATTGAGCCCTTCAAGTCACCTGGACCAGACGGCATCACACCAGCAGAAATTCAGAAAATATTAAAGTACATTATCCCCTGGCTGCAGAAAATTTATGTAGGCTGTATAAGGGAAAGTCTACAGAATCAGCCCTGCACGAACTTGTGAGCACTATCGAATCGTCCCTACATTTCAAAGAATTCACCATGGTGGCGTTTCTTGACATAGAAGGGGCTTTTAACAACATACACCAAGATGCGGTAATTGCGGCATTGTCACATCTAAAGGTGAACCCTAGCTTGATTGGACTAATTCAGAGACTACTCAACAGAAGACGCATAACAGCATATCTAGGGTCCACAACTCTAACAAGGTTTGTAAACAGAGGGACCCCACAAGGAGGAGTACTGTCTCAACTAATTTGGAACCTAGCGCTGAATGAAATCCCGCTAGATCTAGAACGTTGTGGCATATCCGGACGACCTGGCAATCGCAGAGAGTGGCAAATTCGAAAGCATCCTCCGAGATATTCTACAGGTGGCTCTGAACTAGTTGGCTGGATGGGCCAGAAGCAGCGGTTTGGGTGTTAACCCAAACAAGACAGAATTGGTACTCCTCACTAGGATGAATAATGTCCCTCATGTGGACCCTCCTCCTCGGATAAATGGAACAGATCTAGTCTTTTCTGAAAGTGCAAAATTTTTAGGAATAATTTTGGATAGGAAACTGTCATTCAGTCTAAACGTACTTGAACGTGTAAAGAAGGCCAACATCGCCCTTTATTCCTGCAGGAATGCTGTAGGGTCGCAGTGGGTATGGTGGACGGCAACTGACAAACATCACAAACCTGCTATCAAGGGTTCAGAGAACTGTCTGCCTGTGCATAAGAGCGTTAAGGACTACAGCGACTGAGTCTCTACAATACTGCCGATTAATGTTGTGGCGAGAGAAGTTGCAACCGAAGCGGCACTAAGACTAAACTGCCTATCAATGTACAAGGTACAAGAACTACGGTCACATGAGGACATCAACGTGTAGTGCTATGGTAACCGACCGAGTGGACTATATATCAACGGTGCGCACCTTTGAGAGGAACTACATCACTATGATACCAGCCAGGGATGAATGGAATGGCAGAATACCCGGAAATATAAACCATCTCCACTTCTATACGGATGGTTCGAAGCTTGATGAAAAGGTTGGCTTCGGAGTACACTGTGAAGAACTTAATTTGGATATAGCTCACAGACTACCAGATACCTGCAGTGTCTATCAAGCCGAAATAATGGAGTCGGAACATAATAACCAACACTGGCGTTGTCATTTACTCGGACAGCCAGGCTGCCATCAATTCTCTGGAGGCCACATCCCTAAATTCACAAATAGCCCTCGACTGCCGCAGATCTCTTAACGAGATGGATGAGCAGTTTAATATTCACCTCATATGGGTGCCTGGGCATAGGGATATCCCGGGGAACTGCAAAGCCGATGAACTTGCTAGGAAAGGGTCGACTTTACAAATTCTCGAAGAATTTGCATATATTGGTGCCCACTATCCACTTTAAAGCTTTGGCTAAGGCAAGATGCAATCAGACAGTCCAACGAAAGATGGACACAAATCGCCACCTGCAGGGTAGCTAGACAAATCTGGCCAAGGTATGACCTGAGAAGGTCAAAATATCTCCTCGCACTATAAAGGAAAAGATTGTCTACGTTAGTATCAGTTCTGACGGGACACTGCTTGATCGGCGAACACGCCAGAAGATTGGGTATAACCTCCAATGACTTCTGCAGAAGCTGTGGAGATGAGGAAGAAGTGGAGAACATAGAGCACTTGCTATGCGACTTTCCCGCTTTGAGTAAACGACGACTGGCCCTTATGGGGTCGGCCTTTCTAGGCAGCCTAACAGAACTTTCCGGTACCAATATTTGTGCTATTGATACATTTGTATATCAAACAGGTTGGTTTCGATGAAGGGCATTTTAGCCCGTGGTGCCACTACGGACCTAAACTGGTCTATGTGAGCTGAAGAAAAAAAAGAAAGAAAACGGTTGCCACACTAACCTAAACCTATAGGTCCAAAATAGGGACTACGTCCAAATATGACACACTGGCTTTACATGAGCGTGATAAGACCAATAATAGCATACGCCTCTGTAGTGTGGTTGACATCAATGGCTAAGAAGTTTAATACAATACCTTTGTAACAAATTCAACGTAATGTAAGCGGGCAATTATAACCGCACCAACAAGAACGTCGGAGACTATACTGCACATCCAACCAATAGACATCCGTATAAAGCATGAGGCAGCCCTAACAGCAACACGACTACGAGCGATTGGTGAATGGATAAATCGAGACCACAAGTCGTACCATCAGAAAATTTGATAATCTCTAGTTGGTCACATTCAAACGCCAGAAATCTCTGACCGCATTCCTGAAGTGCGGCTTAGAGCTACCTGTGATTCGTTTGTGCCAGACAGACGCTCCTGGGAAAATGGGACTTTGGACTTCGATCAATCACTGAGTGTGTGAACTGACTCAGTAATACCACCCCAGCAAAAACTTGGTAAGCATGTCATGTCATTACCAAGTAATGACACATCCTTACCCTCTGCATTACATTTAGTCAACAAATAATGATTTACTGATATTGACATAAATATGTATTAATTTGTAAGTTAATTGAAGTCGGATATTGTAAAGTATGAGACTATACCAATTTTTAAATAACGTTACTTTTATTTAGAATTTTAGTAGCAGTCTGCCCGCTGGAGTTGTCAGTCTCCTAACGGGCGCGTCCCCAGGTGGCGGATAGGGGGAGGGGGATGGACACACTGTTTCATCTCAACTAGGGATGCCTCAGGGAGGATGGATTTTTCTATCCTTACTGAGGCGACCCTGGGGGGGATGGAACAGTGTGTACACCACCTTAGGGAATATTGCATTCCCCGCGGACCAAAACTGACTATGGGGGTGTTTCCCCTAAAACAAAAAAACAACTATGGAAAGTAGGAAAAGTGGAAATAAAGTTACGGTGCAGGGAGTAATAACCCCAGTACCGGCGGCAATTGTTGATGTGCTCCCTAGTCACGTGTCGTCGTTATCCCAAAATAGCGCGCCAAAAACATTTTCAAAATCTCCTACAGGTGTGGCTGCCTTGGCACCTGTAGTCGTAGTAAGTGTAACAAGCGCAACCAATCCTCCTACAGGTGTGGGTGCCTTGGCGCCTGTAGTCGCAGACAATGCAACAAGCGCACATATAGCCATTGGCAAAAATACGGAGAAGGAAGAGGAGGAACCACGGGAGAGTATAAACTGGGCCCAGCCTTCTAGTACAGGTAGGGAATCCGATTCCGACTCAAACGAACACGTTAACATTACTGTTTTAGCTAACTCCAAAGACATCGAGGTCAGCAAGATGGTAGAAGAAGTCAACGCGTGCATGGCACAGCTCACGACAAAAAAGAAGAAGCTATCAGGGGCACAACGACGAAAGTTGAAGAAGTTGAACCGAAGCAGCAAACAGGCCACAGTGCAGGATGCTCCAAAGGAGCTATCTGAAACTCCATCCACCTCTGCGGAGGCAGGAAAGAGGATCAGATCTCCAGAAGAGCAGAACACTGCGAAACCGCCGAAAAAGAAAAAGAGCTCCCCGCTTTCAAGTAAATTGGAGAGAGCAAGTCAAGCCCCTCACGAAGGAGACTCCAGTCTGTATCCTGGTGGAGAGGGCGGCGACAAAGTCGATCCAACTACAAAGGAAGCGAGCGCAACCACGGAATCCTCCGGAAAGCTTAGTACATCTAAAAAGATGTCACGATCTTTACGGAAGAGGAAGTTGGTTGATGAAAAAGGTAAGAAGCCACCATCTTATGCCAAAGTAGCCAGAAAGCAATATAGAGACGAGCTCTGCTACGCAGTGATCGACATCAACAGAGCATCTGGCAAAATCCCCACTGACCAACACAACAACGTTGAAGACTTGGTGAATAATAAAATTGTGGAGCACGCTCTCAACTCCGACGACGGGCCCCCAATTCAAATAATGAGCAGCGAGTTCAAAGGGGACACACTGAGGATGAATTTCGCGTCACCAGAATGTATAGAGACCCTCAAAGAGCTTGTGGATAGTATCCCCTCTCCCTGGGAAGGCGCTAAGCTGAAACTGGTGAGGAGGAAGGACATCCCTCAGCTCATAAAAGCAACAGTACACGTCAAAGGATGGGGCAGCAATTTCACATCAGAACGCATGCTCAAACTCTTTGGCCAGCAAAACAAGGGACTGGACGTGAAGAGGTGGGAAGTCTTCCACAGAGAGAATGATCGTGATGGCACTCTCCTTGTGGTGGGTTTGGATCGGCTCTCCATGGCCAGCCTGGTCAAGACGAAGGGTATGGCGTTCTATGTGAACAAAGCAGTCTTCTTCAAAATTGGTAAGGCTTTGGTTGGCGCTGAAAACCGGAAAAATGAGCCAATAAATAATAAAGGCAGCGATGAAGATAAGCGCCCACTGCAGCCAAAAAATGATGAGGGAGCCGATTCTACAATCACTGACTCCCAAGAAGACCGGTTACTGGAGGACCAATGATTGAAGTCATCCAGATAAACCTCCATCGGAGCGAGGCGGCAACCAACGCTTTGATGGAAATAATAAATAAAGGTAAGACTCATATTGCTTTAATCCAAGAACCATGGACGATTCGAAACAAGGTTACTGGCTTAAACCACGTTAATTACCAACTGTTTTATGCAAATACAGGAACTAGACCAAGGACTTGTATTATATGTCACAAAAATTTATGTTATCTTTTTTCTCCAGAGTTGTCAACATCGGATGCTACAGTACTGAAACAAGGGAATGGAAGTGTATACCTAGCATCAGTATATCTGCCTTTCGATTCACCGACATTACCACCTACGTCGGAACTACAACGCTTGGTGAGGAAAGTCAAACAAACAGGTAACGAAGTACTAGTAGGTTGCGATGCTAACTCTCACCACGTCGCGTGGGGTAGTACTAACATTAATAAACGGGGCCAGGCCCTAGTAGAATTCTTGAATACTAACGACCTAATAACACTTAACATAGGTAACACGGCTACCTTCGTTAATAGAATAAGGGAAGAAGTATTAGATATAACAATATGTTCAGAAAATCTAATAGACGTGATACAGGAATGGAGGGTCTCTAAAGAACATTCTTTTTCTGATCATCGTTACATAAGGTTTAAGATAGCACGGCCACCGCCGAACCCAATAAGTTTCAGAAATAAGGCCAAAACTAAATGGACAAAATTCGGGAAGCTAATTAGAGAAAGACTAGGGCATGGACTTTTTGAGTGCCTAAGTGTTGAGGATATTGACACTAATGTTGATTACATTACGGATGTATTAGTAAGGTCTTTCGAAGACAGCTGTCCGCTTCGAGAAAGGAAATCAGCCCAAGAGAAGCCTTGGATGACCGGGGAGATTCGCAACATTGGGAAAGAGGTCCGTAGACTTTACAATAGGGCACGCCGTAAAAAATCTCCAGTATACTGGGACGACTACCATAGAAGACTCAGAGAATATAACAAAATCACAAGAACAGCAAAACGAAACTCCTGGAAGCTATTCTGCGAACAGGTCGATAGCGTTAACGATGTTTCTAAAATTAAAAAGTTCCTCTCAAAAACCCATACCCAAACCGAAACAATGGTAGACGATATGGGCAGAAGAGTGGACTCAACCGAAGAGATGGTAAGACTTTTGATGAACACCCATTTTCCGCAAGGTACGACGGGCCAGACTGAGATACCGAACTACAGTGAAAATGAGGAACAACTAAGTTATATCATTACAGACCATATGGTCAAAGAAGCCGTAAGAAGCTTTTCACCATTTAAGGCACCAGGACCTGATGGAATATTTCCGGCACTACTACAGATGGAGGTGGATTACATATCAACTCATCTAGCCGCCATTTTCACAGCATGTCTAAAATTCGCATACACACCGAAAGCCTGGCAGGAGGCAAGGGTAGTTTTCATACCTAAACCCGGCAAGGCAAGTTATGCAACACCTAAGGCTTATAGACCAATAAGCCTAACATCGTTCTTACTCAAAACCATGGAGCGTATAGTGGATACCATGATTAAAAGTAAGATACCAGGCGAAATGCTAAAATTTAGACAACATGCCTATGTTAAAGGGCGATCGGTGGACACCGCCCTACACGATGTAGTACACAACATAGAAGAATCCTTCAATGGAAAGATGTATACACTTGCGGTATGTATAGACATTGAAGGGGCGTTCAATAATGTACGGACCGACACACTCATCCAATCCTTAGACCAGTTTCAGGTGGACCGGGCTCTCCGAGACTGGATAAGCCACATGCTAAGGAATAGATGGATAAATTGTGGGTCCCACGACATAAAAATAAGAGACAGAGTAGCACAGGGAACACCACAGGGCGGTATATTATCACCACTCCTGTGGGTCACTACTATAAATAGTCTCCTAAGGATACTAACGGATGAAGGACTTAAACCAGTCTGTTACGCAGATGACGTTATAATACTTCTGAAGGGGAAGAATCCTAATCAACTTTGTAGAAGGGCCGAAACGGCTCTAAAAATTGCATATGACTGGGCTCGACCGAGAGGTCTAAATGTAAACCCAGAAAAGACAGAGATATGTCTGTTCACAAGGAAAACGAAGATTGGTCAGTATGATGACCCACATTTCCTAAACAAAACAATTCCAGTTTCCAACAGGGTTAAATACTTAGGTGTTATCCTGGACAGGAAACTAAATTGGAAGTGCCACATAGAAGAACGAGCAAACAAGGCTCACATATGCTGGGCACTATGTAGAAGAGCCATTAGCTCAAAATGGGGCCTTAATCCAAGTATGACACAATGGCTCTACAAGAGCGTAATCAGACCTATTTTGACTTACGCATCAGTAGTGTGGTGGACATCAATGAAGAATAAGTGCAACATAATGATATTACAAAAGGTCCAACGAATGTGTTGTCTCGGCATAAGCGGGACAATGAGGACCACATCCAGTAGGGCATTGGAGACGATCTTGAATATCCAACCAATAGAAATACAGATTAGATATGAAGCTGCCCTCACGGCGACGAGGCTCAAAGTGATGGGCGAATGGATCGAAAGCGATCACGTGTCATATCATCAAAAGATAGCTGAGGTAGTGACGGTGGATTTAACTGACATATCATCAGTATCCGACAGAATACCTGAAAGATCAATGGTTGCTGAGTGTGAGACCATGATACCAGACAGACAATCCTGGATTGATGGAACCGTAGTACAGACAACATCTGGAAATTGCTGTTATACAGATGGATCGAAACTAGGGGAGAGAACGGGGCTAGGACTTTACATCGAAGAACCGGAAACCGAACTCTTATTCCGTCTGCCAGACCATAACACAGTCCTGCAGGCGGAAGTCCGAGCAATTACAGAATGTGTGAGCTGGCTTGGGACTAACACAAGACCAACAAAGGTGAATATTTTCACAGATAGCCAAATGGCTATTAGGGCGATAACGTCTAGAACGGTGAGGTCGAGGACCGTTTTAGATTGTAAAATGGCGATTAACGCCTACTCCGAATACGGCACTATATGCATCATATGGGTGCCTGGCCATTGCGGAGTAAGGGGTAACGAGAAAGCAAACGCCTTGGCATCTAGAGCCAGAGACTTGCAAACAACAACATTAGAGAACGCAAAACCCTTCAGAGTTATACGTTCTGAACTACAAATATGGGCGAAGAACGCCCATATCACGCTATGGAATAGTGAAAACGTTGGGAAGACAACGAAGGTCTTGTGGGGTGACCCAAACAAGGACAAGGCCAAGACCTTACTGAGATTGAGCAAGGTAGAAATTAGTAAGATCATGGGCGTCCTTACAGGACACACATGCTTACAAGCACACCTACATAGGATAGGAGTTGTAGATGACAGCATATGTAGGGCATGCGGGGAGGATGACGAAACGTTGGAGCATTTCCTCTGCCACTGCCCAGCGTTCGCCAACAATAGATCACGTTTCTTAGGAAATGATGCTATACCAGACTTGACCCAACTTAGGGGCGTAGACTGGAAGAAAATTAAGGACTATGTCGACAGTACAGAGTTCCTAAAATAGCTTACCGACCTTTCTAGATAATAACAATTAGAGCGCACAACAGGCCGAATACTGGCTTACGTGTATGTCCAAGGACATGAGGTGGAATTTCACCGCCTCCTCTTCTCAACCTAACCTAACCTAACCTAGTAGCAGTCTGAGTAGAAAAACATATATAGTCATATATACATATAATACAAAAGGGTGATCTAAGTAGAGATACTTTTTTCACTAGTCATTTTGTGACAGATCACGTGTGAGTCATGTTATTTTTGTTAAGTATTGTTTGGCATTTCATCATGGAAAGACTTACGCCTGAACAACGTTTACAAATTATTCAGTTTTATTATCAAAATAATCGTTCGCCAATTGCGCTAAGTCCATTTTTTTTTTAATCCAAAAAAACACTTTCTAGTCAACCCACGACCTTGACACCCATGAGCAATATTTTAGCTCTCGTTAAGAGCTATCTTTTTGCCATTGACCGATTCCCGATCCGACGTACCGGAATCATCGGTCCATATTTCTTCAAAAATGATGCCGGTGAGAACGTAACCGTCAATGGCGACCGTTATCGTGCCATGATAACCGACTATTTGATGCCTGAAATTGAAGCTCGTGATCTCGGTGACATTTGGTTTCAACAAGACGGCGCCACTTCCCACACATCGCATCAATCAATGGATTTATTAAGAGAACACTTCGATGAGCAGATAATTTGTCGTTTTGGGCCGGTCGATTGGCCACCAAGATCGTGTGATATCACACCGTTAGACGTTTTCCTGTGGGGATATGTAAAGTCTAAAGTTTATGCGGACAAACCCTTCGGATCAGGCTTTGGAGCAAAACATCACGCGTGTCATTGGCCAGTTACCAGTCGAAATGCTCGAACGATTCATCGAAAATTGGACTCAACGGATGGACCATCTGAGACGTAGCCGCGGCCAACATTTGATAGACATAATCTTCAAAAAATAAATGTCAAAGAAGGTTCTTTCAAGTGATAATAAACATTCCCCATTCAATTTGAATTTACTGTGTTTTTTTCTTTAAAAAAGTAGGGAACCTCGAAATGGATCACGCTATACATATATATAAGTTATTGGTAAGGTGTTATTCAACCCTTTATTAAATGACTTATACGTATTAGTAAGCGTAGGGGTAGGGGTGTACAGGTATATCGCTTCCACGTAGTGCACCCTGGGTAACGTCAAATGATCTACCGAGTAGTGGTTCTGCTTAAACAAGAATTAATAACGATACAAACACGTCGACGACTACGACAAATACACCAGGATTTTAACCTTAGTTTGTAAACAAGCCAAGTGATGCAAATAACTCTTCTAAGGCGGAAGCATTACCTGACACTTCGGTTTCCTATGGCAAGCATAGCCGTCCTTCGAAGAGGAAGTTTAATGTTAGGCGAATGGCTCTCAAGAACATTGTGAGATCGATCCTGCATCTCTGACCAACAAGAGAGAATCCATGATGTGGACACTAAGTATTTCTGAGGAACAGTATACCGCATCAACTGCCAATTAAAAAACTGCGCTCTCCAGATGAACCGCCGGCATCCAAAAGGATCAAAGAATTTAGTGTTAACGCTGCTCCTCGCTTCAGTGGTAATGCTTCACAAAGGCCCTTCGCTAACTACAGGGGAGAGGAAGACGGCAACATGCCCAAGAGTAAGTGGAGTGAGATAGAGTACGCACCGTGCTCTGTTTTCTTCGAAGTTCTAGAGGAGCTTCCGGAGGAGCTTCATCACATATTTTTATTTTATTTCCATTTAAACATCAAACAGATGTGATATAGACGAACTTTGCCTTCGCTAACTACAGGGGAGAGGAAGACGGCAACATGCCCAAGAGTAAGTGGAGTGAGATAGAGTACGCACCGTGCTCTGTTTTCTTCGAAGTTCTAGAGGAGCTTCCGGAGGAGCTTCATCACATATTTTTATTTTATTTCCATTTAAACATCAAACAGATGTGATATAGACGAACTTTAGTAAAGCCTTTGACTCTGTAAACCTCAATCTATTGACAAATAATTTCCCCCGTCTTGTTAAATTGGATTTATTCATATCTAAGTGGGAGAAACCAAAGGGTTTGTTTCAAAATTAGTCTGTCCAGTATTATAAAAGTCACGTCAGGAGTTCCTCGAGGCAGCCACTTGGGTCCTGTTTTGTTCAATCTATATAAAAACTATTTTCCTTTCATCTGAAATATTAATGTATGCCGATGACGTGACGTTGTTTTTATCATTTGACTCTAGGGATAGGTTAGGTCAAGAGTGGCAGCCTGTAAAACAGACTCACTTAGACTATCCAGTCCATTGTGTTACCACAGGGACATAAGGGAAAACATAAGCTATCCCTAGCACCTCCGTTGAACCAATTTGACTGCTTAAATAAGCTCAAAAGTTGGCGGATTCCAACATCAGCAAAGTTAGCTAACTCCTCAAAGTAAAAAGAGCCCAAGGTTGTATGCCGCCTTCTGAAAAGAGCGGGGCACAGACAAAGAAGGTGTTCTATTAATTCCTCCCCTCTTCGTCTCCACAGCTTCTACAAATATCATTATGTAAACCCTTTAATCTCTCTGGCTGCCGTCCAGTAAGACAGTAACCTGTCATGACAGACACGATAAGCGAGACGTCCGTTCTCGAAATCGACAGCAGTGCTTTGGTACGTTTTGAGTCTAAACTGGGCCTCATCAGCCTGGAACGTATGCAGATCCTAACTAGTGACTACCTGTCATTTGTTGCCGTAAGTGCAACAAGAGGAGATTTCAGGTTGCTATACTAAAGGCATGCTCATATGTTCCCCTGGATCGCGTAAGGTAGTTCCTTGTCTTGCAAGTGCATCTGCCTTGCAGTTCCATGGTATATCCTTGTGGCCCGGCACCCATATCAGGTGAATATTGAACTGTTCAGCCATCTCGTTAAGAGACCTGCGACAGTCGATGACAGTTTATGAATTCAGGAATATAGTTTCCAGGGATCTGATAGCAGCCTGACTATCAGAGAAAATATTTATACCGACTTTGGTCTGCACGTTTATTTTAAGCCATTTCGCTACCTCATTAATAGCTAAGATTTCTGCCTGGTAAAAACTACAGTGATCAGGCAGTCTTTTTGCAAGTGATAGCTGAAGTTCCTCAGAAAAGGCACAAAAGCGGTAATATATCTCGTCTGTCCAGGGATACGACCATTCCATTCTGATCTATCAGGTATAAGAGGGAGAAGGTCAGGCATTCTGTCTAGAATGACATTATGTCCGTATCAATTTCCTGACAATAGTGACAGTTCCCTGAGTCTAATCGCAGTACGCGTGGCATATTGCACTGCTATAATATCTACACTGGTAGAAAAAGTTTCATCCTGACTACGAATTTGTACATTATCACGATTATTTTTTTCGTCAAAAGTCAGCTAACGTACGGAATAATCCTCTTGATGAATTTGTTCGTCACCATGACGAATCTCTGTTTCCAAAAACTTTCGTCCTCTGGATGATCACATTTCATCCCTACGATGAATCGAGGTCATTACCACGACGAACTCCATTCATAACCACCACGACTCCCATTCATCACCACGCCGAATCCCATTCATCACCACGACGAATTCATGCCCACGACTATTTAAATTTTAAAAATTTCAATAAATATTCTTCTGGTTTTAGACCATTTAAAATGGTATGGAAAAAAATTACTTGACTGCATTGATAGGTTCAGTTGTGAATATTCGTTTCGAAACGCAGTTCTTACCAGGTAAGGCTGAAATCAATCGAACGAGAAGTATTCATTACTTCTGCTTTTTTAAATCAAAAATAATCTCATCATGTAATGTATTTGCCAACAGACCACTTGCACAAATGTTTCACACTTGTACCCTGCAGCGAAGCGGACCAGTTCATAAATAGTTCTACACTAGTCCATGAGAATGTATGAACTAGTTCTACATAATACCCTTTGCCCAGTAAGCAACTGATATAGTTCAGAATGTAATAGTTTAGAATTAATTCTAGGGAACTAGCTCTGATATAGTTCTTCAGGAATATATCTAAACTACTCCAGAATTGTTCCAAACGAATGCATCAGGAGAAAAATTGATTCTTCCTAGGACAAGCCCATGTAAAAAGAAACAGTTGCTTGCTGGAAAAAATATATAATGTAGAATTATTTCCTGCTCTCTTGGTTATGGGCCAGTCTAGAACCACTTTTTAGCTTGCCTTTATTATAAAATAAAATTTAAGGAATAAAATATATTGAATGGTTTTTATTTCTATAATATTTATAAAAATTAAATTCAAATATATTTATTCTTTGAAAAACGGAAACAAATTATTTTAATTCCTAGAAAAGGGAAACATGAAATAGTTATAATTATTATTATCATTATAACCTCTTACTTGTTAAAATGTCCACTTAACAATGAACACAAGACTGAAATGACAAGCACCACCATAAATTCCTAACGGTAAACACTTAGAATTATTTCAATGCAGACGAAAAAACACAAACAAATATTCACGCTGTACAAAATCAAACAAAAGCAGCGCTGCCTAGGCAGATTTCTTTGAATTCTTTTGTTTTTTTGCGCTCAACTGTTTCTAGCTGCATTACTTTTGCTCTAGTCTGGATCTAGTGCATTTTGGGCCAGCTCAGATCCGGTCCTTTTAATAGACTGTTTCCAATTTCTCTGCAGGTACAGCTTGCCGAGCTGCATGTATGCATGTGTTTGATTTTTTGTTAAACCCAACATCAGTTGCGCCGTGACAGTGCGATTTGTTTGAACCAATCGGTGCAGCGTTACCGTTGGAAAATTTCAAAAAGGGGCACAAAAAGGGGATTTTTTAGAAAAAAGGGGCAACTGATCATTAAAAAGGGGGATTAATTTTAAGGTTTTTATTTAAAGAAAACAACAATAAAAAACAAAGCTCAACATAAAAATAAGTAGGTAACATTAAAAAATTCATTCATTTACACGAAAACTAAACAAAAAATACAATGTTATAGAACACTTCTTATGATGTATACTAAATATATTTTATCACATACATTTCTTTATTTTAGTTACTTTTTTGTAACTTCTTTTTTATACTTTCTAATTAGATCTGTGCTTGGGACAGATGTGTTTTGTATTGAGTTTTTTGATCTCACAATAAATCTGTTTAGAAAAAAACTTATATGTTTATGTACATCAACCTAATGAAAAATACTTATCCATATATTTGTTACATTTAAGAAACCACAAGCGAAACAAATTGGATTTTTTTATAAACGCCGACTGATTCTAAAAAAACAATTTTCACCATGTATTGTTACACTTAAGAAATCACTCAAATTATTTGTATTGTTGCATAGACGCCGACCTATTCGCAGAATTTTCACCAATAAAGGTGGGTACTATGTTTTTTCGGCACGAAAAAATTTCGCAGAATGTTATTTCGAGTTGAAAAATGGAACGCTTTTTTACTAAAGTCGCATTGCAGTTTGGAAGTGGGTGTGTCAAAGTGTCACTTTTATATGTATGTATGTGTGTATATGCATGTGCATTTTTTCTTTTTGCTAATATTCTTGAAACCAAACAAAAGTTAACATTCTAATCAATAAACAATTACTTGGAATAATGCCGACTTAGAAAATAGTCAATTTAAATTTCAGAAAGGAAATATTGTTGGAGATCGTTGTGCTAATTATTTTGCGGTGGCGATGTTCGTGAGGCATCAAAAGCCGGGGTAGTACAATGTTGTAAATAACAAAATAATTTCCTACTGTTGTACGAATAAAAGATTTTTATTATTATATTTAAAGATTTACATTATATTTGTTGAGATATGTATATAAATTATACTTCCATCCATACACGGAATATCTTCTTCCAACTTCCATGGCTGGCAAGAACTGACTACTCGTATGTATGTTCTTTACAACCATTTCCAAATCGAGATCACAGGCACTGTCCAATTCCATTGTCCTACTGCTTTGGTAGCGTTAGCTGTCCATAATGTTTCTCCAGGCTTTTGCACACAATTGTTCTAAACATACAAACATAAATGTACATATCTAATTACAAGACAAATTCCACATGATTACATTTAGTTACATGTCCTTCCAGTGTTTTGCACATTTTGTTTGCTTTTGTACTGCAATCCAATTGGAATTTCGCTCTTCTGGTTTATTCCATAAACATAATTATTTTTCCTATCACATCTTTGCATTAGTTTTCTTTATTTCGGAAGATAATTTAATTTATTATTATCATTAATTTTTAGATTTTTTATATTAAACTTTTACAACAAATTATTTAACTAAGGCAATCAGAGCGCACATAGAACAGTACAATTGAATTGTTTATTTTGAAAGTGGCGTAAACGCCATTCTGCTTTACTCGATTCACCATTAGAAAATGGGGGTTAATAAAACTAGTATGCGAAAATTTTCAGTGAATATAGAAACACTGAAGTCTTGAGAGGAAATAAAATAAAGTTCAATTAAGCACAAACTATAAATTGATTGCTTCGTTTTATCATATTATCAGCAAAATGGTCAAATAAATATTTTCGTCGTGGGAATGAAACCTTATCGTTCCCTCGACGAATTTCGTAATCACCAAAAACATGGCTTGATGATCGTGTTCGTTCTATTGACGTACACAAATATCGCATGTACGAATGTTTTCGCCACCAGTACGAAGATGTATGGACGAAACTGATTCGTCTTGGTGACGAACGAGTTTGCTATCAGTGTAGCGGCATTAAATGTAGTATAACATTTAGTGCCACAGTTGGTGTCATTCTCAGCGCACCAGTCATAAATATAGCAGCCATTCGCTGAACCTTGTTTAGTATCGCACAGAAGGTGGATTTCTGCAGAGCTGTCCACCAGATGACAATGCCGTGCAGCATTATCGGTCTGACTACTGCCGCATACAACCAATAAACTATACGCGGGTTAAGACCCCCGCGTTTTCCTATTGCCCTTTTACATGTATACAGCGCTATGTTGGGTTTGAAGTGCAACTTCCTGTCTAGTAAAATACCTAAGTATTTTGTACTTTCAGAGAAGGGAATTTCAATACCCCCCAAGGAGATAGTTGTAACTTGTGGCACCTTATTTCTCCTGGCAAAAATAACTAGTTCTTGCTGTAGGATGTCTCTGAGAGTATCTGGAAACTTGCCTCTAACAGCTATTGCCAAGTCTTCTGCATAGGCAACAACTCTGACACCCATCATCTCCAGAGAAAGCAAAATATTGTTCATGGAAAGATTCCATAACAGAGGAGGCAGAACACCCCCATGGGGCATTCCCCTGCTGACAATTCTATGGAGGTAAGTTGACCCTAAACTAGCTGAAATGCGTTTCTTAATTAGAAGGTTATGAATGAACCAACGTATACTGCTGACAACCCCTAGGGTTTCTAACGCCGTAATTATAGCGTCTGGATTTATGTTATTAAAGGCCCCCTCTATATCTAAGAAAGCTACCATAGTACATATCGCGACCTAAACGTGTAAAGGCGCTAAGTCCACTTTTTTCCTAAATGTATTTTTTGAATGGAAACATAAGATCAGCTGAAAATACATCGATTTGTAAAAAAAAAATACAAAAAAAATTATGCTTTGTCATCTTTAACAGCTGAGTCGTAAAAGCGCTAAGTCCATATGCTATATATTAAACACGCGTAAACGTTCTAAGTCCAGTCATAATTTCTTAATATTAGTTGAAATTATTATGCTACCTTTGAGTGAAAAGTTGTGAGTTAACATATTAGAATTAATGTTTTGATGCAGAGTGAGAAAAGTCTTAAAAAGACAAAAATGTACCGTTACATTACTTAACTCGTTTATATTAGGTGTGTTTTCTCTCTCTACCCAATCCTATGTGGTTTTAAACTTGACAGCATTGTTCTACGAGTCAAATTTAATACTTTTTAATATTTTTGGTTCGTATAACAATGCCTTTCGAAAGCAATCTCTGGATAGATTTTTTTAGCTGAGTCACACTATATATTTTTGTGTTTCTGTACTTGAGGAAAAACACACCTAATATAAATGAGTAAAATAAAATAACTGTGAATTTTTATTTTGTCGTCGTTATGTTTTAAAACATTATTAAATATTGACGATCTTCTTCTAAGCTCAATCATACGTGTGTAAATGTCAAATGAAGTCCTGGCGCTGTGGTGAATCTGTACATTGAAGTTCACTGTATTGACAGTTTTATAAAAAAAATTCCTAATTTTTCATATTATTAGAATATGTCTTTTAATGAAAACAGTAATGATCCGCAAATATTACTTGGTAATAGAAATGAAGCCCTTTTTGGAATTGAAGCTGATGATGGTGTAGGACTAGTGCCATATGGATTTAATAGCGATTCCGACGATTCGTACAAATTACCTTCTAGACCGCGGACTCGAAAAAAGAGAGTTCAGGGTGAAAAATCTGATTGGTACGCTGCAAAAAATAAAAGACTCAGAGAAAGTGGAAAACGTTATTTCGGAAGGAAAAAAGAAGACAATTCTTGGAATTATAAATATTTGAAAGAACCACGAGCAATGAAACCGCGATGCAGATGTAAAAGTGGCGCTGTTACAATGAAATGTTTGGAGGTAACTGATGATGATAGAAAAGAAATATTTCAAAAATTTTGGCAAATGGATTGGTCCGCCAAAAAAATTTTGGTGAATACATTAATTCAAACATCAGCACCATTGAGATTCAGAAATCGAAAAGACGAAAATAAATCCAGAAGAAACCAATCACTTAAATATCAACTGAAAGTCCAAAATAAATTCGTGCGTGTGTGCAAAACATTTTTTCTGAATACGCTGAACATTGGGTATCATGCTGTGCTTACTTGGATAAAAAAAACCATTGATGAGGCCAAAGGAAAATACGCAGATAAACAATACTGAAGAAAGACAGTTCCTGAACTCATTTTTTGACTCCCTTCCCGTCATGGAATCACACTATTGCCGCGCAGAAACTCAAAAGAAATATCTTTTACCAGAATGGAATTCCAAAAAAATGGTTTACGATTTTTATACGAATAATTGGTGCAAAAAACAAAATGTGAAAAACCTTTGCATTACGGTATTCAATCAGATATTTGATACCCGAAATTTGGGATTGTTCGCCCCAAAAAAAGATCAGTGCGAAAAATATGTCCGTTACTCTACCGGAAATCTTTCACGTGAAGATTACATTTTGCACCAAGAAAAAAAGGAAGAAGATAGGAACGAAAAAAACAGAGACAAAATAGAAGAATCAGAAGTGTATGCCGTTGATCTTCAAGCTATCTTAATGGCTCCGAAATCGCAAGCCAGTAGCCTCTATTACCGTTCGAAACTACAAGTTCACAACTTAGTTTTTTATAATCTTAAAAACAAACAGGCACATTGCTTCTTGTGGAATGAGGCGGAGGGCGGAGTAACAGCGGAAGAATTTGCAAGTATTTGGGCATATTTTATTGAGAAAAAAATCCTTATTGGAAAAGACCATCCGGAAACCATAATTTTTTATAGCGACGGATGTACATACCAAAACCGAAACTATATAATCAGTAATGCGTTGTTAAATACATCAATAAAACATAAAGTCAGCATAGAAAAGAAAGTACTTGAACCCGGACATACACAAATGGAGGTTGATAGTGTCCATTCTTCTATAGAACGCGCTATAAGAAATAAAAATATTAATGTTCCTGCAGATTATATTGACATATGCAAATCAGCAAGAAAAAATCCTGAACCATATAATGTCACTTATTTGGGTTACGATTTTTTCAAAACATTTGAAAATGTGCAGTTTTGCAAAAATATTCGACCTGGGCGTGGCAAAGGTGATGCTAAAGTAACTGATATTCGTGGCCTTAAGTACCAGCCAAATGGTGAGATATATTTTAAACTCAGGTTTACTGATTCCTGGAAACTGCTTCCTCAAAGAATGGATAAAAAAGTAATCGCATTGGAGTTGTCAAATCTGCAGCAACTTCATCAGGAAAGAAGAAAAATTACAACAAGAAAATTCGAAGACCTACAATATTTGAAAAATACTTTGCCCAAAGACCACCACCACTTTTACGATAATTTAACTCACGAATAATTTTTCCATTTTAAATAATATACATATAATATATATTATATTTTAATAGTACGTACATTTAAGTAGCAACAATGAAATAAGATTGTTTTTTATTTTAATATCCATAATATTATATTGTTAACTTTACTTAATTTTTAAATACTCGTATTACAGACGAATAAGCATATCTTTATTTATCATCCACAAATTTTAAGACAAGAATAAATGAAAATATTATAAAAAATAATGTTTTTTAAATAAAAAATATAATGGGAAAAGGTGCAAAGTCCAAACCACACCTATAAATGTATAAAGCGAAAACATATAAAGTCCATAAAATGTTCCCAATGTTCGGAAAAATTTATTTTATTTTATGTTATACTACAATGATTTAAAATATAAGCTAAAATGGCACAACATTGCATTTAAAGTTATAAAAAAATATTTGGATAAACATCTATAGGAAGTATTTTGTCTCTCCTGTAAAATGTTCAATATTGGACTTAGCGCCTTTACACGTTTAGGTCGCGATATATTCCTTAACAGAGAGGGATCCTTCAATAAAGCTGACTAGATAATGCAGGACGGTTTCGGTGGACTTGCGCTTGCTGTTGAGTGGACAGTAGCCTGTGATAAATTTGGGTACTAACATAACTATCTAATAATCTCTCTAGAGTTTTATGGAAAAATGACGATAGAATAATTGTCCGGAAAGCCTTAGCTTCAGTGTGGGACGGTTTTCCGCTTTTGGGATAAAAACAACCTTGGATTCTCTCCATTTTTTTGGTATGTATGATTGATACAACATGTGTATATCTCTCTGAGCCAGGGAGCAATTGTATCAGCCACTGCTTGTAGCTCCGCAGTCGAGATATTGCCAGGTCCTGGCGACTTAAAAGTTTTAAAGCTTTAGATAGCCTAAGAATTCTATATTCGGTTACAATCTCATTGGCAACCTCTGATGGCTGTGCTTCACGGGAATCTCCAACTGAAGTATTCAATGCCTCTTCAGAGTTGCCCGTGAAATGTGTATTCAGGAGCACTCCCAGCGATTCCTCACTGGACGTAGTGCAGGAACTATTATCTTTCTTGATGTACTCAATAGTAACTTGTTCTTCTCGTTTGCCGCTCCTACCAGTGATTTCAATGCGCAGGGTGGCGTCTCAGTGTTATGTGCCATATAAACAGAGGCCAACCAATCATGAGAGTTTTCTAACTCGAGGCTGGCTGAAACTATGTCTTCACTACTAAAAGAAGGAAGAAGGTATATATTAAGGTCGTTCTTGGCAAGTATACATGCTCTACGTCTTCCATTACCTGTACCTTGAAACAGCTTAAACCCTGGCGTCCTGAGCCCACAAACCATATCTCCTGGATTAGGACCAGGCCTCCTTACATCAGGAGGTCTTTTAAGGCAGCTGATGCTTCCTTAGAGTGG
Source organism: Eudasyphora cyanicolor (assembly GCA_963930755.1). NCBI lineage: Eukaryota > Metazoa > Arthropoda > Insecta > Diptera > Muscidae > Eudasyphora > Eudasyphora cyanicolor. The sequence continues at coordinate 142,377,719 of OZ005734.1, forward strand.
TGGAGATTTGTCTGTAGGAACCGGACCATTGTCAGATTTCGCCACCACCGTTACATTTGCCTCGTCGCCTGTGTCCGCTAGAAGCTCATCCTCACCGGATTCATCCCCACATGATTCTTCTGAACCAGTGATGAAGGGCTTCTCGAGACATCGGTAAAGGGTAAAATGCAAGTTCCCTCCAGATGCTGCTCTGATACTTGCGAAGAGGGAGGTTCTTCTTTAAATACTACACCAGTGTTATCTGGAGGAGTATTTTTCGAATTTCCTCCCTCATCGCTCTTGTACACCTTAAGTCGGATTTAGCTGAACCCATATGAAACCATGACTTCGAACTTGACGAGGTGGGGTAGAGACTCGTCATTCAGTATAAATATTGCGTGCCTCCGATGCCCATCCGCCTCATCCAATCGACCGACCTTTCAGTTGCAGCTCTGGATTGCAAGCCTTCACCATCTTAGTCACGGATTCCACATCGGCTGGAATCCATGCATGTGCCCTGGGCCGAGACGGGATGTCCTCCTTGTTGACAACTTCCAGCGTCGCACCCGGCCAGATTTCGCCAATTTTCTTCTAAGCGCAGCGATAGCACTCAACAGAGCGCATATTACTAAATCGTATTAGTTTAATGCGGCCCTGATACCAGCTTGCGTCGGCACAATCGGTAGCCGGACCCCGATTGTGAACATCGAAGAAAACAGCACAGTGCGTACTCTATCTCACTCCACCTGCTCTTGGGGATGTTCGGGCGAAGTAATTAAACGCAAAGCTAGGATATGAAAACCTTTGAATTTTGAGCCCGGCTTTAAGTTTAACAGATTTTGGGGAAAAACTAAAAAATATGACCTGAGAAGTTCAAAATATCTCCTCGTACTAGAAGGAAAAGAGTGTCAACGTTAGTATCAGTTCTGATGGGACTGATATATTAAGGTCGTTCTTGGCAAGTATATATGCTCTACGTCTTCCATTACCTGTACCTTGAAACAGCTTAAACCCTGGCGTCCTGAGCCCACAAACCATATCTCCTGGATTAGGACCAGCCCTCCTTACATCAGGAGGTCGTTTGTATATTTCAAGCAGAATATGTTTGGACGTTATATTACAGAAGAGATTTTTTAAGCGTGTGGCTTGACAAAAATTAATGAATTGCAATATTTACAAATTAAAAACTAGAGCTGCAAAACAAAAGTTAATGCGGCTTATGACATTCGAACTACATATAAAGTATAACATAAATCTAGGAATTTTTTAAACTAAAATTCGAAAAAGTGTGCAAGGTTTTAAAAATATTTTTTAAATAAAATATATTTGGAAAACTTCATAAACATTAACCTTGTTTGTGTGTAAACATATATTTTATTTTTAAAAGTCAGTTCGCAAATATATTTTCTATATAATATTTAAAAATTTTGTTTCCAAATATATTTTCTTTCAATTCAAGCTTATCAAAAATGGCGATATCCCTCCGTGTTTAATTTAAATCATAAAAAATTTACAAACATTTAGAAAGTGATAACCTTGATCAAATAGTTTATCTCAATCGCTCATATTGTATGCAAAATCACTTTCTCAAAGTATGCATGTTCTTCATATACTTACTTATATAAAAACAAACTTATTTTGTTTCACTGATCTTATCACTGCAGTTAAAATTTATAAATGGTAAATAAAACTCAAACCGATTCGTTCAATGGTTCGTCAATACTTATACCCTGAAAAAACCGCCTCTGTAGTATATTTTTCCAAACATATTCAGCTTGAAACAAAAATATGTTTGGAGTACACTCCAAATATCGTTTATTCCATGTCAAACCGAACACCTTTTTTGGGACACCATTCTCGATTTCAAAATAAATTTGCATATCGATTCTCTGCTCAAAACAAAAAATCTTATAGTTGAATCTGAAATATGAGAAAATAGGAATATATTCTCGAAAGGCGTACGTTTCGAGTTGTGTATTTTCGAAACGCATGGACGGATTTTTACAAATGACGGCTCATTTTAAAGGTCGTAAGTTGTTCTTTATATGGCAGAGTTTCATTTTCGCGTCTTTAACGGTTTTAAATGCATCCGATGCACCTGACAATTCAATTTGCAACCCTTTTTTTTAAAAAATATTTTTTAAAAAAATCTTAAGTTGAAAATATTGCATTTGTCATAGTTTAAAAACGCGTTTGTGCATGTACGAGGTATGTTCAAAAAATATCGCGAATTTTTAATTTCCGCGGGCTACGTGTATTTGATTGTTGATATTTGTGTAGCGTTATGTTGGTACTCATGTCCCTTACTTATGCTGACAAGATCGGCCATTTTGAATGTTTAGTTAATTTTTGACAGCTGTTGTACTTGGATGTGTTTTAACGTGTCTTCGATTTTTATCTATTTCAGAAAATGGATCAAATTTTTTTCTGCATCAAATTTTGTGTGAAAAACAAAATAAAGTGCGCTGGCGCATTCCAAATGTTGACTGTGGCATATGGTGAAGCTACCTTGGACCAAAGCAACGTTTATCGGTGGTACAAAATGTTCTTAGATGGCCGAGAAGATGCGAAGGCTCACAGTTTTCATTGATTGCAGGGGCGTGGTGCATTATGAGTTCTTGCCACAGGGTAGTACGGCCAATAAAGAATATTACCTGCAAGTTATGCGCAAATTGCGCGAAGCAATCCGCCAAAAACGCCCGGATGAACAAAAACTGGCTTTTGCACCATGATAACGCCCCTGCACATACATCGTTGCTTGTGAGCGAATATTTGGCCAAAAACAAAACAGTAATGGTGCCGCAGCCACCGTATTCCCCTGATCTAGCCCCCTGTACTATTTTTTGTTCCCAAAACTGAAAAGGCTCATGAACGGACGACGCTACGCCACGATTGAGGAGATAACGGCATCGAAGGAGGAGCTGAACAAGATCGCAAAAAATGATTATTTGAAGTGCTTCGAGGATTGGAAACAAATTTTGGCAGAAGTGTATTATATCCGAGGGGAATTGGGAATTACTTTGAAGGGGACAAAATAGATAATCACGAATAAATAAATACTTTTTATACGAATTAGAGCTCTTTTTAAAGGCCTTGACTAGGACATCCTAGATACATGTATGAGAAAATTCGCCATTTAAATTAACCGGCATTGAAAGTACAAGTCCCGACCTTACAAACGAGCCTTCTTTTGTAAAATTCCGTCCATGCGTTTGCATAATACATAACATCCAAAATTCACCTTTGCAGATAACATTTGAAAAAAAAGGTTTTTTTTTCGCCAACTGAAACATATTCAAGTCAATCGCCAATGTCGACCAGTTTTTTTCGAAAAATCGTTCGGTTTGACATGGAATGAACGATATATAATATTTGATACACACAAATATTTTATGCTTGGGAGGATGTTGTTTTAGACAAAAGTATGTTTTCATCCAAATATTTTTTATTTGAAACAAATATTTCCGAAAAAATATTATTTTGTATTAAGTTTTTTTGCAAAGAATCAATGTCTTAACTTAAAGGCTCGTTTTCTGATTTTCAGAAGTTCAGAGTGCAAATTTTTAGAAATTGTTTATGTTTGTAAAATTCGATTAAAATTTAAATCCTATAATCTTTCGTGATTATAAATTGCATTGATGGATTCGCAACAAGTGATGTATTGGAATATTTATAAATTCAAAATTAGTCTTTTGAAACAAAAGTTATGGCTGCTTATGACATTTTTAACTATGAAGTATAACACGAAATAAACTCCAAAAAGTCAGCAAAGTTTTAAAAATCTTTTTCAAACAAAATATATGTTGTAAAATTCTTAAACAATAACTTTGTTTGTGTGTAAACACATATTTTATTTATAAAAGTCAGTTCGCAAATATATTTTGTTCTAGTAAATTAACATTTGCTTTCCAAGCAACATTTATTGATTTTCAAATAACATTTATTTGCTCACAACTATATAGCATTTAAACATTTTGGTTCCAAGCATATTTTCTTTGAATTAAAAAATTGCGATTTTCTACTTATATATAACCAGTAAGGAAAGGCTAAAGTCGGGCGGGGCCGACTATATAATACCCTACACCACTCTCGAAATATTGAATAACTCTGATATATAAATTTTGTAATTCATGTATAAATTGTTTACATAAATTTACTTTTGGGACATTTTATACTTAAATAATACCCTGTACCACAGTGTGGTGTAGGGTAAAAAAACGATTGGATCTAAAGAGCCAAATCGGATGAAACATATATATGGGAGCTATAGCTAAATCCAAACCGATTTTCTTCAAATTCGGTAGTGTTGGTTCATGGATCAAGAAACTCTACCATTCTAAATTTCAAAACGATTGGATGTAAAATACAGCTTTTATAGGACTAAAGGGCCAAATCGGACGAAACATATATATGGGAGCTATAGCTAAATCTTAACCGATTTTCTTCAAATTCGGTTGTGTTGGTTCATGGATCAAGAAACTCTACCATTCTAAATTTCAAAAGGATTGGATGTAATCTACATCTACAGGTCTAAAGAGCAAAATCGGACGAAACATATATATGGGAGCTATAGCTAAATCTTAACCGATTTTCTTCAAATTCGGTAGTGTTGGTTCATGGATCAAGAAACTCTACCATTCTAAATTTCAAAACGATTGGATGTAAAATACAGCTTCTATATGACTAAAGGGTCAAATCGGACGAAACATATATATGAGAGCTATAGCTAAATCTTAACCGATTTTCTTCAAATTCGGCAATGTTGGTTCATGGATCAAGAAACTCTACCATTCTAAATTTCAAAAGGATTTGATGTAAAATACAGCTTCTATAGGACTAAAGGGCCAAATCGGACGAAATATATATATGGGAGCTATATCTAAATCTGAACCGATTTCAACCAAATTCAGTAGCGATCTTAACAGCCGCGAAATACTCTAAACTGTAAAATTTCAGAACGATCGGAGCGAAATTGCGACCTGTAGTCGACGAACAACTTTACATGGACAGACGGACGGACGGACATGCTTAAATCGACTCAGCTAGTGATTCTGAGTCGATCGGTATACTTTAAGGTGGTCTAGCTGTGTTATTTTCAGGTGTTACAAACATCTGCCGTGAAACAAACTTATAATACCCTCTACCACAGTGTGGTGTAGGGTATAAAAATTGATTTATTAACGCCATTTTTTTGATCCACTCATTCAGATTTCAAGGATTCAATTTTATTTCAATAAAAAAATCGTATGTGCGGACTACGCCGACCTTTCCGATATCCCCAAATGTACAATATACCCATACCAAATTCAACGAATATTGGTTGAATGGTTCTCCAGATATTTGGTTTCCAAAATGTACCACGACCACCTTTCCGATATCACCAATTTTCTCTAGTCTTATATATTGCAGTCAATTACATAAAGAAAATTGTGGCAATGGTTTACCATATATTTTGATTTCAATAACATAGTCATATAGGAGGAATCACGGTCATTGATCTTGTATTGAATATTCTTAATTGGGTAGTGAATATTTCTGTCAACTATACCCAAACCAAATTTTAAAACAGTTACTAAAATGGTTTTGCAGATATTTCGATTTCAATAAATAAGTAAATAAGGTAGGGTCACGCCCACTTATCCAATATTGCAGTCAAATACTCTTGTAAAAAACTCCAAGAGGTTTGGCGTAATGGTTTTCCATATACATATTATGTTTTCGACAATGAAGTCGCATGAGCGGGTTCAGGCCCAGTTATCCGAAATCACATATGCTTATCATTTTCTACCTAGAAAGCTCGCTCTCCAGGAGAATTTATGTCAAGTAAATTAAAAGTGATCAGTTTTTTTCGTTGTTTAATATATTTTGTGAGACGGTATCATTCCTCGCCATGAAAACAGGCTTTAATCTATGGATTGAGATTATCCGAATTGAACCATTTATCTTAATTTTAAAAAATTAGCTATCCTTTTCAACAACAAGGTACGGGCCTCCATATGGACACCGAATGGATAGTTTCTGCTGGACCCGCACAAACACATATGCTATGATCTTACGGAACATATACAGGGTGGCTGATATGTAATGCAACAAAGTAAAGCGCTATATTTTTTTAATTTTTTTTAAATTTTATTGTTCAAAAGCAAAAAATGTCGGAAATAACATAAAATGTTAGAAACAGTTTATATTTGTTCGAATTGGCCACCTTTGGCACGAATTATGGCCTTCAAACGACCGACACAGCCATCACACGCTGCACGAAAGTGGCTCTGCGGTATTTTGGCCCATTCCCGGCGAAGCGCCGTCTTGAGATGATCGATACTTTGGTATTTTTTAGTGCGAACCTTACTCTCTAAAATGCCCCAGGCGCAAAAGTCGAACGGATTGAGATCCGGAGATCTTGGTGGCCACTGTGCGGTAGAAATGAAGCGAGAAACCTCCTTTTTAAGCCATTCTTGGTTGACGCGTGCTGAGTCCTATCGGTCTGCGGCCGAAATGTTTGTCTGCCCAGGGCTTCAATACTGTCTTTAGGACATTTTCCCGATAATATTCGGCATATATTTTGACCCCATGGTCGATGAATACGAGCGGGGAGCGACCATCGGCCGTTACGGCGGCCCACACCATTACCATCGGCCGTTACGGCGGCCCACACCATTACCATCGGCGGCGCTTGAGTTCTGGTGGCCAATCGAAGGTGTACATTTTCAGCTGACCTCTTTGGCAAGTAAACCCGATCATTTTGTTTGTTCACAAACTGCTCAATTTGGAATGGCTTCTCATCGGAGAAAACCAAATTCGGTAAATGACCACTTTTGTGCAAGCGAAGCAACTCCTTGGCTCTTTCCAGTCTAACTTTTTTTTGTGCATCGGTAAGCTCTTGCACTTTTTGGAACTTCAATGGCTTTAGTTCAAGCTAATTTTTTAATATGTGTTGCATCCGTTCTCGCGATATGTTCAGCTCACGAGCAATTTTTCTACCACTGCGGCGTGGATTTCGATCAAATCTGGCCTTCACTTTTTGGATTATTTCTGGTGTTGTTACCGTTTTTTTTCGTCCACTTTTTGGACGCGATGCAACACTGCCAGTATCACGGTAACGAGCAATGGTACGAGAAACAAAAGATTTATTCACATTTAAATGCTGGAGGGCTCTAACGATAGCCACTTGTGTTTTTCCACCCAAATATAAAGCAATCAAACTATCACGATTGAATTCCATCACGAATAACTTTTTTCTGAATGGAATAGATCAAAGTGCTTTTGTAAACTTGTAAACAATAAAATGAACTGTCACTGAAATAAATCTGTCAGCTATCAGACTAGCGGTTTAGAAATGATAGCAACCTGAAGTTGGTTGCAATACATATCAGCCACCCTGTATATCCCCAATATCCTTCTTGGGTGAGAAAAATTCGAGTGGACGTTCCTAAGTGTTCTATTAATTTAGTTACACAACCAGGTGTAAATTGTGATATATACTCAAAATGTCTAGTTTGTCTGGGATTTCTCTACGCCTTTGAATCCAGAGAAAATAACAAAGGGTAATGGTCTGTGTAAATCGTGAAAGCCTGCATTCTATCATAGAGTGCTTTATAATCAAGAAAATAGCTAACAGCTCGAGATCAAATGCACTGTACTTTGACTCTGATGCAGTTTATTTCCTTGAAAAGGAGTCTAATGGTTCTACTCTATTTCCTTTAACTTGGTGCAACACTTCGCCTAAGGCCACACTCGAAGCGTCAAACTCGCCAAAATGATTTGGAATTAAACATGTTTGCTACTAGTTTTAATGGTTAAAATGTGTTACTTGTTCCAAAAAGTAAATCAAAGATTAAAAGTTGAACCGTTGTTTACTTTAAGGATTTATATCTAAAATGTAGCATATGATGACTGATATTATTTAGTAAAAGTAAGTCAAAGCCTATACTATCAGGAAAATATGATTGGTATCAAGACCATTTACTAATTAGAAAATAAGCGTTTGAAGCGAATTTTGTAAAAGTAATTATTATGCTGAAACGTTACATAAAGTAGGAAGTGATTCGAAGAAATCATGGAATTTTATTAATAAAACCCTTGGTAGGAAAAAAGATAAAGCATAAAATTAAAAGATACTCAAGGTGAATTATTGTGCAATGACTTAGTGAAAGCTAATGAGTTTAATAAATACTTCTTATCGTGTAATGCTGACTTAAAGGATAAGATGGAAGTTCGCCCTGGTGATACAATAAACTTCTTTCGCACACTTAGTCAGTCGAGACATGTTTTTAAATTACAAAATGTCAGGCTGCAGGAAATGAAGAATATTATTATTAATATGAAATGTGATAAAAGTGCAAGTAGTGACAATATTTCGGAAAGATTTGTGAGGGAATGTGTAAATGAGCTGGCACCAATGTTGATGGAGATTTATATTGTCAGATTTTCCTGATATCTGAAAATACCCAAAATCATCCCTATACTGAAACAAATCAATGCTTCTACCATAGATAAATGTAGGCCAATATCAGTACTTCCAACCATCGACAAAATTCTTGAGAAAGTTTTATTTGATAAACTTTTGTGTTTTTTTGAAGAGAACAATCTTTTATTTGATTTTCAATTTGGCTTTAGGAGGGCTTGTTGAACAGACGATGCTGTTGTGAATGTTGTGCAATACATATGCAAGGGCCTCGATGAAGAATCTAGTGGAGTAGCCGGCGTATTTTTTGATTTCACAAAAGCTTTTTATTTTGTTGATCATGAAGTATTGCTGCGTAAGTTAGATTTGTATAGAGTAAAAGGGTTATTTAGAAGCTATTTCACCAATAGAAAACATTTTGTTCAGATAAATGGATTAAGAAGTTTTTTTTAGATTTTAAAGCACGGTGTACCGCAAGGAAATGGGCTTGGTCCTTTGGTATTTTCGATTTACTTGAATGACTTCGGGAACTTAGGTTTGTCTGGGAAACTTTATATGTTTGCAGATGATGTTTGCATTTTTTATCCGTATAAGCACGACATGGTACTAAAGACACAAATTGAAAGAGATGCCGCCCTCTTAGTTGAATTTTCAAGATTAAATGGCTTGAAACTTAATCCTACTAAAACTAAACTGAATCGTTTTCCACCACATTCTGTCAATCAAAATCATGATTTTAGAGTTATAATCGGTGGGATTGTGATTGAAGAAACTCGCTCAGTTAAATATCTGGGTGTAATTCTTCAGAGTAATATTACTTGGAATTTGCATACTGACGAAATAAAAAAGAAAATAGCCCCAGCCATTGGCATATTATACGAGTATAAATTGAAGTGGAAGCTAGACGAAAGAACTAAAAGCTTGATATTCAACTCGATGATACATTCAAATATTAAATATCTAGCCATTACATATGGTTATAATATGAATAGTAGCTCCTTGAAATCACTTCAAAGCACCAATAAGATTTTCGACAAATTTATTATATACAACTGTTGCTTAAAATATATTTCCTGTATATGGAGTTCATAAATATCACGTTCTCATGTTTGTGTACAAATCTTCTTCATAATATTGGACACCACATTGTACAATTTAAACAAAATGAAAGAAATTTTAATACTAAGAAATTAATCAGATCTAAGGTTACCATTGTGTATGTAGATTACATTGGCGGCGAAAAATATAACGAAAAATCGATTAAAAGAATTTCACAATGTAAGAATGCATGTAAAGATTATTTACTGAATAAATTGGAATACTATTTCTGTGGTCACATGGAAATAACAGCATACGAGTATGTCTGTTTTTGAAACTTTTCAGGAGATAACTTTAAAGGTTTGTATCGGTATAATAAACACAGTGAGATATGCTGCCTTATATAGATAACTAAACGAGGGATCATCCCCAAAATGTGTCACAATATGTAATCGAAAATGGGGAACATTATGGCATTAATAACTCAGTTTAAGCATAACTCGAGTTATGCTGTTGTGCCTTGTGACCACAGATTTATCGTAAAATATACTTATATTTATTTAAATATTATTTTGAATTAAATGTAAATTTGAATTTAATTACTTTATTCTAAACTTAAATTAAGCACTGATTTATTTGTACAACTGAATTATAATATGTTGTCACATGCCTCAAACATGCATATGTGGCGCTGAGGCCGAATTTTAATGAAAGTAATGTTTATAGTACAAATAAATAAATTAAAAAAAGTATTTCGCCACCACTCATCACTCAAATACCATAGAACCAGTGTATTGAATGCTGAAATGAGATCTAAGTGGATAAGCAAGCCACAGCGTCCAACGATAAACAATTACATATTCTTGAAAAGCATTTTGTAAACGCAAATAGAAAGCATTTGGTAGCAATAGTTCAATCAGTCGTCCTTTGTGGTCGACAAGGATTAGCACTAAGTGGATGTTGTGATACATGCAGAATCAATTCAAATGAAACTATTCAAAATGCTATCAATTTTAGAGCCCTGCTAAGGTATCGTACGATAACGGATACAAATTTGAATAGTCACTTGACAAATTCACCACGAAATGCAATGTACATATATGTATATGTGCTTATATCGAATTTCGTACAGACGATTGTCAGATCTAACAATATTGTCAGGATAATGGCGGAAAAATGCAACCCTGTGAACTTACAACCGTGTGACCATACTACTTTTGAACGCAACGTTGGCAGAAAAGTTATTGTAAGACAATAATATTGGTAGACATCTGGCAATAATGTATGTATCACTGTGTATCCGGTACCTTAATGAAAACGATTGGTGATATAAAATTCGTTTGTACATAGCTTTAGTTACGCACGCAAAGTAGTCTCAGTTAGAAATTGTCTCGGTACTATCCAAACAATATACCACTTTTTTCTATATCCTAAAATGGAAATAGCTCCCCAAGAAGCAATTTCTAATAACAGGAATTTCCGTGATTATAAAAAGCACAAACAAGTAAGAAAGTTCAGTCGGGTAAACCGACTAATGAATCCCCTCACCTTGAGCCTCAAAAAAATATTAGCAATTTATTTATTTTTTGTTTTATTTAAATTTTTATCAATTTAAATTGTATTTAATAACTTTAAAATATGTACTGGTATTAAAGTTCAAAGCTGTTTACTTTTGGTAAAACATGGTCAATTTGTCTGAGACGTACTAAAAGGGGCGTCCCAATAACGGTAACTTTTTCTGGACTCTAGGTACTATAAAAGCATTACACTGTACAAAATTTCAAATATTTATATACACTGGTATTAAAGGGGCGTGACAACTTCGCCTATTTTTCTCGAGGTAATAGTGACTAATAAACTAATACTATGTGTAGAATTTCAGAGGATTCAAATAAGTAATATAGAAGTTATTAAATAATCAATATTTCACTAAATGTTAACCCTTTGTGGGGGAGGTACTAGAAGGAGTGGACGAATATGGCCCATCTTCGAACTTAGCCGGAGATAGAAGAAAATATTACCACATACCAAATTTAAGTCAATCGATTACTCCTTTCGAGAGTTATCGTGCGCACCAGCCAGCAGACAGACCGGCGGACGGACATTGCTCATTCGACTTAAAATAACCCAAAACGGATATCCGCCTAGGGTATAAGGTCACTCCTTCGATGACGCATAATTTAAAATGTTGTAACGAGGAAAACTTCATTTCTTATTGAAAGAGTCATATGGGCATCATATTCGTGGGAGATCTTTACCCTCTAGCTCCTCTCTGTATGGGTCAATTTGGTCCTATTTTCGATTAAATCAAAAAGTCCTTAACCCTCTAGCTCCATAACGAGATCTAGAGGGTTAAGATCTTCCACTATATAACACTGACAATAAGAAATCTCTCAGACTTTAACTTACAAAATAATTTTCAGTATTATAGGGTCGCTCATCTGTTTCAAAAATGCTGTTGGGCAGTGTAATTTGTAAATAAAAATTCTTAGCCTAATTGATGGTGAAGTTTATCTTCCAGGACAAAGAATATACGATGTGTTTTACTTGTGAATAAGATTTAAGCAATATTTATGTAAATAATAGTTTTAAAAGTTTAAATGGTGGTGGAGACGTTCTTGCGGGATCCAAAATGTATGTTGTCTTTGACTTACTATGACAAAGATAAACGTACTCGTTATATGTATGTATCCCTTTTTCCAAAATTACTTATTTGTCTTTGTAATCCACGGATTGCTCCAAGAGATCCTCCAATGGTAAAATTTTCGGTAATTGCAGAAATTCCTGTATCTAATCTTGATCTCTCTAGTATAGCTTTCTCATTCCAATTAATAGCAGTAATATGTTTATCGCTGCAAAAAATGAATATCTTCCCTCGATATATGTATCTTTATTATAATTTGATCGGATTTATTTATTGTGTTTTCTACATTAATTGAACAGAACCGCAAGTATCTGTCAGGATTGCCAATTGTAGAGGATATACGGATGTTTACCGATAAAATACATTTCAAGTGTTTTCAACAAAATGTTATATTGAATGATATTAAACAATTAAACTATATTAAATTATAGAAGTAATTAGAAATTACATATCTTATATGCTACTTATTTTCCATCTACACACAAACTTGTAGCACTCGCTATTAAAATCTAGAAGATATCTCAATTTCAAAACTTGTCTCATATGATAATATATATTAGCGGGGCCACGCCAATTGGTCCGATCAGGTAGCTTGCCACCAAATCCATATACACAAAACTATAGCACTCTCGCTAACAAATTGTTCAAGATATCTCAATTGCAACACTTAACTCATATACAACAAAAATTTTCAAAAATTTGTGTTTTCGTGGTCCCGTTTGCACATTAAAATTTAAGAGAAACAATATATCAGGTTATATGCGAATTTTGGCATACATTTAAGGTTGTCCTAGTTAAAACATTTAAGAAGAGCTCTAAGTCAACAAACGTGTTTACAAAATACAACAAACGTAATATTCACATGTCAGGAATTTGTTAACAAATATTTTTTTAAAAGAACGGGGCTTAACGCAATCTTCAAAATTTCAGGGTCCGTTTAGAATATATGGCGCTACATAACTATATTTTCGCAGGATTTTAAATTGGTGCCTTTAAAATTACTTTTAAAATGAGTTTTCCGTCCACGCCTTCGTATAATATATAACTCGAAACATGCCTTTTGAGAACATTTTCCTATTTTCTCAGATTTCATATGCTAACAAAATCAGAAAAAAAATTGTATAGAATGAGCAGAGTATCGAGAAAATGTATTCTGAATTCGGGGATGCTGACTCAAACAGCGATTTTGTTTGACATGGAATGAACGATATATTAATGAGAATGCCGTCCGTTTGTGCACGCATCTCTCGGGAACGGATCGGTCGATTTTCATGATGTTGAGCATAATGGTTTCGTATAGGCCCTAGGATGGACACTATGTAACTACGAAAATGTAAAAGAAGTCGTGTTATTTGGTATTTATTACCCTGGAACCAGAGCAAGTGGTGGTGACTAATACTGACGTGATATTAACAGTAGACGTGGCGTCGCCCATACGTTGCTATACCCACCCTGGTACCAAAGTCAGACATGCCAAATTTCGAAACTCTTGATAAAATAGTGCTCGAAATATTTCATTTTTAAATCTTGTTTTGTGTGGGCGACGCCACGTCTACTGTTAATATCACGTCAGTATTTGACACCACCACTCACTCTGCCCACATAAATAAAAATTCTACAAATTAAAATTGTAAATAATATTGTGACGAGAGTTTTGTAAATTTGAATATACCCCCAATCTTTGTAGTCAATCCTTAATCGAGAACAAAGTGGCGGGATAAGAACAGTGAGCTTCCACAGCCCGAAATGTAAAATTGAAACATTTCGAATATCATTTTGGGGCCATTTTTAAAAATTTGCATGATAGTTCTGAGCGTGATCGGGCCAGTATGTACAGAGGAACATATGCACCAAGAATACTTGACCAAGAAAAAATGGGGGATATCGGATTGGCAAGCGCCCATCTATAACGAAATGAGGAGAACCATTACACCAATCGTGTTGTAGTTTGGAGCGGATTTGACAGCACTCTACGTAATGTAATAAAAAATGATAAGTTGGTGTAACTGCGAGTATACGAAGCGATTATTGGAAACAAAACAAATGGAGAGCGTTATATCCAGGCCCGGGTGCAGGGGGGGTGGTTTGTTGGTTTAAAATTTTACTACTTTTAAAGTTTTATCTCAAAAATGACCTCCTTTTAAATTAAAAAGTTGTACACATAAGAAACTGCAAATGTGCTACACAAGTGTGACTTTAACATTCCGAAAACTGTATACTTCAGAAAATTGCTGTAACAGATTTGTAGTAGATGATGGCAAATATCGTTTACGGCAAAATAGTATAATATATCTGACAGAAAATGTATATGTGGATTCCATTACGAAGTTCATCCTGTGAATAGGTTAGGTTAGGTTAGGTTGAAGAGAGAAGACGTTCGGCCTGTTGTGCGCTCCTTATTTATGATCTTTTTATACCTCACGAGTTACAGAAAATCGGTACTAGGCACTCAGTATCTTCCAGTCATATTCTCTGAGATGAGTCAAGTCTGGCAATATGTCGGACCCGAAATGTTGGGATCTTGCATGTGTGAAAGCCGGGCAGTGACACAGAAAATGTTCCATCGTTTCGTTGTTTTCTCTGCATGCCCTGCATTCGACGTTTCCTGCTAGTCCTATGCGATGAAGATGTGCTTGTAAGCTTGAGTGTTCCGTTAGAACACTCATCATCTTACTAAAATCGATCTTGTTTAGTTTCAGAAGACTTCTTGTTTTCTTTTCATTTGGGTCACCCCACAGTATCTTTGCAGTTGCTCCTACTGTTGCGCTATTCCACACAGTTTTATGAGCCTTCACTGCCCAGTGCTTCAACTCATTTTTCGGGGCTTCGAAAGGTTTCCAATTCTTCATGTTTATTACTCGAAGTTCTCTGCCCTTTAAAGCCAAGTTGTTTGCCCGTTCATTTCCAATCACTCCGTTGTGTCCTGGTACCCAGCAAATACGCAATTGACCATGGGCTGAGTAATCATTTATCGTTCTTTTACAGTCCAACACAGTTCTGGATTTGACCCTTTCCGATGTTATTGCTTTAATCGCCATTTGGCTATCTGTGAAGATGTTGGCATATTTAGGCTTTGTCGTGTTACTGAGCCAGTTCACACACTCCGTGGTTGCTCGAACTTCTGCTTGAAATACCGTGTTAATGTCAGGGAGGCGGAAGTGAAGTTCGACTTCTGGTTCATCAATAAAAAGTCCTAGACCCGTCCTTCCTCCTCGCTTGGACCCATCCGTGTAGCAGCTGGTTCCCACTGGCACATGGGCCAAAGTTCCATTTTCCCAGGAGCGTCTGTCTGGCACAAACGTATCACAGGTAGCTGTAAGCCGCACTTCAGGAATGCGGTCCGAGATTTCTGGCGTTTGAATGTGACCAACAAGATATTCTAAAATCTTCTGATGGTACGACTTGTGGTCTCGATTTATCCATTCACCCATCACTTGTAGACGTCTTGCTGTGAGGGCTGCCTCATACTTTATACGGATGTCTATTGGTTGGATGTGCAGTATAGTCTCCAACGCTTTTGTTGGTGCAGTTAACAACATCTGTGTGCCTTTGTAACTCTTTCTTCCAGATGATCTTTCCAGTACAGTTTCTGATCCAAGATTACTCCCAAGTATTTTACCTTTTTAGTTATAGCAATTGTCTTATTCAGGAATCGAGGCGGGGTAAAACGTGGGATCTTCGTTTTCCTTGTAAATATACATATTTCTGTTTTGTCTGGGTTAACATTTAATCCCCTTGGTTGTGCCCAGTTATATGTATGCTACGGTAAGTGCCTCTTCAGCTCTTCTGCATAATAGATTTGGATGAAAGCCCCTTAGAAGTATTACAACGTCGTCTGCATAACAGACTTGTTTAAGTCCTTCATTGGTGAGGGCTTTTAGGAGACTGTGTATCGTCGTAACCCATAGAAGAGGCGATAAAATGCCCCCCTGAGGTATACCACGATTTACCTTGTCTCTAATTTTTACGTCATATGACCCACAAATAATCCACCTATTCCTTAGCATATTGTTGATCCAGTTTTTCAGCGCCCGGTCAAACTGAAACTCGTCTAAGGACTGGATAAGTGTATCGGTCTGTACATTGTTAAATGCGCCCTCAATGTCTATGCAAACAGCAAGTGTATACATTTCTTTACTGAAGGACTCTTCTATGTGGTGCACTACCTCATGCAGAGCTGTTTCCACTGATCTTCCTTTGACATAGGCGTGTTGTTTGAATTATAGCCTGTCATCCGCTATTTTACTTTTGACCATGTTATCAATTATTCGGTCCATTGTTTTTAACAGGAAAGAAGTTAGGCTAATGGGTCGATAAGCCTTTGGGGTCGTATAACTCGCCTTGCCAGGCTTTGGTATGAAGACCACCCTTGATTCCTGCCAGTTTTTTGGGGTATACAAATGGGTTAGGCATGCAGTGAACACTCCAGCCAGATGAGTTGATACCAGATCCACCTCATTCTGCAGAAGTGCTGGAAATATTCCATCCGGTCCCGCAGCCTTAAAGGGAGAGAAACTTTTTATCGCTTCTTTAACCATACCATCTGTTATATCCGTAATAGGTACTTGATGCAATACATTTTCATTCTGTAACTGTTCCTCTGTTGGTCCAGCATTACCAGTCGGAAAATGAGTTTTCATCAAGAGCCTTACGGTATACTCTATAGTTTCCATACTTTTACCCGTTTCATCCACCAGTGTTTCGGTTTGGACATGAGTTTTTGAGAGGAACTTTTTCATTTTAGACATGCTGTTAACGCTGTCTACCTGTTCACAGAAAAGCCTCCAGGAGTTACGTTTCGCCGATCTAATGATTTTATTGTATTCTTTGAGTCTTCTGTGGTAGTCGTCCCAATATACTGATTGTTTTTTACGTCGAGCTCTGTTGTAAAGTCTGCGGACATCTTTGCCAATCGAGCGAATTTGTCCTGTCATCCAGGGTTTATCAAAGGCAGATTTCCTTTCTCGAAGTGGGCAACTATCTTCGAATGATTTTACAAGAGCCTCGGTAATCTTCTTAACATTGATATCAATGTCTTCTGCACGTAGATAATCGCGTGTAGGCTGCCCCAATCGATTTCTAAGTAGATTTCCGAATTTAGTCTAGTCGGTATTAGCCTTATTACGGAAACTTATTAGGTTTGGCGATGGCCGTGCAATTTTAAACCTTATATAACGGGGGTCTGAATAGGAGTGTTCATCCGAAACCCTCCACTCATGCATCTCATCAATAAGATTTTCTGAACATATCGTTATATCTAATACTTCTTCCCTAATTTTGTTAACAAAGGTTGCAGTGTTTCCTATGTTAAGAGTTATGAGGTCATTTGTATTCAAAAATTCGATAAGGGCGTGTCCCCTTTTATTGGTGTTAGTACTACCCCAAGCGATATGATGGGAGTTGGCGTCACATCCAGCTAATAACTCATTACTTGTGTGTTTGGATTCCCTCACCAGACGTTGTAATTCCGACGTAGGTGGCAATGTCGGCGCATCGAATGGCAGATATATTGACGCCAGGTACATATTTCCATTACCTTGCCTCAGCACCGTTGCGTCCGATGTTGACAACTCTGGAGAGAAAATAAAACATAAGTTTTTATAGCACAGAATACAAGTCCTTGGACGAGTACCAGTACACCACCTGGTCTGATCAGAAAACTACAACATCTGCATTTCAGTTGTTGATGGCTATAAAAACGTTGTATTTTCAAGTTTCGGTCCACGTAGTTCATTCAGTTCACTGCTTGGCATTATCATTAAGTCGCGTACTTCAAAGTGAAAATCAAAATTTAGCTGAATCCGTCCATCTGGCAGAAAATAATGGAAGGAATTGATGGACATGCGCGAACATTTTACTCACCATTTTGGAGAGAGAACAAGACATTCAAATCAAGAAGCCCAGGATTGCGGCCTGACAAAGTCATCGTTGCAATGTTGATGCAACAAATATTGAAGAATAGTACAAGATTTCGACATGTATTCCATATCTAGATTTATTCATCACTCAACTCGAAGATCGCTTTTTGAAACATCGTGGAATTTTGTCAAATATCCGATGTATTTTTCCATCTAAAATGGCAATACTATATAAAGAAAATTGTAAAATTTTTTTTAAAAATATTCATCAATTTAGTCTGATAGTTCTTTTGTAGTACGGATTAGTGAAGTGAAACTTTGGAGAAGAAGAATTGAAGCGGAGAATGGCAGAAATTCCCTGAATGCTCTTGATATATGTAATATAGATGCATTTCCAAACGTTCACAAAATATTGACAGTGATGGCGGTGTTACCTGTGACTACAGCGACAAACGAACGCTCTTTTTCTACATTGCCTCGGCTGAATAATTACTTGCGGTAAACGATGACTGAAAATCGTTTATTTATCGAGACATTCCAATAGATGTTAACGCAGTATTAGACAATTTTTTTATTTCGCCTCGTCGTGTCAATTTATTAAAACATTATAATTAATATATGATTTAAATTAATACAATTCTTAATGAAAATATTACCTAAGTATTTTTTAATGTTAATCACCATACATATATGTAACGGGTTTTCCAATAGGGATGATATGATTTTGAAGTGACGTTTCGGCCATTTGTAATAAGTCATGATCTGTCATTTGTTTTTCATTGTATTCAGTAGTGTTTACAATTTCATGGAGAGATATACGCAAGAACAACGTTTACAAATTATGCAGTTTTATTATCAAAATAATCGTTCTCCAATTGCAACTTTTCGTGCGCTAAGTCCATTTTTTTTAAATCCAAAAAATTACTTTCCAGTCGACCTACGACCTTGACACCCATGAGCAATATCTCTCGTTAAGAGCTATCCTCTTGCCATTGACCGATTCCCGATACCGTACCGTTAAGGAGCTAGAGCAAAAATAAACTTTCCGTTTACATTTGAAAATGATGCTAAGTCCATTTTTTTTTAATCCAAAAAAAAAAACACTTTCCAGTCGACCTACGACCTTGACACCCATGAGCAATATTTTAGCTCTCGTTAAGAGCTATTGACTGATTGTGGATAGTGCCACATGGCAAATGAAATAATTGAATTGTTGCGAGAAAAGTTTGGAGATTCGATTATTTCAAGAAATTGTGATACTGAATGGCCTCCAAGAAGTTGTGATTTAACAGCATTAGACTACTTCTTGTGGGGTTATTTGAATTCATTTGTCTTTCGAAATAAACCAGACTCTCTTCATGCTTTACAAGTCAATATTGAACGTTTTCATGACATTCGACTTGATTTAGGTGTGTTTTTTTTCAAATAAATCATATCACTCTTATTGGAAAACCCTGTATATGCATTATAAACCATAGATTTTTAATAAAAAAAATTTTGGTACCATATGTGAAACCATTTGGAAGATATTGATGTGGACGAAGAGATATTGGGAAAAAAAACATTGCACAAATGTAGTATCACTTTTCATAGAAATCTACATGACCCAAAAGTCAATGTAGGAAAGTTGGTAGAAAATTTTGGCTTTGCCCTGTATGTATGTCTCGAGCTTTTTTAAAGCTAGAACTTCTGCTGTTTGAGAGACTAGTTTTGCATACAATACTCACAATTGAAACATAAAAGGATCGAGTTCTCATTTCTCTAAAGTTCTTATACGACTTACATATCACATGGTTCTATTTCACTAAAATGGAATTTAAGGCAACTCAGCGCATTGTGTACATCTATAACGATGGATATAACAGTGTATTTGTTTTAACTAATAATGCTTTTGTAATATAAAAAAGTTGGTATGTGGATTTGATGTTGCAACAACCAATAAAATATGATTTTATTGCTTGTCAAACCTTATTTTTACCTTAAATAAGTATAAAGGTTGATTTTTAAATATTTTATAGTTTCAGCACACCAAAACTAGTAAATTATATCACAACCAAAATAAATTGCAAATAAATAATAAATGAATGCCTTTAGTTACTCTTTGGGTATGAAACATTTCTTTTTGTGAGATAACTTGGGATGAAGATAAATCACTAGTATTGAAATGGGTCGCATTGAGATTAGTTAACAGCGATCAAATTACGCGAGAATGGTATTCATTGACAATAACACCAATAACCAATTTTTATTACATGTAATTTTTGAATGCTTATATTAGATATATTATGTTTTAATCCAAATGCCTTTTGCTGCACTTAAACACACGAACAGAAAACCCACATCAGTGAATTTATTATGAACAACCACTCGACACGATTCCGTCAAATGAAATAAGAGGCCTGAACAGTACTAACGAGTGCTTATCATATGGCTTCTGGATAGCCCTCGAATAAGTTGTCCCTTTTAAGATACAAGTATACAATTTAAAGTTTTTGGTTCGTACATTGAGATATATTTGATCGATTTATTGCGTTTCTATTCGCCCATTTCCATCCGCTATCTAATAACAATGTTCTCATTCTTGCGCACATATGGGTTTGACTGATAGGCGGGGTAAAAATGTAAGTCCTTTCATCCAATTGCGTAGACAAACATGTATTATGGTTGTGATTGCATGTGAGGGATGCTAACACGTTTTTGATTTGCTGTTTTATTTCTGCTTTCCATTCATTGGTTGGGTTTAACAGGCATATCGTTGAGCGAGATTGTTCATTCGCTACCGGTTAAATGGATACTCACACAATGAGTTTCCTCTACATCATCACTGGTTGTCGGTTGCCTCAGCAAATGACGGACAGGCAACGTTAAATACGATATGCAGGTTACGAAACCCAAGCAAAGAGTAATTTTTAATATCATTCAAATATAACTCTCTCATTCATTTCATTGTAAACAATACGTGGGCTGCTACAGCACACTATTAATTATTAAATCAGTTTGAGATTGAACAAATTTCCTATGTGCTATTACAATGAAAGTATAATAATTTATAAAATCGCATTGAATAAGTGGGATAATATTACACATACTATCGGCAAGCATACTCGTAATTTGCCGAAGTATTTCTTTCGGAGAATAGATTATTTCCTTTCAGAAAACATTATTTTCAAAATTAAAACGAAAACGCGTTATAGCAAAATAAATTATTTATTGAGTAAGGCGTGAGATTACCCTGAGACTACCCACAAGAGACTTGTTCTTAAAATACTGCCAGTTTGAGTCCACTGTCATCATGACTTTACACCCTGGTGAAAATTTTGTCCAAGGGATATGGATAATAGTTTCTGGTGTAATTTGGTGTCACAAACACGAAAAAATATTAAAAAAAATGTTTATGGTAAATTTATTTTTTAATTCCTACTTAATAATAATTTTTCAAGTATAAGCATGATTGAGCCGTGTTATGCGTTAAATTAAATGGCTACATATGCTGCAAATTATGAGGGCTACATATGCTGCAAATATCACTTTCACATAGAACTTTGGTTTAGTAACAGTCGTCAAAAATACGAGAAAAAAATGATTTTATTTAAAAAACACTTTTTCCTGGTACAAAAAAAAACATAAAAAATAGAAAAAAGTCGAAAAATTATTTTATCACATTTTTTAAAAGCCAGCATGCTAACGAAGAAAACACTGTATATTTGAAAAAACTAGGGATAGATGTAAAAGGTATGAGCCATTTTGTAAATGTTAGGGAAATTCAAAAAAATCTTGTTTCATATTTTTCCGTTTTTAAATAATGTTTTTGCTTATATTGAATTCGCCATATGTGAGAGAGTCATATAAGAGACATTGCACTTGCATTTTATTTTATGAGGATTGATGTCAGACATAAAATTATAGAGAGGGCGAGGTTTTATGGCCGTTAGTATCCCTCTATAAAATATTATATGCAATGTGTGTGGTCATTTAACAATATTTGTTGTTTTTTATTTACGAGGTTTGCATTCGTTTGCGCATTTTAAGAGCATGGACATCCCAGTCGTATATACAGTTACTAAAATTATATGTACAAAGTAGTACGCGGCAGTCTTGAAAATATTGGGTTTCTACGTTCGAAGCAACATATATGTCAGCTACAGGTACTGCAACTTATGTACCTTAAACCCGGAATTAATGAAGGAAATTTCTTATTAATAAATTAGTGTAATTCAGCGCCTTAAAGAGATAAGTCGATTTCCCGATAAATATTATAAAGTTATATTTCGAAGTGTGAGTAAAAGGCAAAGAACTTTTCAATGTGTAAATGATCCCGACAATTTCTGCTACATCTGCGGAAATTATGTAATTAAAAAATCGACGTTCGTTTAGTAAAATAATAGAAGAAATATATGTGCAATATTTTGGTATACGAGTTAAAAATATAAACGAATCGTGGACACCTAGTATTTTGTGTAATTCGTGCCATTTAAATCTTACTCGATGGAGTAGTGGAAGCATGCGGTAAGTACTTTACAATTAATGTATTACAATATTGTGTGGAATAAAACGTTTTAATTTTAGACATCACGTACAATTTGGAATGCCAATGATTTGGAGACAACATTTCATTCACGATACGGACTGCAATTTTTGTCTAAGTAAACAGATTGGAGTAGGATGGAGCATTCGCTGGAATTACGCTGAAGTAAAATCTGTCACTTTGCAAGTTGCACATTCGGAAACAATACCAATTCCCAAGTGTCCAAGTATAGCTAACAGCCAAATTACGGAAACATCACCAAGTTCAACTGAGTATTCAACTCTGAGCGATTCAAGTTTCAGTTAGAAGTCATCGCTTTTAACTCAGTTTCAACTCAATAATATAGTGAGAGATTTGGAACTGACCAAAGATAAGGCAGAACTACTTGCATCTCGGATGAAACAGTACAATATTTTGGCCCCATATGTTAACATATCATATTACAGAGTCCGTGACATACCTTACAAACAATTTTATACAACTGTGGATAACATATGCATTTGCAAGGACATTCCCGGATTGTTCGAGGAACTTAATCAAACATACAATTCAAAGGAATGGCGGTTATTTGTTGACAGCAGTAAAGAAAGTTTGAAAGCAGTACTTTCGCACAACGGAAATGAAATCGTCGATTCCCATTGCTCATGTTGTCAACAATAAGGAATCATACAAAACAATGGCTAAATTGATAAAATACATAACAAATGAACATCATGACTGGAAAATATGTTGCTATTTAAAAGTAGATGTTATGTGGAATGCAATGCTGATATACAAAATATTGCTGTTTTTTATGCCTCTGGGATAGCCGTGCTCGCGAAGATCACTACAGAAGAAAGAAATGACCAAAAAGAAAATACATTACATTGGGTAAAAGCAACGTAAAATATACACCTCCTGCAAAAAGAAAACATTATTTTGCCACACTGCATATTAAGCTAGGGCTCTTTAAAAATTTTGTAAAAGCCTTAAGGAAAGATGGCAATTCACTCTTATATTTAAAAAGTTTATTTAAATGTCTTTCTTTTCAAAAAACCGAAGAAGGCGTTTTTTGACGGGCCTAAAATAAGGAAACTGATGAAAGATGTAAACTTCGAATCATATTTGACGTCGGATGAAATTGCAGCATGTAGGTCGTTTAAGCTTGTAGTTTCAAATTTCCTTGGATCCAATAAAAGCCCGCAATATTAAAAAATGATTAATGATTTGTTAAAAAATTATGAAAAAATTGGTCAGCAATATATTTTTCTATATTTATGTATATAACACATATGTATGTATTCTTCTAAATTATTTTTCGCTTTATGTATTCCAATAGGTGTAAATATGTACCTCAAAATTCATTTATTGCATTCTCATTTAAACTTTTTCCCCGAGAATATTGGCGACGTAAGTGACGAACATGGCGAAAGGTTTGACCAAGGAATGAAGTCCATCTAGCGGCGTTACCAAGGGCACTGGGACGATGAAGAAGAATGATGGAAGATTATATTTGGTTCCTCATTAGAGAACCCGATTCCGATATTTACAAATGTCAACAAAGAACTCACAATTATTTCTAATGAAACTTGTACATGTAAATAAACTCAAATGTACATAATATAAATAAAAGTAACAAATAAAATCGCTATTTAAACATTAAATAAAACAAAAAAGTTTTTGAAACTCTCTTACCTCTACCAAAAGAGCTATAATTTCTACATTTATCCATAGATCAGTTCGTCAAATAGGCATTATTTTCTTCGCTAGGATGCAAGCTTTTACAAAATAAATATTTTTTTAGATTTTTTATGTTTTTTTCGTCCCAGGAATTTTCGTTTTTTAAAAAAATCTACAATTTCCAATTTGTTTAATGACTGAAAATATCTCGTCCACTTAGAAACAGTGGTTAAGTACTGTTCCTAAGTGAACGAGATATTTCCAACATTGGTAGCCCACATTAATAGCTTCAATTTAACGTACAAGTCGACCTGATCGTGCATATAAGGGTATCTTCGACGATAATAGTATTTTTAATATAACAATTAAAAAAAAATGTATACAAAAAAATTGTTGTTTTGATTTTATATAACAGTATACCACAATCCATACAAAAAAAATATTTTTTAGGTCTGAGAATCAAAAAAAAAATGTTGTTGCATAGTGTAATCGATGCTGCTAAAAATGCACACACTGATAGGAAAAGATTCATCATGACGAAGAATTTGTACATCATCACGATTATTTGTTCGTCAAAAGTTAGCTAACGTACGGAATAATCCTAAAACTTTTGTCCTTAGGATGATCACATTTCATCCCTACGATGAATCGAGTTCATTACCACGACGAATCATATTCATCACCACGATGAACACCATTCATCACCACGACGATGTCATGCCCCCTACTATTAAAATTTTAATACACGATTTTTTAGCGAGAGTGCTGTAATTATACCCTCACTTTAGTGTGACGAGGGTATATATCATTTGCTACGGAAAAAGTGTAACACGTCGAAGGAGTGACCTAAGACCCCAAGTATGTTCGGAGGAAATCCGTTTTGGGTTATTTTAAGTCGAATGAGCAATGTCCGTCTGTCTGTCTGTCTGTCTGTGTGTCTGCTGGCTGGTGCGCACGATAACTCTCGAAAGGAGTAACCGATTAACCTCAAATTTGGTATGTGGTAATATTTTTTTCTATCTCCGGCTAAGTTCGAAGATGGGCCATATTGGTCAACTCCTTCTAGTACCTCCCCCACAAAGGGTTAAAATGTTGTGAAATATTAATTCTTTAATAACTGCTATACTACTTATTCGAATCTTTTGAAATTCCACACATAGTATTAGCTTATTAGTCGTTATCAACTCGAGAAAAATGGGCGAAGTCGCCACGTCCCTTTTGGTACCTCCCACACAAATGCACCATTTTGCACCAAAAGTTAACAGCTTATAACATTAATAACAGTGTATAAAAATACTTGAAATTTTGTACAGTATTATGCTTTTATATTGCCTACAGTCCAGGGAAAAATGGGTGTTGTTGTCACGCCCCTTTTGGTACCTCCCACACAACGGTACCTTTTTGCACCAAAAGTTAACAGCTTATAACATTAAAACCAGTGTATAAAAATACTTGAAATTTTGTACAGTGTAATGTTTTTATAGTGTCTATAGCCCTGTGAAAAATGGGCGTTATTGCCACGCCCCTCTTTGTACCTCCCACACAAAATTCCCAAATCATACCACAATTTAATGTCTTATAACGTTTATACCAGTGCACATAAATGCTTATAAGTCGGCACAGTGCAATGAATTTAAAGTATCTAATGTTCAGCAAAAAAAAGGTGTATTTGATAAACCCTTTCTGGTAGCTCCCACACAAATTGACAGAATAATTCGAGTAATATTCAATATTACATTACTCACAAAGTGAGGGTATACCTTAGTCGGTTTACCTGACTGAAACTTTCTTACTTGTTTTGTGTATATTTAACTGATGGTAGTCTACGAGATTAGTCCCAAAATGTGTGGGCGTGGCCCGCCCATATACGCCAAATTTTTAAATTGAGATATCTTACACGATTTGTTAGCGAGAGTGCTGAAATTTTGCGTATATGTATTTGGTGGTAGTCTACGTGACTGGTCCAAAAATGAGCGGGATCCGTTATATGGGCGTGGCCCTGGCCTTATAAGCCTAATTTTGAAATTGAGAAATCTTGCACAATTTATTAGCGAGCTGTAATTTTGCAATGTATCTGGTGGCAGTCTACGTGATTGGTCAAAAAATGGGTGGGATCAGACTAATGGGCGTGGTACCGACCGAGTGAGTCATGTTTTGAAATTGGAATATCTTGCACAATTTGTTAGCAATAGTGCTGTAATTTTGTGTATATGTTTCTGGTAGTTGTCTACGTGATTGACCCAAAAATGGGCGGGATATGTACAGTGGGTGTGGCCCCGGCCATATAAGTCAATATTTTAAATTGATATATCTTGCACAATTTGCTAGCGAGAGTGCTGTAATTTTGTGTTTGATCTATCTTGAGAAATTTGTTAGAGAGATCAATGTAATTTTGTGCATTAATATTTTGTGTCAGTCTACGTAATTAGTCCAAAAATGAACGGGATCGGAAGTCTGAAGTCTGAGGCAACGAATTGGACCGGGTCCAGCTAGTTTTATATAAAAAATAATCACATCAAGTAATGTATTTGCCAACAGACCGCTTTCACAAATGTTTCACATCGCATATCTTACTTTGTTTTCCTGTAGGTGTTGACGTTGCCGTAAAGGGTGAATAAGTTGATGATTCTCATGATGAATAGATAGTCTTAATTAGATAGTCTTATTAGATTTTTTTAATTAAACTTTTACAACAAATTATTTAAGTGAGGTAATTAGTACGCTATAACTATAACTATAAATTGATTCATATATCATATTTTCAGCAAAATGGTCAAATAAATATTTTAGTCGTGGGAATGAAACCTTATCGTTCCCTCGACGAATTTCGAAATCACCAAAAACATGGCATGATGATCGTGTTCGTTCTATTGACGTACAAAAACATCGCAGGTACGAAACTTTTCGTCACCAGTACGAAGATATATTGACGAAACTGATTCGTCATGATGACGAACGGTTTTTCTATCAGTGCAAAATGGGAATAATTTGGCTTTTCTCTGTCAACATTTTGTTGTTGTATTTTAATATTGTACTGCAAACTTCGTAAGCTTGAAGATATCCTAATGAAAAGTTATGATTAACAGCGGAAGAGTAAAGTAGACGCATAAGAATCTAGAAAAAGAGAGTCCACAATTAAAATTCCCTTTCCATATCACAGAAATATTATATATACTAAAGTTCGACAAAATGTATTTTTTGACTGAAGGTGAAATCCAAAATTCGGAGCCGAAGGCAAATTGTTTTCAGACATCCATTTAGAACCCACCAAAATGCATAGGGTTCAACAGGCAAACTATCGCTTCAAATTTAGGTTAAATTATTAGTTCAGTTAAGTTATTTAATATTGTAGATTATCATTAGGGCATGACAGGGCCGTGCGCAGGATTTTGTTTTGGGGGGTTTTCACATATGGTACCCATTTTTTTATTAAAAATCAATGGTTGGCATTTTTAATGCATATACATATTTTTATAGTGAAATACTACCCAAAATACTGTAATATTTTCATTAATAATTGCATTAATTTAAATCTATAAATATATTAGTTGTATTAATGTTTTAATAAATTGAAACGACGAGGCGAAATAAAAAATTTGTCTAATACTGCGTTAACATCTATCTATTTAAACGATTTTCAGTCATGGTTGAACGTGAGTAATTTATCATCCGACGCAATGTTGAAAAAGAGCGTTCGTTTGTCGCTGTAGTCACAAGTAACACGGCCATCACTATCAACATTTTGGAAATGCATCTATTTTACATATATCAAGAGATTCCGGTGAATTTCTGACATTCTCTGCTTCAATTCTTTTTCTCCAAAGCTTCACTTCACTAATCCACACTTCAAATTGATAAATATTTTTCATATAATTGTTTAAAATTTTCTTCATTTATTGCCATTTTAGATGGAAAAAGACATTGGAAATTTGACAAAATTCCACGGTGTTGAAAAGCGATCTTCGAGATGAATGATGAATAAATCCAGATATAGAATATGTGTCGAAATCTTGTAATATTCATCAATATTTGTTGCATCATCATTGCAAGGATGGCTTTGTCGGGCCGCAATCCTAGTTTTCTCGATTTGAATGTCTTGTTCTTAACAAAATATTTTAATAGACGAAAAAATCGCTCCAAAATGCTGAGTAAAATTTTCGCGCAAGTCTTTGTATTTTCTGCCAGATGGACGGATTCAGCTAAATCTTGATTTTCATTTTGAAGTACGCGACTTAATGATAATGCCAAGCAGTGAATGTCTGAACTACGTGGACCGAAACTTGAAAATCCAACATTTTAATAGCCATCAACAACTTAAATGCTGATGTTGTAGTTTTCTGAGGTGGTGTAGATGCATTCCCAATCCTCGATAACGGCTACTTGTAGGTGAAGATATATTTCAACAGACTCATGTTGTTCTACCAATCGAGTTGCGCAATACCGCTTTAATTTTTGCTTTTTATCGTCACGGAGATTGTTGTTAGAAATTGCTTCTTGAAGAGCTATTTGCCTTTTAGGATATTGAAAAAAGTGGTATATGGTTTGGATAGTGCCGAGACAATTTCTAATTGGGATTACTTTGCATGCGTAACTTACAACCAAGTTGAAGTTGTAAGCTGCACAATGTGAATACAGTGCTAAGCTGTACTTTTCTTGGATATATGCTTGCACCTCATGAAATTTTCCGTTCATTGCTCTTGCGTCGTCATAGCATTGTCCAAATAAATACGTACAATTAATACCAGAAGTTTCGAGAATAACATCAGCTAAACCTTTTCCATCGAACTGTTTTGTTGGGACGAAACTCAAAACATCTTCGCAAATTTTATATCGCCCAACGTTTTCGTTAAGGCACCGGATATACATTGAAACTTGCTCAACCCCTGAAATATCAGCAAATTCGTCCACCATGACGTTGAAAGCTTTGGAATTATTGATTCTCTTAATAAGATGTCGGTGTATAAGAGTGTGGCAAATACTCGTACTTATAATTTCATTTTGAACACGATTCAGCGTTTCGTGGTGAATTTGTAAAGTGACTATTCAAATTTGAATCCGTTATCGCCCGATACCTTAGAATGGCTCTACAATTCCATCATTTTGAATAGTTTCATTTGAATCGATTCTGCTGGTATCACAACTTCCTGTTAGTGCTAAGCCTTGTCGACCACAACGGACTACTGTTTGAACTATTGCTTCCAAATGAGTTTTATTTTCGTTTACGACCTGCTTTTCCTGAATTTGTAATTGTTTATCGATGGACGCTGTAGCTTGCTTTTCTACATTAGATCTCATTTCAGCTTTCAATATGTACCGACCACGCTATACAAATTCTCCGACCACCAAAATTGCCTATACTCTGAATGATTGTATTTTCGAGCTTCCTGCTCCACTGCCAGAAATTTTATCTTTCAGTGTATCTTAACTGGCCTACTATTGTACCATACAACTTTACCCTCAACAATATCAGCTGATATATGCTTGAATTAATCTCATTTTTATCCCCACCCCATTCGGCTTGTCGATAAAAAGAGTCTACCAGGTCACATTTTTGGACACCAACTTCCTTTTTGATTCGACTGCGAAACCATAAACATTGAGTTGTCTTCATTTTTAAATCAACAAAAATTTCCAATCATCATCCGTACAACAAAATGTCCCAGCCAAAACCGAAGTAAGTGACATCGATCTTGCCCGTGACAATAAATCTGAAATAAATCACAGATTAATTAAATCTAGCTATTCCTTCCATTGGAAACGAAATTTCCACAACCACAGTATCTTCCTTCCGGGAAATTTTAGACGGTAAGTCTACTGGAGTTTGTCCAATGACAATTCATTGGAAGGTCCCAGAATTGTTTGCGACAAAAGGTAATATTCCATCTGCGTAATTTCTATTCCAATCAAGTAGTTGTATCAGCTAAATCCTTCCGTAGGCTTTGACAAGCAAAACTGATCTGGATGCGTCGAATAATTGGCTTGGCAGTCTTTCCCAATACCCCGTGCGTAATTATTTCTGGAGAGTCATAAACGGTCAGACAGACGATCATAATTATACGCGAGAGGTTTTTTGTTTCTATTTGTTTTCTGACTGTCCGTCCTTCTACGCTGTAGCAAAGCAACAAGCGAACTTGCAAACAGAACAAATTGAACAGCAAGAAGTCAACACCGAAATCACGCGGTATGATTTATATAGAAGTATAAAATAACAAAACAAACCAATAAACACCAAAAGACGCATCAAATAGTGAAAATGTAAACGCCTAGCGTGATTTCGGCAGAGCTATTAAAGCTCACAAGAAGCATCAAATCAAACATAATTCGTGAAAATTGAGCGAAGCAACTAACCTCCACCAGCTCTAAGAAATGCCCATCCAGACGATCCGTGGAAGCAACACATAAAGAGGAGGTTGCAAGGACCCCCTTTCGTAAGGACCACACGAAGAGACACTCCACCGAGGAGACAGGATAAGTCGCTAAGAACGATGTGCCCAAAGTCACCTATGTATGTTTGAATGTTAGAGGTATATAGTGATTAGGTTCATAACGTGATCAGCCATGTATTTTCAAAACTAAGTATAATTAGATTCCCATAGGTATGGTCCTAAAAACTCTATCTGAACATATACTTTTAATTATACCCTCACTTCAGTGTAACGAGGGTATATATCGTTTGCTACGGAAAAAAGTGTAACACATCGAAGGAGTGATCTAAGACCCTAAGTATGTTCGGAGGAAATCCGTTTTGGGTCATTTTAAGTCGAATGAGCAATGTCCGTCTGTCTGTCTGTCTGTCCGTCTGTCTGTCTGTCTGTCTGTGTGTCTGCTGGCTGGTGCGCACGATAACTCTCGAAAGGAGTAACCGATTGACCTCAAATTTGGTATGTGGTAATATTTTTTTCTATCTCCGGCTAAGTTCGAAGATGGGCCATATTGGTCCACTCCTTCTAGTACCTCCCCCACAAATGGTTAAAACGTTGTGAAATATTGATTCTTTAATAACTGCTATACTACTTATTCGAATCTTTTGAAATTCCACACATAGTATTAGCTTATTAGTCGTTATCAACTCGAGAAAAATGGGCGAAGTCGCCACGTCCCTTTTGGTACCTCCCACACAAATGCACCATTTTGCACCAAAAGTTAACAGCTTATAACAATAATAACAGCGTATAAAAATACTTGAAATTTTGTACAGTATTATGCTTTTATATTGCCTACAGTCCAGGGGAAAATGGGTGTTGTTGTCACGCCCCTTTTGGTACCTCCCACACAAAGGTACCTTTTTGCACCAAAAGTTAACAGCTTATAACATTAAAACCAGTGTATAAAAATACTTGACATTTTATACAGTGTAATGTTTTTATAGTGTCTATAGCCCTGTGAAAAATGGGCGTTATTGCCACGCCCCTCTTTGTACCTCCCACACAAAATGCCCACATCATACCACAATTTAATGTCTCATAACGTTTATACCAGTGCACATAAATGCTTATAAGTCGGCAAGTGCAATGAATTTAAAGTATCTAATGTTCAGCAAAAAAAATGTGTATTTGATAAACCCCTTCTGGTACCTCCCACACAAATTGACAGAATAATTCGAGTAATATTCAATATTACATTACTCACAAAGTGAGGGTATACCTTAGTCGGTTTACCCGACTGAAACTTTCTTACTTGTTTTTCACTAGCGTTATGTAGAGTAGATTCACCGCACAACATATATTAAAACTTGATGTAGAGGCAAATATTTTCGTGACACCTAATACCCAGCATGTGAAGACATCGAACGAAAAGGGTCCTCTTCAGCATCGATGGAGATACAAGTATGTACACATGTAAGTAAGCAACCACGCAAATGTTGTTGTATTATTATTGCACAAAGTCTAGCTTTTACGATATGCAAGGCAAACACCAAAACAGTAGAAAGGGTGACTTTTATGAAAAGAAACAATAAAATTCTAAAAATTGTCCGTTATTAATCAACAGAAAGAATCAATCCATCCCATATCGATGCTCTAATAAAAGGGTGCTGCGAGTAGCTATATATGTAATTGAATGGTTTGCTTGCTTTGCTTATCTTAAAACGTTCATCAAGTTTTTTTATGAAGTGTGTGTAATGTCAAAGTTTTGAAGAAATGTAGAAATTCACCCACAAGATACCTTAGAAATTTAGATCTTTAATTCGTCTACTAAGTGCTATAATTTAACGAATTGAATTCTTGTTCTCTACTAAGACATGTTAGAATTAAAAATAGTACTTAATTTTTATGAAAGCAAGGCAGCATTTCCGCTGTCATATTTCACTTAATTTAAATAAGAATTGGTTTAGATAATAAATGAAATCCTTGTTATTTACATGAATTCCAACTAGAAAAAATGTGTGTTTATACGCGCCATGACACTAGTAATGTGATAGACTAAAGTCAAAGTTTCAGTTCTGGTTTTAGGTTGAGGTTGAAGAGAGGAGACGTTTAAACGTCTCATGTCCATGGACATACACTTAAGCCAGTGGTTCGGCCTGTTGTGCGCT
Organism: Eudasyphora cyanicolor; assembly: GCA_963930755.1. NCBI lineage: Eukaryota > Metazoa > Arthropoda > Insecta > Diptera > Muscidae > Eudasyphora > Eudasyphora cyanicolor. Next base: position 142,410,359 of record OZ005734.1, read on the forward strand.
CCTTATTTATGATCTTTTTATACCTCACGAGCTACAGAAAATCGGTACTAGACACGAATTTTCTCAGTATCTTCCAGTCATATTCTCTGAGATGAGTCAAGTCTGGTAATATGTCTGACCCGAAATGTTGGGATCTTGCATGTGTGAAAGCCGGGCAGTGACACAGAAAATGTTCCATCGTTTCGATGTTTTCTCTGCATGCCCTGCATTCGTCGTTTCCTGCTAGTCCTATGCGATGAAGATGTGCTTGTAAGCTTGAGTGTCCCGTTAGAACACTCATCATCTTACTAATATCGATCTTGTTTAGTTTCAGAAGACTTATTGTTTTCTTTTCATTTGGGTCACCCCACAGTATCTTTGCAGTTGCTCCTACTGTTGCGCTATTCCACATAGTTTTATGAGCCATCACTGCCCAGTGCTTCAACTCATTTTTCGTGGCTTCGAAAGGTTTCCAATTTTTCAAGTTTATTACTCGAAGTTCTCTGCCCTTTGAAGCCAAGTTGTTTGCCCGTTCATTTCCAATCACTCCGTTGTGTCCTGGTACCCAGCAAATACGCAATTGACCATGCATGGGCTGAGTAATCATTTATCGTTCTTTTACAGTCCAACACAGTTCTGGATTTGACCCTTTCCGATGTTATTGCTTTAATCGCCATTTGGCTATCTGTGAAGATGTTGGCATATTTTGGCTTTGTCGTGTTACTGAGCCAGTTCACACACTCCGTGATTGCTCGAACTTCTGCTTGAAATACCGTGTTATGGTCAAGGAGGCGGAAGTGAAGTTCGACTTCTGGTTCATCAATAAAAAGTCCCAGACCCGTCCTTCCTCCTCGCTTGGACCCATCCGTGTAGCAGCTGGTTCCCACTGGCACATGGGCCAAAGTTCCATTTTCCCAGGAGCGTCTGTCTGGCACAAACGTATCACAGTTAGCTGTAAGCCGCACTTCAGGAATGCGGTCCGAGATTTCTGGCGTTTGAATGTGACCAACTAGATATTCTAAAATCTTCTGATGGTACGACTTGTGGTCTCGATTTATCCATTCACCCATCACTTGTAGACGTCTTGCTGTGAGAGCTGCCTCATACTTTATACGGATGTCTATTGGTTGGATGTGCAGTATAGTCTCCAACGCTTTTGTTGGTGCAGTTCTAAATGCCCCGCTTATGCCCGCTTAGACAGCACATACGTGGCATTTTTTGCAAAGGTATTACGTTGCACTTCTTGTCCATTGATGTCCACCACACTACAGATGCGTAGGTGATTATTGGTCTAATCACGCTCATGTAAAGCCAGTGAGTCATATTTGGACGTAGTCCCCATTTTAAACCTAAACGACCAACATCTGTGTGCCTTTGTAACTCTTTCTTCAAGATGATCTTTCCAGTACAGTTTCTGATCCAAGATTACTCCCAAGTATTTTACCTTTTTAGTTATAGCAATTGTCTTATTCAGGAATCGAGGCGGGGTAAAACGGGGGATCTTCGTTTTCCTTGTAAATAGACATATTTCTGTTTTGTCTGGGTTAACATTTAATCCCCTTGGTTGTGCCCAGTTATATGCTATGTTAAGTGGCTCTTCAGCTCTTCTGCATAATAGATTTGGATGAAAGCCCCTTAGAAGTATTACAACGTCGTCTGCATAACAGACTTGTTTAAGTCCTTCATTGGTGAGGGCTTTTAGGAGACTGTGTATCGTCGTAACCCATAGAAGAGGCGATAAAATGCCCCCCTGAGGTATACCACGATTTACCTTGTCTCTAATTTTTACGTCATATGACCCACAAATAATCCACCTATTCCTTAGCATATTGTTGATCCAGTTTTTCAGCGCCCGGTCAACCTGAAACTCGTCTAAGAACTGGATAAGTGTATCGGTCTGTACATTGTTAAATGCGCCCTCAATGTCTATGCAAACAGCAAGTGTATACATTTCTTTACTGAAGGACTCTTCTATGTGGTGCACTACCTCATGCAGAGCTGTTTCCACTGATCTTCCTTTGACATAGGCGTGTTGTTTGAATTTTAGCCTGTCATCCGCTATTTTACCTTTGACCATGTCATCAATTATTCGCTCCATTGTTTTTAACAGGAAAGAAGTAAGGCTAATGGGTCGATAAGCCTTTGGGGTCGTGTAACTCGCCTTGCCAGGCTTTGGTATAAAGACCACCCTTGATTCCTGCCAGTTTTTTGGGGTATACGAATGGGTTAGGCATGCAGTGAACACTCCAGCCAGATGAGTTGATACCAGATCCACCTCATTCTGCAGAAGTTCTGGAAATATTCCATCCGGTCCCGCAGCCTTAAAGGTTACATTTTCATTCTGTAACTGTTCCTCTGTTGGTCCAGCATTACCAGTCGGAAAATGAGTTTTCATCAAGAGCCTTACGGTATCCTCTATAGTTTCCATCCTTTTACCCGTTTCATCCACCAGTGTTTCGGTTTGGACATGAGTTTTTGAGAGGAACTTTTTCATTTTAGACATGCTGTTAACGCTGTCTACCTGTTCACAGAAAAGCCTCCAGGAGTTACGTTTCGCCGATCTAACGATTTTATTGTATTCTTTGAGTCTTCTGTGGTAGTCGTCCCAATATACTGATTGTTTTTTACGTCGAGCTCTATTGTAAAGTCTGCGGACATCTTTGCCAATCGAGCGAATTTGTCCTGTCATCCAGGGTTTCTCAAAGGCAGATTTCCTTTCTCGAAGTGGGCAACTATCTTCGAATGATTTTACAAGAGCCTCGGTAATCTTCTTAACATTGATATCAATGTCTTCTGCACATAGATAATCGCGTGTAGGCTGCCCCAATCGATTTCTAAGTAGATTTCCGAATTTAGTCCAGTCGGTATTAGCCTTATTACGGAAACTTATGGGGTTTGGCGGTGGCCGTGCAATTTTAAACCTTATATAACGGTGGTCTGAATAGGAGTGTTCATCCGAAACCCTCCACTCATGAATCTCATCAATAAGATTTTCTGAACATATCGTTATATCTAATACTTCTTCCCTAATTTTGTTAACAAAGGTTGCAGTGTTTCCTATGTTAAGAGTTATGAGGTAATTTGTATTCAAAAATTCGATAAGGGCGTGTCCCCTTTTATTGGTGTTAGTACTACCCCAAGCGATATGATGGGAGTTGGCGTCACATCCAGCTAATAACTCATTACTTGTGTGTTTGGATTCCCTCACCAGACGTTGTAATTCCGACGTAGGTGGCAATGTCGGCGCATCGAATGGCAGATATATTGACGCCAGGTACATATTTCCATTACCTTGCCTCAGCACCGTTGCGTCCGATGTTGACAACTCTGGAGAGAAAATAAAACATAAGTTTTTATGGCACAGAATACAAGTCCTTGGACGAGTACCTGTGTTAACGTAGAAAAGGTTATAGTTCACATGGTTTAATCCAGTAACCTTGTTGCTAGTTGTCCATGGTTCCTGGATCAAAGCAATATGAACCCTGCCTTTATTTATGATGTCCATCAGAGCGTTGGATGCTGTCTCGCTCCGGTGGAGGTTTATCTGGATGACCTCAATCATTGTCCTTCCAGTAAAAGTTTCTTTTGGGAGTCTATCCTATCTGATGCCACCCCCTCTTTATTTGGTAGTGGGTCATTCTCCTCCTTTCGTTCACTACCTATTACACCATCTTCCAGTCGACAATTTTGGGAGGCGGTGTTATTTTTTGTCGCTCCCTCATTGGTTTGAATCGTTTTGTGGCTCTTTTTATTTTGATCACCACCTTTGCTGGGAACTTCCTGCAAAAGTGGTGGTACTATTGGTGAACTGGTGGTGTTATTGACTACTTCCACATCAGTTTTTGGCAGTGTCTCACTTGTCTCCATCCGTTCAATACCAGTGTTTGCCTCTTCAGACAGTATATTTGGACTCGATTCATTTGTCTTGCCAATCGGGACCTTTCCAATTTTGAAAAAGACTGTCCAGATCAAGAAGTACGCCATGCCCTTCGCCATGACAAGATTGTTCTTGGATTCTGGGTCTATTCCTAACACGAGGAGAGTACCCTCGGTATCATCCTTCCTATAGAAGACTTCCCACTTTCTCACGGAATGTTTTGAATTCTGTTTGCCAATGATGTCGAGTATGTACTCTGATGAGAACTTACTGGGACATCCCTTAACATATAGGGTCGTTTTTATGAGTTCAGGAATGTCGCTTTTCCTTACCAATTTTAGCTTTGCGCCGTCCCAAGGTGAGGGGAAGCTATCCACAAGTTTTACGAGGACACCAGCGCAGCGTTGTGATGCCAGCCTTAGCATCAAAACACCCCTCTCAAACTTGCAACTCATTACTTCGATTGGTGGTTCATCCTTAGATTCGAGGACGTATTCCGCTACCCTCGTATAGACCAAATCTTCGAAGTTACTCTTTTGATCTTCGGGGATTCTGCCATATGCACTACTGCTATCAATTATGGCGTAGCATAGATCGTCTCGAAAATGTTGTTTAGCTATATTAGAATAAGACGGTGGCTTCTTACCCTTCTTTATGGCCAATTGATTTTTCCGTGTCTGTAGAGTCTTTTTGGTTAAAGCCTCATCCTTAACGGATGATTTGGTTGACTTGAACTGCGTTTTTGGGTCAACTCTACCGCCCACAATCGAAGGACCCAGACTAGAGACCTCCTTTTGTGTGGTTACGTTAGGCTTATCCGAATTACTGGAAGACGGCGAGCCCTTTTTCTTCTTAGTCACTTTCACAGCGCTATGTTCTTCGGGAGACCTGACTCTTTTAGCGGCCTCCATGTTTGTATTGGAGGTAGAATTGTCAGGTTCATCCCGTAATAGGTTCTGTCGGTTCAACTTATTCTGTTTCCTTCTTTGTGCCCCTGACAGTCTCTTTGAGTTAGCAACAATAGTGATATTGTTTTCATTTGATGATTCAGAGTCAGAGTCCCCAACGGCTTTTAAAGGCTGGGGTTGCTTAAAGCCCCGGCAGGGTTCTGCTTCATCTGTCTTATCATTTGTTTTGCCTGCGGCTGGATGTGCTCTTGTTTCATTTTCGACTACGGGATCCAAGGCACCAAAGCTCGTAGAAGTTGCTTGCTCACGATTGTTCGATAACGACGACACATGACTCGTGAGTGAATCAACGCTTGTCGCCGGCACTGGGTTTTCCCTCCCCTGCGCCGTAATCTCCTTCGTCTTTTTTGGTTTAATCATAAATTGGTTGGGGGAGACACCCCCATAGCCAGTATTAGCTCATAATAGGTACGTCGGTATAGGCCTTCCAGACTGAGCTCAGAAATATCTGTCCAGAGACCGTTACATCCAATTCAACCTACGCTCTATAAACAACAAATCTCCTGGTTGCGGAGTAGGTAGGTGAATAGGTATTGCGTAATAGGTTAAAAACTATCCGCTCTGCGATAACACGTCCGTTCGCTACGACAGGCGGCGACTGGTTTTAGGGGGTTCTACAATCAAGTTTTGCCATTAGAACCCAAGGGTAGCGTGGGTATAGAGGCATAAGGATCCACAACATCTCGGAATCCAAAATACTATCATTTGAAGGATACTGTTGTTTTTTTCTTTGTTCTGAATATCGGGGCATGTTTTTTCATATTCAGATAACTAAGTCCACACCATTATTATATATACCGGGAATCTATAAAAATATCCTTATGTAGTACCAGTAAAAGTCCGGCTTAAGGAAAGGATGCGCTCCGGCTGTTTGCTAGCAACTTCAATGACTCCCATAATCCGAATCCTTCAGTGAGAATCCCAAAACGTAGCTACCCAGAGGGACCTTCTTAATATAAATGTCTTTTCATTGAGTTTTCTGGTTTATGTGTACTTTACATAATAGGAGATGGAGCCCAACGAGGGGCCTAAAGGACTTTAATGAGCCTTAGTGCTCTGTCCAATAAATTAGTAAAATAGAGTTCATTTAATAGTACGAATTGTAATGAATTAGGTTGGCATGAATGTACGCAGTCTTTACAAATATTTTTTTCCTAACCTTCTTGGAACTTTGGACACTTGAGGTCATAAAGATCGAGTGATCCAACCGTTGTGTTACAGCGATTTTTTTCCGGGTACGAAATACATTCTTATCGCTAATTCATTAGAATTTTAGTCATACATAAAAGTTGTCGCTTCTGTGATACAGGTATCTGCACTAATATTACGACTGGATTATATGACTTAGCTACGAGAAATGTTTTATCCGTTGTAATCTTTAGGGAATCGAGAGAAATTAGAGAATTCTAGCTGGTTTGTCCGAAACCGATAATTTAATGTTAGTATCTTTTTTAGATAAAAGATAGTATTATAGTCAAATTATTTAGTGTCATTGTGGAAGAAACACAATTTTTGAATATATTAGTACATTTTTTTAAATCTCTGGTCTTAAATTATAACCTTAAGAATTATTTCAATTTATAATTTATTTAATCGGCGATAACATTCCACTAATTTTATATGAGTGTTCTCATGTATTCCATATGTTAACTATCCATTCCGGTATGTAAACTTTCTTGTCAACTATCTGATTTGAGGCAGTTAAAATTTTTCAAAAAGACAGTGTAATCGTGGAAAAGGGCGAGGTGCGATGAGTAGGGTGTACAATACTCGAAATTCGAAGAAAACTTTATTTCAAGAACATCAAAATAGTTTATTAGACTGCAGTGCAGAATTACCAGTAATATGGAAACAATTATACCAACTAGAACTAATTTAGTAGATTCTTCTGAGATTCCTAAATTGGTGGAAAAGAGTCTATCTCGAGTTTTAGCCAATTTTAATATTTTACCCCGTGCTCCCTCTCAGGCACATGATTTGAGTCCGAGTTATCATACCAGTAGAGCTGATAATAGTTCGGGCGAAAGAAATAATATCCGTTCTGCACAGCCCCAAATATCTCCTCACAATGTTGCTACCTCAAATTGGGCTACCGTTTCTAGTATGAACATGCCACCTGACAAATTAACAGCCATTATTCAGAACTGGCATTTAAAATTAGACGGGTCCCCTAATGGTTTTAATGTGAATGAATTTGTATATCGTATAAAAACTCTTACAGAAGATAATTTTAAAGGAGACTTCTCCGTAATTTGTCGTAATTTGAATATTCTTCTTATTAGTAAAGCAGGTGAATGTGATTGGCGATACCATAGAAAAGCTAGTCCGATGGTATCGGAAGACTTTTGCGAAGCTCTAAAATATCAGTATCGAGACTTCAAGTCTACGTTCGATATTCGTGAAGAAGTTAGGAACAGGAATAGGATACTTAGAAAATTCGTGTCTAGTACCGATTTTCTGTAACTCGTGAGGTATAAAATGATCATAAATAAGGAGCGTACAACAGGCCGAACCACTGACTTAAGTGTATGTCCATGGGCATGACACGTTTAAACGTCTCTTCTCTTCAACCTAACCTAACCTAGGAACAGGAAACAGAAGGCGAAGAAGTCTCCTCAATCCTTGACCGTCCGCCTGCACCAATGTCTGATATGGAGCTGATCGAAATTCTGACGCGTCCCGAGATCCATCAAGAGATTCTCTATATATCAATTAATTCTATACCTCATTTGCGTAAGTTGGTCCAAAAAAGGGAAATCTTTTTGATTGACGAATACGTCCGACGAAAATTGGCAAATCACAGAAATTTCGGACTTTAAACGTGAAGATGCAGAATCCTCTCGGAAAAACTAAGAGGCCATTCATGCAATACAAAATGCAACCAAGAGAAAGATTTGTTGGAACTGTGGTGAACAGGGACACTATTGGGAGGGTTGTTTGGGAGAGAGAAAAGTGTTAGCTAAACTGCAGTTTTTGTGCAAACAAAAAATTTAATAGTTCCAAAAATAGTCGATCAACCGGAACTCACATAGTGATAAATCTTGTCAACAAAATCCCTTCTTCCAAAACGAAATTAGTTCAAACCCCAAACTCCATCAATCCAGAAAACCATACTCATCCTAACAACGACCGTCTGTCTATACAGATACTTAAAAGAAAACCTTCAACAAAAGAATATAATTCTCCTCAACCTGACGAAGATATTGGAAATGTCACTAGAACTATTTTTCCTACACTTCCATACCACAGAAAGTGGGAAATATATATGCAAAAAAGAAACGAAATTTTTCACAAATGTTCAATTTCTATTGATGCCATAAATCGTATCAAACGATCGACTATTCGTATGATAAAGTTTTTTAAACTAAAGAATATAAGTAAAAAGCTTCTAGTATCGGCTATTATTACAAACGCATCGGATAGACGCTTTTATGCGAATGTTTCGTTCTTGGATTTCGAGGAATGTGGGCTTCTAGATACCGGGGCCAATATTAGTTATATTGGATCGGATCTGGCAAACCACCCCTTCCACAAATATCCAAATTTTGTTAAAAGCAAGACCTTTGTTCGAACTGCGGATGGAAAATCCCAGTTAGTAATAGGTTGGCTTGAAGTTGTTATCGGATTTAAAGATCAGATACGAGAACTCAAACATTTTGTTATACCTTCCATATCCAGTAGACTACTACTTGGTGTCGATTTTTCGAAGGCTTTTAAACTTGTTCCAAACATGATTAGCTCAGTGCACCTTTTCGAACTGCCAGATACATCGCCAGTTCAATCTAAGTCGCTTACTATGCTTCAGGATCTAGCGGGTAAGACTGAGTCAGCCCAGGACTCTACTCTAGAAACTGAAGATTATCTATATTCTTTAACCATGGAACAACGCTCTCAGCTTGACATAGTCATTGGAATGTTCCAAATTTTGAAAAAATGGGTTAGGTAGGACTGCGCTAATATCGCATCATCATCCATCCCGGTATCACCGGCGATGGAAAAATTAATATAGATGGAGATCGATTGAATGTTAGAGCTTGGAGCAATTGAGCCATCTAACTCTGCTTGGAGTTCACCCATGATATTAGTGGTCAAACCGGGCAAAATCCGACTGTGTTTAGACGCGCGGAAACTAAATACAGTGACCAAAAAAGATGCGTATCCTCTACCAAAAATCGATGGTATTTTTTCTAGACTACCTAAAGCGAACCTCATCTCAAAACTCGACCTTAATGATGCCTATTGGCAGATTGCCTTGGATGAGGAGTCCAAAGGCTGTACTGCATTTAGGGTTCCAGGTAGACCCCTCTTGATGCCCTTCGGTCTTTGCATGGCTTCCCAACTCGTACCTCCTGATTTGAGAAATTGCGTATTTTGGTACTTAGATGATTTAGTGGTAGTGTATGAATACTTTAGCGCTCACATCGAAGTCCTAATGAGATTAGCTTCACAATTCCGAAAGGCAAATTTAACCCTAAACGTTTCAAAGAGTAAATTCTGTGTGGTTCGGGTAAATTATTTAGGTTACATTATCTGGAAATGTAGAAAAGGTTACTGCTATCATTAATTGGCCGGTACCAAAAAACCTCAAGTAAGTCCGAGGATTCCGTGGAAAACCTCGGTGCTTCAACCACTCATCACGAATCATACTAACAAAATCGCAGGTAACGTACTCTCAGTTTTCCTAACTATTGAGCGCCGCGAGTGTTTTTTGTCCAAAAAATAAATTACAAATACATCCAAATATACCCTACGGTATAACATTGGTCGATTTTTGATTACGCTGTCGCGATTTTTCCTCAAAAAATACAGTCCACTTTGTCGTTGTAATAGTGCTAAATTACTTTAAAATCTATCTGGAATAATTATATTCCAATACAAAACATTAAGATTTTATTTCGATTGTTTTTGTTCGCTTTAATTTATTTAATATTTCATTTCGATTTGTTTTGTTCGCGTTATATCTTAGAACAATTCTTGTTTACATATTTCGTTATTGCGTTGTGTAGAGTGTTTATTTGTACATTCGGCATTGTTGTATTTATTTCCAATCTCAGTGCAGTCGTCCCTACTGCATGAGAGGCTATCTAGCTTAATTACAACAAAAACAGGAACACTCTCCAACCGTCTTGCATTAGAAAAGGCGCGAAAGTCGGCTTCATAAAATTAGCTCCTATTTCTTGCTCTCGTTGACTTCCTTAATCGAATCGGTCGATTGCATTTCCCCCTACCGACAGCTTGTGCGTCTCTCACCAACAACTTCGCATTGCATTTGTTGTTGTTTGTTACTCGAAAAGAAACACACACGTACGCACCCACATACTCGAATAGAGAGAGTCGTCGTCACCTGAGCTTGGTTTCACATCCCAGTTGGAAAAATAGTCGAAACAGCCAAATATAACAGCTTTTGGAAAAATAAATTAAAAATTTTTTGTCGTGCTATTTTTGGGAATAGCGTACCACCCGCTACTCGTTAATTACAGTCGGTCATATACGACACCGTACACCCTACATTCGGTCAATTGGACATAAATTGGAAATTTTCATAATAAAATTTTATTGTATTATTTTTTGCGCTCTTCTAGTATATAATTTCTTGCTGACTACTTCGTTGTTTAATCTTGTTTTTGCACTCTACAGTCGACCATAGTCACCCTACTGCCAGTCTAGTTGATCAAAATTAGAATTTTATTAAATTTTTGTCGCTTTTACTTCTGGTTTATCGCATTTTGATTAGTCGTTGTTGCACTCTACAGTCGACCATAGTCACCCTACAGCCAGTCTAGTTGATCAGAATTACAGTTTTATTAAATTTCTGTCGTATTTTCTTCTGGTTTATCGCCTTTTGATTAGTCGTGTACATCCAACACCCTACATTCGGTCCTTATTTGATGAAATTTAATAGTTTTGTAGAATGCCTAATTTAGAAAATTCTGACTTAAGTCATAATTTGAATCTACCCCCTATCGACATCGGTCACCTTCGAACACGTGTTGTGTGCTTTGTCCCCAGCAGATGCATGTATTGCGTTCTTGTTCTCGATTCAAGAACCTTTCGGTTAGTGATAGATTTTCGTTTATAAAAAAGCATGGTGCTGCGTGAATTGTCTTTCACGAGGACATGCAGAGAAAACCTGCAATAGTAAACATAATTGCGCTACGTGCAATGGTCGTCACCACACCCTTCTCCATCGAACTGTCGGATCTTCTCGGTTTGTAACACCTTCGTCCTCCATCCCTCCTATTGTTAATGATCCTTCCTTGGACCAGAATTTGAAAACTTCTCCCTCCTCTTCGTCGATTGTAAAACCCACAATTAGTAGACATGTATTTCATACCACTCAAGATAGAAATGTGCTCTTGGGGACCGCCACCGTGAATATCATTCACCAGGGTATTTCGTACTCAGCTCGGGCTCTTATTGACCCATCTTCCGAGACGTCTATAGTTATGGATCGCTTTCGGCAACGACTGAGAATTTCAACGCGTTCTACAAATGCTACAGTTTCAGGCAAAAACTGTACTCTCCCCGGAAACTCAAGAGAAATTTATTCTCTTGAAATCGTCTCACCCATAGACCCAACGCGCGTCTTAGAAACGGTAGCCCATGTTCTTCCGAACATTTCTGGAAATTTGCCGTCGCCTTCGTTTGCTACCATCCTCCAATCTCGCCTCGCCAATATGCGATTGGCTGATTCTTTGGAAAATCGCCCAATAGACGTTGTACTTGGTGCTGATTTGTATCCGAAAATTCTTTTGCCTGAACCCCCTCGAATTGAGCTTGAGTCACTACTGGCTCAAAATACCATTTTCGGTTATGTTGTAACTGGACCAATTCCTTCCGCCCTTTTCAACATTTCTACAAGCCCAGCCGCGGTCTTCACCCCTGGCAATAGAACATGTAATACGGAAGCAAGAAATATTCTGCCTTTCGGGAATTTCAATCGTTGGTCTGAGAACCAAACTTGAAATCCATCCCACCTCGTAGGTTTTTTCCATCCCACCTCGTAGGTTTTTTCGTCGCACCTCTACTTGAATTTGTTTGTTGGTCACATTTTGACAACCTCCTCGCTTTTTATAAACGGTCACATCTTGTGAATTTATAAATTATTTGAACTCGAATTAATAGAAATTTTCTTGATCGGGTTTCTACGAACACGTATTTTCTTGAATTAATTTGAAACTTGCCTTTTGTATCTCTCGAATTTGTGTCACAAATTAATATCGCAACCCTTTATTTTTTGTCGGAGTCTATATAAACTCAAACTAATTTTGAAATCGAAACTAACTATGTTAGCATCACCTCGCCTATGTTAATTATTTTACGAATTCTTAATATAACATCGAAATACGAATTGAATTTGTTTAGTGCTCACTAGGAAACTGAATTTACGTTCCTTCCTAATTTACTAACCTAATATTCGTTATAGTTTACTTACACATATAATTTTGCAATAGAGCTAGATGTTGCAAGGGGGCCGGTAATGTTTAAGTTCGTAACATTGTCGCGCAACTTCCCCAGCTTGTGCATCTCCTTCATTGATTGGCAACCCTGGCGGGTTGAAGAAGAAGAAACCTCTGCTACAACACTCCCAGGACGATATTCGCTTGTACGGATTGTGAGAGGGCTTTTCAGCGTCTGGTGCTCTCCTTCGACTCTCTTGGGACGAATTCGCACAGCACGGATCGTAGAGGGATTAAAAGAATCTCTCTGCAAACTCTCCCAAGACGATATTCGCATGGCACGGATTGTAAGGAGAGAGCGTTGTATCTCTCTCCGACTCTCCCGGGACGTTATTCGCATAGTTCGAATGTAGAGAGAGACTTCCAGCAAGCAGAGGCTATTTTCGACTCCTTGCTTCATCTGGCTCTCGTATTGAAACTAGTCTTTGTTAGGCGATACAATCGCGCACATCACTAATAGTCGTTGTTTCGCACTCGCGCATACATATATCTTGTCGTTTTGCTATCGTGCCGTTTGGATCTATACAAATCCCACGCATCGCTACATGGTAATATACGTTATCATTAATTCGAAATAAAGCTCTGCTTTTATCACTAACGAAAATACTAAACTCTTATGTTTTATTTATTTTCCTTTTCTATTTCGCCCTTTGCATTACTGCATCGCCAACGTCGCTCACTACACTCGCATGAATAAATGCATACTAAACACACACACATCGTTCCCCCACTACTGAGCTATCGTTGTTATTGGAGTTTGCCATAGAAGGGATTTCGTCGCATCGCCTATCCTCACCTCCCTTGCTGGCAAACCCCCCACCATAACATTTGGTCGTATTCGAGCCGGATTTGTACTCCCTTAACATTTGGTCGCACAATCGGATTTGAGCTGGGATACATCGTCGATTAATTGGTGCTTCAACCACTCATCACGAATCATACTAACAAAATCGCAGGTAACGTACTCTCAGTTTTCCTAACTAGTGAGCGCCGCGAGTGTTTTTGGTCCAAAAAATAAATTACAAATACACCCAAATATACCCTACGGTATAACATTGGTCGATTTTTGATTACGCTGTCGCGATTTTTCCTCAAAAAATACAGTCCACTTTGTCGTTGTAATAGTGCTAAATTACTTTAAAATCTATCTGGAATAATTATATTCCAATACAAAACATTAAGATTTTATTTCGATTGTTTTTGTTCGCTTTAATTTATTTAATATTTCATTTCGATTTGTTTTGTTCGCGTTATATCTTAGAACAATTCTTGTTTACATATTTCGTTATTGCGTTGTGTAGAGTGTTTATTTGTACATTCGGCATTGTTGTATTTATTTCCAATCTCAGTGCAGTCGTCCCTACTGCATGAGAGGCTATCTAGCTTAATTACAACAAAAACAGGAACACTCTCCAACCGTCTTGCATTAGAAAAGGCGCGAAAGTCGGCTTCATAAAATTAGCTCCTATTTCTTGCTCTCGTTGACTTCCTTAATCGAATCGGTCGATTGCATTTCCCCCTACCGACAGCTTGTGCGTCTCTCACCAACAACTTCGCATTGCATTTGTTGTTGTTTGTTACTCGAAAAGAAACACACACGTACGCACCCACATACTCGAATAGAGAGAGTCGTCGTCACCTGAGCTTGGTTTCACATCCCAGTTGGAAAAATAGTCGAAACAGCCAAATATAACAGCTTTTGGAAAAATAAATTAAAAATTTTTTGTCGTGCTATTTTTGGGAATAGCGTACCACCCGCTACTCGTTAATTACAGTCGGTCATATACGACACCGTACACCCTACATTCGGTCAATTGGACATAAATTGGAAATTTTCATAATAAAATTTTATTGTATTATTTTTTGCGCTCTTCTAGTATATAATTTCTTGCTGACTACTTCGTTGTTTAATCTTGTTTTTGCACTCTACAGTCGACCATAGTCACCCTACTGCCAGTCTAGTTGATCAAAATTAGAATTTTATTAAATTTTTGTCGCTTTTACTTCTGGTTTATCGCATTTTGATTAGTCGTTGTTGCACTCTACAGTCGACCATAGTCACCCTACAGCCAGTCTAGTTGATCAGAATTACAGTTTTATTAAATTTCTGTCGTATTTTCTTCTGGTTTATCGCCTTTTGATTAGTCGTGTACATCCAACACCCTACATTCGGTCCTTATTTGATGAAATTTAATAGTTTTGTAGAATGCCTAATTTAGAAAATTCTGACTTAAGTCATAATTTGAATCTACCCCCTATCGACATCGGTCACCTTCGAACACGTGTTGTGTGCTTTGTCCCCAGCAGATGCATGTATTGCGTTCTTGTTCTCGATTCAAGAACCTTTCGGTTAGTGATAGATTTTCGTTTATAAAAAAGCATGGTGCTGCGTGAGTTGTCTTTCCCGAGGACATGCAGAGAAAACCTGCAATAGTAAACATAATTGCGCTACGTGCAATGGTCGTCACCACACCCTTCTCCATCGAACTGTCGGATCTTCTTGGTTTGTAACACCTTCGTCCTCCATCCCTCCTATTGTTAATGATCCTTCCTTGGACCAGAATTTGAAAACTTCTCCCTCCACTTCGTCGATTGTAAAACCCACAATTAGTAGACATGTATTTCATACCACCCAAGATAGAAATGTGCTCTTGGGGACCGCCACCGTGAATATCATTCACCAGGGTATTTCGTACTCAGCTCGGCTATTGACCCATCTTCCGAGACGTCTATAGTTATGGATCGCTTTCGGCAACGACTGAGAATTTCAACGCGTTCTACAAATGCTACAGTTTCAGGCAAAAACTGTACTCTCCCCGGAAACTCAAGAGAAATTTATTCTCTTGAAATCGTCTTACCCATAGACCCAACGCGCGTCTTAGAAACGGTAGCCCATGTTCTTCCAAACATTTCTGGAAATTTGCCGTCGCCTTCGTTTGCTACCATCCTCCAATCTCGCCTCGCCAATATGCGATTGGCTGATTCTTTGGAAAATCGCCCAATAGACGTTATACTTGGTGCTGATTTGTATCCGAAAATTCTTTTGCCTGAACCCCCACGAATTGTGCTTGAGTCACTACTGGCTCAAAATACCATTTTCGGTTATGTTGTAACTGGACCAATTCCTTCCGCCCTTTTTAACATTTCTAAAAGCCCAGCCGCGGTCTTCACCCCTGGCAATAGAACATGTAATACGGAAGCAAGAAATATTCTGCCTTTCGGGAATTTCAATCGTTGGTCTGAGAACCAAACTTGAAATCCATCCCACCTCGTAGGTTTTTTCCATCCCACCTCGTAGGTTTTTTCGTCGCACCTCTACTTGAATTTGTTTGTTGGTCACATTTTGACAACCTCCTCGCTTTTTATAAACGGTCACATCTTGTGAATTTATAAATTATTTGAACTCGAATTAATAGAAATTTTCTTGATCGGGTTTCTACGAACACGTATTTTCTTGAATTAATTTGAAACTTGCCTTTTGTATCTCTCGAATTTGTGTCACAAATTAATATCGCAACCCTTTATTTTTTGTCGGAGTCTATATAAACTCAAACTAATTTTGAAATCGAAACTAACTATGTTAGCATCACCTCGCCTATGTTAATTATTTTACGATTTCTTAATATAACATTGAAATACGAATTGAATTTGTTTAGTGCTCACTAGGAAACTGAATTTACGTTCCTTCCTAATTTACTAACCTAATATTCGTTATAGTTTACTTACACATATAATTTTGCAACAGAGCTAGATGTTGCAAGGGGGTAATGTTTAAGTTCGTAACATTATCGCGCAACTTCCCCAGCTTGTGCATCTCCTTCATTGATTGGCAACCCTGGCGGGTTGAAGAAGAAGAAACCTCTGCTACAACACTCCCAGGACGATATTCGCTTGTACGGATTGTGAGAGGGCTTTTCAGCGTCTGGTGCTCTCCTTCGACTCTCTTGGGACGAATTCGCTCAGCACGGATCGTAGAGGGATTAAAAGAATCTCTCTGCAAACTCTTCCAAGACGATATTCGCATGGCACGGATTGTAAGGAGAGAGCGTTGTATCTCTCTCCGACTCTCCCGGGACGTTATTCGCATAGTTCGAATGTAGAGAGAGACTTCCAGCAAGCAGAGGCTATTTTCGACTCCTTGCTTCATCTGGCTCTCGTATTGAAACCAGTCTTTGTTAGGCGATAAAATCGCGCACATCACTAATAGTCGTTGTTTCGCCCTCGCGCATACATATATCTTGTCGTTTTGCTATCGTGCCGTTTGGATCTATACAAATCCCACGCATCGCTACATGGTAATATACGTTATCATTAATTCGAAATAAAGCTCTGCTTTTATCACTAACGAAAATACTAAACTCTTGTGTTTTATTTATTTTCCTTTTCTATTTCGCCCTTTGCATTACTGCATCGCCAACGTCGCTCACTACACTCGCATGAATAAATGCATACGTAAACACACACACATCGTTCCCCCACTACTGAGCTATCGTTGTTATTGGAGTTTGCCATAGAAGGGATTTCGCCGCATCGCCTATCCTCACCTCCCTTGCTGGCAAACCCCCCACCCTAACAATAACCTTGAGAATTATTTCAATTTTAATTTATTTTATCGGCGATAACATTCCACTAATTTTATATGAGTGTTCTCATGTATTCCATATGTTAACTATCCATTCCGGTATGTAAACTTTCTTGTCAACTATCTGATTTGAGGCAGTTAAAATTTTTCAAAAAGACAGTGTAATCGTGGAAAAGGGCGAGGTGCGATGAGTAGGGTGTACAATACTCGAAATTCGAAGAAAACTTTATTTAAAGAACATCAAAAGAGTTTATTAGACTGCAGTGCAGAATTACCATGTGCTGCGAGTCTAACTCCCACACAACATTCTAGTAATATGGAAACAATTATACCAACTAGAACTAATTTAGTAGATTCTTCTGAGATTCCTAAATTGGTGGAAGAGAGTCTATCTCGAATTTTAGCAAATTTAATTATTTTACCCCGTGCTCCCTCTCAGGCAAATGATTTGAATCCGAGTTATCATACCAGTAGAGCTGATAATAGTTCGGGCGAAAGAAATAATATCCGTTCTGCACAGCCCCAAATATCTCCTCACAATGTTGCTACCTCAAATTGGGCTACCGTTTCTAGTATGAACATGCCACCTGACAAATTAACAGCCATTATTCAGAACTGGCATTTAAAATTAGACGGGTCCCCTAATGGTTTAAATGTGAATGAATTTGTATATCGTATAAAAACTCTTACAGAAGATAATTTTAAAGGAGACTTCTCCGTAATTTGTCGTAATTTGAATATACTTCTTATTAGTAAAGCAGGTGAATGTGATTGGCGATACCATAGACAAGCTAGTCCGATGGTATGGGAAGACTTTTGCGAAGCTCTAAAATATCAGTATCGAGACTTCAAGTCTACGTTCGATATTAGTGAAGAAGTTAGGAACAGGAATAGGATACTTAGAAAATTCGTGTCTTTCTTGACCTTCCGCCTGCACCAATGTCTGATATGGAGCTGATCGAAATTCTGACGCGTCCCGAGATCCATCAAGAGATTCTCTATATATCAATTAATTCTATACCACATTTGCGTAAGTTGGTCCAAAAAAGGGAAATCTTTTTGATTGACGAATACGTCCGACGAAAATTGGCAAATCACAGAAATTTCGGACTTTAAACGTGAAGATGCAGAATCCTCTCTGAAAAACTAAGAGGCCATTCATGCAATACAAAATGCAACCAAGAGAAAGATTTGTTGGAACTGTGGTGAACAGTGACACTATTGGGAGGATTGTTTGGGAGAGAAAAAAGTGTTAGCTAAACTGCAGTTTTTGTGCAAACAAAAAATTGAATAGTTCCAAAAATTGTCGATCAACCGGAACTCACATAGTGATAAATCCCTTCTTCCAATACGAAATTAGTTCAAACCCCAAACTCCATCAATCCAGAAAACCATACTCATCCTAACAACGACCGTCTGTCTATACAGATACTTAAAAGAAAACCTTCAACAAAAGAATATAATTCTCCTCAACCTGACGAAGATATTGGAAATGTCACTAGAACTATTTTTCCTACACTTCCATACCACAGAAAGTGGGAAATATATATGCAAAAAAGAAACGAAATTTTTTACAAATCTTCAATTTCTATTGATGCCATAAATCGTATCAAACGATCGACTATTCGTATGAGAAAGTTTTTTAAACTAAAGAATATAAGTAAAAAGCTTCTAGTATCGGCTATTATTACAAACGCATCGGATAGACGCTTTTATGCGAATGTTTCGTTCCTGGATTTCGAGGAATGTGGGCTTCTAGACACCGGGGCCAATATTAGTTGTATTGGATCGGATCTGGCAAACCACCCCTTCCACAAATATCCGAATTTTGTTAAAAGCAATCCCTTTGTTCGAAATGCGGATGGAAAATCCCAGTTAGTAATAGGTTGGCTTGAAGTTGTTATCGGATTTAAAGATCAGATACGAGAACTCAAACTTTTTGTTATACCTTCCATATCCTGTAGACTACTACATGGTATCGATTTTTCGAAGGCTTTTAAACTAGTTCCAAACATGATTAGCTCAGTGCACCTTTTCGAACTGCCAGATACATCGCCAGTTCAATCTAAGTCGCTTACTATGCTTCAGGATCTAGCGGGTAAGACTGAGCCAGCCCAGGACTCTACTCTAGAAACTGAAGATTCTCTATATCCTTTAACCATGGAACAACGCTCTCAGCTTGACCTAGTCATTGGAATGTTCCAAATTTTGAAAAAATGGGTTAGGTAGGACTACGCTAATATCGCATCATCATCATCCATCCCGGTATCACCGGCGATGGAAAAATTAATATAGATGGAGATCGATTGAATGTTAGAGCTTGAAGCAGTTGAGCCATCTAACTCTGCTTGGAGTTCACCCATGAGATTAGTGGTCAAACCGGGCAAAATCCGACTGTTTAGGCGAGCGGAAACTAAATACAGTGACCAAAAAAGATGCGTATCCTCTACCAAAAATCGATGGTATTTTTTCTAGACTACCTAAAGCGAACCTCATCTCAAAACTCGACCTTAATGATGCCTATTGGCAGATTGCCTTGGATGAGGAGTCCAAAGCCTGTACTGCATTTAGGGTTCCCGGTAGACCCCTCTTGATGCCTTTCGGTCTTTGCACGGCTTCCCAACTCGTACCTCCTGATTTGAGAAATTGCGTATTTGGGTACTTAGATGATTTAGTGGTAGTGTATGAAGACTTTACCGCTCACATCGAAGTCCTAATGAGATTAGCTTCACAATTCCGAAAGGCAAATTTAACCCTAAACGTTTCAAAGAGTAAATTCTGTGTGGTTCGGGTAAATTATTTAGGTTACATTATCGGAAATATAGAAAAGGTTACTGCTATCATTAATTGGAAGGTACCAAAAAACCTCAAGCAAGTCCGAGGATTCCGTGGATTGGCTGGATGGTACCGCCGATTCATTGATAATTTCTCCACTGTCGTAACCCCTATTACCGATATCATTTACACAAAGAAAAACTACTGCTGGACACCAGAAGCCCAAACAGCCTTTGATAAAATCAAGGTTTTAAAAACGACAGGGCCTGTTCTGGCTAACCCCGATTTCAGCAAGAAATTTTTCTTACACTGCGACGCTAGTGATTACGGAATTGGAGCCGTTTTAGTCCAACTTGACGAAAATGGTTAGGAAAAACCCATTGCCTACATGAGTAGGAAACAGAATACCGCCCAAAATAATTACAGCGTCAAGGAGAGAATCCCTTGCTGCAATCGAGGCGATCCAAAAATTCCGCTGCTACCTTAAAATGAAAGAGTTTGAAGTGATTACAGATCACTCCAGCTTGGTTTGGCTTTTAAGGCAGCCTGACCTTAGCGGAAGGTTAGTCAGGTGGGTGTTTAAATTGCAGTCATATCAATTTACCATCAAACATAGAAAAGGGAAAGAAAATGTAGTGCCGGATGCTCTATCCCGTATTCCCGACGAAGAGATATCGGCTTTAGTCATGTCAGCACCGGAAGTGGACTTGGATTCCCCGTATTTTAACGACAGCGATTATAAGGAACTGAGATCCAAAATATCCGCGAATCCGTCAGCATATCCCGATATCAAAATTATTGATGATTACGTCTATTATAGATTGGAACATTATACTGGACATGAAGATCAAGAAAATAATTCGTGGAAGTTATGGATTTCGAATAGGTTGCGAAGGAAGGTTTTATCTAGAGCATATGACAATCCCAATAGAGCTCATGGTGGGATGATAAAGACCCCGGAGCTTCTTCGTAGGCAGTTCTTTTGGCCAGGTATGGTCAGGCACGTGAGGAACTATATAAGAGAGTGTGAGACTTGTAGAACTACGAAAGCACCAAACTATGTTATGAGGCCTCCAATGGGAAAACAAATTATCACATTCGGCCTTTTCAACGGCTTTATGTAGATCTACTCGGACCCTATCCTAGATGTAAATCAGGATATATTACTTATAGTTCTCGATCACTTCTCAAAGTTCCACTGGCTTTGCCCATTACGAACATTTAGGTTTAGGTTAGGATGGCAGCCGTTTCATTTTACAAGCTCACATAGACCAGTTTAGGTCCCTAGTGTTACCACGGGCTGAAATGCCCCTCATCGAAACCAACCTGTTTGATATACAAATTTATCGATAGTACGAATATCGGTACTGGAATGATCTGTTAGGCTGCCAAGAAAGGCCGACCCAAGTATGTCCAGTCGTCGTTTACTCAGAGCGGGGCAGTCGCATTGCACGTGCTCAATGCTCTCTACTTCTTCCTCATCTCCACAGCTTCTGCAGAAGTCATTGGAGTCAATACCCAATCTTTTGGCGTGTTCGCCGATCAAGTAGTGTTCCGTCAGAACTGATACTAACGTAGACAATCTTTGCCTCTCTAGTGTGAGGAGACATTTTGATCTTCTCAGATCATACAAGATTTGTCTAGCTACCCTGCAGGTGCCGATTTCTGTCCATCTTTCGTTGGGCTGCCAGATTACCTAAGCCAAAGCTTGAACGTGGATACTGACGCACCAATATATGCAAATTCTTCGAGAATTTGTAATGTCGTCCCTTTCCTAGCAAGTTCATCGGCCTTGCAGTTCCCCGGGATATCCCTATGCCCAGGCACCCATATTTTTTTCCAATTCATTACATTTTTCATTATTATACTATGAAAATAACAATAAGTGGACAAATCGTAACCTAAAATACTATTCTATGGGTTATTGCCATTGCGACTAAACCAGTGAGACTTTACACGATTTTTTACTTTAACAAAAAGGTTAACATTTCAAATTTAAGAAATCATAATTTCATTTCATTTGTGTTTTTGATTAGTTTTAATTTAAATTTAATTGAAATTTCCAGCGTATCTCTCCTTCTAAGGCGGTTATGACCTTCAAAATTTAGTAGTTCTCGAGCCAGGATGTTTGTATGATTGAATAGTTTACCCACGTTACACCGGCAATATTTTTCAATTTCCTCTTTTACTGTTGGCATGTTGAGTTCCTTATGTTTCGTTTCTTATATACCATGGTGCACCTGTAATTAAACGAAGAATATTCGATTGTCTTCTTTGTAACTTGCATACATTTGAAGCGCACGCTGTACCCCAGAGTTGGATACCATATGTCCAAATGGGCTTCAATACCGTTTTGTATAAAAGAACTTTATACTCTGGATCTAGGGCAGATCTTTGGCTGATAAGCCACTGAAGTTGATTAGTTTTGAGTTTTATTTGAGTTACTTTAGAGTCTACGTGGCGCGACCACGTCAAACGCCGATCTAAATGGATTCCAAGGTATTTTACATGATCCTTTTGGGGAATCTGTGAATTGAAAATATGAATTGGAGGACATGTATCCCTTCGCAGGGTAAAAGTAACATGAGTACACTTTGAGGCATTCACCATTATTCTCCATTTTTTAACCATTCTTCTAGGATTCGGACATGAGACTGCAGTTGATGGGACGCAACTGAAGGGTTTTTGTGAGTACTGACGAAAGCAGTATCGTCCGCAAAAGTTGACGGCCATATCTGCCGTAAAAATAACGTACAGTATAGGGCCAAGAATGCTCCCCTGTGGGACACCGGCATTTATTTTCTTTGGGCTAGAAAAAATGCCATTTGATTTAACTTGAAAAGACCGGTTAGTCAAATAACTCCTGAACAGATTATGCGTGTTGATTGGCAGAAGGTCGCATATTTTGTACAAAAGTCCTTCGTGCCAGACTTTGTCAAATGCTTGGGAAATATCTATGAATAACGCCGAACAGTATTCTTTATTCTCAAAAGCTCTTTTGATACAGGTTACGATACGGAGTACCTGTTCTATAGTATTATGACTTTTATTGTGAGAAATTATATGAGGTGTGATTTTCTTCATGAGAATGGACTCAAATTTTTGAAAGTATCGATAGTAAGCTTATAGGGCGATAGGATTTGGCTTGTGTTGGATCTTTGCCAGGTTTCGGTATCATCACGATTTCAGACCTCTTCCAAGATAAGGGGAAGTAACCTACACGGAGAATTGCATTGAATAAAAATAACACAATTTTCAAGGCTGAAAAGATTCTTTAATCATTTTCGCTATTATACCATCTCATCCGGGCGATTTCTTTAATTTTAGTTCTTTGACCTTTATTCTAAGCTTGATTGGGCCAGGAATTATATCACGGGCTGATAGATTGGGCGAGGAATTAAATCATCTATCACGGGCGGATAGATTGGGAGAGGAATTGAGTCATTTATCCCGGGCGGATAGATTGGGTGAGAAATTATATCATCTATCACGGGCGGATAGATTTCAGATGTATCACTGTTGGGTGTAAAAACGGACTCGAGGTAGTTTGCGAATGCATTTACTTTCTCTTCTGTGCTTTTTGCACAGTTCCCATTTTCAAGGCGAATTGAGGATTCATGCGCAACAGGGCCTCGCATATTTTTTGTGGCCTTCCAGGGACTATAATCTGTTTTCTGGGTTGGATCCAGAGATTGCAAATATATTTTTAGATCACTTTCCTCGGCTGATTTTAGGGCTGATTTCAATCTCTTCTGGCAATTTTTTTGTTTTTTCTCAGTGCAGGGGAGCGATATTGTTGGCACGTTCTTCTTACGCTTCTTTTTTCATTGATTAACGCTTGGATGCCTGTTGGGTTATTTGAGTTAACTCTTTTGAATGCGGTTTTTCGAGTAGCCACTTTAACAGCACTGTTTACAACGTCTGTGAATAGGTTTACCGCGGCTTCAATTTCATCCGTTGTACGTAACGATACACCATCGCATAGATGTGAGCTAACGTATTTTTTATATTTTAGGCAGTTGGTATACTTATTGGGCAAATTGTCACACCCATTTTCATGATTGTTGTAAAGCAGTGTCTAAATGGTAGGCCAAGGATCCGATAATAGATCATGTGATGGACATAGAGATAATTGTTCACGCCTTATATTTTTTATTATAGCGAAATCAGTAAGGTCTGGCGTTTTATTCAGATCTAAGGGCCAATATGTTGGGTGACCGCTCGAAGCTACATCTAGTTTAGCAGATGTTATGGCTTTATGTAGTTGTCTACCTTTTGGAGTAGTGAGGCGAGAGCCCCAAAATGTGTGCTTGGCATTGTAGTCACCTGCTACCAAATACTTTGTGCCAAGAGTGGAGAAGAACTCCATGAATTCATCTTTGTTAATATTGTGCCTAGGGGGACAATATTGTGCCTGTGATAGCGATAGAAGTTGCTTGTATATGCTCAGTCCTATATTCGGGCATAGGATAATGTTTGATTTTATTTTGGACAATAGGAGCTTTACCACCACAGGCTCTACCGCTAGGTTGTTTAGTATCGTATGTGGAATAACCACGTATCCTAAAACAATTTCTGGTTGAAAAATGTGTCTCAGAGAATAATAAAATATCTATACAGTGGTTTCGGAGAAAATTTTCTACCTCATTTCTGTGTTGGCTCAGGCCGTTTGCATTCCAGTAACAAATTCTTAGTGGATTTATTTTTGATTTAACACGAGTTGCATAAGCATACTTTGATTTCTCATAATTTCTTGCATCATGCTTTGCATATTCAACATAAATGAATTCATTGTTTCTATTAATTTTTCTATTGAGTTTTCGAGGGGAAATTGAGGTGGTAACGAATTACCATTTCTTGTCATAAGGGCGTATGACATATTTGGATGAATTGTGTTCTTTGGGATTCGGTATACGTTTGGGTCGCTAGAACTAGCATTTTCCGTAGGAGATACAGTTCTTGAGCCGGCGATGGAATATAGCTTGCATATATTGAAGTTTTATTAACATTGTTTGTTTTTTCATGTGCTTATAGACAGGGCAAACCCTGTAGTTTGCAGTATTGTTGTTGTTGTAGCAGTATATTTGTTTGTTATCCATTAGTTGTTTTCATTCGCCTTGTATACTGGTTTCTGCTGTATTGGTTTCCAGGCCGAGGAAGATGGCTGCTTCCACTGGTTGGGTCCAAAGAGACCTGGGAACAAGTTGAGTAGGTTTGGCAGGGCAGTTAAAGAGGTGTAGTGTGTCGTGTGGTCCCTGGTTACAGGCGGGACATACGTTCGACGTGGTGCCATCAATCCTTGCCCAGTATGAATTGAGGCGGCTACACCAGCCAGATCTTAATTGGGCCAAAAGTACTCTTGTCTGTCGTTTGTAATTCCTCTTCCTCTGAGGCCACTGATGGATGGTGGTCTCCTAGTACGACATTGACTCTGTAGTTATTCACGGCTTCAGCGACTGCATCAGAGTGTATGTCAGCCAGACCTGCCTTGAAAGCTCTTTGGTCTAGAGGTCTACGACTGGCGTCCACACATGTAATTGACGGTCCAACGTTTCAAACTATTCGGGAGGGACGTGTTGGCTATGTCCTCAAAAAGCGTGGCGTGGCTGACAGTATCGAAGGCCCTCGATAGGTCTAGCGCCACGAGGACGGTCCTGTCACCGGGCTTGTTCTGGTTAAGACCGCGGCTCACATGCGTGGATATGGCGTGTAAAGCAGTAGCAGTAGCAATTGGAAAATGTCCAATAAGGCTCGGGAGGATTAACGCCTCAAGCGTCTTTGCTACTGGCGAGAGAAGGGAGATAGGCCTGTACGATTCTCCCTTGCTCGCATCTTTGCCCGGTTTCAGTAGCGGGACCACTCTACCCTTTTTCCAGGCTTCGGGTATTATCAGAGTGGTCAAGGACAGATTGAGGACCCTAGTCAGGTACTCAACTCCCGGTATGTCCAATTGCTTCAACATCAGCGTCGAAATTCGGTCCGGGGCCAAGCGCTTTGGATGACTTAGCGCTACGGATGACATCAGCAACTTCTCCAACTGTAAACTGTGGTGGTACTTCTTCAGCTCGGAGAGCATGGATACGACGCATTACTCTCCTTTTCGCTCTGTCACTCACGTGGTGCTCTATAAATTGTCGGTTAAAATAACGCGCGCACCTCTTCGGGTCAGTCACAGTGGTGGCACCAAATGTGACTGCCGTCCGGTCGTCTTTCCTGCCTGGATTCGAAAGTGACTTAACCGTTGCCCACAATTTACCAATACCGGAACTTAACTTGCATTGCTTCAGTTGATCTAGCCATTTATTCCGCTTATACTCGTCGACTTTCCTACTGATTTCTAGGTTCAGTTCCCTGATTCTAGGATCAGCAGGATTAGAACGACGAATTTCATCACGCACGTCTGCTAGTCCCGCTGCATCTGCTGGGAAATTAGGTCGTATCTCGGGTATTCCACCAGCAGGGATAAAGCGAGCGGCTGCTGCGTTGATGATGCCTCGGAATTTCTTCTCAGCTACCCGAACATCTGAGGGGATGGGTAGTTCACTGAAGCTGCGGTTGGTGAATTCTCTGAACCCGTTCCAGTCCGCTTTCCTTTGATTCAGGAAAGTACGGCGTTCACAGATAATAAAATCGGCTGGTCTGTCTATGCAGAGGATTATGGGGTGGTGGTCTGATCCCAATGAAATGATGGGCTGCCAGGTGACGTCATTTATCAGACCAGGCGACACGATGGTGATATCTGACGAGCTACTGCAATCACCCATAATCCGTGTGGGGGCGTCCTCATTCACTGTGCAGAACGTAGAGCCATCTATCTGCTCAGCCAAAGCTATGCCTCTATGGTCATTAGCTAGGAGATAATGCAAAAGCTCATGATGGGCATTAAAGTCTCCTAGGACCACGCGATTATTGCCCTGCAGTAACGGACTGATGTCCGACAAATAACGCGGAGAACAGCTACCAATCGGCGGTATATATACGTTTTACAGCTCTATCTCAGCAGTCCCGGACTTAACTGCTACCCCCATACATTCAATGTATGGGTCTCTAGAGTCAAGCTCAGGCGAGATAGGTCTGTATTGCACAGAATGGTGTAATAGGAAAGCCAGTCCGCCACCTCCACTTCAAGTGCGATCCTTACGTAGCACATTGTAACCCTGACAACTGTGCAAGCTGCATGTGTCGCTCAGCTTTGTTTCCTGGATCACAGCGACCTTGATGTTATTCCGATTCATAAAATCTACAATCTCGTTGATTTTGCCGCGGAGACCATTGCAATTAAATTGCAAGAAGGATGCATGATCGGGCGTTGGTACAGCAATGTGTGGTGTTAGTTGTGGTGTTGAATGCTGTGCATGTTGCTGTAGGGGAGATTGCGGCGGTGTCCCATAAACCGAAGGTGTCGATGACGTAGACGACGGGGACGACGAGGACGACCGAATGGACGAACTTAAAACACATAGTACCGAGGTGGCAGCCCCTGTCCGAAGAATTGCTGCTTCGGGTCAATCCGGTACAAAGAACCGGCTGCCGTGGGATTGAGTTTGCAGTATGGTTCTCACCGCAGTTGCTAAATTTTTTTACTCCAGTATCTGTTCTAGGATGGGGACAGTCGACGGACTTGTGCACATCGCCACATCTGACACAAACGGCCGGTAATTTACAGTATGCCTTGGAGTGTCCAAATTCTTGACAATTTGTACATTGGGGAGGATCGGCTCGCTTTAAAGGTTAGGTCGTAAATAGGATGAGGTGCGCCTTTTTTCTTTAATCTTGAAGAATAAAATGTTAGTTCAACCTTAAACATGGGCTGAGGAATTTTCTTTTTATTATTTTTGTAATTAAATGACAAGCTCGAGGTCAGGTGTTGTTATTATTTATTTATTGCTATCCAATATTTCGTTCTTCTTTGAAGAACATCTTCAGGGATATCTAAAACATTGTTAAACACACAAACAAATTTTAACTACATGTATTCAACTTATTGTAAAGATTGTTAACTTACGAGTACAAAAACGAAATAACACAAAACATGAAGCGACATACGTCTTGCTTTGCCGTTGTCTGTTTTCTTACTGACTAAACCTTTTCTTATTCGACTCTGTTTAACTTCTTTATAAGGAGTAGGTAGTTGCTTGCGCACCCTTCTATGTCAGCTTTGTAGTTCATGCGTTGTGTTGTTGTTGTGTTGATGATGTGCGTGTCTCTAGCATTAACCTTTTGTTGTAATTGCTCTCACTCTCTATTACTCTTACTGCTTCTAAGTCCGGTTCGTGTTTGGTTGCAGCACAGTGTTCCGCCAACGCAGTTTTTTGTGTTAGATTTCTGTTGCGTAGTTTTATATCTGATTTGTGGCCGGCTAATCTTGTTTTTAGTTTGTTTTTGGTAGTTCCGATATATATTTTATTGCATTCTGTCGATGGGCTTCCGTTGCACTTAATTTGATATATAAGATTAGATTTTTCCATCTTGTCAATTGGTTCTTTCATATTTGTAAAAAGTTTTTTGAGTGTGTTTAGAGTCGAATAAGAAAAGGTTTAGTCAGTAAGAAAACAGACAACGGCAAAGCAAGACGTATGTCGCTTCATGTTTTGTGTTATTTCGTTTTTGTACTCGTAAGTTAACAATGTTTACAATAAGTTGAATACATGTAGTTATAATTTGTTTGTGTGTTTAACAATGTTTTAGATATCCCTGAAGATGTTCTTCAAAGAAGAACGAAATATTGGATAGCAATAAGTAAATAATAACAACACCTGACCTCGAGCTTGTCATTTAATTACAAACATAATAAAGAATAAAAGGTCGATTATTTAGAAAACATATTCAAAAAAAATTTTTTTTCTTTTTATTTATAATGTTTATTATAGATTTAACTTCGTAACCCTCTTCAGCAAGTTCATCGATTATTTCAGCTGTTGAAACTATACTATCAATACCCTTAATTACTACCACAAGACCTTTCGAACTCTTAAGCTGGTAAGTGTAGTAATTCTTTTTCTCGAGATCGAGCAACCCAACCACCTTTCTATAAGACACTTCGGTGTATGTCTGAATTTTTGTTTCGTATACACTGCCTCTACGAAGTAAAGCAACATAGAAGTTTTCTTTGCCTAGTAGCTGGGACAGCTTATTTACCAACGCGTTAGTTGTTTGTTCCCGCAAGAAAAGCGGAGGTGGTTTGGGTTCTCTTATAGTTTCATTTGTTTCTTCATTATTATCCTCAGAGCTGAGGAGGTCAAATCGTTTCGAACTTACCGCATTCATTCCTTTGGGAACTTTGGGATCTGGTTCCTTATGAGGAGACCTTGCACTTGCCTTTGGTTTTGTCACTAAAATATATCTATCTATACCAGTTTGAATTTATCATCTTTGCACGTTGTACTGTTTGGATTTGTACCTTTGGGGATTGTTCCTGTTGCTGTGGCAACATTATTTCCATTCGGATTAGCTACTGAAATTGAAAGCATACTTTTAGGACTACGTTATTTTGCATTGTATTTGTTAGTATTTCTGTTTGATTTGTTTCACTACTAGACAACTGCGGTGAGAAAGAGCGCGCATTGTTTGGGGTTTTGGCGGTTAAAAAGAGGCTGTCATCTCTTCTAGGCGTTGTTGTTGCGTTACTTTCTGTAGTTGTCACAGAAATGTACGAATTTTCCCCATTAAGACTTAACCGCCTCTCAACGGAGGGAGTGAGTGACATGCACGAATATTTGTTTTTGTACATTTCCTTTGTTTATTTATGAACAACCAACACAGCAAGCACTACGATTTTTAACTTGAAAAAAGTTACACTTTAGCAATAAACTTTAACACAGAATTATAACCAAATCACTTGTTAATAGCGTCCAACTCGCTTTATATGCTTTAGCAGGGTTAATCCCAAGGAAAATATTTTTTTAATAGAATTATTGTGAGAGCCACTATAAACACGTTTGTACGCAACTATGTTGCCAGATGTGTCACCCATATGACATGTATATTAAACTGCTCAGCCATCTCGTTAAGAGATCTGCGGCAATGTAGGGCTGTTTGTGAGAGAAGAATTCATGGCAGCCTGGATTCCATTTGCAAAAAAGTGAGTTCAGCCCTATTTCAACCGATCCCTTTGATGTAAAGAGCTGGACGGAATTCAATCTATTTATTCGCAATGCCATCTGCATTGGGCAGAACACTGTGCCACCTTTAATTCTCATATCCATTCACGTCGATCGTGTGAATATTAGTTTCGCAGATAAAAAGTGAACAATGCTTTGCACTCCATCATTGAGCGTTTCACTTTTGTTGGCGATCACATGAGTTAAGGAAAGAGTAATTTCTTTCGTTAATCTTTATTCACAGACTTAACTAAAGCTTTCATCTCCAATTAAGCCGACAACAATGCCGTCCTCCGTTCGCACTCGTCGCAGTGTTTCTACTCCAACACTGGGGAGAAGAACACATTTCCCTTGGGTCGTTGATTGGTTAAACCACAATGGAAGATCGTGAATGTCTTTTCACTTTCGTCACACCATTAATATTGATCGTAATGCTGAGCATCTTAATTAAATTAAGTTCATCTTTAGTTTAAGAATGTTTCTTCTTAATCATTTTAGTGTTTGGTGAAGTTCTATCGCAGGGCGAGTGAATTTCGAAATGGACTCTTGTGGTGGAATTCGTTGCGGTTGTCCCGCAATAAAGATCGCTGTGAAATATGTGAGAATGTTTCTTATTTCACTCTCTCGTCGTAGAGTGATAATACTTTTGACAAGATCGCATGTTTGTTGAGATCTTCTAACTAAGTGAAGATCTTAATTGATTGAGAAATGATATTGTTTTGTTATCAAAAGGAACCGTTTTTATAATTGTTGAAATTAGCGTAAAACGAATATTGTTTCTCTCTTTTACTATATAATTTATGTGGGAGTTTGTGGGAAAGAAGGTTCACTTTGGGGATAAGGAAAAAATATGGTTTTAGCTCGCGTTATAATTGAAATGTAAAATTTTAAACAAATTCGGTAAACATTGGGAATATCTAAATTGCAATTATCATGGCTGCAGTTAAGGAGTTAGAGAAAGTACACGGTTGGTATAAATTTCAAAAAAAAAACTATAACCATTCGTTTATCCTTAATTATATCATTTGCTACGTGACAAAATTGTTACATATATTAGGTGTGACCTAAGACACTATGTACATATATGTGATGGAAATCTAATCCAATCCAAAAACTTGTAATCATTTCTCTATTCCGTTCATAGTTGACAGTAACATTCTGTCCAGAATTGTTTTTGAAAGCATATGGACCAATGACTTCGCCGGCCAATAAAGTGTGCCAAAGAGTAATTTTATGGGGATGTAATGGTGTCTGGACAAAGATTTTTTGTGGGATAATGCGACTATTTAGCTTATTTACGTACCGAAAACCGACCTCCGTAGTCCCCCAGAGCCTTCATGCTGGTTACAGCAGAACCATCTGAATCGGCTGACATTCCGGAATTGCTTAAAGTTTGCAGTCCAGGACTGCTAACACATATCTGGAGAATTTGACTTTTACAGAGAATCAAAAAGAGTCACTTACCTGGGATACGAAAGTGTACTCGTATATGTTTTAAAGCCATTGAGTCGGTTGAAAGGACCACAACCTTAGCTGTGTTAACTGCTGATAACAATGTTAAAGGAATAAAATCATCTAATGAACCCATTAAAAGGCTAGAGGCCATAACGTCACCATAAACAGGAATTTTAGCAAGCCATTCAATGAAGTGGCGAAGAAGAATCTGGTGATGACCGATGGTGCCATCAGGGAAAAGTAAAGCTCATAGCTTTCAGTGCTACCAGCTTGGTTGACTTGTAAAAGGCGGCTCTGAGTCGAGTGTTTGAGATCTGGTGTGCTGTCGAAAAAACCGTCCTCGCTAGTCGCTTCAGAGCCTTCAAGCTGGTCACAGAAGAACCATCCGGCTCGGCTGACAGTCCTGATCTACCCACCCATAACTGAAGAATTGGCAAGATTGGTAAGGCGTATAGTCAAAAGTGGCATATAAACCTGATCCTTACTAATGAATACATCCCTCACTTACAACAGCAAATACAATACAGAGAATTCATGGCAGCCTGGCTGTCCGAGTAAATGACAACGCCAGTGTCGGTTACTAAGTTGCGACTCAGCCACTTGGCTACTTCCGATATCGCAATTATTTCGGCTTGATACACACTGAAGGTATCTGGTAGTCTGTGAGATATATCCAAACTAAGCTCTGCACAGTGTACTCCGAAGCCAACCTTTTCAACAAGCTTCGAACCATCCGTGTAAGTGGAGATGGTTTCTATTACCTGGTATTCTTCCAACCCATTCATCCCTGGCTGGTATCAAAGTGATGTAGTTTCTCTCAAAGGTGCGCACCATTGATATGTAGTCCACTCGGTTACCATAGCACTACACTTTGATATCCTCATGTGACCGTCGTTCATATACCTCCACATTGATAGGCAGTTTAATCTTATTGGCGCTTTGGTTGCAACTTCTCTCGCCACAATATTAATCGGCAGTATATGAAGTAGGGCTTGTAGAGACTTGGTCGCTGTAGCCCTTAAAGCTCCGCTTATGCTCAGCCAGGCTGTTCTCTGAACCTTTGTTAGTAGGTTGGTGATGGTTAGTTGGTCAGTTGCCGTCCACCGTACCACATTGTCGTATAACAGTATTGGACGAACTACTGCTATGTATATATCCAGTGGACGATTTTAGGAGAGAGGCCCCACCGCGACCCTACAGCCTTTTTGCAGGAATATAAGGTGACGTTGGCCTTCCTTGCACGTTCCCATACGTTAAGTGTAACAGTTTTCTATACAGTGATGCCAACTGTTTTTCTTTCATTTGCAATAAAAAAGTTTAATTTTACATTAAAAAATTTAAAATACAAATAATTACCAAATTTTAATCAATTTTGTTTCTCTAATTAAAATGATACTTCCAAACTTTTTGGCTTTTTAGCGCTTAGATTCATATATTTTTTTCTCTGCTAAATTGCATAAAGACTTGCTGAACAATAAGGAATCACTTGCAGATTCGATTTATCCCTATAATAATTCGAATCTGCTAGTGTTTCTGAGTCAATAACCATTTAGTCTGTAAGTTATATTTGAAGACGATTTTCCAGTTATCGATATTTCCAAAGCGGGCTCGCTGACCAAACTTTGTCTGCGTGACCACTGCGATTGCCACGTCGTCCACATATGCCACGACCTTGCAGCCATAACGTTCTAGATCTAGCAGGATTTCATTCACCGCTAGGTTCCAAATTAGGGGAGACAGTACTCCTACTTGTGGGGTCCCTCTGTTTACAAACCTTGTTAGAGTTGTGGACCCAAGACATGCTATTATGCGTCTTCTGTTGAGCAGACTTTGAATTAGTCTAATCAAACTAGAGTTAACTTTTAGATGTGACTGTGCCACAATTACCGCATCTGAGTGAATGTTGTTAAAAGCCCCTTCTATGTCAAGAAATGCCACCATCGTGAATTCCTTGAAATGCAGGGAAAATTCGACAGTGCTCACAAGTTCGTGCAGGGCTGATTCTGTAGACTTCCCCTTATTGTAAACATGTTGGTTCACCGACAGGAGTTTTGTATCCAGGTTATCCCTAATGAAATGTTTAGCTTAGGTGAAGAGGGACGCCTGTCGGAATACAACTGACGAGTTCACTCGGGGCCGACGAATCGGTCTATTGTGTTTCCCGTGAGCAGAATAGAAGTAGGGAGAAGATGGTTGAAGGTTGGTAGGCAAGGAAGAGGGAGAGAATGTATAGGAAGAGGGAGAGAAGGTTTAGGAAGAGGGAGGGAAGGTTTAGTTAATCTTGTTCTCATTTGTCTTTGTGGCTTTACTAAACCAGAGAGATTTTCTGATGAAATTGAGAAGGGGTTTGAGCGGAGCATCTGCTAGGTCGTCTAGGTTTTCGAAGAGCCTGTGCCCTAAATAGGCCAAACGGTACTCTTGCAGTCCTTTGCATGAGTACAGCAAGTGCTGTACTGACTCCTTCCTCTTCTTCATCCAAGCAGCTTCTGCAGAAGTCTTCGTAGAGAAGCTTCATGCGTGCAGCCATATTGCCTCTCACGCAGTGCCCTGTGATGACTGAGATTAAGGGTATCGGAGTATACTCCTGATCCTGTGCCCGCCTCCATTTTCGATCCGTCCGTGAAGATTGAGATCTCATTGTCCTCTATGACGCTATTTGACGCCCAATCTTCTCGGCTGGGAATCATTACATTAAAATTTTTGTCTCGAATTGTTCTTGGTGCCAAGTAGTCCGTTAGCTTATTGATTTCCACCATACAACTGATCCGTAAGTGAGTATCGGTCTAATAATCGATGTATACATCCAGTGTATCATTTTCGGTTGCAAACCCCATGTGCGTCCAAACATTTTCTTGCAGGCATAGAAGGCGCATAATGCTTTCTTTCCCCTTTCCACCAAATTCCTTTTCCAGGACAGCTTGAGTCAAGGGTGATGCCTAAGTATTTGGCTTCTTTCATTACATAAAATTTTTTGTCTCGAATTGTTCTTGGTGCCAAGTAGTCCGTTAGCTTTTTGATTTCCACCATACAACTGATCCGTAAGTGAGTATCGGTCTAATCATCGATGTATACATCCAGTGTATCATTTTCGGTTGCAAACCCCATGTGCGTCCAAACATGTTCTTGCAGGCATAGAAGGCGCATAATGCTTTCTTTCCCCTTTCCACCAAATTCCTTTTCCAGGACAGCTTGGAGTCAAGGGTGATGCCTAAGTACTTAGCTTCTTTCGATAGATCAAGTACCTTTCCCTGTAGTGTAGGGAGTTGATAATTCGGAATTTTATTCCTTCTTGTAAAGAGGACTAGTTCCGTCATCGCTGTGTTAACTCCTAGTCCATTTTTCCCTGCCCAACGTGATAGTTCTTTTAGTGACCTTTCCATGATCTCGCTTACCGTAGGCATAAATTTGCCTCTAATCAAAATCACGACGTCGTCTGCATACGCTATGATTTTAATTCCTGTCTTGCCGAGATCCATTAGGATTTCGTTTATCACTAGATTCCATAATATCGGTCAGACCACCCCACCTTGCGGAGTACCTCTCGTAACTCGCTTTCTTGCCGAACCATTGCCCATAGTTGAGTTTATGATTCTGCTTTTGAGCATGTTACCTGTCCACTTGGTTATGCCTGGGTGTGAGCCCATGCTGTCAAGTTCGTTGAGTATTGATGCTATCTTAACATTATTGAAGGCGCCTTCTACATCTAGGAACGCCGCCATGGTGTAATCTTTGTAATGAAGGGAGTCCTCGATAAATCCTACCAAATCATGTAAGGCCGTCTCCACAGATTTACCTTTTAGGAAGGCGTGTTGTGCCGTACTGAAGTTGTATGGTGTCAGTTTTCCCCTCACATTTAGATCAACTAGTCTTTCCATGTTTTTCAACAGAAACGATGATAGACTGATTGGTCTATAGTCCTTTGTCGTACTGTGGTTTATTTTTCCCGCCTTGGGTATAAAGACCACTTTGACTTCTCTCCATGCCTTGGGTATATGTGCCTATTGCAAACTTGCAGAAAAAAATGCTCGTAGCCATGGTAGAATATGTTCCAAGGATTCTTGTAAGAGAGATGGAATGATGCCATCCGGGCCTGCCGATTTGAAAGGCTTGAAGGATCTCACCGCCCAGCTTATTTTCTTGTCGTCTATAAGAGTTCTGATAAGTTCATCCATGTTGGCCGTGGGAGTGTACGCGTTCACTACCACTGCATCTGCATCTGAAACTTCGCTACAACCCGGAAAATGGGTGTCCATCAGAAGTTCTAGAGTCTCTTGGCTGTTTTCCGTGAGCAGTCCGTCTGGTCCCTTGAGGAAGTCTGGTGTGCTGGGGTCTTTGGACAGGACTTTGCGGCTTCGCTAATGTCTTCCAGTTCTTCACAGAAATTCGTCCAGGACTTCCTTTTTGCCTTTCTGGACTCTTCTTAAAAATTATGGTAGCCGTTAGGTTAGGGTGGCAGCCGTATTTTTTTTACAAGCTCACATAGACCAGTTTAGGTCCCTAGTGTTACCACGGGCTGAAATGCCCCTCATCGAAACCAACCTGTTTGATATATAAATTTATCGATAGTACGAATATCAGTACTGGAAAGATCTGTTAGGCTGCCTAAAAAGGTCGACCCCAGTATGTCCAGTCGTCGTTCACTCAAAGCGGGACAGTCGCAAAGTATATTAACAACTTGAGAATCCTGAATCAATTCCAACACCACACATCACGGAGCAAAGCAGTACCAAAATTGGTATCTCTCTCCCTCACAATATTCGTGGAATCTTCACCATCAACACATCATCTACCCAGAATAACTCCGGAGTACGCTCGTTTAAATAGAATAAGATGATTTCATCATCACAGTATACTTAACTCTCTACATTAACTATCAATAGAGCAGTATCATAATTAAGCATCTATTAAAAGCCAGTCGAGTACAACAACCTAGCGCCAACTCTAAAAAAAAAACCTATATTAGTATATTTAATAGCCACTAAACTACCTGATGAGACAATCTCACTGTGGGAACAATCCCTAAAATCCCATCGAGAGTTACCAAGTTGGTCCCAATTGGATGAGTTCCTTGCAAATCGATTCGAGGAATACGAATATCCAGTTTCAAGTCTACAAGAGATCACCAAAGCAACAGCCAGCTGAAAAACATATGTGTTTCCCATCTCATGTTGTGCTCTTAGCCACTCAAACAACACATTCTCCTTCGTATGTACTTACTAAAAGCAATACTATTTCTCAATACCATATTGTCATACCAATATAAAGGGTACATACTTACGAATTTGCTTCCTAAAACTCTTTGGTGCATCGAAAGCATTGGAGGCTTTCATGCCTTAAAATATCGACATTTATACATTTTTAACAATTGTATTTTTTGCACGTTTTCATGTAACTAAAATTACATTGCAAAACTACAATATCGCCCTTAACTCTCTCTTTAACGCAAAATAACTAAAAATAACAAAACTCACTCCAGTAAGTTTGCCAAAATATCTCTTTTCAATTTTTTCTATTGCGAAAATACATATGCTGTTAATTTACATTCATACATACATATGTCTGTTAATGATCTATTTTTAAAAGTATGTTCTCTTATATGCTCCATTATCACTAAAAACATAATTACAACAGGCCATTATTACAATATATCTTTGCAAACACGAAACTCCTACTATCGGATGTGGTTTAGTGGTAACGCGCTGGATTCACGATGCTGGTGATCGCATGTTCGATCCCTATGCATGGATAATTTCACTTTTACATTTTTTCTAACATTATCATTTTTAAGCATACTCGAAATGCAATTCTAAAAATAGAATTGCATCGACACCATTACAATACTTACAAATGCATCACCAACTCCATTGTACTCTAATTGCCAGCCCAAACCACGTGTCGATGGTAGGCTGGTTGGTGAACTTCGGATTAGCAGACAATGTGTCGCGGGTTCTATTATCCCCGCTCGGTACAATGTGTATAAAAACTTGTTTAAATATAAAATGTATTAAAACTCGTGAAGGCAATTAGAAAAAATATTTGCATCAGAACCTTCTTAAAGCTTTACAGCCCACGTGTTCTCCCAGTTTGTCTCTTCAAACTTCATTCCATTTTTCTAATGAGATCGAACTTCATTTACATTGTTCATTCTATGTACGAGTATCCCAATCTATGTACGAGTATCACAGTCAATTCTAAAAATAGAATTCCTACATTAACCAACGGTGGTGGATAAACAAAAAGTATGATGGATTCATGCATCGGCTTACTACAACAATAACTACATATCTATCTCAACCAAACTGCATGAATGCAAGCTCGACTTACATGTCGCTGGTAGATCGATGTATGCACGTCCGACTAGGAAGCAAAGGTTACGAGTTCAAACCCGCCTGGAAGAAATTGGTGTTAAAATTTGTTGCAGTTTCTATTGGCAAAAAAAAAGATGGGGCTCAGAATTACTAATACGAACGATGAATCTTTAGCAGAGGATCTCAAGGCGCATTTACCAACAAACCCACACATGATAAATCCCGATGCCGCAATCCAACCCCAACTCAGGCAACACATATTTTTCTTAATTGATTTTTTTTTATTAATTTTGATATTTTTCTTTTTGTCGCCCCGAGCTCCTTTGCTGCAAAATCTAGCAAAATTACAATTTAATGACGCTTCTCTGATCCTGAAATCATATCCGTGTCCAATTACCATATTTCTGCACAACAACATCTGCTGACGAAGGCATGACTTATACTATTGTAGCACAGGTTAATGCCTCCGTTTCATAAACCAAGGATTCCAGGTTCGAATCCCCCTAGGAGCAGTGTCGTATTTAATGATCGAATGCCATGGTTAGATGCAGCAGAAATCGCTTTTTACTACTACCTTCGTTATCGTGGAATTTTCACAACAGTCTCATAAACCCTGGATAAAGCATCATTATTCAAAAGGGAATACCTACGATTTTCATCAGTATATTAACAACTTGAGAATCCTGAATCAATTCCAACACCACACATCACGGAACAAACCAGTACCAAAATTGGTATCTCTCTCCCTCCCAATATTCGTGGAATCTTCACCATCAACACATCATCTGCCCAGAATAACTCCGGAGTACGCTCGTTCAAATAGAATAAGATGATTTCATCATCACAGTATTCCTAACTCTCTACATTAACTATCAATAGAGCAGTATCATAATTAAGCATCTATTAAAAGCCAGTCGAGTACAACAACCTAGTGCCAACACTTTATCATAACCAGATTCCTGTATAAACTAAAAGCTACGTAATTCTTTTCAACCTCCTAAATTAACACATACATACTTCTCCCATCCTATTGACCTTTCTTGCTGAGGTGGGAGTATGTTAAACCTAGTTTAACTATAATTACTTTACTGTACTACAAATTTAGTTTTCCATCCCTGAATTAATTTTGTAAACTTGGCTTTATCTTTAACTGTCAATTCCCTTTTTGCTTTACCATTTTTTTGTACCATCAGAAGTTTCTTCCTTTCAATAAACTTAAAACTCGGCCTCTTTTATTCACGGCAGCCGAGGGAACCACTTCTCTACTCAACTCTAAGAAAAGGTTAATAAAACTCTAACGCAATAAACTTACTTGGCTTTTCTTTTCTCCCGCTCTAGCTCAAAGACAATCATTTGCTACATTTATGATTTGTTAGCATTTGTAGTAGATCTTATACTCTCTGAAGTCTACGCGCCTTTTATTTGCACTTCTCTCTCCAAGGTTTTAAGTTTGAAATAGCCGAAAAATGCCCTGTCATTTTTCTTCACCAATTTCTAATTTTTTTTATGTAGAAATTTTATGTTTTCAAACGGTCTCTGTGTCGATAGATTTTTAATTTAATTGCAACCTTTTCTAATGTTCATGCCCATGTGTCATTGAGATGTTTCTATGTACAGCAGAGAATCATAGGTTTCAGATTGATTGTAAACCTATTGCTTGTAGATAGATCCTTCAATATTACAATTATTAGATTTAAATTGCAATATATTTTGAGGTGATTTGAACTTTGAAATTTTATTAATACCAAATTTGAGTTTGTAATTTCTCAAATAAGTACTCGTAGTATTTAAAATTCAAAATTTGGAAACAAGTTGGAAACATGAACTAATTCGATAAATAGATGGTCTTAATTTTAGCCATCTATTTATAAGGGAAAGACTCGTCGAGTCTGGTTCAGGGAACGACAATAATGGGGAACCTTTTAAAAAGTGGCCGGGCGTCAATGCTGTAAGATCTGCCGGATCTTCAGATATTGCTGAAATAGGACGAGAATTCAGAACACCTTCTATCCGAGCTAATATGGTGGCGAATTGTTCAAATGTAAATTTATGTGCACCAGCGAGTTTTTTAAAATGGACCGCCCATATGAGGTGCATGTGGAGGAATGAATTTCCATTCGAAACCATTAATCACATACTTTTGAGAAATGTCATTGGAAGCCGATTTCAAAAAATGGGAAAATTCTCTTAATAGAATCCTGCTGGCACCAATAAAATTACGCCCATTATCAGAGACTATCCGATGAGGGAGCCCCCGCCTCCCGACGAAACGAGAAAATGCGGCTTCAAAGGCTGCAGATGACAATTCTGAGCATGCTTCCAAGTGTATTGCTTTTGTTATAAAGCAAACAAATACACAGACATAGCCCTTAACTATGGGAGATCTGCGTAAAGACGAGCTTTTAAGGTCGAATGGACCGGCAAAATCAATACCGGTGGTGTGAAATGGAGGCGAAAATGTGCATCGCTCCGGGGGCAAGGGAGCCATAATTTGGTTACTTGGCTTTTGTTTGTGCAAAATACAAACTTTACATTTATGAATAACACTTTTCACTCTGGGTTTAAGACGTGATATGTGAAATTTAGTTTGTACAAATCTACACATCTGGTTGCACTGAGCGTGAGCCAAAAATGTGTGCAAATGATTTAGGTACAGATTGCAGAGTCTAGAATTTCCGGGTAGGATTATTGGGTATCGTTCCCTATATGGGAGGAATGAATCCGAGAGTCTACCATTAACACGCATAATTCTGTCAGAATCTAAGAAGGGATTCAAGGTAGACAAAACACTTTTGCGGGAAATGGGTTTAGAGTATAACAGTGCTTTACATTCCGTTTCATACATTCGTTGCTGAGAGAGAGAAATCAGGCGGACTTTAATGAATTGAATTTCTTTGAAATTTAAATCTATCGTTTGAAAATTGTGAGCATTCTTCCAACGACTCTTGCTGTTAATGATAAACCGGAAGACGTACGAGAGGACTCTCAAAGCTCTATTGTATGAAGAGAATCTAAGCAAAATATCATTCTCCTGGGTGACACTGTGCAACGTCTCAACCACTTGTTTTTCGGGAATTATTTTTGGAGCTAATGGATTTTTCTTTGGCCAATTTTCTTCGGGAGTTGTAAGCCAAGATGGTCCATTCCACCATAATGGATTGCAGATCAAGTCTTGGGGTTTACATCCTCGTGTACCTAGATCAGCTGGATTGTCGTGAGTGGGCACATATCTCCTTGGTCTATCTATCTATCTTTGCACTTGGGGCGAGGTCGTGGATTTGTGACGTGCGGTTAGCTACATATGTTTCCCATGACATTGGTGGTTTTGAGAGCCATCCAAGCCCAATTGATGCATCTGTCCATAAAGTTATAGAGCTGGCATTGAGATTGAACACCTCCATGACATACTTGCAAAGCTTTGCGAGAAGTAAAGCACCATTAAGTTCCAATTTAGGCAAGGAAACCGTTTTAATGGGTGCAACTTTATTTTTAGCCATGAGTAAGTTCGAGAAAACGTTTGAGCTGGATGTCTGACAGCGTACATGTACGCATGCACAGTACGCTGTTTTGGAAGCATCACAAAAGCCATGAATTTCTATGAGATCAGTGGGCATGTATTGAATCCATCGGGATATTTTGATGTCTTCAATGTGGGGCAAGTCAGACAATAAATTATTCCAGATATATAGAGAATCTGTACTAATTGTCTCATCCCAGTTACACCCTTCTAACCAAAGTTGCTGCATGAGCACTTTTGCCCTTATAATAACAGGGGTTAACCAACCTGCAGGGTCAAACAGCTGCGCTACAGACGAAAGCACTTGGCGCTTCGTTACATGTGGTTGGACTTGTATGTTAACAGGGGAATATGAAAACGTATCATTTAAGGCATTCCATTTTATACCCAGAGTTTTTGTGGAGCTGGATTCATAAAATGTCATCATATTTAAATCGTATAAATCTTCTGCGGGTAAATGACCGAGTAAACGAGTATCATTGGCAGTCATTTTTTTTTAATTGGAATCCTGCCGACTGGAGAATGGCAATGAGATTATGTTGAGACTCGATGGTTTCTTCAATTGAAAACCCACCAGACAAAATGTCATCAACGTAAATTTCTTTGCGTAAAATCGAAACGACTCAAGGGAATTTTTCTTCAGAGTCAGATGCCAGTTGTAATAGAGTCCGTATTGCCAGAAAGGGTGCGCAATTTATCCCAAAAGTGACAGTGTTTAACTGATAATCTTTTATTGGACCCGAGGGATCTTGTTGAAACAAAATCCTTTGATATGCTCTATCAGAGGGATGCACCATGATCTGTCGATACATTTTTTGTATGTCTCCACTGTATACGTACTTATATTTTCTCCAATTGAGGATGGTAGAGATCAACTCAGTTTGGAGAGTGGGACCTGTATAGAGCACATCATTCAATGAAAATTCAGACTTCGTTTTACGGGACGCGTTAAATACCACCCTTACTTTAGTAGATTTGTGTTCGGGGCGTACTACAGCGTGATGTGGGAGGTAAAATGAATAAAATTACCTTGGGAACATATCTCTTGGGATGAAGTTTCCTCCATGTGGATTAAAGAGATATATTCATGGAGGACCGAATTGTATTCTTTTTGAAGCTCTTGATCTTTGGATAAAGATTTATCCATTCTGGTATATTGACCAAGAGCAATAAAGCGAGAAGATCCAAGGAATACAGATTCTGGATAGTCCTGTTTGAAAGGGAGTCTTACGACATATCTACCATCTGAGCGACGTTCAGTCGTTTTAGAATAATATTCTTCGCAAAATTTGTCTGCATCTGAAGTGGGTGAAAGAGACGGAATATCCTCTATTTCCTAGAATTTTCTTAGGATGTGACTGAGGTTATCAGTTTCAGATGGAATTACATTGGTAGTGAATGTGTCAACAGTCTCATTCTTCATTGGTCCACTGAGAACCCAACCGAATATAGTGTTATATGCCGAAGATAGGCCACATATATTCTTTTTAATTCCATCAATATTTATAAAACGCTCTGAGTCATTACCAAGGATTAGATCAATGTTTGCTGACTTGTTGAAATTTGGATCAGCCAAATCAAGATCTTGAAGCTGTTGGGAATTTGGGATCTCAAAAGAGATAGAAGGCAATCGTTTTGTGACTTTCGGTAGAATAATAGCATTAATAGTGAATCGAACATTGTGTTTTTGGGAACAAAGCACAAGTTCGCATTCTTTGTCGGCCTTTTGAGATTTTCCACCAATACCAACAATTTCAAAACACGACTTTCTATAGGGAATTCGTAAAAGATTTCTAATTCTCTCAGAAAGGAAAGTTCTTTGGGAGCCTGGGTCAATAAGTGCAGAATAGTAAAGATCTCACTACTCTGTTCTATTTGGACCAAGGCTGTTCGAAGCAATATGGTTTCATTGTTGGTGGAAAAGTTTGCCTGAACTTGAGAATAAGCTTCTTTAGATGTGGAAGGGGACGAAATGTTGGTTTTAACAGTAATGTTATTGTTAGTAGCTGTTTTCCCAGGAGATATAATAGCTTTTGAACGTTGAGTTTCAGCATTAGACACAGTCGGTTGATCTAAATGTAGAGTAGAGTAGAGTATGATGTTGTTTCTTGCATGAGAGGCAAGTATTTCTACTTTTACATTTTGTCTTTATGTGAGCTGCAGACAGACAGTTGTTGCAGATTTTGTGTTGGAACAC
The DNA here is from genome assembly GCA_963930755.1 of Eudasyphora cyanicolor. Taxonomy (NCBI): domain Eukaryota; kingdom Metazoa; phylum Arthropoda; class Insecta; order Diptera; family Muscidae; genus Eudasyphora; species Eudasyphora cyanicolor. The sequence continues at coordinate 142,453,577 of OZ005734.1, forward strand.
AAATCTTTCTTGGGGAGAGAATCTACGAAAGTCAGGACAAATCCTTATGCTATGATTTCTTTCGCATAATGGACAAGTAAAATCTAGCTTTTCTTGGGAGGTATATGTTTGTATTTTACTATGGTTTTGGGATAAGTTTCCTGTGGAGATGCTTCGGCGATCTCTTGTAGACTTGAAACTGGATATTCTTTCCACGACCTCGAATCGATTTGTAAGGAACTCATCCATTTGGGACCAACTTGGTAACTCTCGATGGGATTTAGGGATTGTTCCCACAGTGAGATTGTCTCATCAGGTAGTTTAGTGGCTATTAAATATACTAATATAGGATCCCAACTCTCGATTTTGACATCCAAAGATTTTAAGATGCAGAGACAATCCTTTACAGTGGAGTGACTTTTTTGAAGAGATTCACTACTTTCCCCAGATGCTACGGGAATATTGAACAATATTTTAAGCTGGTTGTCTACAAGAACGCGCTTGTTCTCGTATCGAGTCTTTAAGGCATTCCAAGCCAAATCAAAATTTTCATCGCAAAGAGTATATCGTTTTACGATGTCACCGGCACTGCCCGTCGTTTTATTCCTCAAGTGATAGAGTTTCTGGGCCCGTGTGAGTTTAGGGTGATTTACGTAGACGGCAGTGAACATGTCACGAAAGGATGACCATTCTTCGTAACTACCCTTAAATATATCTGTATCACACGGTGGGACCTTAATACAAACATTAGAATTGTCCGACATTTGCGTATTAGGATTATTCTGAGAGAGGTCATTAGGGTGCAGACTATGTCTTGCTGTAGAGGGTCGAGAACTTGTACCTCGAGAGATTCTCAGAATATCTAGAATTTGAGAACGTGTTTCATAATACGCCTCAGAACACTCGTTAAAGTTAATTTTGGCATTCTCTTTGAAGTCCTTGGTGTTAGATGATTCTGGAGAAAAAATTTTCATAATCAATTTGTAATTTTCTCCATCTGTTTTCTAAATCATCTAATTTTACCTCGAGTAGAGAGTCTGTCTGGTCAGTAATGTCACTTTTCTCAAAAGTTGTGCAAAAACTGATGATGTGATCACAATCAACTAGGAATTTATCATGGATTGGAGAAGGTTTTACAACAGAGTCACCGGTCGTGGATGTGGATTGGGATGAGGTTTCATTTATTTTATATTGATTTAATGAAGAATGTAACAATAAGAAAAATTTAAATTTTTGCAAATTGAGGGAACACAAAATATTCTTTGTGGCACGTAATTAAAGAATATCGCAATTGCACAATATTTTGTAATTGTACTTGTTATTTTAAGAAATTTGAGTGAAATGTATGGAGAACTTAGAGGAAAATTTTCCAGAATATATTATCAATCAGATAATAATTATTTTAATGTGTGAGAGAGATACTATAACCTTCAGGGAGGTTAGCTTTAAGGTAATTGTAAACTTTTTGGAAATACACCTGCACAGTGAGATATTTGAATGTACTGCCGAGCTTTCAGGTTGATTGTAAACCTATTGCCTGTAGATTTTGGTTAATTCTTTAATATTGCAATTATAGGATTTTAGATTGCAATTTTTAGAAGATTAACACATCCAAATTTTATCAATATAAATTTTGAGGTTGTAATTTCTCAAATAAAGAATATTTATATACAAAATTTGGAAACTAAATCACTTCCGATGGTGAACTGATGAGTGATTTTAATCGAATAACATTTTTTTAAACCAATTTCTAATTTTTTTTTATGTAGAAATTTTATTTTTTGAAACGGTATATAGATTTAGATTTCCTGATAATAGTGTGTCACTGAAATTCACTCGTAAATAATTCGAATAATGTTCAATATTCTTAAATCTGTGCATTAACCATTGTTCCTCTGTGTCGATAGATTTTTAATTTAATTGCAACCTTTTCTAATGTTCATGCCCATGTGTCATTGAGATGTTTCTATGTACAGCAGAGAATCATAGGTTTCAGATTGATTGTAAACCTATTGCTTGTAGATAGATTCTTCAATATTACAATTATTAGATTTAAATTGCAATATATTTTGAGGTGATTTGAACTTTGAAATTTTATTAATACCAAATTTCTCAAATAAATACTCGTAGTATTTAAAATTCAAAATTTGGAAACATGAACTAATTCGATAAATAGATGGTCTTGATTTTAATCCAATATTTATTTATTTTTTAAAAACAAATTCTTTCTTTTTTAGTGTATATATACAAACGCATTTAATTCGCATGATTTTCAATCTTCTTCAAATTAGCATTAAACTTTGAAGCACCTAAATATTGTAATTGGAAAATATTTTGATTAGTAAAATATTAGTGAGTATTGTAGTTAGTGGTAAATAAATTGATGTAGTTTGTACTTTAGAAATCCAAGTGAAATTTTTGATTCTATTTCATATTTTATTAATTTTTCTGCTATATATCTGGATTGGGTTGATCGACCATAATTTTTCTTTAATTGTTTTGTATTGTGATTAGTGTTTTATTTATTATCGCAAGCTGCCAACTAATCGATATCCATTTGTGAGATTGTAAGTATGTTGATATGTCTTCGTGTTAAGAGATGTTGACTCTCTTTTAATGCTTTCTGAATAGTTTTCGATTATATGTATAACAATGAATACAAATTCTATCGAAATGATTTTGTCAACGTTATATCGTAGTTTTGTTTCTTGGAAATGTTTTATTTTCCACTAGTATAAAAATTTTTGTAGCGGACTTCGTATATGCGTATGTAAATATGTATATGCGTGTTTTGATTTGTGTAGAGCTTTTTCCTCATTCACAGAAATTAATGCAAAATATCATAATCAAGGGGTTAATGGGTTAATTTAATTAAAATTAACAATTTTTTTTTGTAAATTTACCTTGATCTGGTATTCTTATGTTCTCTGCCAATTATTTTATTTAACGATAACCGGACACCGATTATTAATTTGAGTTCTCCCAATTGATTTGTCGTCGATTACCATATATTTATTTAATTTGTTTGAGTTCACACTTTTCACATAAATGATTCCTGTAATTTTCAATAATTTATTGTTCCCACTGTGATTATTAGTCACCAGTGCGTATAATTTGAATGTACGAAAATTCTATAGCTATAAACACAATCTTTTATATGTTGTCGATATTGATGTCGATAATTCTGCTATTCTATACGTGAGTATGTATCTTGAGTGATAATGCGTTTTGAGAACTAGACACTCGATTTACACTCATCACTTCTCTTATATGATCACCTTTCTCGTTCTTTGTGAGAGCGCTGAAAGCTCTTAATTTTTTTTGAGTCGCAGTATAAAATATAACTGCTCGTATTGGAGGAACATTGAAAAACCTGTGATGATTGAGATTATCAAAGGGAACTGATGAATGTAAAGGTACGGGCGGAGTGATATATGAAGGTATAACGAAGAACAAATGAAAAAGTTAATGAGATGAAAGGGAAAGAAATTTGCTGGCCCTTTTTGACGATTCTTTTTTTTATAACGGGATTTTCCGCAAACTAGAAAAATTGACTTTTGCAATTTTGGTTTTTTTGTTAATTTTGTTGTTGTTGCAGGTCTGAATGTGACTTGCCCTTTTCTTATTATATTCTTTAATTATGTGGTGGAAGAGAAAAACTAATTCTTGGAAATATTCTAGAATCTTAGTTTTTTAATGCATTTCTTACACACTGCCTTTTTATTCTTTTTATTTTATCATTTTTTTTTAAGTCGATCACGGAAAATTTATGTTTTTAACCTTAGCTTTTCCAATCTTTAGCTTACTTTTTATCACTTTAGTATATACAGACGACGGACGACTTTTTTGGGGAGTTTTTAGTTTCGAACGGACGACGACTGATAAATTTTTAGATTTCAATTTTTAGCACAAACTTTTATTTTGTATGATACTTTTGCATATAGTCTAGCTCTTTTTCCCATATACTTTTGACACATTTAAAACAAACTTTGAAATTACCTTACTTTGACAAATTTACTCTTTCCGATGCCACGTAACAACTACTTCGATTTACTTATTTTAATTATGCTTTACCTCCTGTTCTCTCCGCTGCCACGAGATCTCGATCTGGATCTCTGCTGGTTTGCGTTCTCTCTCCTTGGATGGACCATGAATAAAGTTTGAGGAGGACTGGTGATGATGATTGTTGATGAGGAAGGTGCTGGAAGGGTTTGGAGGGCAGTAACTTCACCAGTGCCAAAAGGGCGTAGTGGAATGTATTTTGTATTCAGTACGTGGAGACAACGATGAGAGTGGGAGGCAAATCTACTGCTACAAGTGTAGAGAGTACGATTAATTGCTTGGCGTAATTTCTCAACATGTGAGAAATTACGAGCAATTAATTATTCGAGAAATATAAAATAAAAGAACCAAGAAATGGTAGTGGTAGAGTTAGAGTTAGAGAGGTTCGGTTTTATTTGTAGGGTTATGAGTGCTCACCAGTTGAAGTGCGCTGAGAAAGTGGACGAGCCAACTTTCACTAACCCGCCAAGGAGGTTTTAAAAGACTTATCTTAAAGATAAATATTATTTTGTAGTTCACAATTATTCAAGTATTCAGTAATTCTTTGTCATTCACAGTGGTTTTCAAACTATATGGAATTCAATTAATAGTTTTTACCAACTGTTGAAATTAAAATGCATAATATAATTAAACTTAATTAAGTCTAAACGGTCGAGTTTAGACAACGCCTTTAGCCCAGGTAAGTGACTATTTTTTTTTTCGGTAAGAGCCGAAACCTCAACAGCCTCCAACTGCGTCAAAACTCTGAGCGCTATCCGGTGCTCATTGTGACTCCGTTTTGACGGTCGGACATGACGTTATCCCCTCACCGTACCACCTATTGTGAGTACTGGGGGGGAATTTTCACCATTTTTGGTGTGATCGGCTTTGGCCAAGACCAACGGACGGACAGTAGGACGATTGGGGAACCCCGCTCCATCGGAACACGAAGGCATCCCCGTCAAGGAATTTATTTATTTTTTGTTTGTATTAGCCCGTAATAGGTACTTTGAAGTAGGCCTTCCAGACTTTGTACAGATTTTGTTTGCGATTGCGTAATAGGTACTGCGTAATACGTTTTAACTATCCGCTTCGTGATAAACACGTCCGTTCACTACTACTGATCAGCAACGATTACGAACATTTACTTCTAAAAATATACAGAATTTTTAGAAAAACATATATTTCATGTCTTCGGTGTACCGGATTCCGTGCTAAGTTATAACGGTAGCCAATTTAGTTCGCCTCACTTCAATGCATTTTTAACCATGTACGGTATAACACATTCATATACAGCTTTATACTCCCCGCAAGCAAACGCGTCCGAACGGGTAAATCGGTCGCTTATCGCTGGGATACGAGCCTACCTTAACCAACATATGCCTGGACAGACCCCTATACGTTTTCATACATTTATGGTAGAAATGGTACCGTAACTTTGAATTTCTAAGTATGTTCGTATATTATTTTGGTCTTTAGACTAAATGTAAAAAAAAAATATTTTTTATTATTATGTTTTATTCATTTTGTGGAATGCATGAAAACCAAATATAATCAACTTTAGAATGTTGTTGGCACACAGGATTAGTGCATTTGGTGAGCTGCAGATTTCAATTCATATGAGTTCCAAGAACGTCCAATGCATATTGAAAAATTTGCTTTTGATTGTGGGCCGACTTCGTCATCAGTCCATATTTCTTTGAAAGAGACGTTCACCAACTTCTTTTGAGCTGAATTGGATGATATGAACACCAACATGTGGTTTTAACAGGAAGGCACTACGGCCACACAACTCATGGCCATCTTACAAGGAGGTGATGTGAATTTTCTTAAATGGCAGATCTTTGAGAATAACCTACAAACCACAGCAGCCATCAAAGCGAACACAACCCTTGATATCGGTAAAATTCAGCTTGTTTCATGCGCCAGTCATGAAAAATTGGAAAAGGCCGTGGCGGACATTTCTAAGAAATATTCCATTTATAATGACAGCAATAGGCCTTTTAAACGAAATTAATAAAGTACACACTTTGCTAATGTACATTATTTTTAATTTTCGTAAATTTTATGTGTACACTACAACAACAGAAAAATGTAAACAAAAAATCAAACGTCATCTATGAGTTTTACAGCTCATTGAGCTCTTAAATAATGGCGAAAAAATCAATTTTTCGCTGTACTCTACCTTGTTCAATATACCCTGGTATAAACGTCCCAGCCTTCTTAGAATGTTTGTCAGCAGTGTCTTCATCGGCCGTGTTTACACCGTCGTCCAATCTGTCAAGCGCAACGCCGGTAAAAGCGGTAAGCTTTGAGTTTGGCTTACGGGAGAGACTGCCCCAATTACACTATGCACCAAAAATTTTGTCCAAGGGATGTGGATAACAGTTTCTGGTGCAATTTGATGTCACTAACACGAAAAAAAAAATAAAAAAAAAATTTATGGTAAATTTCCATAATTTTTTCCCTCATAATTTCCAGCTTTCATGGAAAGTACATTTAGTATTTGGACCATAACTCCATTATAAGCCTGATTGAGCCGTGTTATGCGTTAAATTAAAGGGAATTATGAGGGCTACAAATGCTGCAAATATCGCTTTCACGTAGAATCTTTGGTTTAGTAACAGTCGTCAAAAATATGAGAAAAAATTACTTTTTTTATAAAAAACTTTTTCCTGGTACAAAAAAAAACATAAAAAATGTCGAAAAAGTCATTTTATCACATTTTTTAAAAGCATGCTAACGAAGAAAATAGTGTCTATTTGAAAAAAAATCTATGGATAGATGTAAAAGTTATGAGCCATTTTGTAAATGTTGGGGAATTTCAAAAAAAATCTTGTTTCATATATTTTCGTTTTAAATTATGTTTTTTTTGGTTATATTGAATTCGTCATATGTGAGAGAGACATTGCACTTGCATTTTATTTTTTGAGGATTGAAACATTATAAAATTATATAGAGGACGAGGTTTTATGGCCGTTCGTAACCCTCCATAAAACATTATATGCAATGTGAGAGCTATATAGGATGAGATCCGCTCAGGAAGGGGGTCATCAGAAACGGCTTCTGGGTTAATATTGCAGCTGCTTCCGTCCCAATAAAACCTGGCAAGTCTCTGAGTACGCTCTAAGTTTCGTCGCCATTAAGTTGGTGGTGTAGGTTCAGTTGACATAGTCCTGATTTCTACGAGTCTGGCTCTGAACACAAAATCTCATAAGGACTTTGCGTCAACCCTCGCATGGCCTCCCTGCTCTGCATAGATAACCATGAGACGATAACAAATCGTAACTGCACATCGAGCCTAGATAACGGCTCTGAGTTGGGACCCAGTGAAGATATGAGTACCGAAAATATTAACGACAATATAAAAAACGATAACATAAACAACATAAAAAATACAAAAAAAAATAAACAAATCACTGAAGTAAGTGAAGTAAGTGAAGAGAATCCCTTTGGACCCTCTTCGAAAACGCAGAGATCTCCCTGTAGTAGTGTTGCTTTTCCAATAGCGAAAACAGCCAAAGTACAAAGTGATATGGACCTCTCTCCCTACCCCGCTCAAGCTAGTGGAAGGATTCAAAGAATACCTTTGAAAAGTGTTCCACCGAAGAATAATACGTCCACGACGATAAATGATAAGATCCACCTCATTCGGTTACGAAATGAGGAAGAACAAGCATTCGTGAACCTTGGAAACAAGCTCTGCGCTATGAACGCAGTAGTAGCGGATGCAAAAAACGTGCACAAACCAATTAGAGATAACCTTGCACAAGCTTTTGCATTGTACCAACAGCTCCACGAGAATCGAGAAGCCATCGCGTTGATTGCTGTTCAAAGTACAAACCCAGATATATATGCGGTAACTACCGTCGATAGGGAAATGCAAACGGAGACAAAGATACCCGTCCAAGATACTTTCAAAAGGGCCGCTTCTCCTACTCCAGATGCAGACAGAACCAATAAAAAGGTTCGGACGGCAGATCAGTTGCAAAGTACCGAAAACACGGAAAGTGAACAGCCATGGTCAACCGTCGAAAACAAGAAGAGGAGACTCAATAGGAAAAAAAAAGAAGAAACCTATAAAACCAAGAAACGAAGCAATTACGATCAGTGCCGGCAGCTCTAGCTATGCTGAAATTTTGAAGAAGATGAAAACAGCAATAAAGCCCGAAGAAAGTGGCAATAACATAAAGAAAATACGAAAAACAAAAGATGGCAACGTATTCGTAGAGATGATGAAAGGAGATGGGCAGGCTAAGAAACTTGAGACCGCATTAAAAAGCTCGCTAGGAACGGACTTACACTGCAGGTATCTGGTAGTCTGTGAGCTATATCCAATCTAAGCTCTGCACAGTGTACTCCGAAGCCAACCTTTGCATCAAGCTTCGAACCATCCGTGTAAAAGTGGAGATGGTTTCTATTACCTGGTTTTCTTCCAACCCATTCATCTCTGGCGGGAATCATAGTGATGTAATTTCTCTCGAAGGTGTACACCGTTGGTATATAGTCCACTCGGTCGGTTACCATAGCACTACACTTTGATATTCTCATGTGACCGTAGTTTTTGTACCTCCACATTGATAGGCAGTTTAATCTTATTGCCGCTTTGGTTGCAACTTCTCTCGCCACAATATTAATCGGCAGTATATGGAGTAGGACTTGTAGAGACTCGGTCGCTGTAGTCCTTAAGGATCCGCTTATGCTCAGGCAGGCAGTTCTCTGAACCTTTGTTAGTAGGTTGGTGATGGTTAGTTTGTCAGTTGCCGTCCACCATACCACAACGCCGTATAGCAGTATAGGACGAACTACTGCTATATATATCCAGTGGACGATTTTAGGAGAGAGGCCCCACCGCGACCCTACAGCCTTTTTGCAGGAATATAAGGCGACGTTAGCCTTCCTTACACGTTCCAATACATTAAGTCTAAATAACAGTTTTCTATCTAGAATTATTCCTAAAAATTTTGCACTTTCAGAAAAGACTAGATCTGTTCCATTTATCCGAGGTGGAGGGTGCACATGTGGGACTTTATTCATCCTAGTAAAGAGAACCAATTCTGTATTGTTGGGGTTAACGCCCAAACCGCTGCTTCTGGCCCATCTAGCCAACTTGTTCAGAGCCACCTGTAGGATGTCTCTGAGGACGTTTACGAATTTGCCACTCACTGCGATTGCCACGTCGTCCGCATATGCGACTTTGCAGCCACAACGTTCTAGATCAAGCAGGATTTCATTCACCGCTAGGTTCCAAATTAGTGGAGACAGTACTCCTCCTTGTGGGGTCCCTCTGTTTATAAACCTTGTTAGAGTTGTGGACCCAAGACATGCTGTTATGCGTCTTCTGTTGAGCAGACTTTGAATTAGTCTAATCAAACTAGATTTGACATTAAGATGTGACAGTGCCGCAATTACTGCATCTGAGTGAATGTTGTTAAAAGCCCCTTCTATGTCAAGAAATGCCACCATGGTGAATTCCTTGAAATGAAGGGACGATTCGATAGTGCTCACAAGTTCGTGCAGGGCTGATTCTGTAGACGTCCCCTTATTGTAAGCATGTTGGTTCACTGACAGGAGTTTTGTATCCAAGTTTTCCCTAATGAAATAATCTAAAAGTCTTTCCAGACCTTTCAGTAGGAAGGAGGATAGGCTAATTGGTCTGAAGTCTTTTGGCCTAGTGTGTGATATCTTCCCCGCTTTTGGTATGAATACCACTTTGGTATCCCTCCATCGATTCGGGATGTATGAAAGCCTGATACAGCCTACATAAATTTTCTCCAGCCAGGGGACAATGTATTTCAACATTTTCTGCTGGAGTGATGCCGTCTGGTCCAGGTGACTTGAAGGGCTCAAACCTATTAATAGCCCAGCTTATTCTGGATCTCTCAGCCAACAAGCTAGCGACGCTCGCAGTCCACTCGCTCTCTTGTTGGTCCTGCTGATCCTCTGGTTCTGTTAGAGAGTTCCCCGGGAAATGTGTGTCGAGCAGTACATTGAGCGACTGCTCGCTGTTTTGGTCCTCTGTACAGGGTGAAGCTGATAATATTTTCCTCAGCCTTGCGGCGTCGGAGACCTTTTCCACTTCGCCACAGAAGGTATACCAAGAGCGTCTTTGCGCCTTTCTAAGCTCCTTCTTATAGATCTTGTCGAGACTCTCGACCACTTTATGTCGAACTTATTTTTAAGGCAAAAAAGAATGTATGTATGTTTGTATGTAGCAATATATTTTAGTGACTCAATTTTGTGTTTATTTATGCAAGTCAATGACTATAATAAAGAAGTGCAAACACAGCAAATTCACATGTCGATGGTCATTGGCTGAAGTAAAACTGAATATAGAACATAATGTAGAACACAGATGTAGAACACTAACTGACCTAGTTTAAGCTCTTTTAAATTAATGATTACTAATCATAATAATGGTACAAATATGATTGTTCAATAAAGATTAAATGTAGTAGACAACTCAATTGTTTTACTGCGAATTACACTCGAATACACGGTCCCAAGTACCCTGCATTCAAACTCCTTATTCCCAGTTTATGTACTAGGGAATACACCCACACACACACTAATCATTTCAGATCAAAACATTGGTGACCCCGACGTCAAGAACATCCAGTTCCTTCGTCCGTGACATCCTGTGTTCGTGAAGTCCTGAAGTGCTGCGTCTTTGAAGGTCCTTCGTCCTTCAAATCCTGTGTTCGTGAGGTCCTGCGTCCTTGAAGTCCTTGAAGGTCCTTCGTCCTTCAAATCCTGTGTTCGTGAGGTCCTGCGTCCTTGAAGTCCTGGGAGGTCCTTCGTACTTGAAATCCTGTGGTCGAGAGGTCCTTCGTCCTTGAAGTCCTGGAAGGTTCTTCGTCCTACAAATCCTGTGTTCGTGAGGTCCTTCGTCCTTGAAGTCCTGGAAGGTCCTTCGTCCTTCAAATCCTGTGTTCGTGATTCCTTCGCCCTTGAAGTCCTGGGAGGTCCTTCGTACTTGAAATCCTGTGTTCGGGAGGTCCTTCGTCCTTAAGGTCTTTTCTCCTTCAATTCCTGTGTTCGTGAAGTCCTGCGTCCTTGAAGTCAATTATTCCGAAGGGGTTCTTCGAGTCGCTATTGTAGAATTTTGTGTTTTAAGGGTTTCTCCATTGAAACAACACCAATAATGGCTGATTTGCAATCTCTTAAGTCTGAGCAAGAGCTGAAGGCAAGTGAAATCGAGAGAACTATCAGCAACATGAAGTCGAAGACAGGCTCATTAAAGCCATTCCCAGCTGAGAGAACGAGAGGTCGATCCTCTTCAGAAGAAGCTCTGGCGTCTACTTCAGGTGGGAACGGGAATGTTAAGGGGCTTATAATGCGTCAAGGAGCATTGAAGGCATCGCTTAAGAGCCTTCTAAGAAGCGAATCAGCAACGGAGGCACGTGAGCAATCTTTGGCTGCAATTGAAAGACTGTGGAGAAACGTAGAAGAAGCACACCTCATGATATGGGAGTTGTGTGAGTGTCCAGAAATTGAAGGCTACGATTGCAAGGACTATCTGTCACTGGAATTTGACGTGATAAGAAAAAAAGCAATGTTGACCACATCTGTTGTTCAGGAGTCAAGTCGGAAAACTCAACCATATTTACAACTCCCGAAGATTTCAATACCAAAATTCGACGGTGACAGCTTAAGATGGCAACCCTTTGCCGACATTTTTTCAAAAATGATCCACGAGCAGGATTTACCTGCAATACAAAAAATGTGGTATCTAAAGGCCAACGTCAGCGGAGAAGCTGAACGACTGATCCGCCACTTAGAGTTAACGGAAGGCAATTATAGGACAGCCTGGGAAACTCTGAAGGAAAGATATGACAACAAAAGAGTACTGATGTCAGCAGTACTCCACAGAATATTCAACTGGGGAAATCTGACTCCAGATGCAAAATCATTGAGGGATTTCCATGATGTCCTTAATGAAAGCTTGTCCGCATTAAGGAACATCGGAATCAGTACGGACAACTGGGATCCGATCCTGCTGTATGTGTTGATCAAAAAATTAGATAGACAGACACACATATTATACGAACAATCTCTTCAGAATCCTAGGGAACTACAAACTATAGACCACCTGTTGAAGATCTTGCAGAACAGATTTCTCGCGCTTGAGGCCGTTGGCGGCAAGGAGAAGGCGAAGCAAGTTTCGTCAGCTGCAACTTCTAAAACGGATGGATGCCCAATGTGCAAGGCCGGCCACCCTCTATTCTACTGCAAGCAGTTCCTTGCAATGAGTTCATCGGACCGACTGAAATGGGTCCAGAGAAAGAAGCGATGTATTAACTGTTTCAAGGCAGATCATCAATCGAAGGAATGCACTTCCAGATCTTGTACTAAGTGCTCCTCAAAACACAACTCTTTGTTGCACCTTGGAAAGCACTCAAATTCCAGCAATCAACCCCAAGAAGCATCAAATATTAATTCAATATCGACTTCGCCTCCAACTGTGGTGGCAGCCCAAGGTGATACCCGCCCTGGAAGTATACTTCTAGGTACCGCAATGATAAAGGTAACAGCGAACAACGGACGATGTGGAGAGTTTAGAGCACTCTTGGACTCAGGATCGCAAATTAACATTGTGACAGAACGGCTTACGAGAAGGTTAGCAATTCGACCAGAACCAGCAAATCTGTCGATCCAAGGCGTTGGCGGAAGGTCTAAACAAGCAACGCAACGAATAAACGTAATGTTCGGATCAACTACCTGCGGTTATTCATCCAGGTTGGAAGCATATGTTCTTCCAAACATCATACCAAACCAACCCAACAAATCATTCGACATTTCCACATGGTCCATACCCGAGAATGTGTCTCTTGCAGACCCTCATTTTTACAGCTCAGCGAAGATTGATGTCTTGCTGGGAGCAGAATTCCATTTTCAACTGATAACATCAGGAGAAATTAGATTAGCAGACAATTTACCCATCCTGAGGAATACACGGCTGGGATGGATTGCCAGTGGAAGTCTACATGAAGGCTGTATGCGCCATATTTAACGAAGCGGACATAACGATGAACGAGCTTGTAGAAAGATTTTGGAAAATTGAAGAGGTTCCAGCCAATAACAATCTGACAGTAGCGGAGCAAGCCTGTGAAACACATTTCACACAAACAATCACAAGGAATTTTGACGGCCGTTTTGTTGTTCGGTTACCACTATCTGAAGATAGCAAAATACTTGGAGAGTCAGAGTCGATGGCGCGCTCTAGACTTCTATCTTTGGAGCGGCGCTTCAAGAAAACCTCTTGCCCCCTTGAGAAGGAATATAAAGATTTTATGAAACACTATGAAGATTTGGGTCATATGACTGCCATAGATCCAACAATGATCAGTGGACCTCGCTATTACATTCCCCACCATTGTGTTTTGCGTCCTGGAAGTAGTACAACAAAACTCAGAGTTGTATTTGATGCGTCAGCGAGAACCTCAACATACCGCTCATTGAACGACATTCTGCTTACTGGACCGAGGGTACAAGTTGATTTATTTGGCATGTTGCTTCGATTTCGATTGCCCAGATTTGTCTTCACGACAGACATCGAAAAGATGTATCGTCAGATCCTCGTGGATGAACAGGATAGGAATCTCCAACTTATCCTTTGGAGGGCCGATGAGAGGCAACCGATACGTCATTACCAATTAAACACCATCACCTACGGCACATCATCAGCTCCGTATCAAGCTACAAGGTGTTTGCAACAGCTTGCTTCTACATTCAAAGAACAATATCCTATGGGTGCAAAGGTTCTCAGTCAAGATTTCTTCGTCGACGATGGAATGAGTGGGTCCGACAGCTTAGTAACGGCCATTGAAATACAGAAACAACTTACCGAATTGCTCAAGGAAGCTGGTTTCAAACTGCGCAAGTGGTGCGCGAATCATCGTCAATTACTGTTGGGCATTCCGCAAGAGGATCAGGAAGTCAACTTAGATTTTGAAAATGCATCAGTTAAGGCATTAGGCTTGACATGGAAACCGGCTTCGGATCAGTTCTGCCTCAAGACTAACATTCCTCCAAATCCACTCATTACCAAACGATCCGTCGTATCAGACGCGGCTCGAATATATGATCCACTCGGAGTGGCAGGCCCGGTGGTAGTTGCGGCGAAAATATTTATTCAAACACTTTGGGAGAACGACATAGCTTGGGATGATGAACTACCTCCTGAGCTGTCGTCAAAATGGATCGTATTTCGAACGTCGCTAAACACATTAAATAATACTCTGATTCCACGTCATATGTTCGATGGACAGAAGGCCCGGAATACACAAATGCATGTATTTGTGGATGCTTCCGAGAAGGCATATGGAGCCGCAATATACCTTAGGTCTAAGCTTCAGGATGGAAGAGTGAATGTTCAGTTACTTTGCGCTAAATCCAGGATAGCCCCACTTCAGAAACTATCCCTCCTAAGGTTGGAGCTATGTGCTGCATTGCTGGGAGCCGAGTTAGCCCAGAAGGTTAGAAAGGAAATACGATATGAAGACAAGCAGCTATATTTTTGGTCCGACTCTGAAATTGTGCTATATTGGATTAGTTCTCCATCAGCCTCCCTCCGAACATTCGTTGCCAACCGAATTAGCAAAATTCAAGAATCCACAATAAATAGCCAATGGCGACATGTAAGCTCACAAAATAATCCTGCTGACCTCATTTCAAGAGGTGTTAGTCCAGAGAAGTTGACAGGATTAACACAATGGTTATACAGTCCCACGTTTTTACATGGTAATGAATCCGGTTGGCCTGGACCATTTAAAAAGACTTCTCAAAATGCAACGAATTTGGAATTTAAGCAGATGAGTCAGGCTCTGGTTGCAGCAGTCCCGTTCAGTATCGGCAACTTTATTTATGGGATCAACCATAGAAACTCGTTCGAGTGCCTGCAACGCACAGTAGCATACGCGTTGAGATTCGTAAGAGCAGCTAAGAAACAGGTAGTTCCAAATGACAAGGTTCTCACTCCGAAGGAAATAGACGACGCACTTTACACCATCGCCCGTGCGATGCAGAGTGATGATTTCGCGGAGGAGCTGAAGACTTTGAAGAGGTCACACACAGTTGACAAAACGAGTGCGCTTAGTACCTTATGTCCATTTTTAGACTCAGCCGGGATCATAAGAGTGGGTGGACGTCTTGAAGCTTCAGAACTACCGTATGACACAAAACATCCAATTGTTCTGCCTTATAATGACCCCATCGCAAAGCTTATTATTCTGAAGATTCATAATGAGAATCATCATTGTGGACCACAGCAGTTATTGGCTACAGCAAGGCAGAGATTCTGGATTGTTAAGGGAAAAACAATGGCAAGAAACGTTGTGCACAACTGTATTCGCTGCACAAGGGCCAAACAGCGAATGTTTGAACAGATTATGGGTAACTTACCTGTAAATCGTGTTACTCCATGCCGAGTAACACGGGTGTTGATTATTGCGGTCCGTTTTGGGTACACTACAAACTTAGAGGGAAACGTCCCCACAAGGTGTACATTGCAGTTTTTTGCTGTTTTTCGACTAAGGCAGTCCACATGAAGGTAGTGACTGATTTGACGACGGACGCGTTCATTGGAGCCTTGAAAAGATTTATTTCGCGTCGTGGGCGGTGCCAAATCATATATTCGGACAACGCCACAAATTTCGTGGGCGCCAGGAACCAACTGGAAGAGCTAGAGCTGGCCATCTTCGCTAAGGAATCAAGGGAGAGGATTAGCAAGGCATGTTGCGAAGAAGGCATCGAATTCAAGTTCATTCCTCCTAGAGCTCCGCATTTTGGTGGTCTTTGGGAGGCAGCAGTGAAATCGGCCAAACAATTGCTCCTCCGCTCAGTATCTACCGCATCACTTACGCATGAAGAGTTGGAAACGGTAGTGATAGAAATCGAGGCGATTTTGAATTCAAGGCCATTAACACCAATGTCTTCGAATCCTAATGACCTAATGGCACTTACACCAGGTCATTTTCTGGTAGGCGAGCCAAACAGCTCAAATTGACGCAAGAGCAACACAACCAGCAATGTCGCTGTCCACAGGGTGGAAACTTGTAACAGAGCTCAGACATGTCTCTGGAATCGGTGGTCAAGGGAATATCTCTCACAGCTTCAACAGAGGCACAAATGGAAGGAATCGTCCACAAACATAAAACCAGACCAGCTTGTCATAATCAAAGAGGATAACGTACCTATTATGCAGTGGCCTTTGGGAAGGATCGTTAAGACGTACAAGGGTCCAGACGAGATGATACGGGTTGTTGATGTCAAGACATCATCGGGTGTTGTTAAGCGACCGATCCACCGTTTAGCACCACTGCTGAATGAAGATAAAGCTGAGTCTACCAAATTAAAACGTACACAGGAGCAGGAACTGCAACCATTGAAGCGATGTAAAACAGTCAACGTGAACTTTTTATGCACAACATTATTGGCTCTCTTACTCATACCAGCTGTCGTTGGCGATGCAATACAACCACAAGTTTTCGGCACAGACCCCGGGTTATATTTCGAAGGAATTGGTACTGCACGAATTGTTACAGCAGAGTGGAAGTTGATGGTATACTACAATCTAACTCCATTCCGGTCTGACATTGACACATTTGCATCCGGAGTAAATATGTTTGCTAATCTTCGCAAGTCATCACCACAATTAACGATGTGTAACGACTTCGTATCCCACTTAAGGCAGATTCAGATGTTATCATGTCGAATCGACCCCGTAGAGGAGCAATAAACATAGTTGGTAATATCGCAAGATCTCTATTTGGTGTACTTGATTCAGACTATGCTGCCGATATGGAAAATACAATAAGGGAAGCTGAGACCGACCGAAACCGTCTTTCAACACTTCTTCACAATCATACGTCAGTTATCGACTCAACGATAAATATAATGAAGGAAAATGAATATTCCTTAAAATCAAGGATGAGTCAAATTGAAAATGAGATCGTCGACGTTCTGACGGACTCTCATCACGGCAAAATTTGCCCGTCCCTACTAGCGCCTGATCAACTGCAGAGAGAGATAAGCGTGATTCGAGCTCATCTACCAATGTCGCGAGTTCTACCCATTGATGAAGGCAATATCATTTTATTCTACAAGATTATGCGGGCAAGAGCAGCGGTTACAAAAGGCAATGTCATATTTGAAATTAAGTTACCGCTCGTTGATCAACAACCTCTGGAACTGCTTAAGATATTCGGAGTACCTACATGTCAAAACGGCACGCTAGTAGCAATACAGCCCTCAACGGCATATCTTGCTATTAACCGCCACCGAGATGAGTACATCCCGATATCACCTGACGACATTCACAATTGTTTTCTGCTCAACAATGATGTGTCCATTTGCGATGACAAGCATGCAGTCTTTTCGAAGGGATCTGCAATGGCATCCTGTGAAGTTAGCTTGTTCAGTCACCGACCGACAAATAGCTGCCAATTTAAAATATACAACGAGTCCATGATCTGGCTTCAAACACAGTATAAAAATCGGTGGATATATGCTACAACGAATGACACAAAAGCAGTTGCTGTATGCGGAACAGGAACCATGCAATTTACTCTAAACGGTTCTGGCCTCATCCAAGTCGAACCGAATTGCACGTTGAAGACATCTTCAATTACCATCCGAGGGCACTATGATGCATCCAGTTCCCTCCAAGTCTCATATCCCCGTTTCAGAAACATTAGCCTATTAACGGACATTAGTGGGTCCACCACTATATTCAACTCCACCAGACAAATTCTGTCGAATCATGCCGAGATGCTCAGTAACTTACAACACCAGCTTCACGAAGCCGACGTGTCAAATCTACGAACCATAATTCAAGAGAATAACCACAATCATCAGGCTATTAGCTTCTCAGCCCTTTTGCTCCCTTTCTCCATACTGATAGCCTATATGATGTGGAGAGTGTGGAAACGAAGAACTGGAGAAGATGGAGGCATTACACACCCGACCCCGACACCTCGTCAATACGTCGTCGAGCGCAATGAAATATGATGACCGATACTGTGAACACGGTAGTGTTCAACATGGGGGAGAATGTCGAGACTCTCGACCACTTTATGTCGAACTTATTTTTAAGGCAAAAAAGAATGTATGTATGTTTGTATGTAGCAATATATTTTAGTGACTCAATTTTGTGTTTATTTATGCAAGTCAATGACTATAATAAAGAAGTGCAAACACAGTAAATTCACATGTCGATGGTCATTGGCTGAAGTAAAACTGAATATAGAACATAATGTAGAACACAGATGTAGAACACTAACTGACCTAGTTTAAGCTCTTTTAAATTAATGATTACTAATCATAATAATGGTATAAATATGATTGTTCAATAAAGATTAAATGTAGTAGACAACTCAATTGTTTTACTGCGAATTACACTCGAATACACGGTCCCAAGTACCCTGCATTCAAACTCCTTATTCCCAGTTTATGTACTAGGGAATACACCCACACACACACACTAATCATTTCAGATCAAAACAGATCTTGAGTTGCTCTTTATAGGCATCCCAAACATTAGCGACCCCTGTAGATTTAGCCTTGTTGAATAGCTTGTTGCAGGTCTTTTTCATAGCCGTTAGCTCAGAAGTCCACCATTGGGGTTTAGTTTTACCCTTGTACCTTGTTTTTGGACAGGCTTCTTCAAGGGAACTATTGAATGATGTGGTGATATGCTCGACCAGATGATCCAGACCGGCTTTGTCATTCGGTTCGTACAGAAGTTTGGAGTTGAGGACTTTCTTGAAATTCTTTTCATACAGGTGCCACTTTGTCTTTCTCACATTTCTGTGGACGGCAGGTTCAGGCGCTTTTTCAGCGAGTTTGAACTCAATATAATGGTGATCTGAGAATGAGTGGTCGTCCAGTACATTCCACCCAATAATTTTGTCTGACAGCCGGTCAGTAGCAAACGTTACGTCGAGTACTTCTTGTCTGTCTTTAATTGTAAAGGTCGGTTTATTACATATGTTACAAATACTTAGGATGGTAGTTAGAATAAAGTCAAGAAGCGAATCACCCCTATTGTTTATATCCGTACTACCCCAGATAGTATGACGACCTCGTCAGATGTTGCTTCTTCTAATACTTCCCTGAATAGAGCAGTCGGTACTACAGCTTCATAAGGCAACAGGCCTTAGTAGAACTTCCTGCCAACCACGCAATCGCTATATTGAAGAATAAAAAGATTAGAATCGGACTAGTAGTATGCAGGGTAAGGGAGAAAACCTTTGCCAAACGATGTTTTAGGTGCTTGGAACTAGGCCACTTAGCTCGCCTTGCCAGGGAAAAGATCGCAGTCAGATCTGCATGAGATGTGGAATTAATGGACACAAGGTCAGAGAGTGTAGAAATAACCCACGATGTGTAATATGCCTAGAGGCTGGCTCTCGGAACGTGATATTGGCAGCGAAGCCGCGTGTGGTAACAAGAATGCGTCTTAAATATCTAGAAATTAATCTGGGAAGAGGACGTGGAGCTCAAGAACTGATGCTGAACAACGCTATGCAAATTGACGTAGATGTAGTTCTCATAAGTGAACAATACAAAAAACAAGACAACAAACAGTGGTACCAGGATAAATTGGGAAGGGCTTCAATTTTCATTCGAAATCAGGATCTGACAATAGACAAAATTGAAGAAAATCACGAAAACTTCGTAGTAGTTCATACTATGGGCATCCGCATATACAGTTGCTACTTCTCTCCAAATATGGAGCTATCGGATTTCCTCATAAGGCTCTCTAAATTGGAAGAAAATGTGAAAACAGGAAAGACTGCAGTTATAATAGTAGGAGATTTTAATAGTAAATCTCCCGAATGGATGTCGGATAGATTGGATAGAAGAGGAGCAGCGGTTAGTGAATTGATGTCTTCTCTCGATCTCTTAGTACTGAATCAGGGAAATTATCCAACATTCCGGAGAGGGGATTCCGGCACAATTATAGACATTTCGGCTGCGTCGATATGTGTAGCTGAAAAATGTAAAAAATGGGAAGTACTAGAGGACGAAACACTTAGCGACCATCAATACATCCTTATAGAAATGGATCGCTCTAGTCAAGAGATGCCAAATATTCCCTCAAGACGTCGCTGGAATACTCGTAAGCTTAACACCGAAGCATGCGAAGCAGCGTTAACAAGACTAAAAGAAATGCACTCTACAACGAATAGTGTTAATATCCACCAAGTCGTACAAGAGTTTAATGGAGTATTGACTGAAATATGTAACGCAGCAATGCCAAAAATTAAGATGCCTCAAAATTGTCATAAACCAGCCTATTGGTGGACGAAAGAAATTGCACTACTGAGGAAAGAGTGTCTTAAAGCAAAAAGAATGGCCACACGAAAAAAGGGCGACCCCTTCTATATGGATCAATACAGAGAAGCAAGGAAGAAACTCAAAGAAGCTATCAAACACTCTAAAAGAAAGTCATGGGAAGCGCTCTGCGATGAAATAAATAACGATCCCTGGGGACTCCCATATCGTATTGTAATGAAGAAGTTGGGAACCGCAACAAGATCCCTGGTATAACAAACCCAGATTGGGCGCGAACTATTGTAGAGACACTGTTCCCAAAAGCAACGTCCCCAAATATTTACTTCCTAACAGTAGAACCAGCAGAAGAATACAAGCCCTTCTCAAATGAAGAAATATTATGCAGGGTAAGGGAGAAAACCTTTGCCAAACGATGTTTTAGGTGCTTGGAACTAGGCCACTTAGCTCGCCTTGCCAGGGAAAAGATCGCAGTCAGATCTGCATGAGATGTGGAATTAATGGACACAAGGTCAGAGAGTGTAGAAATAACCCACGATGTGTAATATGCCTAGAGGCTGGCTCTCGGAACGTGATATTGGCAGCGAAGCCGCGTGTGGTAACAAGAATGCGTCTTAAATATCTAGAAATTAATCTGGGAAGAGGACGTGAAGCTCAAGAACTGATGCTGAACAACGCTATACAAATTGACGTAGATGTAGTTCTCATAAGTGAACAATACAAAAAACAAGACAACAAACAGTGGTACCAGGATAAATTGGGAAGGGCTTCAATTTTTATTCGAAATCAGGACCTGACAATAGACAAAATTGAAGAAAATCACGAAAACTTCGTAGTAGTTCATACTATGGGCATCCGCATACTTCTCTCCAAATATGGAGCTTTCGGATTTCCTCATAAGGCTCTCTAAATTGGAAGAAAATTTGAAAACAGGAAAGACTGCAGTTATAATAGTAGGAGATTTTAATAGTAAATCTCCCGAATGGATGTCGGATAGATTGGATAGAAGAGGAGCAGTGGTTAGTGAATTGATGTCTTCTCTCGATCTCTTAGTACTGAATCAGGGAAATTCTCCAACATTCCGGAGAGGGGATTCCGGCACAATTATAGACATTTCGGCTGCGTCGATATGTGTAGCTGAAAAATTTAAAAAATGGAGAGTACTAGAGGACGAAACACTTAGCGACCATCAATACATCCTTATAGAAATGGATCGCTCTAGTCAAGAGATGCCAAATATTCCCTCAAGACGTCGCTGGAATACTCGTAAGCTTAACACCGAAGCATGCGAAGCAGCGTTAACAAGACTAAAAGAAATGCACTCTACAACGAATAGTGTTAATATCCACCAAGTCGTACAAGAGTTTAATGGAGTATTGACTGAAATATGTAACGCAGCAATGCCAAAAATTAAGATGCCTCAAAATTGTCATAAACCAGCCTATTGGTGGACGAAAGAAATTGCACTACTGAGGAAAGAGTGTCTAAAAGCAAAAAGAATGGCCACACGAAAAAAGGGCGACCCCTTCTATATGGATCAATACAGAGAAGCAAGGAAGAAACTCAAAGAAGCTATCAAACACTCTAAAAGAAAGTCATGGGAAGCGCTCTGCGATGAAATAAATAACGATCCCTGGGGACTCCCATATCGTATTGTAATGAAGAAGTTGGGAACCGCAACAAGATCCCTGGTATAACAAACCCAGATTGGGCGCGAACTATTGTAGAGACACTGTTCCCAAAAGCAACGTCCCCAAATATTTACTTCCTAACAGTAGACCCAGCAGGAGAATACAAGCCCTTCTCAAATGAAGAAATATTATGCAGGGTAAGGGAGAAAACCTTTGCCAAACGATGTTTTAGGTGCTTGGAACTAGGCCACTTAGCTCGCCTTGCCAGGGAAAAGATCGCAGTCAGATCTGCATGAGATGTGGAATTAATGGACACAAGGGCAGAGAGTGTAGAAATAACCCACGATGTGTAATATGCCTAGAGGCTGGCTCTCGGAACGTGATATTGGCAGCGAAGCCGCGTGTGGTAACAAGAATGCGTCTTAAATATCTAGAAATTAATCTGGGAAGAGGACGTGAAGCTCAAGAACTGATGCTGAACAACGCTATACAAATTGACGTAGATGTAGTTCTCATAAGTGAACAATACAAAAAACAAGACAACAAACAGTGGTACCAGGATAAATTGGGAAGGGCTTCAATTTTTATTCGAAATCAGGACCTGACAATAGACAAAATTGAAGAAAATCACGAAAACTTCGTAGTAGTTCATACTATGGGCATCCGCATACTTCTCTCCAAATATGGAGCTTTCGGATTTCCTCATAAGGCTCTCTAAATTGGAAGAAAATTTGAAAACAGGAAAGACTGCAGTTATAATAGTAGGAGATTTTAATAGTAAATCTCCCGAATGGATGTCGGATAGATTGGATAGAAGAGGAGCAGTGGTTAGTGAATTGATGTCTTCTCTCGATCTCTTAGTACTGAATCAGGGAAATTCTCCAACATTCCGGAGAGGGGATTCCGGCACAATTATAGACATTTCGGCTGCGTCGATATGTGTAGCTGAAAAATTTAAAAAATGGGAAGTACTAGAGGACGAAACACTTAGCGACCATCAATACATCCTTATAGTAATGGATCGCTCTAGTCAAGAGATGCCAAATATTCCCTCAAGACGTCGCTGGAATACTCGTAAGCTTAACACCGAAGCATGCGAAGCAGCGTTAACAAGACTAAAAGAAATGCACTCTACAACGAAAAGTGTTAATATCCACCAAGTCGTACAAGAGTTTAATGGAGTATTGACTGAAATATGTAACGCAGCAATGCCAAAAATTAAGATGCCTCAAAATTGTCATAAACCAGCCTATTGGTGGACGAAAGAAATTGCACTACTGAGGAAAGAGTGTCTTAAAGCAAAAAGAATGGCCACACGAAAAAAGGGCGACCCCTTCTATATGGATCAATACAGAGAAGCAAGGAAGAAACTCAAAGAAGCTATCAAACACTCTAAAAGAAAGTCATGGGAAGCGCTCTGCGATGAAATAAATAACGATCCCTGGGGACTCCCATATCGTATTGTAATGAAGAAGATGGGAAACCGCAACAAGATCCCTGGTATAACAAACCCAGATTGGGCGCGAACTATTGTAGAGACACTGTTCCCAAAAGCAACGTCCCCAAGTATTTACTTCCCAACAGTAGAACCAGCAGGAGAATACGAGCCCTTCTCAAATGAAGAAATATTATATACCGCAAGAAAGCTGAAAAAAGCTAAGGCACCTGGTCCAGATGGAGTGCCATACGAAATCATAACACTTACGGGACAATGCTGGCCGGAATTGTTTACCGATACATTTAATATGTGTTTGAAGACAGGCATATTCCCAAATATTTGGAAAAAGCAGAAGTTAGTTCTCCTACGTAAGGGAGATAAACCGGGAATTCGGGATAATTTTAGGAGAGATTACTGTTGAATAGATTAGAAGCTGAGCTATATGCAAACGGAGGGTTCTCCCCAATGCAATTCGGATTTGTGAAAAAGAAATCAACTCTAGACGCCATTTCCCAAGTAGTGAACACAGCCCAGAAATCGATGGAGGGAAAACGATTCTGTGCCATAGTTACTTTGGATATTAGAAATGCTTTTAATACCGCAAATTGGAATGTTATTCGAACAGAAATCAGGAAGAGGAACTTTTCGAACTATTTAGTCAAAATGATTGATTATTATCTAAATGAGCGAACACTAGAATATCAAACCAACCAGGGGGCAAAACATTTCAGTGTGTCGGCAGGTGTACCACAAGGATCGATTCTAGGACCTTTCCTTTGGAATCTTATGTATGACGGTCTCTTAAACCTTAAATTACCAGATGGGGCTTCACTGGTGGGTTATGCAGACGATGTCGCCCTTGTAGTGGACAAGACAGACTAAGCTTTGACTGAAATTGTAACAAATGACTGTTTAGGTAGAGTAAATAGGTGGTTAAAATCCAAACATCTACAACTTGCAGCGTCAAAAACTGAGGCAATCCTGGTTACCAAGCGGAGATCTTTCGTTTATCCCCAATTCCACGTTGACGGATACAACATTAAAATAAACAAGAGTTTAAAATATCTTGGTGTCTACATTGATGGGGGAATCACTTTTGCTGAACATGTAAAAGTGGTATCAGAGAAGGCCCTAGGAACAGCTAGAAAACTGGCGCAAATAATGCCAAATATACGAAGACCGAGGCAAACGACCAGGAAATTGATCGCAGGTGTCTCATATTCACAGATGCTCTACGCGGCTCCTATTATAAGTAACAAAGTACGAGAACGCTTGTCACTAACAAGTAGACTTGAAAAAGTTTAACGAATGGCTACAATTCGAGTTACGTCTGCGTATCGCACAATTTCGACTTCAGCAGCGGCTGTACTAGCTAGTATACCTCCCGTAGATTTACTTCTGGAAGAGAGGAGAGAAATATACGAGGAGACTAAATCAATAGCAAATGTAGGAATGCTGCACGACCTTAACCGTAAGTCCATAAGGTTAAATGCAAGAAAAAGATTGTACCAGAAGTGGCAACTGAGATGGGATACAGAACAAACTGGCAGATGGACTCACAAATTGATCCCAAATATTGAAAAATGGGTGGAAAGAAAGCATGGTGAAATAAATTTTTTCCTAACACAAGCATTAAGCGGGCATGGAAACTTTGCGACATACCTGGAGAAATTTAAAATAAGAGAACATGGAATATGTGACATGTGCGGAGAAATAAACGATACTGTCGAACACACAATATTTGTCTGCTGTGCCTGGGAACAGTTAAGACGCGATCTCAACCGATCCATAAGAGCCAACATTACAGCGGAGAATTTTGTTAACATAATGATGGAGAAGGTAGAAAATTGGAAGGCGTCATTTATAGAACATATTCTACGAGCGAAATCTGAGGTACAGAATAACAGAACCCCTAATCTATATATAATCGTATATAGGATGGGGGAGTAGGATAAGATACCAACTGCGTTAACCAGTAAAGAACCCACCCCGAAGTAATGCGAAAGCGGTCCCGGGGTGGTCGTTCAAGTGTAGGACCACTAGTTGATAGCGCGCTATCACTACGTCCCCAAAAAAAAAAAAAGGTAGAGGGTCATTCAACAATATTTGTGATTTTTTATTTATGTTGTTTCCATTCAGTTACGCCCTTTAGGGGCATGGACATCCCAGTCGTATGTACACAGAAAGAAAAATGCCATACTAAATTCAAGTAAAAAATTCCTAATTTAAGCCGAAATCGTACTTAAAAATTTAAGTACGTTCGTACTAAGTTTTTTTTAAAACACATATAAATCGGTTTAAATTGAAAAAATCAAGCGCTGAAAGGCTTACAATAAGCATTTAATGCTTGAAACCAAGTAAACATTTCTTGAAAAGGAAAATTAAGCCTAATATGGCTTAAAGTAAGCAAAAAAAAAGCTTACTCTTATCTCATTATAGAGCACAATAAAATTACTCTCTCAACCAGAGTATGAAGCCACCGCCGACCTTTTTTCAGCAGCCGAAGCCGCCGCCGATCTTTGCGGCTAAAATCGGCTGAAACACAGCCGCCGTTCCATAAAAAAACTTTAAAATATGGATAGATACAATTTACATTTTTGATAAGCAAAAAGCTATATAGCGGATATATCGTCCCCTTAATAGAAGAATAATATGTACGCATATACACTATTATTTTTTATTGCATTCTAAGAATCTACGCAATTGGTTCTATATCTGGTGAAATTCTACTTCACACAAATTGGGTTATTGGGTGTTTGAAATTGTTCATTAATAAAAAATAATAATATCAATTTCACAAAAACCTCAAATATGATTTTTTTGAAACACCGGGGGCTTAACATGTCTTAAAAATCATAATATTGATAGTAATAGAAAAATAATTATAAAAATTCTGTTTTAAAGGAAATAATAAAAAAAAGGAATAAATAAAGGAATAAATAAAAAAAAACACTGAAAAAAAATTTTCATACAATGAAAGAATCGCTCCAAAGACGTCCTAAGTCTTCAAAATAAGAACATTTTGTACTTAAAATTAAGAAAATGTACCTAAAATTAAGTAAATTACTTAAAATTAGTGAAATTATCTATATTTTAAGTACAAAATGTACATATAAATGTCTTTGGAGCCATTCTTTAATTTTATGAAAATTTTTTTTCGGTGTAGAGAAAAAATATTTTCGGAACAAAATCAATAGAGTATTAAAGAGTAGTATCTATTTTATATATATAAAATTGGATGTGTGTATGTATGTAACGTATGGGCTCCAAAACGACTGGGCCGATTTTGATGAAATTTTCAGGGAATCTTCAGAATATTCAGGCGGGTGACATAGGATATATTAGTTCTTGATTGAGGGGGCGTGGCCCCGCCCATATAAGCTAATTTGGAGTTATGATTTTTTTGAGAGATTTCTACTGTCCGTACCTACGAATGTATAAACGATATTCTTACTGTCCCTATCTTGGGACCGGACCCTGATCCCAGATGGGCGAGTCCTGGGTCAAACTATAAGTAGCTGGGAGTGATTGGTCCAAAAATGGGCGGGATCGGAAATCTAAATCTGGGGCAACGAAGTGGACCGGGTCCAGCTATCTATCTATATATGGGGCAAAATTCCTCAAGTGTCCCAGGTAAAAAATAAAAGTTGTCCGATTTGGATGAAATTTTACTCGTTTATTGTCCAAGCATAGAAACTCGGAGAATGCTAATATTGGGTCAATCGATCAGCGATTGACCAAGTTATTGGACATTCAATTCGGAAAAAAGCAACAATTTTTGTCAAAACTGAAATTTTCAAACGCGTTTTTCACATTAAATGAAGATTTAAGAGCAAAGCGTCAAATGGCGTTCTGTAGGGATATTTCATGGACTCTCTTGCAGATAAACAACTATTGTCGTAAAGTTGCATTTTCGACCAATTTTTTTGCATTAAAAAAAATATTTCGCAATATCAAAAATATATCACGAAATTTTTTTTCTGCAATATTTTTAATATAATCTTTGACATGTTTGTTAGTTCATATCAAATTTGTGGAATGTACTTTTTCCGCAACAAAAAGATATGATTTTTTTTAGCAAAATTTAGTTCGAAAAAATAACATAATTCTAAAAAATCAGAAAATTATTTACATATATTTCTATAAACTTTGTCGCTGTACGGCATACCAGATCTTGTTTTTCTTGTCAAACCAAGTTTTAATTGAGTGGACTGAAGGAAAAAAGTGTCGTAATCCAGCCAGCCAAAAGAATGGTGATTAAATTTTGTCAGAGGTAAAGAAAAAGTATAAGAATTCAGAGGATAAAAAAATCAATTACTAACCCTTGCATCACAAACTTGGGGACGCGACCGTATTATGAATGAATTCGGCGCTTCTGAACGGGAGAGAAAGAACTTCAAAGAAATTGTGTTCTGAACAAGGAATTTTAGCAATCCCAAAGCCGAAATGCGGTAGAAAATTGCCTTATAAAACTGAAGAGTTAGTTAAACATTTTTTCGAATTGGATGAAAACAGCCGTTTAAAGCCCTGGAAAAAAGATTATGTTTCGGTAAAAAAAAATGAAGGAGGACGTGAACAGGTGCGAAAAAGATTGCTATTATGTAACCTACAGGAATTATATTCCCTCTGCAAAACAAGGTACTCCGTCTATATAAGTTTATCGAAATTTGCCCAGTTGAGACCTGCTCATTGCGTACTTGCACAAAGTAGCGGAACATATACCATGAGTGTGTGCACTTATCATGAAAATGTGAAACTTAAGTTAAACATGTTGTATACGTTTAACAAAAAATATAATATAAATGGTTCAATAATATATTCGCAATTTTAAAAATTTGATTGAAAAAATCATCTGTACTGACCCAGTAAACGAATGTTATTTTAGAGATTGCAAATCTTGCCCAAGTATTTCGGTTTAAAGATACGAAATAATGAACGCCTTAAAAAAACTAGACATAAAAGAAGTTGCATTTGAGGCATAGCTCCAAACTGATAGATGTTCAGTAAACACAGTCGTACTGGAATCTGAACGTTTTGCTGAACATTTAAGTGAAAAGCTTTCCGCACATGGAAAAGGAGCGTGTGATGATGTTGGTGCCAACATAAAACGAAACGCTGCAAGATATAGTCTACAATGTCCAATAGAATCGCGTATTTTAAATGCTTCGTCGTTATTTAATTGGGCTAGAATGTATTGCAAGAAAATACCCTTTTATAGCACAAAGGAAGATCACCAGAAGATCTCAATATTCCTACATAAAAGATACCAATATCCGAGAACGGTACCTACCACAACAGTATCACACAGTCATTCCAACTGCAGATGGAAGATTAGAAATCAAACGTTTTTCAAAGTATGAGAAATCTAATTTCTTCCCTACTTGTAGGAAACGTAAACGAAACGCCACCTTGTGCAACAAAATCTAAATCTACTTGATCTTCAAATTGATTTGTAAAAATCAGTAATGTTTTTTCTTTTTAAATTTATGTAAAAAAAATATATATATATATATTTATATGTATGTATATATTTTATTAAATTTATTAATTGAAACTTTGTTAGCATTGACTGTAATTTTTCGAACTAATTTATTAAAAAATGCATATCTTTTTGTTGTGGAAAAAGTACATTCCACAAATTTGATATGAACTAACAAACATGTCAAAGATTCTTTTAAAAATATTTCAGAAAAAAAAATTCGTGATACATTTTTGATATTGCGAAATATTTTTTTTAATGCAAAAAAATTGGTCGAAAATGCAACTTTACGACAATAGTTGTTTATCTGCAAAAGAGTCCATGAAATATCCCTACAGAACGTCATTTGACGCTTTGCTCTTAAATCTTCATTTAATGTGAAAAACGCGTTTGAAAATTTCAGTTTTGACAAAAATTGTTGCTTTTTTCCGAATTGAATGTCCAATAACTTGGTCAGTCGCTGATCGATTGACCCAATATTAGCATTCTCCGAGTTTCTATGCTTGGACAATAAACGAGTAAAATTTCAGCCAAATCGGACAACTTTTATTTTTTACCTGGGACACTTGAGGAATTTTGCCCCATATATAAAGAAGAATGTGTGTTTGTTTGTTGGTTTGTTTGTTTCGTATAGAAGTAAAAACGGCTGAACCGATCTTCTTGAAATTTTCACAAAATGTACATGTGTGGGGCGTGGTGAAAATAGGGTACTTGAATTTTCGATATATCAAGTGGACGTGGCCCCGCCCACATAAGACAAACTTTAAAATTGAGATATCTTGCACAAATTGTTAGCGAGAGTACTGTAATTTTGTACATATGCATCTAGTGGCAGTCTACGTGATTGGTCCAAAAATGAGCGGGATCGGACCAATTGGCGTGGCCCCGCCCATATAAGCCAAATTTTGAATTTGAGATATCTTGCACAATTTGTTAGCGAGACTGCTGAAATTTTGCGTGCATGTATCTGGTGGTATTCTAAGTGACTGGTCCAAAAATGAGAGGGATCGGACAAATGGGCATGGCCGCCCAAATAAACCAAATTTTAAAATTGAGTGATATTGCACAATTTGTTAAAGACAGTGCTGTAATTTTGTGTATAGATATCTGGTGGCAGTCAACGTGCTTGGCTAAAAATGGGCGGGGTCAGAACAAATGGGCGGGGTCAGAACAAATGGGCATGCCCAGCCTAATTAGGCTTAATAAGCGCTAAGATTAGGAATTCAGGGCTTAAAATTCCGTACTTGATTCAAGTATTTTGTACTTGGTTTAAGAAAATCCGTACTTAACGTACTTTTGACACCGCTACGGCTTGATTCAAGTACGGATTACTCACTTTTTTCTTTCAATGTACAGGTAGAAAAATTATATGTACGCAATACAAAGTAGTACGCGGCAGTCTTGAAAATAGTGGGTTTCTAAGTTCGAAGCAAAGTATATGTCAGCTACTGGTACTGCAACTTATGAACCTTAAACCCGGAATTTATGAATGAAATTTCTTATTAATAGGATTAAATCAAGAACTGATCAGGCTTAAATCAAGTATTATCAGGCTTAAATCAAGTATTGGACAGGCTTAATTCAATCAAAAATTTCTTCATTGAAGCCCGTTTCGCACTCAAATTAATCCGATAATATTTATAAATCAATCGCTTTATGCTTGAAATAAGAATTTTTCGGCTTAAAATCAAGCCTAATTAGGAATTCAGTGCAATGTAAATCTTACTCGATGGAGTAGTGGAAGCATGCGGTAAATACTTTACAATTAATGTATTACAATGTTTTGCGGAATAAATCATCACGTGCAATATTTGGAGACAATCATTCATTCACGATACGGACTGCTATTTTTGTCTAAGTAAACAAATTGGAGTAGGAAGGAGCATTCGCTGGAATTACGCTGAAGTAAAATCTGTCACTTTGCCAGTTGCACATTCGGAAACAATACCAATTCCCAAGCGTCCAAGTATAGTTAACAGCCGAATTACGGAAGCATCACGAAGTTCAACTGAGTACTGAACTCTGAGCGATTCAAGTTTGAGTCAGAAGTCATTGCTTTTAACTCATTGATCTAGTGAGAGATTTGGAGCAGACCAAAGATAAGGCAGAACTACTTGCATCTCGGATGAAACAGTACAATATTTTGGCCCCAGATGTTAAGATATCATATTATAGAGTCCGTGATATACCTTACAAACAATTTTATACAACTGTGTTCGAGGAACTTAATAAAACATACAATTCAAGGGAATGGCGGTTATTTGTTGACAGCAGTAAAGAAAGTTTGTAAGCAGTACTTTTACACAACGCAAATCAGAAACCGTCGATTCCCATTGCTCATGCTGTCAACACTAAATTGATAAAATATGAACATGACTGTAGTTTGTATGTTATGCCTTTGGAATAGCCGTGCTCGCGAAGATTATTACAGAAAAAAGAAATGGAAAACAAGAAAACACATTACATTGGGTGAAAACAACATAAAATACAGACCTCTCGTCCAAAAAGAAAACATTATGTTGCCACAACAGCATAATAAGCTGGGGCTCTTTAAAAATTTTGTAAAAGCCTTAAGGAAAGATGGCAATTCACTCTCATAATTAAAAAGTTTTTTAAAAGTCTTTCTTTTCAAAAAATCGAAGTAGCCGTTTTGGATGGGCCTAAAATAAGGAAACTGATGAAAGATGTAAATATCGAATCATATTTGACGTCGGATGAAATTGCAGCATGGAGATCGTTTAAGCTTGTGGTTTCAAATTTCTTTGGATACAATAAAAGCCCGCAATATGAAATAATGATTAATGATTTGAAATATATTTTTCTATATTTATGTATATAACACATATGTATGTATTCTTCTAACTTAATTTTCGCTTTATGTATTCCAACAGCTGTAAATATGTCCTAAAAATTCATTTCTTCAATTCTCATTTAAACTTTTTCCTCGAGAATCTTGGTGACGAGCATGGCGAAAGGTTTCAACAAGAAATGAAGTCCATCGAGCGGCGTTACCAAGGGCACTGGGATGAATGAATGATAGGAGATTATATTTGGTTCCTCATTAGAGAAACCGATTCCGAAATCGACAAACGTCAACAAAGAACTCACAATTACTTCCAATGAAACTTGTACATGTAAATAAACTCAAATGTACATAATATAAATAAAAGTTACAAATAAAATCGCTATTTAAACTGAAATTAAGAAAAAACGATATTTTGAAATTCTCTTACCTTTATCAAAAGGGCTATAATTTTTACATATATCCATAGATTTTTTCAAATAGGCATTATTTTCTTCGCTATGCAAACTCTTAAAAAATAAAATATTTTTTTCGATTTTTTTTCTATTTCTTATGCTTTTTTCGACCGAGGATTTTTGTTTTTTTACCACTTTTCCAGTTTGTTTAATGACTGTTACTAAACCACTGTTTCTAAGTGAAAGATGTATTTCCAACATTGGTAGCCCAAATTAATAGCTTCAATTTAACGTATAAGTCGACCTTACGGCACTTGTGAAGTAGTTTGCCTTTGAATAAATAAAAAAAGAAACAGTGTTTGTGGTTTTCTTTTAAGCATACGGTCAGTAACAAAGCGGTTTGTTCCTCGTGACCTAGGGTAACTAAACACACAAACGCACATCCATACATCACCGTTGCCGGTGAATTTGTTTTTTTGTTGATACTGCCTCGCCAACCAGAGCCAAGTGTGCCGAGAGGGTCACAAAGGGCGACGAAAGGTAAAGCCGTGGAAAGACCCTAGGATTGTAAAAGTTGACCAGTCGTGGCGTCAACATATGGTCCTCAGCAGCCGTCTCACCATTGCCAGCAAGTAAAATGTACGTACATTTGCTATTTTTTGTGTGGTGATTGGAGACACTGACCCTAGTTCCCTGTCCCTAATTGAAAAACTTTATTGCGTAATATAATTGTATTACGTAATAGTTTGAGCGAAGGCAAAGTTTCTAAATACTTAAAAAGTTACAGTTTAGCATAACTGTTACTTGTTGATATGCATACGTGCAAATTTTTTTTGCGTTAGCCCTTTGCTTTACTTTTGCTTGCCTGTCTCTGTCACATTTGGTCGCACATTGTTGTTGTACACGATCGGCGTTCTGGTTTAACGCAACAGTTGGTGGTTGATTTTGTTCAACACACACTACCCCTTCCCCTCAAGTTGGAGAATCAGAATTCCCCGCCCATAATTGGAGAATCAGCAAGGTGGGTGAGGCGGATGGAAAAAAGCGGCAGGTCAATTTGATCCTTAACGCTGAATCCACCTCCCACATACAACGTGCAAGTGCAACCCTACAATATTGCTTCGAGACTATAGTCTTGAAGGTATACAAGCAGGATATAGCTCCCACTGCGGAAGGTGAGTCGTCGACCGTGGTTGATACACGGCTTTCTGGAAGTGCGGATGTACCCACGCCCATTATTTCTGCTGACTCCAACTCTAACAGAAGATATGTATCGTCCTTCTCTGAGGACGAAAGCTCTACTTCTGACACAGAGGGGCTGAGGGGAGTCTCCGGACTCTTTGACGCATCTGGCGTTCGATAACACCCTTGTCGGGGTGGATGTTAATCTGTCAATTACCAATGATGGTAAGAATTCTACAAATTAACCTCCATCACGGTACAGCACCCTCAGCGGCTCTATTGCTGCGCCTGTCCACAGGTGCAGTATACATCGTCCTTATACAGGAGCCCTACGCAGTGGGAGGAAGGGTGTGCGGTATCAGGACACCCAACTTTAAACTAGTTGTGGCCAACTGTGAAGGCACTCCAAGAACCTGCATTTTGGCCAGGAAAGATCTAAGTATCTTTCTCCTGGCTAATTTAAGTGGTAAAGACCAAACATCTGCTAGTCTGGAGATCGCCAATCGCCGACCTTTACAATTAAACCGACCTTTACAATTAAAGACAGACAAGAGGTACTAGACGTAACGTTTGCTACTGACCGGCTGTCAGACAAAATTATTTGGTGGAAAGTGCTGGACGACCACTCATTCTCAGATCACCATTATATTGAGTTCAAACTCGCAGAAAAAGCGCTTGAACCTGCCGTCCACAGAAATGTGAGAAAGATAAAGTGGCACCTGTATGAGAAGAATTTCAAAAAAGTCCTCAACTCCAAACCTGTGTACGAACCGAATGACAAAGCCGGCCTGGATAATCTGGTCGAGCATATCACCACATCATTCAATAGTTCCCTTGAAGAAGCCTGTCCGAAAACAAGGTACAAGGGTAAAACTAAACCCCAATGGTGGACTTCTGAGCTAACGGCTATGAAAAAGACCTGCAACAAGCTATTCAACAAGGCTAAATCTACTGGTGTCGCTAATGTTTGGGATGCCTATAAAGAGCAACTCAAGATCTACAAGAAGGAGCTTAGGAAGGCGCAAAGACGCTCTTGGTATACCTTCTGTGGCGAAGTGGAAAAGGTCTCCGACGCCGCAAGGCTGAGGACAATACTATCAGCTTCACCATGTACAGTGGGTTACTTGCAGGATGAGGCAAATAATTAGACCAAAAACAGCGAGCAGTCGCTCAATGTACTGCTCGACACACATTTCCCGGGGAACTCTCTTACAGAACCAGAGGATAAGCAGGACCAACAAGAGTGCGAGCGGACTGCAAGCGTCGCTAGCTTGTTGACTTAGAGATCCAGAATAACCTGGGCTATTAATAGCGCCCTTTAAGTCACCTGGACCAGACGTCATCACTCCAGCAGAATTGCAGAAAATGTTGAAGTACATTATCCCCTGGCTGGAGAAAATTTATGTAGTCTGTATCAGGCTTTCATACATCCCAAATCGATGGAGGGATACTAAAGTGGTATTCATACCTAAAGCGGGGAAGATATCACACACTAGGCCAAAAGATTTCAGACCAATTAGCATATCCTCCTTCCTATTGAAAGGTCTGGAAAGACTTTTAGATTATTTCATTAGGGAAAAACTGGATACAAAACTCCTGTCGGTAAACCAACATGCTTACAATAAGGGGAAGTCTACAGAATCAGCCCTATACGAACTTGTGAGCACTATCGAATCGTCCCTGCATTTCAAGGAATTCACCATGGTGGCATTTAGACACAGCTCACTTTGTGGCTCTTTCAGCGGTCTGATTGGCCTTAGAGGCATCTATGACGCCTTTAGCCCAGGTAAGTGATTCTTTTTGTTTTTCGGTAAGAGCCGAAACCTCAACAGCCTCCAACTTCGTCAAAACTCTGAGCGCTATCCGGTGCTCATTGTTCTTCCGTTTTGACGGTCGTACATGACGTGTTTGGTGTGGTCGGCTTTGGCCAAGACCAACGGACGGACAGTAGGACGATTGGGGAACCCAGCTCCATCAGAACACAAAGGCATCCCCGTCAACGAATTTATTAATTTTTTTGTCTGTATTAGCCCGTAATAGGTACTACGATGTAGGCCTTTCAGACTTTGTACAGATTTTTTTTTTGCGTTTGCGTAATTGTACTGCGTAATAGATTTTAACTATACGCTCTGTGCTAAACACGTCTGTTCACTACGACTGATCAGCAACGACTAGTACTCTTACCACGCTCTATTTGACGATATCCTACTCTAACTAACCCTTTTTGTGTCTGTCTCGTAGCCTTCACCATTACCACTTATACTCGTACTCATACCTATCTTCTGTTTCTCTTAGTCATGGAGTTTGACGAAAAATACACGGCTTCCGGCACTGCCGTCGCTTCCTTACCTCCCGCGGAGAAGTTGAATGCCGTAAATCTCCCATCAGGTCAGACATTGCCATAGCAGACACCTATGTCAGAAATGTCGGGTCCGTCATCACGGCCTGATCCGCCCTTTCGATGAAAAAATCTACGAATGGGTGCCCGCGACGGGTTTGGCAATGTTGCAAAGACCGCAGGTTGACAAGGAAGCCCATATATTGCGGTGATGTTAGAACCGAACGAAAACCACAGCCAGGTGCTTATAAAGGCCCGAAATTTCCCCATGGACATCCCGGACTACCAGAGCTATGTAAAACTGCAGCTGTTCGGCCGGCAAAACCGCATTAGAACGATGACAGCCACTATGGAAGTACGAACTGGTCCACCAGTGTACATTCCGGGCAGAGACTGCGAAAGCAGCAGTGTTGTGGAGAATTACGAGGCAGACGATATGGCCACCCTTGATTTTTATGAATCTCGTCCGGTCTCAACGATGTGGTAGAAACCGTATTTAACATCCGATCAGTACGAAATTCGGCAGAGAGATTTTTCTTATCGCATGTACGAACGCTGCCAAATTCCGGGAAAATCGGTTCAGATTTAAACAAAGTCCCAATATATATGTTTCACCCGATTTGACATGTATGCGCTGTAGAAACCGTATTTTATATTTGTATTTGTTTAAAAATTTATTGATAGTACAACATGTATTAATTACTTATAATGATAGCACTATCATAGTTTATGACATAAGTTACTTATATGGTTAACAATTGCAATATAACATAAAAATTAACAATAAATTAAATTAATACAATGATTTTTAAATAGTAATGACAAACATTTATCGTAACATTAAATAAAATCCTCTCACCTTGACACTAAAAAAAATATTGGTAAATTTATTTATTTTTTTGATTTATTTAAATTATTATCAACTTAAATTGCATTTAATACCTTTAAAGTTTGCACTGGTATTAAAGTTAAAAGCTGTTAACTTTTGGTACAAAAAGGTCCATTTGTGTGGGAGGTACCAAAAGGGGCGGGCCAATAACGCCCATTTTTCTCTGGACTCTAGGTACTATAAAAGCATTACACTGTACAAGTATTTGTATTTCAAGTATTTGTATTCACTGGTATTAAATTTGTAAACTGGTATCTTTTGGTACAAAATGGTCCATTTGTGTGGGAGGTACCACAAGGAGCGTGGCAATAATGCCCATTTTTCAATGTATTGTAGGTACTATTAAACCATTACACTGTACAAAATTGCAAGTATTTGTATGCACTGGTAATAAAGTTATAAGCTATTAACTTTTGGTTGAAAATTTTCAATTTGTGTGGGAGGTACCAAAAGAGGCGTGATAACTTCGCCTATATTTTACGAGGTAGTAGTGACTAATAAACTAATAGTATGTGTAGAATTTCAATGGATTCAAATAAGTACTATAGAAGTTATTAAATAATCAATATTTCACTAAATGTTAAACCTTTGTGGGGGAGGTACTATATATGGACCAATATGGCCCATCTTAGAACTTAGCCGGAGATAGAAGAAAATATTACCTCATACCAAATTTGAAGTCAATCAACTCCTTTCGTGAGTTATCGTGCGCACCAGCCAGCAGACAGACTGACGGACGGACATTGCTCATTCGACTTAAAATGACCCAAACCGGATATCCGCCGAACATACTTAGGGTCTTAGGTCACTCCTTCGATGTGTTACACGTTTGGTTCGTAGCAAATAATATATATCCCCCTCTCTAAGGTGAGGGTATAATTAACATATCGTGGCAAAAAATAAATAAATAAGATAGTGCCAATTATATTATTGCAAAAGGGAATTATAATTATACAGTTTATTTTTAAATTGGTTAAAATTTTGAATTGTCTTCAAGCTTATGGGTAATGAATTCCAAAGGCGTATGCTATGCAAAAAGAATTGCATTTCTGAAAAAGTATATCTGTGTTTAATTTGAATAATGGCATTGGAACGGCTAGATCTAGCGTAAACAATATACGAAGCATTGCATAAGTTTAGTAAAGGGCATCTTAAAGAACTCTTTAGCATAAGATGATATGCTATCATTTCTTTTAATGCCGTAAACAAATCTAACAATGTCGTTGTTTGCTACTGTAAATTTCTGAGTGTGTTCATAATCGGAGTTGGCAAACAATTCACAACCATAAAGAACTCTGGGGACTAGATCGCATTAGCAATAAGAGCTCTAATGTATTGTGGGATAAAGTATTGAATAGACCAAAAACATCTGAGTATACCGTATATCTGACCAGTTACGATTTCAATGTGTATCATGATAAAGTACTGGAAAATGTAACATCTAACTTTTTGACCAATCTAACGTAATCAATTTTCAGATATATATACGGAGTATTATCTAATTCAAAGGGTCTACGGGAAATTAAAATGCATTTTGTTTTAGTGGGATTCAGACATAATCCGTTAGACAAAGCCCATTGGTAAACATTTCCTAAATTATGGTTTATACATTGCGTGCATTGAGTGATGTTTTCTGGTTTGCAGTGGAAGTATTTTTGTACATCGTCTGCATATAAAAGGATATTGCATCCGCTAATTGATAACTCTAAATCATTTATATTCATTGAGAAAAGTAGTGGACCTAACACTGAACCTTGTGGCACACCGCGGCAAACATAGTATACACCATTTGAATATACAGCTTGAGACCGTCCCTCTAAGTAAGAACTGATCATAGAAGTTGCTTAAATCGAATTTAAACTTACTTCTCAGTTGCACTCTTAAGATATCATACTTCACCGAATCAAATGCTTTGGTGTGATCAACAGTACAAGAAAAGTGATATAATTCATATCCATCTTTGAACGTATATCCTCGCTGACCTTTATAAGTGCAGTGATGCAGCTTCTCCCGGCACGGAAACCCGTCTGATGATCTGAGAGTAACTTATTTTGTAAAATAAATATATTTATTTGATCATACATAATATTTTCTAGCACCTTTGATAAAAAAGAAAGAATGGAAATTGGTCTGAATTCGTTTGTGGACTTAGGAATAGGTATTACTTTTGCCTTCTTTCAGCTGGACGGAAAGTACGAAGTGGTCAGGACATAATTGAAAATATATGTACTTTAAGAACACCGGATTTATACCGTCGTAACCAATTGCAGAGGATTTTATAGTTGTGAAAGATTTCAGAACATCATCTTGAGTAATGCAAGCGAAACTAAATAAGTTATGACAGTGTAATCGGTATTTGACTGATTGAAGTCAGAATATGAACCAACAGTGGCTGGTGGAACGTTGATGTTTGTAGATTTATAGTTTAACTCATCGAGACTTTCTGCAAGGCATGGCCTATTTGTAGAGGTGTTACCGACACCGAGTTTTTTGATTTCTTTCCGCTTTTTTCGATTCTTTAAAGCTGATGTAAATTTATCCTTATAGTGACACATTTTCGCTTTTCTAACTCGCTTTATTACGACACATCGCATTTGTCTATAGCTTTGTCGTAATCGTTCAGTTTTATAGCGCTTCCGCCTATTATACAAGTGGTCTCTTTTCTCAATAAATTTCTTAACGTCGGAATCAAACCAAGGTTGCTTGTTTGGATTAGATCTTACTGGAACATGTTTGTCGTATAAAGAGATTACGTTTCTTTCTAAGAAATTTACCTTATCATCAATGTTCGTAATATTGTAAATATCCGATAAGTACAAAATTCGGCAGAGAGAGTTTTCTTATTACATGAAAGAACACTGCCAAATTCGGACAAAATCCGTCAAGATTTAGATATAGCCCCCATATATATGTTTCACCCGATGTAAGCGGTGTAAAAACCGTATTAATTATCCGATACGAAATTTGGTAGAGAGAGGTTTATTAATTTAGAAACTAATACTTCTTATTGGTTTACTCGGTTCAGATTTAGATATAGCCACTTATTTACTACGTTCCTGCTTATGCAATATTTACCGCTATCGTTACGATTTCAATGTGTATCATGATAAAGTACTGGAAAATGTAACATCTAACTTTTTGACCAATCTAACGTAATCAATTTTCAGATATATAGACGGAGTGTTATCAAATTCAAAGGGTCTACGGGAAATTAAAATGCATTTTGTTTTAGTGGGATTCAGACATAATCCGTTAGACAAAGCCCATTGGTAAACATTTCGTAAATTATGGTTTATACATTGCGTGCATTGAGTGATGTTTTCTGGTTTGCAGTGGAAGTATTTTTGTACATGGTCTGCATATAAATGGATATTGCATCCGCTAATTGATAACTCTAAATCATTTATATACATTGAGAAAAGTAGTGGACCCAACACTGAACCTTGTGGCACACCGCGGCAAACATAGTATACACCATTTGAATATACAGCTTGAGACCGTCCCTCTAAGAAGGAACTGATCATAGAAGTTGCTTAAATCGAATTTAAACTTACTTCTCAGTTGCACTCTTAAGATATCATACTTCACCGAATCAAATGCTTTGGTGTGATCAACAGTACAAGAAAAGTGATATAATTCATATCCATCTTTGAACGTATATCCTCGCTGACCTTTATAAGTGCAGTGATGCAGCTTCTCCCGGCACGGAAACCCGTCTTATGATCTGAGAGTAACTTATTTTGTAAAATAAATATATTTATTTGATCATACATAATATTTTCTAGCACCTTTGATAAAAAAGAAAGAATGGAAATTGGTCTGAATTCGTTTGTGGACTTAGGAATAGGTATTACTTTTGCCTTCTTTCAGCTGGACGGAAAGTACGAAGTGGTCAGGACATAATTGAAAATATATGTACTTTAAGAACACCGGATTTATACCGTCGTAACCAATTGCAGAGGATTTTATAGTTGTGAAAGATTTCAGAACACCATCTTGAGTAATGCAAGCGAAACTAAATAAGTTATGACAGTCTAATCGGTATTTGACTGATTGAAGTCAGAATACGAACCAACAGTGGCTGGTGGAACGTTAATGTTTGTAGATTTATAGTTTAACTCATCGAGACTTTCTGCAAGGCATGGCCTATTTGTAGAGGTGTTACCGACACCGAGTTTTTTGATTTCTTTCCGCTTTTTTCGATTCTTTAAAACTGATGTAAATTTATCCTTATAGTGACACATTTTCGCTTTTCTAACTCGCTTTATTACGACACATCGCATTTGTCTATAGCTTTGTCGTAATCGTTCAGTTTTATAGCGCTTCCGCCTATTATACAAGTGGTCTCTTTTCTCAATAAATTTCTTAACGTCGGAATCAAACCAAGATTGCTTGTTTGGATTAGATCTTACTGGAACATGTTTGTCATATAAAGAGATTACGTTTCTTTCTAAGAA
Organism: Eudasyphora cyanicolor; assembly: GCA_963930755.1. Lineage (NCBI taxonomy): Eukaryota > Metazoa > Arthropoda > Insecta > Diptera > Muscidae > Eudasyphora > Eudasyphora cyanicolor. The sequence goes on from OZ005734.1 coordinate 142,494,505, forward strand.
ATTTACCTTATCATCAATGTTCGTAATATTGTAAATATCCGATAAGTACAAAATTCGGCAGAGAGAGTTTTCTTATTACATATAAGAACACTGCCAAATTCGGACAAAATCCGTCAAGATTTAGATATAGCCCCCATATATATGTTTCACCCGATGTAAGCGGTGTAAAAACCGTATTAATTATCCGATACGAAATTTGGTAGAGAGAGGTTTATTAATTTAGAAACTAATACTTCTTATTGGTTTACTCGGTTCAGATTTAGATATAGCCACTTATTTACTACGTTCCTGCTTATGCAGTATTTACCGCTATCGAAACTGTATTTTACATACGAATCTTATATTATTTTTGGCAGAATTGAGGATTTTGATCCAGGTTGATGAAAATATGTTTTGTTTCTTGATCTATGAAAGAATACTGCGCATTTTAAGATTACACCGGTCGACAAAAACAAACTTTTTTCTTGGGTTTCTATTTTAATGCATAGATTCTGATGCTAGACATTAAAAAAACTCCAAAATATCCACTCTTAGCTTTTAAAGTTTGTTTATATATATAAAACAAACTTTAGAGAACCATTTCACCGAATTGTTTCAGGAAAGTCTTAAAAAATTCAAAATAAAGTAGCCTTCAACTTCTTACAATAGAATTTTTTTATCCGTTCAGCGGTTTCGATGATGTCTTACAATATACTGCGAAAAAATCATATTTTTTGAGAAACTTTTAATCTTTTTTAAAGTAAAGCCTCATAAAAACATCTGAAAACGTACAATCGATTTTTTTATGATTTGATCGGCCATGGATAAAATGTGAGCATTGCGAAGAAAATCGATGCATAATTTAAAAGGTTGTAGCGAGGAAACCAGTCACATCTCTTGAAATTCGAAAATTTGCTCTAATTTCTGCAAAAACAAACTTTGAGAAAAAAATATTTTTTATTAGTAACAAAAAAGAAACCAAAATTTGGCATTTAGAAGTCAGACTCACAAATCGTGTTGACCAGTGTTATCGTTTTAGATCTAGTTTATTATGATCAACATCATCAACTAATCCTTGAAATAAGCCTTGATGAGAAGGTGGAGCTAGGAACTTTGTTAACTGAAAAGAAACCAATTATTCCAAATTTTTAACACAATGCTCATTTTCGCATTTTAAGAGGTATAGGGTATTATAAAGTCGGCCCCGCCCGACATTCTGGTTTTGCAACTGAGTTTGTATTAGAATACCACTGGCTTTTGTCCTTTTCTGAATGAATAATACAGCACAACACATGATTTTGGGACTCAATTCTGAGAATTGCACGTGAAAGTAACCCCAAAAATTGAAAAATACGTATACATAATACGTAATAAGTATACGTATAAAACAGAACATTGTAAAACAGAACAGAACGTTTTTGTGATTTTTAAGTCACTGGATGCATTTTTTTCGGGTATGTTTGTTCCGCTTTTTTCACAGAAGAGATATTCCGTACGGCATAGCGAGAAAAAAATATAAAAAAGTGCTAAAAATTAACCTTGAGCAAAAAAATTTTAACCTCCTTTTCTTGGAATTCACATGTACAGTACTTAAATATGCTGTGTTAATTTCTATTAAAATACGAATTAATTTTCATCAGTCTTAATGATATTGTTTTTTTATTTAAATTTTTAAATTATACCAAGTCCCAGAGATATAATTAAGTTGAAGATTCGATATTCCAACCGTTCTTTGAAAAAGAATAGACCTTTATGCACCAGCGACATCTGTCTCTCGAGTAAAAGATTAGGTCCCAATGAAACAGCGCCACCTGATGTATATTGTGTGCAAACCAACTTTAGGATTTTTCTCTTTGCTATGTTCCCATTTCACGCTAAAATCCCACATAAAGCGATTGCCAGATCGGCAAACGTTATCAACCCTGTTAAAGTGCTGCAAATATACGGACAATGACAGATTGTTAGTCAATGGTGAATTGACAGTTCAGACGATTGCAAGAAAACATTACAATTTCATATATTTACAATACATTTTGTAAATATTTATATGCAGGATTGCCAATAAAAATAAATTATAGACAGTTTTGCAAATACAATTTTTTTCTGGCACTGGCGCCGTTGTCACACGCATAAACTTCGCACATATAACAATCTGCAAATTATCTCGTAATCAGGGATGCCAACTTAGTGCTTTTCGCACTGGATTTAGTGCTTTTCAGACCCCCCAATACGCGAAAAGTATTCAGTTAGTGCCAAACGAAAAAAAAGCACTAACTGTACGCTTTTCATATTTTTTGTTAGTGCTTTTGACTCTTTTAGTACATTTGTCAGATCGAAACTGGCAGCATAAAGAAAATGTGCCATTTTGTTACTGCAGGGCAACATCTTATTTCTATGCACTTACATTTGTCTCCCTCATTTCACTCTGTGTTTTAAATGTCCTTGAAATTAAGAATTGTGTACAACCAATTAAAACAATAGGTATTTTCAATATCATACAGAAGAGTCAAACTAAACCAAATAATTCAGTGAAATTGTTAAAATTTCACTGAATTATTTCGAAAAAATTTCGTTTTTTGTTTTTTTTTTTGATGGAGCGCAAAAATATAGGGAGAAAGATCCTAATTTCACCAAATGGCCAACAAAAGATTTTTAAGGCACTGGATGCACTTTTCTTGGATAGATTTGTTCGGCATTTTTTTTTCTCGTATTCAATATATAATTTGCTTCAGACACAAAAGAGATATTCCGTACGGTTTACCGAGAAAAAAGTATAGAAAATGTGCAAAAAATCCACCTTGAGTCAAAAAATTCGTATGGCCATTTAATTATTAATTGCGCCAACTTGACTTGATATGTATATATATACATTATATTATATATATGTACACTATATATATTTGTTTGTTTGGACTATCAATTTGTGTTTACTGTTATACCAAAGTGCCTTGAATAAAGAAATTTTTATCATAAACGCTAACGTTGCAAAACAAAAATTGTGTGTTCACACGGTTGTAAATTCACAGGGTTGCATTTTCCGCCATTTTTCTGGCAATGTTGTCCGATCTGCAAATCGTGTGTACTTACCTTAATAAACAAAGTTGTGAAAAAGTTATGTCAACTCAAAAAAATGAAATTTAGTGAAGTCACAGATTGAGCGAATAATCACAGTCATCATCGCAATCTCGAATATATAAGCTAAATACGAAAAAGCGTCGACGCGAAAGCGAAAGACACAAACAACAAAGGTTTAGGTTAGGGTGGCAAGTGCTCAATGCTCTCCACTTCTCCCTCATCTCAGCTTCTGCAGAAGTCATTAGAGTCAATACCCAATCTTCTAGGGTGTTCGCCGATCAGTGCGAGGAGATGTTTTGACATTCTCAGGTCATACATTGGCCAGATTTGTCTAGCTAACCTACAGGTGCCGATTTGTGTCCATCTTTCGTTGGACTGCCTGATTGCCTCTTGCCTAAGCCAAATCTTGCACGTGGGTAGTGGCGCACCAATATATGCAAATTCCGCCAGAATTTGTAATGTCGTCCCTTTCCTAGCATGTTCATCGGCTTTGCAGTTCCCCGGGATATCCCTATGCCCGGGCACCCATATGAGGTGTATATTAAACTGCTCCGCCATCTCGTTAAGAGATCTGTTTCTCTGCCTGTTTGTGAATTTAGGGAAGTGGCCTCCAGAGAATTGATGGCCGCCTGGCTGTTCGAGTAAATGACAACGCCAGTGTTGGTTACGTTGTTGCGACTCAACCACTTGGCGACTTCCCATATTGGCATTATTTCGGCTTGATTGACCCTGCAGGTATCTGGTATACTTTGAGCTATATCCAAACTTTGATATCCCCATGTGGCCGTAGTTCTTGTACCTCCACATTGATAGGCAGTTTAATCTTAGTGCCGCTTTTGTTGCAACTTCTCTCGCCACGATATTAATCGGCATTATATGGAGAAGGGCTTGTAGAGACTCAGTCGCTGTAGTGTTCAAGGCTACGCTTATGCACAGACATGCAGTTCTCTCAATGTTTGATAGTAGGTTGGTGATAGTTAGTTTGTCAGTTGCCATCCACCATACCACAATGCAGTACAACGGTATTCCAATGGACGTCGCCTTATATCCTACAGCCATCCTGCAGGAATATAAGGCGACGTTGGCCTTCCTTACACGTTCGAGTGCGTTAAGTGTGAATAACAGTTTCCTATCTAAAATTATTCCTAAAAATTTTGGCACTATCAGAAAATACTAGATCTGTTCCATTTATCCGAGGAGGAGGGTCCACATGTGGGACATTATTCATCCTAGTAAATATAACCAATTCTGTCTTGTTTGGGTTGACGACCAAACCGCTGTTTCTGATCCCTCTAGCCAACTTGTTCAGAGCCACCTGAGGATGTCTATGAGGACTCTGTGCTAGTATTGTGTAAATATCAAAGCAGAAAGTGCACCGATTTTATCCGCTTAAACACGTCTAGATTGGCAACAAAATTTCCTATACACTCGAAGATATATTTTCAAAAAATTCGATTTTTTTCGTATTTACGAAGTTAGTTAAAAAGGTTAACATATTTACTATCATCTTAATGGAAGCTTTCAGAGAATGCTCTCAAAGAAACGGTCAAAATTATTCACGGGAATCGAAACCCGGCTTTTTAGAAAATCTCCATTTTTTGGAATTTTCAAAATTATTTTGGGTATTGTGGGATTGACTTTTGGAAATATAATGATTCTCGAATTACATTCGATTTGTGATATCAAGACCTACAAACTACAAAATATTTCATTGAAAAATTTTCATTTTTAAAAATGTTATGTCGTTTTTACATTTCTGTCTGCATTTGAAAAGTGATTTTTTCACCTTTTCCTGATATCAGAGCAGAATGTAAAACGTTTTCTCTTGCATCAACTTCTCTAAATTGACAACAAAATTTGTTATATAACGTCAAAAAATTCAGTTAAATGTGCCCACTTATACAAAAGTTATGGCCATATCAATTTATATTTTCAAAATATAGGCAATTTTTGTACGGAAAGGTACATATATGTAGTATTTTGGAGATACAGAGGAATTTATTAAAAGAAAGTATAACATATTTTTATTCATCTAAAAGAACACTTCCTGGAGAATATTTTCGAGAAAATAACGAGTCAAAAATAGTATTATATTGTATTAATAGTGTTGCCACACTTCTCCAATATTACGATAATTTCAAAACATGTCTACATTTTCGACACTCGCAAAGCTTCGATATGAAAACCTTTACCATTTTTATATGTAGTAATGTGTTATACTATAAACTGCAAAAGGAATTTTGAGCCCGGCTTTTAGTATAACAGATTTCGGGGAAAAAACAAGAAAATCACTTTTTTGGGGGATTTTCGAATTTATTTACGAAATTGTGGAATTTATATTTACAAGTATGATAATATTATAATTAGTCTCTATTTCTGGTGTCAAGATGTACAAATTACAAAAAAATAATTGAGATCTATTATTTTGTAAAAATTTTATGGAATTTTAAAATTTCGTTTTGAAAAAAATTTTTGTTTGTTTTTCCCGATCTTTTCCTACGAATTGGTATATATTATAGCCGGTTATAATTCGATTCCTTTCTCATTATATTTTCTGAATACACAATAAAATTTGCTTTTTGATGGCAAAATATTGCAATTTGATATCCCCGCTGAGACAAAAGTTATGGGCATTTGAAGTTATACTTTACCAAAAATATTTTTTGTATTTTTTCCATTTATAGTATTGTTTACAAAGAAAATTTGTCTGGTATCAGGGCCGCATAAACTAATACAATTTAGTAATATGCGCTCTGTCGAGTGCTATCGCTTCGCTATGAAGAAAATTGGCGAAATCTGGCCGGGTGCGGCGCTGGATGTTGTCAACAAGGAGGAGATCCCGTCTCGGCCCAGAGCGCATGCATTGATTCCATCTATACCAGCTGATGTGGAATCCGTGACTAAGATGCTGAAGGTGTGCAATCCCGAGCATCCAGCTGGCAACTGGAAGGTCGGTCGATTGGATGAGGCGAATGGGCATCGGAGGCACGCAGTATTTATTCGAGTCTCTACCCCACCTCGTCAATTCCGAAGACATGGTTTCATATGGATTCAGCAAATTCCGACTTAAGGAGTACAAGAGCGATGAGGGAGGAAATTCGAAAAAATACTCCTTCAGATAACACTGGTTTAGTATCTAAAGAAGAACCTCCCTCTTCGCACGTATCAGAGCAGTATCTGGCGGGAACGTTTCACCCTTTACCGATGTGTCTAGAAGCTCTTTATCACGGGTTCTGTAGGGATGAATCCGGTGAGGATGAGCTTCTAGTCCGGTTCTTACAGATAAACATCCACCACTCTAAGGAAGCATCAGATGCCTTTAAAAACCTCCTGATGCAAGGAGGGGCTGACTTGGTCCTAATCCAGGAATAATGGTTGAATGGAGATATGGTTTGTGGGCTCAGGACGCCAGGGTTTAAGCTGCTTCAAGGTACAGGTAATGGAAGACGTAGAGCCTCTATACTTCCCAATAACTTCCTTAATATATACCTTCTTTTAGTAGTGAAGACATAGTATCAGCCAGCCTCGAGTTAGAAAACTCTCATGTTTGGTTGGCCTCCGTTTATATAGCACATAACACTGAGATTAAATGTGCATTGAAATGACTGGTAAGACGGCAAACGAGAAGAACAAGGACCTAATTGTGTGTAGTGATGTCAATCATTTGTGGGGTAGTACTGACATCTACGACAGGGGCGAATTACTTATCGAATATACTTTATTATAAGTTGTAACCTTGTGATTTGTACTAGAGGGCATGAACCTATCTTTATCACTAGAAACAGACAAGAGGTGCTCGATGTCACGTTTGTCTCCGAGAATTTAATTGGAAGGATTTCTGATTGGAAACTTTTTAACAGTCATAGCTTTTCCGACCATAGATATATTAGCTTCTGCTTGAATTCAAATCCTCCTGATACCGTCTTCCCAATCAATATTAGGAAGGCTAATTGGGAAAAATTAAGGCACATATTCAACAGGTCTCTTTCGAAAAGTCCTGAAATGAAAATGCAAACTTTTCGGGATATAGAAGAAATGGTGGAACAAGTCACAGCAACTCCTAACGACTCGTCACAAGCCGCACGTCCCAAACTGAAGCCAAGGGGCAAATAAAGACAGCAATGGTGTTCTCAATAAGTTATGCTGAGGATATGCTGTAGGAAGCTCTTCAATAGGGCAAAGGCCACCAGAGCCCAACAGGACAGGGACTCATACAGTTGAGAATGGCTCCAAAAAAAATCCTGGATAGATTTCTGTAGTGGCGTAAAAGCTCATCCGAAGCCTTAAGGTTACGGAAAATTTTAGCTTCAACACCTTGTACTATTGGGTACATCAAGAAAGATGATAGTTCCTGGACTAGGTCCAGTGGGGAATCGCTAGGAGTGCAACTGGATACACATTTCCCGGGCAATTCTGAAGAAGCACTGAATACTTCGGTTGGAGATTCGCTTGAAGTATAGCATCAGAGGTTGCCAACGAGATTGTAACCGAATCTCGAATTATTTGGCTATCAAAAGCTTTAAACCTTATAAGTCGCCAGGACCAGACAATGTCTCGCCGTCGGAGTTACAGGCAGTGGCTGATACAATTGCTCCCTGGCTCAGAGAGATATACACATGTTATATCAATCAGGCATACATACCAACAAAATGGAGAGAAACCAAGGTTGTTTTCATCCCAAAAGCGGAAAGCCGTCCCACACTGGAGCTAAGGATTTCCGGCCAATTAGCCTAGTCATTTCTCCTTAAAACTCTGGAGAGATTAATATATATTTATCTTAGGACTAAAATTGGCTCTCCCACTCAAAAGCATTCCTACAGCAAGGGCAAGTCCAACGAAACCGTCCTGCATGATCTAGTCAGCTTCATTGAAGGTTGCATATTATTTGGTGAGAGCAGACGTCTTAAAAAAGCTCGTAATAAAAAATCATTTTATCATACAATAATAGATAATTCGACTTTAAAAATATAAAAAGTTTTATTACAAGTGGATGCTCTGTAAAATTTTGTTGTATTCCTGTGCTTAAATGTTTGGAAATCTGTAAAAAACTGATTTTAATCGTCATAAATAAATATAAAGCCAAGTGAATGTTAAGAAGATAACAACAACAAAAACATAACAAATAAAAAATCCAAAAAAGAGAGTTACTCACGGTAGAAAACGTCAAGTGCATTTATTTTGTGGATCTTGAGGAGAACTAGCTGTCAAGCTATTATAAACTGTCTCTCGTTGCAAAAGCTTTTGTTAACATTTCTAAAGCTTTTAAACATGTCCACAGCTTTCAAGCCCAATATTTAAAGCTTTTTAACAGATCAAGCCAAAGCTTTGATCGTAGCGTGAACTGAAACCTAATAGCTTTTATACATTATTGTGTAACATCCAACAACTTTTTAAAAATGGAATTAAACTTGCAAGAAAGATTACTTGATTCCGTACTCGATGAAACCAGAACATCAAAAAAAAAACAGTGTTATGCTACTAGTAATATAGAATCTCCGTTTAAAGCCTTTCAAAGCAGTGTTTTGAAAAACAAACCGAGAATTTAAAAACATTTATACAAAATCTTTTCAAAGAATATAAAGATCAATTTCTGTGTGAGCTTAGCGAAAGATTAGATGCTAAACTAAATATCATTAAGGACGATTTAAAGTAAGTGAAAGTAAGTACGTGTAAGCGGTATTCCGTACACAGAAAACGAAAATTTAATGGATATGTTTTCTGATATATGTCAGAAAATCAATATATCCATACCTACTGTTAAATATATATACAGACTACAAAACCAGAATAACAAACACAAAAATAATTCGCAAGATGCAGCTATCATTATAAAAATGTGTTCACCTTATGACAAAAACTTTTTCTTAAAAAAACTCGCAAACTTCCGGAAGCAAAATAAAAATTTTGATTTTAAACTGTTTGATATTGGATTTGATTCTAACTCGAAATTTTATGTAAATGAGAGCCTCATTAAATCGAATTACCAAATACTGCAAGAAGCAATACGTCTCAAACGCCAAAAATATTGCATAGCGCTTTTACCATGCGAGGATTTGTGTTCGTGAAAATAAAAGCGGATTCCCAGATAATCAAAATCGATGAAATGAATCAATTAAATACTTTTTTCCCCAACATACTGATGTTCACCAAGGTTTGCTTTCTCTGGGCATGATGTAGACTTGGGCACTATAGTTCTTTTAAGTGATCGCTCTTTTTAGTTCAGTTCAATTGAGTGAACTAGTTCGTTCATTTAGTTCAACAGCTCACTTTAGCACTCCAGCTCTTTAGCTCACCGGCTCTTTAGCTCACCAGACTTTTAGCTCTCCTGCTCTTTAGATCATCAGCTCTTTAGCTCACCAGCTCACTTTACTTAAACAGATCATTTCGTTCAGTAGATCACGAGTTCAAATCAGCCGCTATAAAAGGAATCTGATTGGAATATGAATGGAATGAGTTGAAAAACTTATACAAAGGCGTGTGTAGAATCATACATTCATGATGATTCTATATACATACATAATGAGAAGAGAAAACGAAATGAGAACGAAATGATATGATTGAAGAAAAAACATTGTGAACTACTGAGCTGAAGTGAACGAGTTGTGTGAATTAGTTCGTTCAGTTCAGTATAGTGACCCGTTCAATTGAACTAGTTCGTTCACGAACTACACAACTCTAGTATGATGGGTGTCAGAGTTGTTGCCTATGAATATGACGTGGCAATAGCTGTTAGATGGAAGTTTCTAGATACTCTCAGAGACATCCTACAGCAGGCCCTTCATACAACAGCAAGATGGGCTTCCGCTAATGGTCTTGGTGTTAATCCGATCAATACTGAACTAGTTCATTTCACTAGGAGAAATAAGGTGCCAAATAGTTACACCCGTCTTCTTGGGGGGTATTGAAATTCCGTTCTCTGAGAGTGCAAAATATTTAGGTATTTTACTAGACAGAAAGTGGCACTTCAAACCCAACATTTTGGAAAGAAAAATCACTTGCAAAAGACTGCCTGATGACTGTAGTATTTACCAGGCAGAAATCTTAGCTATTACAGAAGTAACGGAATGGCTGAAAATTAATGTGCTGAGCAAAGTGGGTTTTCTCTTACGTCCCTGTGGTAACACAATGGACTGGATAGTCTAACAGAGTCTGTTTTACAGGCTGCCGCTCGTAACCTAGCCTACTATATTAAAAGCCGGGTTTCAGATTCCCTTTGGAGTTCAACTTACAACACCTTACATTTTTATAAATATGCCAAAAGTTTTAACATTTTAGCTTTGCGATTGGAGAAACTGTTGCTTACTTTGGAAATTTGCGTAAAAAATGCTGAAATTGGAGAAGCTTGCTAAAATACCCGTGAATATTTTTGACCATTTCTTTCTTTGAGAACATTATCTGGAAAGTTTCCTTTAAGATTGATAGTAGATACATTTTTTAACTAACTTCTTCTAAAACTCGAAAATACTACATATACTTTTTTCCTAACAAAATGATAAAAAATGGAATTTTTTGGAAAATATAACTTCTAGTGGCCATTTTGTCGTATTGGGTATATCGAATCAAGCCATGTTTAAGCGGTTAAAATCAGTGCACATTCTGCTTCGATGATTGCAAAATACTAGCACAGGGTAGGGGAAAAATTAAATTTTCAAATGCAGATATCTCGGTAACTATACAAGATAACTGTTAGTTGCAAAAAACCTCTTGTAGACCTAAGTTACTAGAATACAGAAAGATTTTATGAATCGGACGAAAAAGACGAAAGCTACACGCGCTTAAACATATTGTTTAGCCGAGGTTTCCAACTTTAACGCCCTGCAGCTCCGCCCCTGTATATCACAGGGCGCCGAAATAGGCGCTGCGTAACAGGTTTTAACAATCCGCTCTGTGATAAAAACGTCCGTTCACTACGACTGATCGACAACGAAAAATAAAATTAGGTTAGGTTGAAGAGAGGAGACGTTTCAACATCCCATGTCCGTGGACTTACACTTATGCTGTGGTTCGGCCTGTTGTTGCGCTCCACATTTATAATCTGTTTATACCTCACGGGTCCTTCCTCCTAGCTTGGACCCATCCGAGTAGCAGCTGGTTCCCACTGGCACATGAGCGAGTGTAATAAAAATGCAAGTGTTTTGTTGATCGCTTATGAAGTAGCGATTTGGATTTTTATTAAATGCATCAAGAGGAGAGCTTTGCTTAAAACTGATTTGGTTCTAAATGCTTTTTTCAATTCATACAATGGTCTTATATACTATTTGGGATACATTTCTACTTATGAGTTCTATTTAGTTTATATAAGAGTGATCACATTCAATGATACTCCTCAGTGGTTAAACGGTTCATACATCATACATCCTGGGACAAAAAAATAGAAAAAAAAATATTTTATTTTATTTTTAAAAAGTTAGCATCCTAGCGAAGAAAATAATGCCTATTCGAAAAAAATCTATGGATAAATGTAGAAATTATAGCCCTTTTGGTAGAGGTAAGAGAATTTCAAAAAAATCTTTTTTTTTAATTTCTGTTTAAATAGCGATTTTATTTATTACTTTTATTTATATTATGTACATTTGAGTTTATTTACATGAACAAGTTTCATTAGAAGTAATTATGAGTTCTTTGTTTACGTTTGTAGATTTCGGAATCGGTTTCTCTAATGAGGAACCCAATATAATCTCCCATCTTTCTTTCATGCCAGTGCCCTTGGTAACGCCGCTCGATGGACTTCAATTCTTGGCGAAACCTTTCGCCATGTTCGTCACTTACGTCGCCAAGATTCTCGGGGAAAAAGTTTAAATGAGAATGAAAGAAATTAATTTTGAGGGACATATTTATACCTGTTGGAATACATAAAGCGAAAAATAAGTTGGAAGAATACATATGTGTTATATACATAAATATAAAAAAATATATTAATTTTTTCATAATTTTTTAACAAATCATTAATCATTATTTCATATTGCGGGCTTTTATTGGATCCAAGGAAATTTGAAACTACAAGCTTAAACGACCTCCATGCTGCAATTTCATCCGACGTCAAATATGTTTCGAAATTCACATCTTTCATCAGTTTCCTTATTTTAGGCCCATCAACAACTCCTTCTTCGATTTTTTGAAAAGAAAGACTTTTAAATAAACTTTTTAAATATGAGAGTGAATTGCCATCGTTTCTTAAGGCTTTTACAAAATTTTTAAAGAGCCCCAGCATAATATGCAGTTGTGGCAAAATATCGGCTATACCAGAGGCATAACAAACCAACTACTTTTAAATCGCAACAAATTTTCCAGTCATGTTCATATTTTATGTATTTTATCAATTTAGACATTATTTCGTATGATTCCTTAGTGTTGACAGTATGAGCATTGGAAACCTGAGCGGATTTCCGTTGTGTAAAAGTGCTGCGTTCAAACTTTCTTTACTGTTGTCAAGTTCGTTGAACAATCCGGGAATGTCATTGCAAAAGCATCTGTTATCCACAGTTGTTTAAAAATGTTTGTAAGGTATATCACGGACTCTATAATATAATATGTTAACATCTGGGGCCAAATTATTGTACTGTTTCATCCCAGATGCAAGTAGTTCTGCCTTATCTTTGGTCAGTTCCAAATCTTTCACGAGATCAATGAGTTGAAACTGAGTTAAAAGCGAAGACTTCTGACTCAAACATGAATCGCTCAGAGTCGAGTACTCAGTTGAACTTGATGATGTTTCCGTATTAGGCTGTTAGCTATACTTGGACACTTCCTACTCCAATCTATTAACTTAGACAAAAATAGCAGTCCGTATTGTGAATGAATGGTTGTGTACACATCATTGACATTCCAAATTGCACGTGATGTCTAAAATTAAAACGTTTTATTCCACAAAACATTGTAATACATTAATTGTAAAGTACTTACCGCATTCTTCCACTAGTCCATCGAGTAAGATTTACATGGCAGGAATTACACAAAATTCTAGGTGTCAACGGTTCGTTCATATTTTTAACTCGTATACCAAAATATTACACATATATTTCTTCTATTATTTTACTAAACGCACGTCGATTTTTTTACCCAGCAAAAAAAGAGCATCCAAAGAAGCAATTAAAATCCCCAACTTATGATCCGGAAGTTGTTCTAATTTGGATTTTCACCAATGAATTTAACAAGGGCTTGTCGCGCCGGGGAAGTACTTATTTGTCACCACTTTTGCACAACTTCTTTCAAAGCACTATTAAATTTGCTTTTTTGGTGTTGTATTTATTTGATGAATGTATGTATGTCGTTCTTATTAACATCTTTGGGTTCAGAGATAATTCTCTTATTTTAAAGGAATACAAATGTTGAGCCTTCGTGACATAGGGAAGGGAATGTATAAATAATTTACTCTTGGCCAAAGAGATCGACGATCATATATATAAGTCTGTATGTTCGGGACATTTGAAGATGTTTGTAATCTGTATCGTGTGGCTGGCTCTTGAAAAGTGTGACCGATGACCCCATAGTGTAACATCTAGTAACATTTTTGCAAATGGTCAACATTCTCACTAATAAAAAAGTATTTTTTATTCTACACTGTAATACATAGCACATTGATGCTTCGCTTCGTATTTTCCGTAGCCCCGGTTCAGAGAGTAGTAAAGTACCACAGTGTGGTATACTTATAGTAAGTATGGAATGGTATATTTAATTCCCATAATTTCTTTTAAAAGGAAAAGAGATATAGGCCATCGGTTATTATACCGATCGACTTAGAACCGATTTAGCTGTGCAGTTCGCAAATATAGCCCGATCTCAAAGAAATTTTGCACATATCTACAATTCGTATTGAAAAAGAAATACAATCCGTATTTAGATATAGGGCCTGTTTCTGTAACTTATTTTCTTTCGTCTGCGGCGAACGATCAAAAATCTCTCAACTATTTGAATATCAGTTTAGAACCAGATATCTTCATATATATGAATGTACCTTCGATTTAGCTTATACCCTCTATAGAAGATATAATTTCCTTTCGATATTCATGAAATTTGGTAAAGAGTATCTTATTTTACCAGTTAACATCTGTGTTAACAATATCGGTTCAAATTTACATATAGCTCCACATACTCGTATTTATAGAAGACATATTTTAGTAAAATGTACTATATTTGGCATAGAACCTCAAAACACCAACAAGAGAACAACTTCAAAAGGTTACATAGATGAATACAGTACGTTTTGTTTAATACAATGTGGGCAACGCCTTTAGTGCTTTATCAAAAACGAGCACTCGATGTTACGTCTTTTTTCTTCAATAAAGTCGTGATTTTTGGACGAAAAAAGAATTTTCGTTTTTTGAGGGTTATGCCCGTGGGCATTTCTGGTGATGATATATTAGCATTTTTGGAAAGGATAAAGTGTTATTAATATATTCAGTTTTTATCGCTATCCAATGTACTACAATTTCACAATTTAACATATTTAGAAGAATATCTTTAAAATGTCTTAATGTTATTTTAATCGACTATGAAAAAGTCGTCTTTTAGGTCCGATTAATCGACCTAGTCGACTAAAACGAAATTTGGTTAATGAAAAAGTCGAAAATCTACGATTCACTAATACTGATATAGCCGCCATATAAATATATATTTTTTCCTTTAGCACTATAGAAGCAGTATTTAACATATACTTCATAGCCCACATATAAATGTTCCTTCCGATCTGTGCTTTTATCACTTCAGAAGCTTTATTTTACATTCAATCGTTTTGAAATTATGCATTGTAGGGTTAATAATTTATACTCCGAAATTACATTTGGGTTAGTTATTTAGAAGAACTTCATTAAATGCTGATAAAATGTTCATACATCTGATTTGGAAGTACTTATAATGTTATTCTTTTTGGAAGTACTTCTTTTATTATTTGCTGGGTAATTACATATTTTCCACAGATGTAGCAGAAATTGTCGGGATCATTTACACATTGAAAAGTTCTTTACCTTTTAGTCATACTTCGAAATATAACTTTGTAATATTTTTCAGAAAATCGACTTATCTCTTTAAGGCGCTGAATTACACTAATTTATTAATAAGAAATTTCAGTCATAAATTCCGGGTTTAAGGTTCATAAGTTGCAGTACCTGTAGCTGACACATAGTTTGCTTCGAAAGTAGACACCCAATATTTTCAAGACTGCCGCGTACCACTTTGTATTACGTACATATAATTTTACTACCTGTATATACGACTATGATGCCCATGCCCCTAAAAGGCGTAACTGAATGGAAACCTCATAAATAAAAATGACCCTAACCTGGGCGGATCTCATCCAATTAGCTCTCACATTACATATAATGTTTTATGGAGGGTTACGAACGGCCATAAAACATCGTCCTCTCTATAATTTTATAATGTCTGACATCAATCCTCATAAAATAAAATGCAAGTGCAATGTCTCTTATATGTCTCTCTCACATATGGCGAATTCAATATAAGCAAAAACGTCATTTAAAAATATGAAACAAGATTTTTTGGAATTTCCCTAACATTTACAAAATGGCTCATAACTTTTAATAGACAGTGTTTTCTTCGTTAGAAAGCTGGCTTTTTATAAATGTGATAAAATATTTGTTTCGATTTTTTTCTATTTTTTATGATTTTTTTGTATCAGGAAAAATTGTTTTAAAAAAATAGTTTTTTCTCAAATTTTTGACGACTGTTACTAAACCAACGATTCTACGTGAAAGTGATATTTACAGCATAGGTAGCCCTCATAATTCCCTTTAATTTGAGGCATAACACATATTCATTTCCACTTTCTGTTCTTGGTAGCCGCCCAATGGTATCTACAAACACGGTCTCAAACGCTTTATTAGGTGTCTGGGTGATCACTATTGGTGGCTTCGTATGTCTTGTTATTAATGCTTTTTGGCTTTTCTGACATGACTTGACGTTCGATATGTCCTTAGTCATGTTTGGGCAGTAGAAATTACTTTTTATATTATTTAACGTTCTCGTTATTCCGCAGTGTCCACTTTCCACAGGATCATCTTGATATCTTTCCAAGCTTCTTCTTTCTTTTAATTTGGTCACCTTTGGCAGTAGCGCTACTTTTACCCATTTTAATATTTTATTGCCCATTTATTTAAATTCATTTATTGAGATTAATTCGGAAATTTTCTCTGTAAGTGCCTCGTTTTGAAGTCTTGGGAAAAATTGTCCTAAATCAATTTTCCCATAAACGTAAAAATCCTTGATATTAATATTCATTAATTTTTCTTTGCCATGCTTAATATAGCAATGGTCAATAGTAATTTTCAATTTCGGTTTTCTTTTGACGTCTGTATTATTGATGACTTCGTATACGTTGGGCTTTCTTTCAATATTACTTTTCTCTTTGCTACTGACTTCCTTGTTATCTGTTTTGGTGGTTGATCTTGTTGTCATTCTGCATATTTTAGCTGCGTTCAAGTTCAGCCCTTTCAAATCTTCTATCGTTATGCGATACATAATTCTCCTTGCCCTAAGGTTTTCTACAGTGAAATCATATTCTTCCAGATCAAGCCGCATTCTCGTCAATTTTGAACTAGGGTTTTTCATTGAGAAAAGATAAGATAGAGGTCAGTTGTCTCTTCTGGCCAAAAATTGTGTACCATATGGTAAAATGGTACACCATTTTTGGCTACAAGTGAGTTATGGCCCAATGTATAGCAGTATGCTCTTGTTCAATTGTAGATTTCTTACTTTCTCTCTTGTGATAGATTTCGAAGCATATGCCACTGGAAGCTGTTTTCCATCATATTCCTGACTTAACATCGCCCCGCATGCCTATTTACCTGCATCAGTGGTTATGCAAAAAGTGTGGGTGTTCGAATGCTATTTGGCATTCTTCAGTCCAATCGAACGGAACACTCTTTCTGGTCAACCTTGTTATGAACCTCCTGTAGTAGTTACAGAAAACTACAAACCGTCTTGCCTCATCGGCGTTCGTCGGTACCGCATACTTCTTGATAGCCGCACACTTCTTGTCATCAGGCAATATGCCGCCATCGGTACATTTATGTCCGAGATAAGTGACCTCATGCATGAAGAAATAGCATTTTTCGGGATGTAATTTCAGATTGTATTTCCGGCATAGCTTGAAGACATCGGTTAAATTATTTAACATATATTTCTCCGAACAGCCCAATACTACAAAATCATCCATGTATAAAAATGCTTGTGAAGGTGTTAAACCCGAAAAAGCAATCGTCATCATGCGTAGAAATGAAGTGGGTGATATCTTAAGTCCGTAAGGGAGTCGTCAGAAACGGTATGACCCATTGTCTGTTGAAAATGACGATATGTCTCTGGAATCTTCAGCAAGTTCTATCTGGTGAAAACTAGACATTAAATCCAGACATGAAAAATACTTCGCTCGGCCTAGGTTTAGGTTAGGGTGGCAGCCGTATTTTTTTTTATACAAGCTCACATAGACCAGTTTAGGTCCCTAGTGTTACCACGGGCTGAAATGCCCCTCATCTAAACCAACCTGTTTGATATACAAATTTATCGATAGTACGAATATCGGTACTGGAAAGACCTGTTAGGCTGCCTAGAAAAGCCGACCCAAGTATGTCCAGTCGTCGTTTACTCAGAGCGGGACAGTCGCATAACAAGTGCTCAATGCTCTCCCCTTCTTCCTCATCTCCACAGATTCTGCAGAAGTCATTAGAGTCAATACCCAATCTTTTGGCGTGTTCGCCGATCAAGCAGTGTCCCGTCAGAACTGATACTAACGTAGACAATCTTTGCCTCTCTAGTGCGGGGAGATCTTCTCAGGTCATACTTTGTCCAGGTTTGTCTAGCTACCCTGCAGGTGCCGATTTCTGTCCATCTTTCGTTGGACTGCCTTATTCCCTCTTGCCTAAGCCAAATTCGATAGTACGAATATCGGTACTGGAAAGATCTGTTAGGCTGCCTAGAAAAGCCGACCCAAGTATGTCCAGTCGTCGTTTACTCAGAGCGGGACAGTCGCATAACAAGTGCTCAATACTCTCCCCTTCTTCCTCATCTCCACAGATTCTGCAGAAGTCATTAGAGCCAATACCCAATTTTTTGGCGTGTTCGCCGATCAAGCAGTGTCCCGTCAGAACTGATACTAACGTAGACAATCTTTGCCTCTCTAGTGCGGGGAGATCTTATCAGGTCATACTTTGGCCAGGTTTGTCTAGCTACCCTGCAGGTGCCGATTTCTGTCCATCTTTCGTTGGACTGCATGATTGCCTCTTGCCTAAGCCAAAGCTTGCACGTGGATAGTGGCGCACCAATTCTTGGAGAATTTGTAATGTCGTCCCTTTCCTTTGCAGTTCCCCGGGATATCCCTATGCTCATATGAGATCTGCGGCAGTCGAGGGCTATTTGTGAATTTAGGCATGTTGCCTCCAGAGAATTGGGTGTCCGAGTAAACGACAACGCCAGTGTTGGTTATTATGTTTCGCCTCAGCCACTTGGCTACTTCCCATATTGCCATTATTTCGGCTTGATAGCCACTGCAGGTATCTGGTAGTCTGTAAGCTATATCTAAACTAAGCTCTGCACAGTGTACTCCGAAGCCAACCTTTTCATCAAGCTTCGAACCATCCGTGTAAAAGTGGAAATGGTTTCTATTACCTGGCATTCTTCCAACCGATTCATCTCTGGCAGGAATCATAGTGATGTAATTTCTCTCGAAGGTGTACACAGTTGGTATATAGTCCACTCGGTCTGTTACCATAGCAGTAGACATTCGTTGCTGATCATTCGCAGTGAACGGACGTGTTTATCACATAGCGGATAGTTACCAGTACCTATTACGCAATAGCAAAAATCTGTACAAAGTCTGTAAGGCCTACATCGTAGTACCTATTACGGTCTAATACAGACAAAATTAAAATAAATTCTCTTGACGGGGATGCCTTCGTGTTCCGATGGAGCGCGGTTCCCCAATCGTCCGACTGTCCGTCCGTTGGTCTTGGCCAAAGCCGACCACACCAAAAATGGTGAAAATCTCCCCCAAGTACTCACAACAGGTGGTGCGGTGAGGGGAAAACGTCATGTCCGACCGTCAAAACGGAAGCACAATGAGCATCGTGTAGCGCTCAGAGTTTTGACGAAGTTGGAGGCTGTTGAGGTTTCGGCTCTTACCGAAAAACAAAAAGAGTCACTTACCTGGGCTAAAGGCGTCATAGATGCTTCTAAGGCCAATGAGTCGGCTGAAAGAGCCACAAATTCAGCTGTGTTAACGGCTAATAAAGTAAAACGAATCAGATCACCTGATGAACCCCTGCCTTCGAAAAAGGCAAGAGGCCCTAATGTCACCATCAACAGGACACTCACCAAGCCCTTCAATGAAGTGGCGAAGGAGAGTCTAGTGATGGCTGTTATAGACAGAAGTAGTGAGGATGGATCCATCCTCAAGGACAAATGGAGTCATGTACGATCAGCCATTATGGCTCATTACCTCGATGTCCGTAGAGAAATGCCGGGCAAACCACCAATCTGCAACGATGCAGGATGGCATCAGGGGAGAGTAAAGCTCTTATATTTCGGTGATGCCAGATCAGTAGACCTTTATAAGGCTGCTCTGAGTCGAGCGGGTGAGGTGTGGCCGGGTGCCCAGTTGGATGTTGTCGAAAAAAAAACAACATCCCTAGTCACCCTAGAGCCATCACCTGGGTTACAGAAGAGCCCTCCAACCCGGCTGACATCTTAGAAATAATAAAAGATTCCAATCCTGGTCTGCCGGCCCATAATGGGAGAATCAGCAAGGTGGGTGAGGCGGATGGTAAAAAGCGGCAGGTCAATCTTATCCTAAACGCTGAATCCACCTCCCATATACAAAGTGCGAGTGCAACCCTACAATATGGCTTCGAGACTATAGTCTTGAAGATATTCAAGCAGGATATAGCTCCCACTGCAGAAGTTGAGTCGTCCACCGTGGCACTTTCTGAAAGTGCGGAGGTACCCACGCCTATTATTTCTTGTGACTCCAACTCTAACAGAAGATCTGTAACGTCCTTCTCTGAGGACAAAAGCTCTACTTCGGACACACAGAGGCTGAGGGGAGTCTCCGGACTCTTTGACGCATCTGGCGGGGACATGCTTCTCGACGATACGGACGAAGAGTTCGATAACACCCTTGTCGGGGTGGATGTTAATCTGTCAATTACCTATGATGGTAAGAATTCTACAGATTAACCTCCATCACGCTAAAGCAGCCTCAGCGGCTATATTGGGTGGTCTCCAGCTACTTGCCTTATGAATCTGTAGTACCGACTGCTCTATTCAGGGAAGTAGTAGAAGAAGCAACGTCTGACGAGCTCGAGCTGATTATTGGCGCAGACACGAACGCTCATCATACTATCTGGGGTAGTACGGATATAAACAATAGGGGTGATTCGCTTCTTGACTTTATTCTAACTACCAACCTTAGTATTTGTAACATAGGTAATAAACCGACCTTCACAATTAAAGACAGACAAGAAGTACTCGACGTAACGTTTGCTACTGACCGGCTGTCAGACAAAATTATCGGGTGGAATGTACTGGACGACCACTCATTCTCAGATCACCATTATATTGAGTTCAAACTCGCGGAAAAAGCGCCTAAACCCGCCGTCCACAGAAATGTAAGGAAGACAAAGTGGCATCTGTATGAGAAGAATTTCAAGAAAGTCCTCAACTCTAAACTTCCGTACGAACCGAATGACAAAGCCGGTCTGGATAATCTGGTCGATCATATCACCATATCATTCAATAGATCCCTTGAAGAAGCCTGTCCAAAAACAAGGTACATGGGTAAAACTAAACACCAATGGTGGACTTCTGAGCTAACGGCTATGAAAAAGACCTGCAACAAGCTATTCAATAAGGCTAAATCTACTGGGGTCGGTAATGATTGGGATGCCTATAAAGAGCAACTCAAGATCAAATCTAGTCACCCTAGAGCCATCACCTGGGATACAGAAGAGCCCTCCAACCCGGCTGACATCTTAGAAATAATAAAAGATTCCAATCCTTGTCTGCCGGCCCATAATGGGAGAATCAGCAAGGTGGGTGAGGCGGATGGTAAAAAGCGGCAGGTCAATCTTATCCTAAACGCTGAATCCACCTCCCATATACAAAGTGCGAGTGCAACCCTACAATATGGCTTCGAGACTATAGTCTTGAAGATATACAAGCAGGATATACATAGCTCCCACTGCAGAAGGTGAGTCGTCCACCGTGGCACTTTCTGTAAGTGCGGAGGTAGCCACGCCTATTATTTCTGGTGACTCCAACTCTAACAGAAGATCTGTAACGTCCTACTCTGAGGACGAAAGCTCTACTTCTGACACAGAGGGGCTGAGTAGGGTTGCCAGACGGGCTTGATTTGGCTTGATTGTCAAGCTTTTTTAATGTTTGTCAAGTGTCAAGACAAAATTACATTTGTCAAGCTAACAAAATTTTTGAAATAGTAAGTCGGAATTTTGAGTACAAACTATATTAACCAGCATATTTCAAAAAACACAATCAGTATTTCATATAAACCATAAGAAGTGCTCGTAAAGATAAATTCGCCGACCGCCATCCGATATGATTGTGTTTCTAGTCTAAACAGTAATGATTTTTTGCCCAACACTGATCACAACAGCTGATTGACAAAAAGTTAAACAGCTGAGCGACAAAATCAAACCGTTCGGATATATGTAGTAAATAAAAACGTTGTGTTCATTAAAGAAGATTTTTTTTAAACAAATTAGTTGTCCGTCATTGTATACATAAAGAAAGAAATGGATGAAGCAGGACCATCAAAAAAACCAAGATTCACAACATTCTCTGATGGGTGGATCGAGGCGCCTCATTATGCAAAGTGGTTAAAAAAGAAAGATGAATATACCGCAAGTTGCAAGTTGTGTCAAACCGACATTTCTATAAAATATGAAGGAAGTTTCTCTTTGAATAACACATGAAAACAAAAAGGCATTGTAAATTGGTAATGTCGCAGAAATTATCACATAGCATTTCCCAGTTTGTTGTTTCAAAGGAAAGTACAGAAGAGACACACATTTCGAGAGCTGAGTTGATGAGTGTCTTCCATAATGTAGTTCATGGGCTCAGCTATAATAGCTTAGATTGTCAAATCAAATTATCTCCTTTTATATACTGCGATAGCAAAATTGCTAGCAAAATCACGTGTGGACGTACTAAAGCTGCTGCCATCACCCGAAATGTTTTAGCTCCTTATTCACAAGAAAAAGTTGTCAGTTCCTTAAAGGAAAATTGGTATTTCTCAGTAAGCAGCGACGCTTCAAATATTGGAAATGTCAAAACGTTTCCGTATGCTGTGCAATACTTTGGCATTGAAACAGGAATATGTAAGCAAATATTAGATTTTTATGAAGATCCAAAGGAAGCTTCCATGGATATCTTCAGAAACATCATTAGAATAACACAAGACAATGACTTAAAAATTGAACAAATTTCTGCATACAGCGCTGACAATGCTTCTGTTAATTATGGAATTCATAACTCCGTGTTCCAAAAACTTCAAAACGAAAATAAACAAATTGCTGTCATATAATTAATAATTGTATCAAAAAGGCGTTTAATGAATTGTCAGTAGATGTGGAGAACATTGTAATTAAAACGTTCAATGAACTCAGCTCTTCGGCAAAAACAAATACAAAGTTGAAACAATGTTTTGAGTTTGCGAGGATTGAATATAAAAATCTTCTTCGACACGTCCCCACAAGATGGCTTTCCCTTTTGCCTGCCATTGACAGATTCATATATTGCTGGCCTGCAGTGAAGAGGTACTTTTTGCAGAAAGGTGAAGAGAATTGTCGAAGAGTTCTGTGGGAATTTGTGTCTCGTGGTATTTCAAACACAGAATTGCTCAGTGGTGATGAAGAATGCACGTTTGAAGGTTTGTCCGAGGCGTACTTGTATTTTGTACACAATATCATGCATGAATTCCAATCAGCTATATTATCCCTGGAAAGCGATTCTTGTACGATATTAGAGCTTCACAGTATAATGACTAAACTGAACAGCAGTCTACACAGTCGAATAAATGATAACTTTTATGGAAGTAAAGTTGTGAATATTCTTAGAAATCTTTCACCTGTAGAAATTGACATGTTTAAATCAGAAGCAAATAAATTTTTGAAAACTTCTATAACTTACTTAGAAAACCGGTATGATTTTACAGACAATTCCTTTTACAAAACAATTTCTGTATTGAGTTTAAAAACATCCCTTTTGACTTGGGATAGCTTATTAGGAATTCCAAATGTTTTGCAAATCTCAAATAACATTAATAGCGATCAGATATACTCAGATTACTGTTGTCTCCGAGGTGCGTTTGACCATCTACCGAAAAATGTGCCAAATGACAAAATTTGGTCGCATTTTTTTAAAATAAGTGGCAAAAATAACCAAGCTAATCTGTTTAAATTAGTATTGTTTGTTTTGTCTATTCCAATAAGTAATGCTTTTTGTGAGAGAACTTTTAGTGTTTTAAACAATTTATATTCCAAAGAGAGAAATAGAATGTCATTTGACCTTATAAGATCTGAAATTTTAATACGACTCAAATTTAGCGAAGACTGTACACATTTTCAAAAATTTTTGTTAACGCCTAACGGCACAAAGTTAGTCAATTCTGTTAGTAATAATACTAAATACATGTGGCAAAATAAATAGACAAATATTTTTGTAATGTTTGAATTAAAATATGAATTTTTGTGATGTTTGAATTAATGTTTTATGTTTATTTATAGTTCTATGTTTTTATTATGTTTGAATTAAAGTTTTATGTTTTTTATTTAATTCTAAGTTTTTGAATAAAATATTTTTTTTCATTATATGCATATTTAAAATATGTCAAGTTTTTATTTCGAAATCAAGCTTTTTTCATCGTCATGTCAAGTTTTTCTGCAATTTGAATCTGGCAACCCTAGGGCTGAGGGGAGTCTCCGGACTCTTTGACGCATCTGGCGGGGACATGCTTCTCGACAATACGGACGAAGAGTTCGATAACACCCTTGTCGGGGTGGATGTTAATCTGTCAATTACCAATGATGGTAAGAATTCTACAGATTAACCTCCATCACGCTAAAGCAGCCTCAGCGGCTCTATTGCTGCGCCTGTCCACAGGCGCAGTAGACATCGTCCTTACACAGGAGCCCTACGTAGTGGGAGGAAGGGTGTGCGGTATTAGGACACCCAACTTTAAACTGCTTGTGGCCAACTGTGAAGGCACTCCAAGAACCTGCATTTTGGCCAGGAAAGATCTAAGTATCTTTCTCCTGACTAATTTAAGTGGTAAAGACCAAACAGCTGCTAGCCTGGAGATCGGTAATCGCATATATTGGGTGGTCTCCAGCTACTTGCCTTATGAATCTGTAGTACCGACTGCTCTATTCAGGGAAGTAGTAGAAGAAGCAACGTCTGGCGAGCTCGAGCTGATTATTGGCGCAGACACGAATGCTCATCATACTATCTGGGGTAGTACGGATATAAACAATAGGGGTGATTCGCTTCTTGACTTTATTCTAACTACCAATCTTAGTATTTGTAACATAGGTAATAAACCGACCTTCACAATTAAAGACAGACAAGAAGTACTCGACGTAACGTTTGCTACTGACCGGCTGTCAGACAAAATTATTGGGTGGAATGTACTGGACGACCACTCATTCTCAGATCACCATTATATTGAGTTCAAACTCGCGGAAAAAGCGCCTAAACCCGCCGTCCACAGAAATGTAAGGAAGACAAAGTGGCATCTGTATGAGAAGAATTTCAAGAAAGTCCTCAACTCTAAACTTCCGTACGAACCGAATGACAAAGCCGGTCTGGATAATCTGGTCGATCATATCACCATATCATTCAATAGATCCCTTAAAGAAGCCTGTCCAAAAACAAGGTACAAGGGTAAAACTAAACCCCAATGGTGGACTTCTGAGCTAACGGCTATGAAAAAGACCTGCAACAAGCTATTCAATAAGGCTAAATCTACTGGGGTCGCTAATGATTGGGATGCCTATAAAGAGCAACTCAAGATCTATAAGAAGGAGCTTAGAAAGGCGCAAAGGCGCTCTTGGTATACCTTCTGTGGTGAAGTGGAAAAGGTCTCCGACGCCGCTAGGCTGAGGAAGATATTATCTGCTTCACCCTGTACAGTGGGATATTTACAGGATGAGGCAAATAACTGGACCAAAAACAGCGAGCAGTCGCTCAATGTACTGCTCGACACACATTTCCCGGGGAACTCTGTAACAGAACCCGAGGATCAGCAGGACCAACAAGAGTGCGAGTGGACTGCGAGTGTCGCTAGCTTCTTGACTGAGAGATCCAGAATAAGCTGGGCTATTAACAGCTTTGAGCCCTTCAAGTCACCTGGACCAGATGGCATCACTCCAGCAGAAATGCAGAAAATGTTAAAGTACATTATCCCCTGGCTGGAGAAAATTTATGTAGGCTGTATCAGGCTTTCATACGTCCCGAATCGATGGAGGGATACCAAAGTGGTATTTATACCTAAAGCGGGAAAGATATCACACACTAGGCCAAAAGACTTCAGACCAATTAGCCTATCCTCGTTCCTATTGAAAGGTCTGGAAAGACTTTTAGATCATTTCATTAGGGAAAACCTGGATACAAAACTCCTGTCGGGGAACCAACATGCTTACAACAAGGGCAAGTCTACTGAATCAGCCCTGCACGAACTTGTGAGCACTATCGAATCGTCCCTGCATTTCAAGGAATTCACCATGGTGGCATTTCTTGACATAGAAGGGGCTTTTAACAACATTCACTCCGATGCGGTAATTGCGGCACTCTCACATCTAAAAGTTAACACTAGTTTGATTAGACTAATTCAAAGTCTGCTCACCAGAAGACGCATAACAGCATGTCTAGGGTCCACAACTCTAACAAGGTATGTAAACAGAGGGACCCCGCAAGGAGGAGTACTGTCTCCACTAATTTGGAACCTAGCGGTGAATGAAATCCTGCTAGATCTAGAACGTTGTGGCTGCAAGGTCGTGGCATATGCGGACGACGTGGCAATCGCAGTGAGTGGCAAATTCGTAAACGTCCTCAGAGACATCCTACAGGTGGCTCTGAACAAGTTGGCTAGATGGGCCAGAAGCAGCGGTTTGGGCGTTAACCCCAACAAGACAGAATTGGTTCTCTTTACTAGGATAAATAATGTCCCACATGTGGACCCTCCACCTCGGATAAATGGAACAGATGTAGTCTTTTCTGAAAGTGCAAAATTTTTAGGAATAATTCTAGATAGGAAAATGTTATTTAGACTTAACGTATTGGAACGTCTAAGGAAGGCCAACGTCGCCTTATATTCCTGCAAAAAGGCTGTAGGGTCGCGGTGGGGACTCTCTCCTAAAATCGTCCACTGGATATATATAGCAGTAGTTCGTCCAATACTGTTATACGGTATTGTGGTATGGTGGACGGCAACTGACAAACTAACCATTACCAACCTACTAACAAAGGTTCAGAGAACTGCCTGCCTGAGCATAAGCGGAGCCTTAAGGACTACAGCGACCGAGTCTCTACAAGCCCTACTCCATATACTGCCGATTAATATTGTGGCGAGAGAAGTTGCAACCAAAGCGGCAATAAGATTGAACTGCCTATCAATGTGGAGGTACAAGAACTATGGTCACATGAGGATATCAAAGTGTAGCGCTATGGTAACCGACCGAGTGGACTATATACCAACAGTGTACACCTTCGAGAGAAATTACATCACTATGATTCCCGCCAGGGATGAATGGGTCGGCAGAATACCAGGTAATATAAACCATCTCCACTTTTACACGGATGGTTCGAAGCTTGATGAAAAGGTTGGCTTCGGAGTACACTGTGAAGAACTTAGTCTGGATATAGCTCACAGACTACCAGATACCTGCAGTGTCTATCAAGCCGAAATAATGGCAATATGGGAAGTCGCCAAGTGGCTGAGTCGCAACATAGTAACCAACAATGGCATTGTCATTTACTCGGACAGCCAGGCTGCCATCAATTCTCTGGAGGCAACATCCCTAAATTCACAAACATCCCTCGACTGCCGCAGATCTCTTAACGAGATGGCTGAGCAGTTTAATATACACCTCATATGGGTGCCTGGGCATAGGGATATCCCGGGGAACTGCAAAGCCGATGAACTTGCTAGGAAAGGGACGACATTACAAATTCTCGAAGAATTTGCATATATTGGTGCGCCACTATCCACGTGCAAGCTTTGGCTTAGGCAAGAGGCAATCAGGCAGTCCAACGATAGATGGACAGAAATCGGCACCTGCAGGGTAGCTAGACAAATCTGGCCAAGGTATGACCTGAGAAGGTCAAAATGTCTCCTCGCACTAGAGAGGAAACGATTGTCTACGTTAGTACAGGTTCTGACGGGACACTTCTTGATCGGCGAACACGCCAAAAGATTGGGTATTGAGTCCAATGACTTCTGCCGAAGCTGTGGAGATGAGGAAGAAGTGGAGAGCATTGAGCACTTTGCGACTGTCCCGCTTTGAATAAACGACGACTGGATATACTGGGGTCGGCCTTTTTAGGCAGCCTAACAGATCTTTCCAGTACTGATATTCGTACTATCGATAAATTTATATATCAAACAGGTTGGTTTCGATGAGGGGCATTTCAGCCCGTGGTAACACTAGGGACCTAAACTGGTCTATGTGAGCTTGTAAAAAAATACGGCTGCCACCCTAACCTAAACCTACCATAGCAGTACACTTTGATATATTCATGTGACCGTAGTTTTTGTACCTCCACATTGATAGGCAGTTTAATCTTATCGCTCGGCCTAACTAGTCGAGTATGTCTTCGATTCTCGAAGGGGAAATTTACCAATCGCCATGCTTTCCCGCTAGCTTCTGGAAGCTGTTTCTTTGGTACCAATAGGAGTGGACTGTTGCACTATGATACTGATGGTTCCACTATACCATATTTCACCAATTTATGGACTTTTCTGTCTATCTCATATTTATGAACATGCGGCAATCTATAGTTCTTGATATACGTTGAGTTATTGTCTATCAGTCTTATGCAATGTTTGTAAAAAATATTGGCCGATATTACTTCCTACCCTAACGCGAATATGTCCGAAAATTCAGTGCAAAGCGTTGTTAGAGGTTTCTCAAAAACCGTTGGGAAGTTTTAGTGAGTAGTTTCTTCCATTGTATGAGTCGTTGCTGATCATTCGCAGTGAACGGACGTGTATATCACATAGCGGATAGTTACCAGTACCTATTACGCAATAGCAAAAATCTGTACAAAGTCCGTAAGGCCTACATCGCAGTACCTATTACGGTCTAATACAGACAAAATAAAAATAAATTCTCTTGGCGGGGATGTCTTCGTGTTCCGATGGAGCGCGGTTCCCCAATCGTCCGACTGTGCGTCCGTTGGTCTTGGCCAAAGCCGACCACATCAATAATGGTGAAAATCTCCACCAAGTACTAACAACAGGTGGTGCGGTGAGGGGAAAACGTCATGTCCGACCGTCAAAACGGAAGCACAATGAGCATCGTGTAGCGCTCAGAGTTTTGACGAAGTTGGAGGCTGTTGAGGTTTCGGCTCTTACCGAAAAACAAAAAGAGTCACTTACCTGTGCTGAAGGCGTCATAGATGCTTCTAAGGCCAATGAGTCGGCTGAAAGAGCCACAAATTCAGCTGTGTTAACGGCTAATAAAGTAAAGGATGGATCCATCCTCACTACCTGATACAGGAGCCCTACGTAGTGGGAGGAAGGATGTGCGGTATTAGGACACCCAACTTTAAACTGCTTGTTGCCAACTGTGAAGGCACTCCAAGAACCTGCATTTTGGCCAGGAAAGATCTAAGTATCTTTCTTCTGACTAATTTAAGTGGTAAAGACCAAACAGCTACTAGCCTGGAGATCGGTAATCGCATATTTTGGGTGGTCTCCAGCTACTTGCCTTATGAATCTGTAGTACCGACTGCTCTATTCAGGGAAGTAGAAGAAGAAGCAACGTCTGACGAGCTCGAGCTGATTATTGGCGCAGACACGAACGCTCATCATACTATCTGGGGTAGTACGGATATAAACAATAGGGGTGATTCGCTTCTTGACTTTATTCTAACTACCAACGTTAGTATTTGTAACATAGGTAATAAACCAACCTACAACATAAAGCGGGAAAGATATCACACACTAGGCCAAAAGACTTCAGACCAATTAGCCTATCCTCCTTCCTATTGAAAGGTCTGGAAAGACTTTTACGAGGGCGGTTCGGAAACTTCTTAGCCTATCAATGAAAGAGAATAGTTAGTTTTTCAGAAATATTTTTATTTTTCAATATAATCTCCTGAAACTTCAATACACTTAGTCCAAAGCTTATCTAGCAATTTTATCCCTTGATTTAAATAGTTTTCCTCAAGGTCTTCAAAATAATGGTTTACAGCTGTAATTGCATCTTCATTTGAGGTAAAACGCTTGCCAGCAAGGAATTTTTTTAGATTTGGGAACATGTAAAAGTCACTGGGAACTAAATCAGGAGAATAAGGTGGGTGGTCAAGCAACTCGTGCTTTAATTCGTTGATTTTAGCCATTGTTAAAACACTCTTGTGCGCTGGTGCGTTGTCTTGATAAAAAATTGTTTTTTGTGTTGTAAGCCAGGATGTTTTTCTCGAATTTGTACAGTTAATTGATCCAAAAGGTTGCAATAGTACTCTGAATTTATTGTTTTACCCTTTTGCAGATAGTCAATCAATAAAATACCTTTGAAGTCCCAAAAAACCGTTGCCATAACCTTACCAGTCGATTGAATTGTTTTTGCCTTCTTTGGGGCACTTCCTCCAGCTTCAGTCCATAGTTTGGATTGTTCTTTTGTCTCTGGAGTATAGTGGTGGATCCATGTCTCATCAACAGTTATGAAACGACGCTTAAAATCCATTTTATTTCGCTTAAAACGATCCAAACAAGCTTGAGAAATGTTCATTCTTATGCGTTTTTGGTCGACTGTTAACAAGTGCGGCACCCATCTTGCTGAAAGCTTTTTCATCTGTAGTTCTTCATGCAAAATTAAATGGACTCGATCATTTGAGATGCCCATGATATTAGCTATTTCACGCACTTTTATTCGTCGATCATTTAATACCATATCATGCACTTTGGCTACAATTTCTGTTGTTGTTGCTGTTTTTGGACGTCCACTACGTGGTTCGTCTTCAATGCTTGTACGACCACGTTTAAATTCAGCAACCCAATTTTTTACTGTTGCATATGAAGGAGCACTTTCACCTAACACATTCACCATATCATTATGAATTTCTTGTCCCGATAAACCTTTTTTATGTAAATATTTAATGACTTTTTTATGTAAATATTCTAATTTTTCCATTGTAAAAAAATCGCGGATGCGTCTTTTGTGAACACCTGTTTCTATATGAAGGAGTTGCCAGATCGAAACAAAATTTAACATGTGTTCATAGCAGAGATGGAAGTTTCCAAAACACTTAACTTTTTTCTGTGCTAGGTTTTTGTGCGCGCTTTTTGTGCTAGGCTAAGAAGTTTCCGAACCGCCCTCGTAGATCGTTTCATTAGGGAAAACCTGGATACAAAACTCCTGTCGGGGAACCAACATGCTTACAATAAGGGCAAGTCTCAGAAACAGCCATGCACGAACTTGTGAGCGCTATCGAATCGTCCCTGCATTTCAGGGAATTCACCATGGTGGCATTTCTTGACATAGAAGGGGCTTTTAACAACATTCACTCAGATGCGGTAATTGCGGCACTCTCACATCTAAAAGCTAACACTAGTTTGATTAGACTAATTCAAAGTCGGCTCACCAGAAGACGCATAACAGCATGTCTAGGGTCCACAACTCTAACAAGGTTTGTAAACAGAGGGACCCCGCAAGGAGGAGTACTGTCTCCAATAATTTGCAACCTAGCCTGAGCATACGCTGCGCCTTAAGGACTACAGCGACCGAGTCTCTACAAGCCCTACTCCATATACTGCCGATTAATATTGTGGCGAGAGAAATTGCAACCAAAGCGGCAATAACTGCCTATCAATGTGGAGGTACAAGAACTATGGTCACATGAGGATATCAAAGTGTAGTGCTATGGTAACCGACCGAGTGGACTATTTACCAACTGTGTACACCTTCGAGAGAAATTACATCACTATGATTCCCGCCAGAGATGAATGGGTCGGCAGAATACCAGGTAATATAAACCATCCCCACTTTTACACGGATGGTTCGAAGCTTGATGAAAAGGTTGGCTTCGGAGTACACTTAGTCTGGATATAGCTCACAGACTAAAAGATACCTACAGTGTCTATCAAGCCGAAATAATGGTAATATGGGAAGTCGCCAAGTAGCTGAGTCGCAACATAGTAACCAACACTGGCGTTGTCATCTACTCGGTCAGCCAGGCTGCCATCAATTCTCTGGAGGCAACATCCCTAAATTCACAAACAGCCCTCGATTGCCGCAGGTCTCCTAACGAGATGGCTGAGCAGTTTAATATACACCTCATATGGGTGCCTGGGCATAGGGATATCCCGGGGAACTGCAAAGCCGAACTTGCTGGTTCGAAGCTTGATGAAAAGGTTGGCTTCGGAGTACACTTAGTCTGGATATAGCTCACAGACTAAAAGATACCTACAGTGTCTATCAAGCCGAAATAATGGTAATATGGGAAGTCGCCAAGTAGCTGAGTCGCAACATAGTAACCAACACTGGCGTTGTCATCTACTCGGTCAGCCAGGCTGCCATCAATTCTCTGGAGGCAACATCCCTAAATTCACAAACAGCCCTCGATTGCCGCAGGTCTCCTAACGAGATGGCTGAGCAGTTTAATATACACCTCATATGGGTGCCTGGGCATAGGGATATCCCGGGGAACTGCAAAGCCGAACTTGCTAGGAAAGGGACGACATTACAAATTCTCGAAGAATTTGCATATATTGGTGCGCCACTATCCACATGCAAGCTTTGGCTTAGGCAAGAGGCAATCAGGCAGTCCAACGAAAGATTGACAGAAATCGGCACCAGCAGGGTA
The DNA here is from genome assembly GCA_963930755.1 of Eudasyphora cyanicolor. Classification (NCBI taxonomy): domain Eukaryota; kingdom Metazoa; phylum Arthropoda; class Insecta; order Diptera; family Muscidae; genus Eudasyphora; species Eudasyphora cyanicolor. The sequence continues at coordinate 142,526,605 of OZ005734.1, forward strand.
GCTAGACAAATCTGGCCAAGGTATGACCTGAGAAGGTCAAAATATCTCCTCGCACTAGAGAGGAAACGATTGTCTACGTTAGTACAGGTTCTGACGGGACACTGCTTGATCGGCGAACACGCCAAAAGATTGGGTATTGACTCCAATGACTTCTGCCGAAGCTGTAGAGATGAGGAAGAAGTGGAGAGCATTGAGCACTTGCTTTGCGACTGTCCCGCTTTGAGTAAACGACGACTGGACATACTGGGGTCGGCCTTTTTAGGCTGCCTAACAGATCTTTCCAGTGCTGATATTCGTACTATCGATAAATTTATATATAAAACAGGTTGGTTTCGATAAGGGGCATTTCAGCCCGTGGTAACACTAGGGACCTTAACTGGTCTATGTGAGCTTGTAAAAAAATACGGCTGCCACCCTAACCTAGTACCTTCCTCCATTGTAGTTATTTTTATAACCATTATTATGATAGTTACTCCTACCTATGTCCTCGACCTCGGTTATTACCTCCTCGTCCTCGTTGGTATCGTCCCTGCTTATTACCCTGATACTGAATGAAGTATAGTGTTCTCTAACCCTGTTGTTTCAGTAAATGGATTAACAAATCTCGAAACTGCTTCAATCATCGTGTTGAATTGACCTGCTCGCATAACAAGCTTCGCTTCGTTCAGTTTACAGTTATTTGTCATTGCCTTATCCGCAGTTTGCGTACTGTACTTTCCGGCCAGCTCCAATGGCAACCCGTCATTAGTATACACATTCTCTAATGCCCCTGTCATATCTTCTATTTCTTTGGCATACACATTGGCTGATTTGTTATTCTGCTGTATATTCATAAACTTGGCATGCGTATCTTGCATGGTCTCCACCAACTGTAGCGCATCCAGAAAACTTTGTAGGGTTTCCGGCCTGCCGTCGAAATCAGGTATCAGTCTCCAGGTTGTATTTATAAATTCGATCGCTGTTAAAGGCAGCTTTGCTCTCAACACGTTCTTACAATCTTGTACTTGTACTTCTTTATCTGAGTCGGTATCTGTATCCGATTGCTCTTCTCCTATCGATGGTAGATCTATCTGATATTCTGAAAATATTTCTACCGCGTGTCAGTAAACCTTCTTCATCGTGTTCTTTAGTCAAACGTCCAGATTGTTGGTGTAACAAATTCCTAATTGCTTCAAAAGAAACTATCAATGTGCCACATTTTTCTTAAGGGTTTCTGGTCTTATAAATGTGTTCTTGTTTATGCACTTGTAAGCTTTACTGAACTTCTGTCGTTCAGTTACAAAAACCGTTTTAATCAATTCCAATTTCTCTATCTGGATCTTAAAATTCTCACAAATAAATATCCTTTCATATCTCTTTATTTATGCTCAAAACCTGTTTATTAAAAAAAACATTTTTTTACTTTAATTCTTTGCACTTATGCCAACCCCAAATATCTATTTTTTCAGACTTTTCTTATGCATAACATATAACTTAAGACATATATTTGCTAATATTAGTATTGTTATTACAACTACCATTAATTCTATGTTCTGTTCTGAACCCCACATCTTAATGTTAATTTGTTCTTCAAAAAAAATTATATTGTATATTAATGGAGAAAATTATAAATTTTCGACCAACTTCAAAATTTAAAGACACTAAATTTATGTGTATATATGTATAAACACGTCGTTGACCACTTTTGACCTATAGATGTTCTATTGCTCTAAAATCAAAATTTGACTAAATTATAGTACCTGTGGAAACATATAATAACACCCCACGTGTAAACGGTAGAGTAATACAGAATACCATTTCTTAAAGACTACTATCCTACTGTCAGATAATTTCTCATTTTGCATGCGAACAATCGAACAAAAATCGTGCGGTGAGTAAAGCCCATACCTACATTATGGCTCAACCATTTGGTAGTGCATTAAGAATGTACGCATTCGCTTAAGTTTGGTTCTGAAGTGTGCTATTTGACGGTGCAACACTCCACACTGTGGACTGGGCTGAGTGTGGAAAATGCGATATTTTCGCATTATCGGGGTGTAATAATTTTACAAACGAAATCAAAAATCGTTCATACGGCTGCCCCATTTTTACAAAAGAACCTAAAAATGCGGTTTCAGTGCAAAATGTAGAAAAAAAAATTTAATTTTTTTGCACAAACGAAATCACCATAAGTTTTGTTAGAAAGACATAAATAACAAAACATGTTGTGCTCTCCACATTTGAACATAATCTTATAATACGAGTACCTCACGGGTTACAGTAAATCGGTACTAGACACGAATTTTCTGGCTCATATCCTCTGAGATGAGTCATGTCCGGCAAAATGTCGGACCCGAAATATCGGGTTCTTGCATGTGTGAAAGCCGGGCAATGACTCAAAAAAATGTTCCATCGTTTCGATATTTTCCCTGCATGACCTCCATTCGACGTTTTCTGATAGTCTTATGTGATGAAGATGTGCTTGTAAGCTTGAGTGTCCCCTGAGAACACTCATCATCATACTAATCTCGATCTTGTTTAGTTTCAGAAAACTACTTGTGTTCTTCTCATTTGGGTCATCACACAGTATCATTGCAGTCGCTCCTACTGTTGCGCTATTCCACATAGTTTTGTGAGCCATCACTACCCAGTGCTTCAACCCATTCTTCGTGGTCTCGAAAGGTTTCCAGTTTTCTAAGTTTATTACTCGAACTTTTCTGCCCTTTTCCCGTTCATTTCCAATCACTTCGTTGTGTCCTGGTACACAGAAAATGGCTGAGCAATCATTTATAGTTATTTTACAGACTAACACAGTTCTGGATTTGACCCTTTCCGATTGCTTTGATCGCCATTTGGCTATCTGTGAAGATGTTGGCATATTTAGGATTTGTGGTATTACTGAGCCAGTTCACACACTACGTGATTGCTCGAACTTCTGCTTGATACACCGTGTTATGGTCTGGGAGGCGGAAGTAGAGTTCGACTTTTGGGTCATCAATAAAAAGTCCCAGACCCGTCCTTCCTCCTAGCATGGACCCATCCTCGTAGCAGCTGGTTCCCACTGGCACATCAGCTTATGTTCCGTTTTCCCAGGAGCGTCTGTCTGTCACGAACGGTCGGAGATTTCCGTTGTTTTAATATGACCGACCAGTGATTCTAATATCTTCTGATGGTAATATTTGAGGTCTCGATTTATATTGGTTGGATTTGCAGTATAGTCTCCAACGCTCTTGTTGGTGCGGTTCTAATTGCCCCGCTTATGCCTAGACAGCACATACGAGTACGTTGCAATGGTATTACGTTGTACTTCTTGTCCATTGATGTCCACCACACTACAGAGACGTAGGTTATTACACAGTACAACACAAAAAAAAAGTAACAGGGTTCTGTCAATGGATTATGGTAGAGGAGACCAAAAAAATATATACGTATATCGGCGTTTTGAAAGATCACATCGGAATTTTATTTTAGGGGGGTTAAAGTTTTCCCCCCTTTGCTAGTTCGTGCAGAATATCGGTATTTAAAACTATGTGTTCTGTTCATCTGAGGTGTAGGTTGTCTTCAGCAACTTTGTAGCAAATGTTAAGGCCTATATTTTTGTGGAATATATTAACCCTCTAGCTTCCCCCATAACGGTGATTTTTGCCTATATTTTAACAAATCGTAAAAAACTCCCCTAAAAATTGGTGGAGCGGGGTTGAAATGTTCTACAAAAATGTCGGCCATAAAATTTTACTATAAGTGTCAGAACACACCAAAGCCCAATACTTACAAACACCAAAAAGCCGGCCAAATTCAAGATTTCCTGTTAAGGGTTAATTTAGATATTATATAGTGTTAGTACCAAAAAGGTCTTTAAATAATGGATTTTTCGGGGTTGATGTGAGAGATGCCAAAAAAATAATGATTTTATTTTACAATTAAATAATATTTATTTTATATTAAATTATATTTCAGGACTATAAACAAAAAATCTATTAATAACTCATATACAAGGAGAAATACTTATTAAATACATAAGTTCATTTATTTTTAATTCACTTTTTTCACTCTTGGCAATTCGACGCCATTATCAAACAATGTCCAACATAAATCTGTTATAAGTGACAAAATGCTCTTGCCTTTATAGCGTTTTTCAATAGGAAGACATATCTGATGGAACCGTTCGCCATGCTCATCAGTTTCAGTTGAAAACTGAAAATCAAAATATAAATATATATCTATAATCAAATATAAATCAAAACTTGTATTACCTTTAGACCACAGCATCAAACCGATATAGCAATTTCGGCATATATGTTTTGGCACCCATGGCTCATCTGGAAAAACTTCCAGTTCAAAATAAACTTAATATATATCCTCCACTTTGCTCGTAAAAAATGAAACCCTATGTTACATAAGGGTATGCTTGCCACAGACGTAGCAAATCCAGTCAAGTTTTCCTAAACAGTCAGTCATTTTTATTCTTACAAATTCCCTTGTAGACTATTGTAAGAAAATAAAAAGATTATCTGGTTGACCCACGATGTCAAACGTTAACGTTCATAAGTAACGTGCCACTCAAAAGTTCCGTTATGGTAATTTTGAGTGACAAAAATATAATGACAGAAATAATGAAGAAGAACAAATTTGGGCGTTTTTTTGGAGTTTGTGTTAAGTTTTGGGCTTTGGTGTGCTCTGACACTTATAGTAAAATTTTATGGCCGACATTTTTGTAGAACATTTCAACCCCGCTCCACCCATTTTTAGGGAAGTTTTTTACGATTTGTTAAAATATAGGCAAAAATAACCGTTATGGGGGGAAAAAAATATAGGCCTTGGCATTTGCTACAAAGTTGCTGAAGATACCCTACACCTCAGATGAACAGAACACATAGTTTTATATACCGATATTCTGCACGAACAAGCAAAGGGGGGAAAACTGTAACCCCCCCTAAAATAAAATTCCGATGTGATCTTCAAAACGCCGATACACGTATATATTTTTTTGGTCTCCTCTACCAGAATCCACTGACAGAACCCTGTTATTTTGAAAAAGTTTGAAATTGTTGTACAGTGTTATTGGTCTAATCACGCTCATGTAAAGCCTGTGTATCATATTTGGACGTAGTCCCCATTTTGAACATATGCTCTTCTGCACAACGACCAACATCTGTGGTCCTTGGTATCTCTTTCTTCAATATGATCTTTCCAAATCAGTTTCTGATAGAAGATTACTCCCAAGTATTTTACCTTTTTAGATATGGCAATATTCTTATCCAGGAATCGAGGCACGGTAAAAGGATAGATCTTCGTTTTCCTTGTAAATAGACATATGTATTTCTGTTTGTCTGGGTTATAATGTTATCCCCTTGGTTGTACCCAGTCATATACTATGTTAAGTGCCTCCTCAGCTCTTCCGCATGTGGTTTGGATGTGTGCCCCATAGAAGTATTATAACGACGTCTGCATAGTAGACTGGTTTAAGTCCTTCATTGACAGTGAAAACTCCAGCCAGATGAGTTGATACCAGATCCATCTCATTCTGAAGAAGTCCTGGATATATTCCGTCCGGTCACATAGCCTTGAAAGGAGAGAAGCTTTTTACTGCTTTTTTACCCATAGAGAGTTTTCATCAAGACTTTTAGCCGTGTCATTCAACTGTATTTCAGTTTGGATATGAGTTTTTGAGAGGAACTTTTTGGGTCAGGCGTTGGGCTTGTCCCCTTCTATTGGTGTCAGTACTACCCCAAGCGATATGGTGGCATCCAGGTACATACATACTTCCATTACCTTGCCTCAGCACAGTTGCGTCCGATGTTGACAACTCTGGAATGAAAAGATAGCGTACGTTTTTATGGCACAGAATACAAGTCCTTGTGCGAGTATCTTTGTTAGCGTAGAAAAGGTTGTAGTTCACATGGTTAAATCTTTGTAATTGTCCATGGTTCCTGGATCAAAGCAATATGAACCCTGCCTATATCTATTATGTCCATCAGCAATTTGGCTCAGGTGGAGGTTTATCTGGGAGTCGTCTATCCTATCTGGTGGCAGTCTTATTTGGTAGTGGGTCATTCTCCTTCTTTCGTTCACTACCTATTATACCAACTTCCAATAGATATTCTTGGGAGGCGCTGTTATTTCGCTAACAGTGTTTGCCGCTGCAGACAGTATATTTGTATTTGGTCTCGATTCATCTGTCCTGCCAATCGGGACCTTTCTAATTTGAAAAAGACTGTCCAGATCAAGAAGTGAGCCAAGATTGTTCTTGGAATCTGGTTCTATGCCCCACACGTAATCATCCAGACTTCGCACTTTCTCATCGAACGTTTTGAATTCTGTTTACCAATGATGCCGTGTGTGTACTCTGATAAGAACTTACTGGGATATCCCTTGACATATAGAGTTGTTTTTATGGCTTTCCTTAGCAATTTCAGATTTGCGCCGACCCAATATTAGGGGAAGCTATTCACTAGTTTTAGAGGACACCGGCGAAGTTGCATGCTCAGGATTGTTCCATAACGACGACACATGTCTTGTGAGTGAATCACCGGCGAAGTTGCATGTTCAGGAATGTTCATTGTTCGAGAACGACGACACATGACTGGTGAGGGGAAGCTATTGACTAGTTTTACGAGGACACCGGCGAAGTTGCATGCTCAGGATTGTTCAATAACGACGACAAATTTCTAGTGAATGAATCAACGCTTGTCGCCGGCACTGGTTTTTCTTTCCCCTGATGCATCAAATTTAACCTCCGCTTTAAAAACAACAAACCACGTAGATAAAACCTTCTATATTTCGAAAGAAAGAGAAAACCTACAAAACACTAGAAGAACATGTAACTAAAGAGGAATTTATCTTATAATTAGAATAATTGTGTCGAAAAACGTTGAGAGACTTTGTGGATGGCTAATGCTACCTAAGTAGAAGGATAACGAAATTAATCAATGTTGGAAATTATCGGTGTTGGAAATGTTCTTGCCAGCCGTAGGAGCTGGAGGATGATATTCCATTTATGGATGGAATAAGAATGTATATACAGTATGTCAGTATTTTTACATCGCAAAAAATTTAAATGTACATTTATTATTGAATCTTTCATTTTTAAACAATGAAAATAACAATAAGTGGACAAATCTTAACCTAGAATACTATTCTCTGGGTTATTGCCATTGCGAATAAACCATTGAGACTTTACACGATTTTTTACTTTAACAAAGGTTTATATTTAAAATTTAAGAATTCATAATTTAATTTTTGTTTTTGATTAGTTTTAATTTAAATCAAGTACAGCGTATCTCTCCCTCTAAGGCGGTTATGACCTTAAAAATTTAGTAGTTCTCGAGCCAGGATGTTTGGATGATTCAATAGTTTGCCCATGTAACACCGGCAATATTTTTCAATTTCCTCTTTTACTGTTGGCATGTTGAGTTCCTTATGTTTCGTTTCTTATGTACCATGGTGCACCTGTAATAAAACGAAGAATATTCTATTGTCTTCTTTGTAATTTGCATACATTTGAAGAACACGCTGTACCCAAGAGCTGGATACCATATGTCCAAATGGGCTTCAATACCGTTTTGTATAAAATAATTTATACTCTTGATCAAGGGCAGATCTTTGGCTGATAAGCCACTAAAGTTGATTAGTTTTGAGTTTTATTTGAGTTACTTTAGAGTCTATGGGTCGCGACCACGCCAAGCGCCTATCTAAATGGATTCCAAGATATTTTACATGATCCTTTGGGGAATCTGTGAATTGAAAATAGAAATTGTAGGACTTGTTTCCCTTCTCACCATTATTCTCCATTTTTTTAACCATTCTTCTAGGATTCGGACATGAGACTGCAGTTGATCGGACGCAACTAAAGGGCTTTTGTGAGTACTGACGAAAGCAGTATCGTCCGCAAAAGTTGACGTGTGCGTAAAGTTGGTTATGGGCATATCTGCCGTAAAAATAACATAATGTATAGGGTCAAGAATGCTCCCCAGTGGGACACCGGCATTTATTTTCTTAGGGCTAGAAAAAATGTTATTTGATTTAACTGAAAACACCGGTTAGTCAAATAACTCTTGAACAGCTTATGAATGTTGATTGGCAGAAACTCGCATATTTTGTACAAAAGTCCTTCGTGCCAGACTTTGTCAAATGCTTGGGAAATATCTATGAATAACGCCGAACAGTATTCTTCATTATCAAAAGCTTTTTTGATGCAGGATACGATACGGTGTACCTGTTCTATAGTATTATGACTTTTTCGAAAACCAAATTGGTTGTCAGGTATAATATTGTTAGAGATTTTATGAGGTGTGATTTTTCTATATAAGAATGGACTCAAACAATTTTGAAAGTATCGATAGTAAGCTTATAGGGCGATAGAATTTGACTTGAGTTGGATCTTTGCCTGATTTCGATATCATCACGATTTCTGACTCTTCCAAGATAGGGGTAAGTAACCTACACGCAGTATTGCATTGAATAAAAATAACACCATTTTCAAGGCTGAAAAAGGAAGTTCGGTAATAATTTTTGCTGTTATACCATCTCCTCCGGGCGAATACTTTAATTTTAGGTCTTTGACAGATTATTCAACATCCTTTATTCTAAGCTTGATTGGGCCAGGAATTATATCATATATCATGGGCTGATAGATTGGCCGAGGAATTAAATCATTTATCCCGGGCGGATATATTGGGCGAAGAATTATGTCATCTATCACGGGCGGATAGATTGGGCGTGGAGTTGTGTCGTCTATCACGGGCGGATAGATTGGGCGAGAAGTTATGGCATCTATCACTGGCTGATTGATTTGGAGAGAAATTGAGTCATTTATCCTGGGCGGATAGATTGGGTGAGAAATTATATCATCTATCACGGGCGCGTAGTTTGGGCGAGGAATTATGTCGTTTATCACGGGCGGATAGTGTGGGCGAGGAATTATATCTATCACGGGCGAATAGATTTCAGATGTATCACTGTTGGGTGTAAAAACGGAATCGAGGTAGTTTGCGAAAACATTTACTTTCTCTTCCGTGCTTTTTTCCCAGTTCCCAATTTCAAGGCGAATTGGGGGATTCATGCGCAACAGGGCCTCGCATATTTTTTACTATAATCTGATTTCTGGGTTGGTTCCAGAGATTGTAAATATATTTTTAGATCACTTTCCTCGGCTGATTTTAGGGCTGATTTCAATCTCTTCTGGCAATTTTTTAGTTTCGGTGCTGGGGAGCGATATTGTTGCCACTCTCTTCTAACGCTTCTTTTGTCATTGATTAACGCATGGATGCCTGTTGGTTATTTGAGTTATCTCTCTTGAATGCGATTTTTCGAGTAGCCACTTTAACAGCACTGTTTACAACGTCCGAGAATAGGTATACCGCGGCTTCAATATCATCCGTTGTACGTAACGGAACAGCATGGGATAGGTGCGAGCTAACGTATTTTTTATATTTTAACCAGATACTTATTGGGCAAATTGTCACACCCATATTCATGATTGTTGTAAAGCGATGTCAAAATGGTGGGCGAATGAGCCGATGATAGATCAAGTGATGGACATAGAGATATTTGTTCACGTTTTATTCAGATCTGAGGGCCAATACGTTGGGTGACCGCTCGGCTTGGCTTTTAGTAGTTCTCTACCTTTTGGAGTAGTGAGGCGAGAGCCCCAAAATGCTACCAAAAACTTTGTGCCAAGAGTGGAGAAGAACTCCACGAATTGATCTTTGTTAATATTGTGCCTAAGGGGACAATATATCGACGATATCACCAGATTTGTGCCTGTGATAGCGATAGAAGTTGCCAGTCCTATATTCGGGCATAGGATAATGTTTGGTTTTTATTGTGGACAATAAGAGCTGTACCACCACAGGCTCTCCCGCTAGGGTGTTTAGTATCGTATGTGGAATAACCACGTATCCTAAAACAATTTCTGGTTGAAAATGTGTCTCAGAGACTAATAAAATATCTATACAGTGGTTTCGGAGAAAATTTTCTACCTAATTTCTGGGTTGGCTCAGGACGTTTGCATTCCAATAACAAATTCTCAGTGGAGTTATTTTTGATTAAACACGATTTGCATAAGCATACTTTGATTTCTCATCATTTCTTGCATCATGCTTTGCATATTCAAAATGAATGAATTCATAGTTTCTATTAATTTTTCTATTGAATTTTCGAGGGGAAATTTTCCGTAGGAGATACGGTTCTTAAGCCTGGGAAAGGCGATGGAATATAGCTTGCATATATTAGAGTTTTATTAACATTGTTTGTTATTTCATATGCTTATAGACAGGACAGCCCCTGTAGTTTGCTGTATGGTTCTCACCGCAGTTGCTACATTTTTTTACGTCAGTATCTGTTCTTGGATGGGGACAGTCGACGGACTTGTGCACATCGTCACAGCTGACACAAACGGCCGTTAATTTACAGTATGCCTTGGTGTGTCCAAATTCTTGACAATTTGTACATTGGGGAGGATCGGCTCGTTTTAAAGGTTCCTCAACTCGAATTCTACGGTTGCACAAATATCTTAGGTCGTAAATAGGAGAACCAAATGTTTGATCAACCTTAAACATGGGCTGAGGATTTTTTTTATTTATAATGTTTATTATGGATTTAGCATGGTAACCCTCTTTAGCAAGTCATCGATTATTCCAACTGTTGAAACTGTACTATCAATACCCTTAATTACTACCATCTACTAGAGTTGTTGCTGATCATTCGCAGTGAACGGACGTGTTTATCACATAGCGGATAGTTACCAGTACCTATTACGCAATAGCAAAAATCTGTACAAAGTCTGTAAGGCCTACATCGTAGTACCTATTACGGTCTAATACAGACAAAATAAAAATAAATTCTCTTGACGGGGATGCCTTCGTGTTCCGATGGAGCGCGGTTCCCCAATCGTCCGACTGTCCGTCCGTTGGTCTTGGCCAAAGCCGACCACACCAAAACTGGTGAAAATCTCCCCCAAGTACTCACAACAGGTGGTGCGGTGAGGGGGAAACGTCATGTCCGACCGTCAAAACGGAAGCACGATGAGCATCGTGTAGCGCTCAGAGTTTTGACGAAGTTGGAGGCTGTTGAGGTTTCCGCTCTTACCGAAAAACAAAAAGAGTCACTTACCTGGGCTAAAGGCGTCATAGATGCTTCTAAGGCCAATGAGTCGTCTGAAAGAGCCACAAATTCAGCTGTGTTAACGGCTAATAAAGTAAAACGAATCAGATCACCTGATGAACCCCTGCCTTCGAAAAAGGCAAGAGTCCCTAATGTCACCATCAACAGGACACTCACCAAGCCCTTCAATGAAGTGGCGAAGGAGAGTCTAGTGATGGCTGTTATAGACAGAAGTAGTGAGGATGGATCCATCCTCAAGGACAAATGGAGTCATATACAATCAGCCATTATGGCTCATTACCTCGATGTCCGTAGAGAAATGCCGGGCAAACCACCAATCTGCAACGATGCAGGATGGCATCAGGGGAGAGTAAAGCTCTTATATTTCGGTGATGCCAGATCAGTAGACCTGTATAAGGCTGCTCTGAGTCGAGCGGGTGAGGTGTGGCCGTGTGCCCAGTTGGATGTTGTCGAAAAAACAACATCCCTAGTCACCCTAGAGCCATCACCTGGGTTACAGAAGAGCCCTCCAACCCGGCTGACATCTTAGAAATAATAAAAGATTCCAATCCTGGTCTGCCGGCCCATAATTGGAGAATCAGCAAGGTGGGTGAGGCGGATGGTTTTTACCATGCCGCTTTTACCATGCCGCTTTACCATGCCGTTTTTACCATGAGGCAAATAACTGGACCAAAAACAGTGAGCAGTCGCTCAATGTACTGCTCGACACACATTTCCCGGGGAACTCTGTAACAGAACCCGAGGATCAGCAGGACCAACAAGAGTGCGAGTGGACTGCGAGCGTCGCTAGCTTCTTGACTGAGAGATCCAGAATAAGCTGGGCTATTAACAGCTTTGAGCCCTTCAAGTCACCTGGACCAGATGGCATCACTCCAGCAGAAAATGTTAAAGTACATTATCCCATGGCTGGAGAAAATTTATGTAGGCTGTATCAGGCTTTCATACGTCCCGAATCGATGGAGAGATACCAAAGTGGTATTCATACCTAAAGTGGGAAAGATATCACACACTAGGCCAAAAGACTTCAGACCAATTAGCCTATCCTCCTTCCTATTGAAAGGTCTGGAAAGACTTTTAGATCATTTCATTAGGGAAAACCTGGATACAAAACTCCTGTCGGGGAACCAACATGCTTACAATAAGGGCAAGTCTACAGAATCAGCCCTGCACGAACTTGTGAGCACTATCGAATCGTCCCTGCATTTCAAGGAATTCACCATGGTGGCATTTCTTGACATAGAAGGGGCTTTTAACAACATTCACTCAGATGCGGTAATTGCGGCACTCTCACATCTAAAAGTTAACACTAGTTTGATTAGACTAATTCAAAGTCTGCTCACCAGAAGACGCATAACAGCATGTCTAGGGTCCACAACTCTAACAAGGTATGTAAACAGAGGGACCCCGCAAGGAGGAGTATTGTCTCCACTAATTTGGAACCTAGCGGTGAATGAAATCCTGTTAGATCTAGAACGTTGTGGCTGCAAGGTCGTGGCATATGCGGACGACGTGGCAATCGCAGTGAGTGGCAAATTCGTAAACGTCCTCAGAGACATCCTACAGGTGGCTCTGAACAAGTTGGCTAGATGGGCCAGAAGCAGCGGTTTGGGCGTTAACCCCAACAAGACAGAATTGGTTCTCTTTACTAGGATGAATAATGTCCCACATGTGGACCCTCCACCTCGGATAAATGGAACAGATCTAGTCTTTTCTGAAAGTGCAAAATTTTTAGGAATAACTCTAGATAGGAAAATGTTATTTAGACTTAACGTATTGGAACGTGTAAGGAAGGCCAACGTGGCCTTATATTCCTGCAAAAAGGCTGTAGGGTCGCGGTGGGGACTCTCTCCTAAAATCGTCCACTGGATATATATAGCAGTAGTTCGTCCAATACTGTTATACGGTATTGTGGTATGGTGGACGGCAACTGACAAACTAACCATTTCCAACCTACTAACAAAGGTTCAGAGAACTGCCTGCCTGAGCTAAGCGGAGCCTTAAGGACTACAGCCACCGAGTCTCTACAAGCCCTACTCCATATACTGCCGATTAATATTGTGGCGAGAGAAGTTGCAACCAAAGCGGCAATAAGATTAAACTGCCTATCAATGTGGAGGTACAAGAACTATGGTCACATGAGGATATCAAAGTGTAGTGCTATGGTAACCGACCGAGTGGACTATATACCAACTGTGTACACCTTCGAGAGAAATTACATCACTATGATTCCCGCCAGAGATGAATGGGTCGGCAGAATACCAGGTAATAGAAACCATCTCCACTTTTACACGGATGGTTCGAAGCTTGATGAAAAGGTTGGCTTCGGAGTACACTGTGAAGAACTTAGTCTGGATATAGCTCACAGACTACCAGATACCTGCAGTGTCTATCAAGCCGAAATAATGGCAATATGGGAAGTCGCCAAGTGGCTGAGTCGCAACATAGTAACCAATACTGGCGTTGTCATTTACTCGGACAGCCAGGCTGCCATCAATTCTCTGGAGGCAACATCCCTAAATTCACAAACAGCCCTTGACTGCCGCAAATCTCTTAACGAGATGGCTGAGCAGTGTAATATACACCTCATATGGGTGCCTGGGCATAGGGATATTCCGGGGAACTGCAAAGCCGATGAACTTGCTAGGAAAGGGACGACATTACAAATTCTCGAAGAATTTGCATATATTGGTGCGCCACTATCCACGTGCAAGCTTTGGCTTAGGCAAGAGGCAATCAGGCAGTCCAACGAAAGATGGACAGAAATCGGCACCTGCAGGGTAGCTAGACAAATCTGGCCAAGGTATGACCTGAGAAGGTCAAAATATCTCCTCGCACTAGAGAGGAAACGATTGTCTACGTTAGTACAGGTTCTGGCGGGACACTGCTTGATCGGCGAACACGCCAAAAGATTGGGTATTGACTCCAATGACTTCTGCCGAAGCTGTGGAGATGAGGAAGAAGTGGAGAGCATTGAGCACTTGCTTTGCGACTGTCACGCTTTGAGTAAACGACGACTGGACATACTGGGGTCGGCCTTTTTAGGCAGCCTAACATATCTTTCCAGTACTGATATTCGTACTATCGATAAATTTATATATCAAACAGGTTGGTTTCGATGAGGGGCATTTCAGCCCGTGGTAACACTAGGGACCTAAACTGGTCTATGTGAGCTTGTAAAAAAAATACGGCTGCCACCCTAACCTAACCTAACCTAATTACTACCATAAGACCTTTCGAACTCTTAAGCTGGTAAGTGTAGTAATTCTTTTTCTCGAGATCGAGCAACCCAACCACCTTTCTATAAAACACTTCGGTGTATGTCTGAATTTTTGTTTCGTATATATTGCCTCTACGAAGTGAAGCAACATAGAAGTTTTCTTTGCCTAGTAGCTGGGACAGCTTTTTTACCAACGCGTTAGTTGTTTGTTCCCGCAAAAAAAGCGGAGGTGGTTTGGGTTCTCTTATAGTTTCATTTGTTTCTTCATTATTATCCTCAGAGCTGAGGAGGTCAAATCGGTTCGAACTTACCGCATTCATTCCTTTGGGAACTTTGGGATCTGGTTCCTTATGAGGAGACCTTGCACTTGCCTTTCGTTTTGTCACTAAAATGTATCTATCTATACCAGTTAGAATTTTATCATCTTTGCCCGTTGTACTGTTTGGATTTGTACCTTTGGGGATTGTTCCTGTTGCTGTGGCAACACTATTCCCATTCGGATCAGCTAAAGAACTTGAAAGCATACTTTTAGGCACTACGTTATTTTTCATTGTATTTGTTAGCATTTCTGTTTGATTTGTTTCACCACTTGACAACTGCGGTGAGAAAGAGCGCGAAAGAAAATAATTTTTTTAAAAGAATTATTGTGAGAGCCACTAGAAACACGTCTGTACGCAACTATGTTGCCAGATGAATTCATCCATGCATATATTGTTTGTATGGCCAATGTAAGTGACAATAGGCGTGTTTTCGTTACACCATAGGTGCTTAATTTGTATGGGGAGCTAAGAACTTTTAAGCATTATTAGTACCCGATAAAGTTTGGTGCTTGTGTTCCTGTCTTAATCGAGTATGGTATTGCCAGATTGGGCATCCTATATTTCGCAGTATGGTATCTCATTTTTGGAGAGGTTGTTGTCAATTATTGTGAATTAATGCGAAGAAGAAGAAAAAAATGGAAAATTATTTTAATATTTGCAAAAAGAGTGTAAACACTTGAACATAGAATAGTAAATTTATGTTTTATAAATACATTTCCGGATTTTTATATCTGTTTCGCACTGTTCTTTCTTCCCAACTCATGGTTCATGCTTACTGCTCATGCTTACTGCTTATGCGCCAGTTAGTGGAAGTCAGTTGTTTTCGTTGCAAAGTGCTAAACTAAAATTGCTAGCTTGTAACGAAAACATGCCTAATGTTTATTGTTGGATCGGAAATTATGAATACTAAATATTGTTGGGTTTCATATGATTTCTTCCTTGATTCCGCTTTTGTAATTTAAATTGAAATATTTGCAAAAATTATATATAAAAATATTTTCTTTCGATATTTGTGAAAAAAGTAATTGTTTTCTATTAATGAGTTAGTCGAAAATAAAAACAAAAATTTATTTCTTATAAAAAGTAGGTGTCAAGAAAGTATTTTTACACTTTATGGACCGGCCCATAATCCGATATGGAGTACATTAATAGAATTTCGTATACTATTCTAAAATATAAAAATAAATGGTAGTTTTTTAACCTGCAAAATGTAATGTCCAAAACTTTTTGACATACTGTATGTCAACAAATATAATGTTAATTCATACCCAGCATTTAGAAATCCTATTCTATTTCTAAACTGCCTTTGAAAAGGCATGCATTAAGGCCTTCTTATGTCCTATTAGATAAGTCCAATACACTTTATTTTTTGACTTCCCTGGATTGCTTGCTAACATGCCCTGAGAAAGAAGGTGGTCCGGAAAGTGTCGGATTACGTGATGGGTCGTTGTTTCGTATACATATACCCTATCTGTGCTACAGGAATAATATTTTTGTTTTGGCCCAGAAGTTTGTAACACCATAATCTATTTTCAGCATTTAAAGAACTTTGATATCTGCAATATTTTGTTTCATAGTAAGTCGTGAGTTTTTTTATTATATGTGTGGTGTCTGTGAAGCAGAGCCATCTACATGTGAGGGTGTCAGTGTCCTCGTTAGGATACAACTCTGCGACTTAGGTTTAGTACGAAGGGGGTCTTGTTGTATGACCATATGATTTGAGACCGAGCAGAAATGGGAGCTTAAGTCCCTGAAAAAAAGTCTTTTCGTTCCTGACAAGTAATGGCAACAAGTTGGAGGTCCCCACCGCCGTAGATAAAGGAAACAGTAAATCTGACGAATATCCACCAACGTTTATTGCTAAGATTCAACCTTAATTAAAACTAACGGAGCGGAAAGTTGCTCGAAAGTTGAATAAATATTTAAAAAAATTGATTAAGTCGTAGAAACATTTCTAGACATTATAAAAAAGGAAAACATTAACCTTGTTGAAGCCCTGTGCCACAAGTGAGGCCAGGAGGATAAAGGAGCAGAAAATATTCAAATTTAAAACTACTACAAATAAAAAAATCTAAAATTACTGCAGAGACATACATTTGAGAGAATCGCCAACGGACCTCCAGTTGCCACAACGAGGGATCAGCTTCAGCCGCAATAGCACCACCAATCCTGTGGTGCAAACGTACCTTGCAGAGACATTCGGACGCTTCTCTACACTATACTCTCAAACAGACGGACGGACAGACCTACCGCAATTTTCCTGAAATAAAAAGACAAAACCAGAATAATTAGTAATAGGGTAGGCATTTTAGTATTTCTTATTAACATAACCCTTTGAAGTGGAAAGGAGAAGACCAGTGAGTAGGGTGAGCTCATCGTAGGGTCATAGGTCCTTTTGCTTGCTCGTGGATTTATTGTCCCACAAAACACACAGATGCCATCCCTAGGAGAAACAAATAAGATAAAGCCTTGGTAAAAGAACAACATTACTTTTTATTTCAAGAGATAACAAATTTAATTGCGCGATCCACATATACAAATACTTACCTACTTTTGACCCATGAACGGACGGACGGACAAAAAACGGCATTGGAACCAGTGACACCCGGAGGCAGATCGATGGCCCTGAGAATATAAAGAGGAATTTTCATCAATAATTTCCGGGAAAGAGTATCGAGGAAGAAGAATTTTAGAATTTAGAATATAATTATTTAGACTTAAAAACATATTGATGGTTGTAATCTGAGAAGGGAGATTAGAAATAAAACATAATGAATTGTATTTTTGGAATGAAATTATGTTTTTTTCAGTAAAAATAATGGGGGAATAGGCAGTCTTAGTAAGGGTAAGTGACCAAAACAAATAAAGCGGTAAGTAAACAGGTGAAACGGAGCAGGGGTGACCATGAAAGGTGAGGCAAGGTCACCATGGTTGGGGTGGGCTTTACCACGGCACAATTAACACCGTATGCCGAAGCAGGATCGTGTTTAAATTCCCCAGTAGCAACGGTAATTCTGCTGTAGATCAATAGTTTTGGTTTTCTTTGGTTATCAGAAAGCTGGTTGAAACATAATTTTTGTTAACTGTCTGGGTAAATGCTGGTGACAAGAACTGCGCCCCAAACCCTGAGCTAATGCCGGTGCTTAAATAGTAACAACCAGCGCCCGCCGCCATATTTGCCACTCCAACAGACAGGGTACCACTCTAGGTGGACCACAACATATGTGTATAACTATATAACGAGTGATCTTTTAATAGCTTTCGGATTTGATTAAAAAAACACATACACACAAGAGAAATGTATGAAATATTTATTTGAGTCTATAGAACGGTCGATATAATTCAATGTTTTTTCATGTAAACGTTGATGATTTCATACGCAGGGTGCAATTTTGGAATACTCTATCCAACATATCGATCGCTTCATTGTACGACCTGCACTTTGTTCACAAGAATACATGGAAAACATACACGTTGAAAAAAAATCGCTTCTGTATTATATTGTCCCAAACTTATTCTGCTTGAAATATACATATGTTTAGGGTACACTACAAATATATAATATTTGACACACATAAAAATTATATGTTTGGGGGGGATATTGTTCTTAAAAAACTATGTTCCATCCTAATTTTTTTTTATTTGGAACTAATATTTCCGAAGCAAAGATTACATTTATTTAAGTATTTTGGCAGTGAATGAAGTTTTCTAAAATTCATTTAAAAATTTTATATGTTTGTAAAATTTGATTAAAATTTATATCGTATAATCTTTTTTAACTATAAATTGTATTGATGGATTGGCAAAAAGGCATGAATTGGAATATTTAGAAATTAAAATCTAGTGCTGTAAAACTAAAGCTAATGCTGCTTATGACATTATTAACAATAAAGTATAGCATGAAGTCTAGGAAAAACTAACTAAAGTCCGAAAAAGTCTGCAAAGTTTAAAAAATTCTTTTTTAAATAAAATATATTTGGAAAACTTCTTAAACAATAACTTTGTTTGTGCGTAAACGCAAAGTCAGTTCGCAAATATAATTTTTTCATAATATATTAATATATGCGTTCCAAATAAATTTTTTTGATTTTCAAATAAAATTTATTTGTTTACAAATATATAATATTTAAAAATGTTGTGTCCAAATATATTTTCTTTCAATTCAAACATATCAGAAATGGCGATTTTTCTCCGTGTACGGACTTGGCTACATCGACTCAGAAAATATTTTTATGCCGATTGGTATAATCTATCGGGTCTATCTATCTCTTCTCTATTTGTTGTTATAAAAAAAGGCACAAAGTCATAATCAGTCTTCAGAAAAAAACAGTACGTTGTAGGAACGGTTCCTTCAGAGAACACTAACATTAATTATTTTTTTAGTGCTACTGTTCGCGAACGTTACCACTACGATAACATTCCGTTCTTTTGAAGAGAACAGTATCACTACGTTTATCGTTTCGTTCTTTTTTATATTCGACACCACAGGTCGCAAATATGAAGCAATCTTAATGAAAATTGGTACAGAGACATTTCTTAGCCCAGGGACGATCCCTATTTATAATGGGGCATATCGGTAAGACATATTTACACACTTGAGAGTGCATTTTTTAACCGATCATGCTGAAATTTAAATATTTGTACTGCGTATTACATTCAATCATGCCTAGTTAAAATGATGCATATTGATTAAAAAATGCGCCTCCAGAGCGTAAATATGTTTTATCCATATTCGACACCACAGGTCGGAAATATGAAGCAATCTTAATGAAAATTGGTACAGAGGCATTTCTTAGCCCAGGGACGATCCCTATTTATAATGGGGCATATCGGTAAGACATATTTACACACTTGAGAGTGCATTTTTTAACCGATCATGCTGAAATTTAAATATTTGTACTGCGTATTACATTCAATCATGCCTAGTTAAAATGATGCATATTGATTAAAAAATGCGCCTCCAGAGCGTAAATATGTTTTATCCAAAGCACCTTTGTATGGGGGATATATCAAAATATGCCTCATTTCCACTAGACACGATTAAATGCAATAGAAAGCACACATATTTAAATTTCGGCATGCTCGGAAAAAGATGCACCCTCTATAACGTAAATATCGCACCTGTTCCACAAAAGGGTAACAACTCAAAATTTCTAAATTTTGTTTTTTTTGCAAAAGAACAAGGTACAATGACAATCTCTATCCACTGCAAAACATTTCCATTGATTTTTCTCCCTTTTCATAATAAAAAACCGTTATGACCCTCTCTGGGTTTCCAGAATAACGACTTTAGATTCAACTAAATAGTTACATTTTGAATTGTCTCCATGCGTTTAAGCAAATCTTTGTACGGGAGCTATATCAAAATATGGGCCGATTCGCCTAATATTCACTAGGCACGATTGAATGTAATACACAGTAAAAATATATAAATTTCAGCATGATCGGTTAAAAATGCGCTCTCTAGAGCGTAAATATGTCTTATGAAAAGGGACCTCTGTATGGGGGCTATATCAAAATATGGACCTATAAGCCTAATTTTCACTAGGCACGATTGAATGTAATACACACTACAAATATTCAAATTTCGGCATGATCGGTTAAAAAATGCGCTCTCTATTCGTAAATATGTCTTATCGAAAAGGACCTTCGTATGGGGGCTATATCAAAGTATAAACCGATATGCCCCATTTCAAATAGGGATCGTCCCTGGGCTAAGACATGCCTCTGTACCAATTTTCATTAAGATTGCTTCATATTACCGACCTGTGGTGTCGAATATAAAAAAGAACGGAATGCAAAACGTGGTGATACTGTTACTGTTCTGTTCAAAAGGAAAGTATCACTACGCCGTAGTGATACTCTTCTGTGAACCGTACGTTATCGTAGTGATACCGTTCGTCGTGTTATAAGAACGGTACGTTATCGTAGTGGTAGTAGTAGCACTAAAAAAATGTTTAGTGTATTCTGTTCTCTTGTAAGGGTTGCGTTACTGTTCTGTTCGCGACGAAGGAATGGTAAGGAACCGTTCCTAAGTGTTTTTTCCCGAACTCTGGTCATAATAACCTATACCACAGTGTGATTTCGGGTATAAAAGAATAAGCTTTATAAGGAAAAGTGTCTGAAAGAAGAGAATAACTGAATTTAGAAAAAATAATTTATTACCACAGTAACCACAAAATGAAATAATTGGTTTTTAGTTTCCATACTACGTATAGCATTAATAACAACATTTCCTTCAAAAACAAACAAATAAATACATTTAAGAATAGTTGTACATTATTATTATTATACCCTATCTGTGTTACATGAAAAGCTTTGTTCCTTTACCTACTACAAGATACTAGTTTTACCATTTTTACCAGTTTTACTCCAAAAAACGTTCCTTTACTCAAAAAACTAGTAAAAATAGTATACAAATTTAAGAGAGAACTTTCAAAATGCATTTCTCTTTTACTACTTTTTTACTAGTTTTTACTCGACAAATTTTTCCGAGTAAAAGTAGTAGCATTCAAAATACATTGAAAGTAATATAACAAAAACTTCAAATAGGAGCAATTTGTCTGTGCTTGCTATTTTTACCAGATGTTCGAATATACATATGTTTAGGGTACATATACATATGTTTAGGGTACACTACAAATATATAATATTTGACACACATAAAAATTATATGTTTGGGGGGGATATTGTTCTTAAAAAACTATGTTCCATCCTAATTTTTTTTTATTTGGAACTAATATTTCCGAAGCAAAGATTACATTTATTTAAGTATTTTGGCAGTGAATGAAGTTTTCTAAAATTCATTTAAAAATTTTATATGTTTGTAAAATTTGATTAAAATTTATATCGTATAATCTTTTTTAACTATAAATTGTATTGATGGATTGGCAAAAAGGCATGAATTGGAATATTTAGAAATTAAAATCTAGTGCTGTAAAACTAAAGCTAATGCTGCTTATGACATTATTAACAATAAAGTATAGCATGAAGTCTAGGAAAAACTAACTAAAGTCCGAAAAAGTCTGCAAAGTTTAAAAAATTCTTTTTTAAATAAAATATATTTGGAAAACTTCTTAAACAATAACTTTGTTTGTGCGTAAACGCAAAGTCAGTTCGCAAATATAATTTTTTCATAATATATTAATATATGCGTTCCAAATAATTTTTTTTGATTTTCAAATAAAATTTATTTGTTTACAAATATATAATATTTAAAAATGTTGTGTCCAAATATATTTTCTTTCAATTCAAACATATCAAAAATGGCGATTTTTCTCCGTGTACGGACTTGGCTACATCGACTCAGAAAATATTTTTATGCCGATTGGTATAATCTATCGGGTCTATCTATCTCTTCTCTATTTGTTGTTATAAAAAAAGGCACAAAGTCATAATCAGTCTTCAGAAAAAAACAGTACGTTGTAGGAACGGTTCCTTCAGAGAACACTAACATTAATTATTTTTTTAGTGCTACTGTTCGCGAACGTTACGTAGTGATACTCTTCTGTGAACCGTACGTTATCGTAGTGATACCGTTCGTCGTGTTATAAGAACGGTACGTTATCGTAGTGGTAGCGTTCGCGATCAGTAGCACTAAAAAAATGTTTAGTGTATTCTGTTCTCTTGTAAGGGTTGCGTTACTGTTCTGTTCGCGACGAAGGAATGGTAAGGAACCGTTCCTAAGTGTTTTTTCCCGAACTCTGGTCATAATAACCTATACCACAGTGTGATTTCGGGTATAAAAGAACAAGCTTTATAAGGAAAAGTGTTTGAAAGAAGAGAATAACTGAATTTAGAAAAAATAATTTATTACCACAGTAACCACAAAATGAAATAATTGGTTTTTAGTTTCCATACTACGTATAGCATTAATAACAACATTTCCTTCAAAAACAAACAAATAAATACATTTAAGAATAGTTGTACATTATTATTATTATACCCTATCTGTGTTACATGAAAAGCTTTGTTCCTTTACCTACTACAAGTTACTAGTTTTACCAGTTTTACTCCAAAAAACGTTCCTTTACTCAAAAAACTAGTAAAAATAGTATACAAATTTAAGAGAGAACTTTCAAAATGCCTTTCTCTTTTACTACTTTTTTACTAGTTTTTACTCGACAAATTTTTCCGAGTAAAAGTAGTAGCATTCAAAATACATTGAAAGTAATATAACAAAAACTTCAAATAGAAGCAATTTGTCTGTGCTTGCTATTTTTACCAGATGTTCGTTCCCGTACTTTTTTAAAACATGTTTACTCAGAGAGAATTTTGAATTATTTCTCTTTTGCTAGTTTTACTATAAAAAAAGTAAAGGAACAAATCTAATTATAGGTTTGTTTTGGCCCAGATGTTTGTAACACCATAAAATATTGGAGCTGACTTTAAATTTTTTCTTTCAATAAATAAATACAAATTTTGCTTTCAGAAGAGAGATGTTCATTAAGAGTGATACGTAAAAAGTCGATAAATAGTGTCGACATTTTTATATCTTTTAGTTGTGCACTTTGAATAAAAGGAATTGATATTTATGAATATGGAAATTGATCTTTTAAATATCCAATGTGACGCAGTGTATCCTAAAATATTGTTGAAATTCAATATTTTGGAACATAAGCTTTGACATACTTCAGAAACGTGAATTGGTAGATTAGTTCTGGCGTCAAATTTGAACTCAGTGAGTCAAAATCATTCGAAATGGTGTCTATTTTCAGCATTTAAAGAACTTTGATATCTGCAATATTTTGTTTCATAATTGCTATGTCTTGAGTTTTTTTCTAATTATTTTTTCATTATATCGTATGTGTATATAACGAGGGATTTTTTATGAGCTTTCGGATTTGATTTAATAAAAAACACATAAAATTTAGAGAATACAATTTTGGAATACTCTATCCAACATATTGACCGGAATCTCAAGAATAAATTCTTCAATATAGGCTTCCAGTTCGCCAACCGTAGCGGGCTTGTCCCTATAGACATGAGTCTTAACATCTTAAGGCGTCAAATCGCACGATCTAGGCGGGCAAGTGTGCAGCCCCAAACGTGAAATAAACTGTTCACCGACCTCGCCGCTCAATCGGGACATTGTTTCGGGTGCTGTGTGACTTATTGAGTCAGCCATGTCCAGCTCTTCCATTTTGGACAAAAAAAGTTTGTAATCATCACACGGAAGCGCTCGCCATTCACAGTAAGGTTCCAGCCTTCGTCGTCTTTGAAAAAATGCAGTCCAATGATGCCACCGGCCCGGTTCGTTTGTAAGTCGATTCATGGTTAAATTATAGACCAAACTGAACATGTTTGACAGTAACATGTTTGACAGTAACATGTTACACGAAAACAGTTGAGCTGCCAAAAAGAGAGTAGCTTTATCTATAGAATGTCCGACTAGAGTGAAATATAAAACCACGTTGTATTGTTAGCCTCCTTCAAACTTATTTATTTTTACACTTTGTGTAAAAATAAATAAGTTTGAATGTCGCCGCTCAATCGGGACATTGTTTCGGGTGCTGTGTGACTTATTGAGTCAGCCATGTCCAGCTCTTCCATTTTGGACAAAAAAAGTTTGTAATCATCACACGGAAGCGCTCGCCATTCACAGTAAGGTTCCAGCCTTCGTCGTCTTTGAAAAAATGCAGTCCAATGATGCCACCGGCCCGGTTCGTTTGTAAGTCGATTCATGGTTAAATTATAGACCAAACTGAACATGTTTGACAGTAACATGTTACACGAAAACAGTTGAGCTGCCAAAAAGAGAGTAGCTTTATCTATAGAATGTCCGACTAGAGTGAAATATAAAACCACGTTGTATTGTTAGCCTCCTTCAAACTTATTTATTTTTACACTTTGTGGACCGGCCCATAATCCGATATGGATAAAAATAAATGGTAGTTTTGTAAACTGAAAAATGTAATGTCCAACACTTTTTGACATACTGTATGTCAACAAATATAATATTAATTCATACCCAGCAATTAGAAATCCTATTCTATTTCTAAACTGCCTTCTTTGAAAAGGCATGCATTAAGGCCTTCTCGTGTCCTATTAGATAAGTCCAATACACTTTATTTTTTGACTTCCCCTGGATGGCTTGCTAACATGCCCTGAGAAAGAAGGTGGTCCGGAATGTGTCGGATTACGTGATGGGTCGTTGTTTCGTATACATATACCCTATCTGTGCAACAGGAATAATATTTTTGTTTTGGCCCAGATGTTTGTAACACCATAAAATATTGGAGCTGACTTCATATTTTTTCTTTCAATAGATAAATGCAAACTTGTTTTCAGAAGAGAAAAGTTCATTAAGAGTGACACGATAAAAAGTCGATTTCTCATAAATGGTGTGGACATTTTTATATCTTTTAGATGTGCACTTTGAATAAGAGGAATTGATCTTTATGAGTATGGAAAATAATCTTTTAAATAGTCAATGTAATGCACGGTATCCTAAAATATTGTTGAAATTCAATATTTTGGAACATAAACTTTAACATACTTCAGAAACAAGAATTGTTAGAATAGTTCTGACGTCAAATTTGAATTCAGTGAGTCAAAATCATTCGAAATGGTGTCTATTTTCAGCATTTAAAGAACTTTGATATCTGCAATATTTTGTTTCATTGTAATGTCGTGAGTTTTTTTTATTATATGTGTATAAGTATATAACGAGTGATCTTTTAAGAGCTTTCGGATTTGATTTTAAAAATAACACATATAATTTAGAGAAATGTATGAAATATTTATTTGAGTCGATAGAACGGTCGATATAATTCAATGTTTAAAGATGATTTTATGTAAACGTTGACCGCGGCTGCACATCAAATGGTTCATACGCATAAGTTGGGAATACTCTATCAAACATATCGATCGCTTCATTTTACGACCTGCACTTTGTGGAAAACATACGGACTTGGCTACATCGACTCAGAAAATATTTTTATTCCGATTGGTATAATCTATCGGGTCTATCTATCTCTTCTCTGTTTGTTGTTATAAAAAATGCACAAAGTCATAATCAGTCTTCAGAAAAAAACAGTACGTTATAGGAACGGTTCCTTCAGAGAACACTAACGTTATTTATTTTTTAGTGCTACTGTTCGCGAACGTTACCACTAAGATAACGTATCGTTCTTCTGAACAGAACAGTATCACTACGTTTAGCGTTTCGTTCTTTTTTATATTCGACACCACAGGTCGCAAATATGCCCCATTTCAAATAGGGATCGTCCCTGGGCTAAGAAATGCCTCTGTACCAATTTTCATTAAGATTGCTTCATATTTCCGACCTGTGGTGTCGAATATAAAAAGAACGGAACGCAAAACGTGGTGATACTGTTAAGGCCCAGTTAGACAAACTTAACCGTAACGAATCAGCTGATTCAATCTGTCATATGGAAATCAGAGTAAACGATTAGCCAACGGAAACGAAACGTAAACGGACGGCTGAATCTGTTGAAATCAGAATTGGAAGTTCCGTTTACGTACAATTCGACAACAGCTGATACTACATATTGTTTACCATTACAATTGTATGTTCACCGAGAAAAGTAAAGAAAATAATTTATTAATTTTATGGGTTTTCTCCATAAAAACTCCAAAGTGAGAAAAACCATAAAATAACATCAATAACAAATCAATCCCGCATAGGGAAACATCAAAATATAATTTATTAATTATGTATTGTTTAAAAGTGCAAATAAACATGAAAGACGAATATTTGATTTCATGGGTGCAGTCGCACGAGTATTTATACAATAAATATAATATAATAATATCTGAAGAAATCGAGAAGCTTGGAAGCAAATTGGCAAGGAGCTAGGCGTTACAGGAGCTAGGCGTAGTAAGAGTTTTATGAAGATCGCGGCTGACACCATTAAAAATTAACTTTATAATCTGCTTCAGGATTCTTGTGACGACAGTATGAGACAATCATTGCGCCAATCTTCTACATTGTGGGTTAATTTGACAGCAATATAAGCACACTTGGACACATTTCGACCGGAACGTTGGCAATTTCGAGTTGGATGTTGTCTCTGAGCTCGTCTAAAGTTGTTGACTTAGACCAAGGATAGAGTCGTTGCTGATCAGTCGTAGTGAACGGACGTGTTTAGCACAGAGCGGATAGTTAAAATCTATTACGCAGTACCTATTACGCAATCGCAAAAACAAAACAAAATCTGTACAAAGTCTGGAAGGCCTACATCGTAGTACCTATTACGTGCTAATACAGGAAAAAAAATCATTGGCGGGGATGCCTTCGCGTTCCGATGGAGCGGGGTTCCCCAATCGTCCTACTGTCCGTCCGTTGGTCTTGGCCAAAGCCGACCACACCAAACATGGTGAAAATTTCCCCCCAGTACTCACAACAGGTGGTACGGTGCGGGGAAAACGTCATGTCCGACCGTCAAAACGGAAACACAATGAGCACCGGATAGCGCTCAGAATTCTGACGAAGTTGGGCGCTGTTGAGGTTTCGGATCTTACCGAAAATCAAAAAGAGTCACTTACCTGGGCTAAAGGCGTCTTAGATGCGGCTAATAAAGTCAAAAGAATCAGATCACCTGATGAACCCCTGCAATCGAAAAAGGCAAGAGGCCCAAATGTCACTATCAACAGGACACTCACCAAGCCCTTCAATGAAGTGGCGAAGGAGAGTCTAGTGATGGCCGTTATAGACAGAAGTAATGAGGATGGATCCATCCTCAAGGACAAATGGAGCCATGTGCAATCAGCCATTATGGCGCATTACCTCGATGTCCGTAGAGAGATGCCGGGCACACCACCAATCTGCAACGATGCAGGATGGCATCAGGGGAGAGTAAAGCTCTTACATTTCGGTGATGCCAGATCAGTAGACCTGTATAAGGCTGCTCTGAGTCGAGCGGGTGAGGTGTGGCCGGGTGCCCAGTTGGATATTGTCGAAAAAAACAACATCCCTAGTCACCCTAGAGCCATCACCTGGGTTACAGAAGAGCCCTCCAACCCGGCTGACATATTAGAAATAATAAAAGATTCCAATCCTGGTCTGCCCGCCCATAACTGGAGAATCAGCAAGGTGGGAGAGGCGGATGGTAAAAAGCGGCAGGTCAATTTGATCCTTAACGCTGAATCCACCTCCCATATACAACGTGCAAGTGCAACCCTACAGTATGGCTTCGAGACTATAGTCTTGAAGGAATACAAGCAGGATATAGTTCCCACTGCGGAAGGTGAGTCGTCCACCGCGGTTGATACACAGCTTTCTGGAAGTGCGGAGGTATCCACGCCCATTATTTCGGGTGACTCCAACTCTAACAGAAGATCTGTAACGTCCTACTCTGAGGACGAAAGCTCTACTTCTGACACAGAGGGGCTGAGGGGAGTCTCCGGACTCTTTGACGCATCTGGCGGGGACACGCTTCTCGATGATACGGACGAAGAGTTCGATAACACCCTTGTCGGGGTGGAAGTTAATCTGTCAATTACCAATGATGGTAAGAATTTTACAGATTAACCTCCATCGCGCTAAAGCAGCCTCAGCGGCTCTATTGCTGCGCCTGTCCACAGGTGCAGTAGACATCGTCCTGATACAGGAGCCCTACGCAGTGGGAGGAAGGGTGTGCGGTATCAGGACACCCAACTTTAAACTGCTTGTGGCCAACTGTGAAGGCACTC
This sequence comes from Eudasyphora cyanicolor, assembly GCA_963930755.1. Classification (NCBI taxonomy): domain Eukaryota; kingdom Metazoa; phylum Arthropoda; class Insecta; order Diptera; family Muscidae; genus Eudasyphora; species Eudasyphora cyanicolor. The sequence goes on from OZ005734.1 coordinate 142,554,901, forward strand.
CAAGAACCTGCATTTTGGCCAGGAAAGATCTAAGTATCTTTCTCCTGGCTAATTTAAGTGGTAAAGACCAAACATCTGCTAGTCTGGAGATCGGTAATCGCATATATTACTCCAGTTACTTGCCTTATGAAGCTGTAGTACCGACTGCTCTATTCAGGGAAGTAGTAGAAGAAGCAACATCTGACGAGGTCGAGCTGATTGTTGGCGCAGACACGAACGCTCATCATACTATCTGGGGTAGTACGGATATAAACAATAGGGGTGATTCGCTTCTTGACTTTATTGTAACTACCAACCTAAGTATTTGTAACATAGGTAATAAACCGATCTTTACAATTAAAGACAGACAAGAAGTACTCGACGTAACGTTTGCTACTGACCGGCTGTCAGACAAAATTATTGGGTGGAATGTACTGGACGACCACTCATTCTCAGATCACCATTATATTGAGTTCAAACTCGCTGAAAAAGCGCCTGAACCTGCCATCCACAGAAATGTGAGAAAGACAAAGTGGCACCTGTATGAAAAGAATTTCAAGAAAGTCCTCAACTCCAAACTTCTGTACGAACCGAATGACAAAGCCGGTCTGGATCATCTGGTCGAGCATATCACCACATCTTTCAATAGTTCCCTTGAAGAAGCCTGTCCAAAAACAAGGTACAAGGGTAAAACTAAACCCCAATGGTGGACTTCAGAGCTAACGGCTATGAAAAAGACCTGCATCAAGCTATTCAACAAGGCTAAATATACAGGGGTCGCTAATGTTTGGGATGCCTATAAAGAGCAACTCAAGATCTATAAGAAGGAGCTTAGAAAGGCGCAAAGACGCTCTTGGTATACCTTTTGTGGCGAAGTGGAAAAGGTCTCTGACGCCGCAAGGCTGAGGAAAATATTATCAGCTTCACCCTGTACAGTGGGTTACCTGCAGGATGAGGCAAATAATTGGACCAAAAACAGCGAGCAGTCGCTCAATGTACTGCTCGACACACATTTCCCGGGGAACTCTCTAACAGAACCAGAGGATCAGCAGGACCAACAAGAGTGCGAGTGGACTGCGAGCGTCGCTAGCTTGTTGACTGAGAGATCCAGAATAAGCTGGGCTATTAATAGCTTTGAGCCCTTCAAGTCACCTGGACCAGACGGCATCACTCCAGCAGAAATGCAGAAAATGTTGAAATACATTGTCCCCTGGCTGGAGAAAATTTATGTAGGCTGTATCAGGCTTTCATACATCCCGAATCGATGGAGGGATACCAAAGTGGTATTCATACCAAAAGCGGGGAAGATATCACACACTAGGCCAAAAGACTTGAGACCAATTAGCCTATCCTCCTTCCTATTGAAAGGTCTGGAAAGACTTTTAGATTATTTCATTAGGGAAAACTTGGATACAAAACTCCTGTCAGTGAACCAACATGCTTACAATAAGAGGAAGTCTACAGAATCAGCCCTGCACGAACTTGTGAGCACTATCGAATCGTCCCTGCATTTCAAGGAATTCACCATGGTGGCATTTCTTGACATACATAGAAGGGGCTATTAACAACATTCACTCAGATGCAGTAATTGCGGCACTGTCACATCTTAATGTCAAATCTAGTTTGATTAGACTAATTCGAAGTCTGCTCAACAGAAGACGTATAACAGCATGTCTTGGGTCCACAACTCTAACAAGGTTTGTAAACAGAGGGACCCCACAAGGAGGAGTACTGTCTCCACTAATTTGGAACCTAGCGGTGAATGAAATCCTGCTAGATCTAGAACGTTGTAGCTGCAAGGTCGTGGCATATGCGGACGACGTGGCAATCGCAGTGAGTGGCAAATTTGTAAACGTCCGCAGAGACATCCTACAGGTGGCTCTGAACAAGTTGGCTAGATGGGCCAGAAGCAGCGGTTTGGGCGTTAACCCCAACAAGACAGAATTGGTTTTCTTTACTAGGATGAATAAAGTCCCACATGTGCACCCTCCACCTCGGATAAATGGAACAGTGCAAAATTTTTAGGAATAATTCTAGATAGAAAACTGTTATTTAGACTTAATGTATTGGAACGTGTAAGGAAGGCTAACGTCGCCTTATATTCCTGCAAAAAGGCTGTAGGGTCGCGGTGGGGCCTCTCCTAAAATCGTCCACTGGATATATATAGCAGTAGTTCGTCCTATACTGCTATACGGCATTGTGGTATGGTGGACGGCAACTGACAAACTAACCATCACCAACCTACTAACAAAGGTTCAGAGAACTGCCTGCCTGAGCATAAGCGGAGCCTTAAGGACTACAGCGACCGAGTCTCTACAAGTCCTACTCCATATACTGCCGATTAATATTGTGGCGAGAGAAGTTGCAACCAAAGCGGCAATAAGATTAAACTGCCTATCAATGTGGAGGTACAAAAACTACGGTCACATGAGAATATCAAAGTGTAGTGCTATGGTAACCGACCGAGGGAACTATATACCAACGGTGTACACCTTCGAGAGAAATTACATCACTATGATTCCCGCCAGAGATGAATGGGTTGGAAGAAAACCAGGTAATAGAAACCATCTCCACTTTTACACGGATGGTTCGAAGCTTGATGCAAAGGTTGGCTTCGGAGTACACTGTGCAGAGCTTAGATTGGATATAGCTCACAGACTACCAGATACCTGCAGTGTCTATCAAGCCGAAATAATGGCAATATGGGAAGTGGCCAAGTGGCTGAGTCGCAACATAGTAACCAACACTGGCGTTGTCATTTACTCGGACAGCCAGGCTGCCATCAATTCTCTGGAGGCAACATCCCTAAATTCACAAACAGCCCTCAGCTGCCGCAGATCTCTTAACGAGATGGCTGAGCAATTTAACATACACCTCATATGGGTGCCTGGGCATAGGGATATCCCGGGGAAATGCAAAGCCGATGAACTTGCTAGGAAAGGGACGACATTACCAATTCTCGAAGAATTTGCATATATTGGTGCGCCACTATCCACGTGCAAGCTTTGGCTTAGGCAAGAGGCAATCAGGCAGTCCAACGAAAGATGGACAGAAATCGGCACCTGCAGAGTAGCTAGACAAATCTGGCCAAGGTATGACCTGAGAAGATCAAAATATCTCCTCGCACTAGAGAGGCAAATATTTTCTACGTTAGTACAGGTTCTGGCGGGACACTGCTTGATCGGCGAACACGCCAAAAGATTGGGTATTGACTCCAATGACTTCTGCCGAAGCTGTGGAGATGAGGAAGAAGTGGAGAGCATTGAGCACTTGCTATGTGACTGTCCCGCTCTGAGTAAACGACGACTGGACATACTGGGGTCGGCTTTTCTAGACAGCCTAACAGATCTTTCCAGTACCGATATTCGTAATATCGACAAATTTGTATATCAAACAGGTTGGTTTCGATGAGGGGCATTTCAGCCCGTGGTAACACTAGGGACCTAAACTGGTCTATGTGAGCTTGTATAAAAAATACGGCTGCCACCCTAACCTATACCTACCTATACCTAGACCAAGGATATTCCTCAGGGGAAACGCCGCATCGCCAATAAAAAAAAAGGAAAAGCTTCAGAGGATGCTGACGATAATGGTTTACTAGGAAGTACAGGTACTGTACCTAAAATAACTGATTGGCCAAACGGAGAGTACTGGAATATAGCTGTATTTAATTTATATTAAGAAATGGAAATTGTTTGTATTAAAATAGATTATAAATAAATTGAAGTCTAATGGACATACCGCCATTGTGTTGGCTGCCAACATTAACTGATATGAATGTATAGTTAACATCGCAGATTCCCACACAATTCGGCATATCCCACATTCGTTGAAAATCATTGGCAATGTGTTTGTACTGCTGCGTAGTTTTTTCACTTAAATAAATCTGCGAAAGCAAGCGCCACAAAACTTCACTGCATTCTAAAATAATATTTCGAATTGTTGTTTTCCCCAGCTTGTGACTCCATGCAATCGATTGTATGGAACAACCGTGACCCAAATATCTAAAATTTTATAGAATAGAATGTTAATATTTCCCAACTTGGAATCATAGGATAAAGCAATATTTGACATACAGTGGTGTTATTGCTAGTCGCTTATATTTTATTAATGTTAATAACAAATTAAAAACTGCCATAGGCATTCTAGTGTCCGGCTTTCGCCCAGTCATTGTTTATAGGACGTCCACCCCATCTTCTTATCCGACGATATTTTCTTGTTTACTTTTATTGTAAATTCTGCACAGATTTAAAAACACACAAATTTATAAACATTATTTTTAACTTCATTTTTAATAAACCTAAACAAAAAGAAATCGCGGCTTTTTTGTTTACTTATGTGTTGTTGTTGTCAGAACATATGACTCGTTTTCTCAACGTTGGCTAATCGCTCAAACGGGCAACGGTAAAGATAAATTACGGTTACGTATGCCTAACCCGGCCTTTACTGTTCTGTTCAAAAGAACAGTATCACTACAACGTAGTGATACTCTTCAATGAACGGTATTTTATCGTAGTGATACCGTTCGTCGTGTTATAAGAACGGTACGTTATCGTAGTGGTAGCATTCGCGATCAGTAACACTAAAAAAATGTTTAGTGTATTCTGTTTTCTTGTAAGGGTTGCGTTACTGTTCTGTTCGCGACGAATGAACGGTACAGAACGGTAAGGAACCGTTCCTAAGTGTTTTTTCCCGAACTCTGGTCATAATAACCTATACCACAGTGTGATTTCGGGTATAAAAGAACAAGCTTTATAAGGAAAAGTGTTTGAAAGAAGAGAATAACTGAATTTAGAAAAATTAATTTATTACCACAGTAACCACAAAATGAAATAATTGGTTTTTAGTTTCCATACTACGTATAACATTAATAACAACATTTAATTTCCTTCAAAAACAAACAAATAAATCTGTGGACATATGACAAAACAACCTAACTCGAGATCAGAAAAATTCCCATTCATATGTGTTGATTTTGAAAGCGCATCTTTCTGTCTTATCAGCGTGTTTCTAGATAACCTAGATCGGGATATATGGAAGGCGTCAAATCAACCAATCTCACCATTTTGAAAATTTGCTTTCGACAAAACAACCCATTTCGAAATATGGTACATAGTCTCGATAAAAATATTATAAAGTAATTTTGACAAAAGAACCTATTTTAATATGGGTTTCTAATAATTTCCAAAAAATATTTTTAAAAACAACCTATTTTGACTCATGCTCTTTTACCAAGCGGATAATCCCTCTCTTAACACCACTACTGAGAGTACTCGCGAAATGGCTGCCATTCTCGAGTCCAATATAAATAGTTCTGATCCAATCAAAATTAATGAAACCCAAGTATTGGAACATCCAGCTACTTCACCATTAAAGAAAAGCAATCGACGGAATAAAAACCTCGGAAAAGAATACGTGACTAACAAAAATGTAATTGTTCCAGCTAAAAAAAGTAAACCACTATTAACATGTAGAAGATTGTGTCAAGCACAGGTAACTTTTGAGGAACAGCAGGCAATTTTCAAATTATACTGGAATTTGGGCGACTATAGTAAACGTCGGACATATCTGTAAGACTTGATTGATGTTGAGTTTAAGAAAACGCAAAAACTTTATAACTCAGGTAATCGGCAGTATAACTACTTGTATAATTTTGAAATCAACGGTCGACGAACAAGAGTATATAAGCAATGTTTTTTAAACATTTTTAATGAAACTGATCAAAGTATTAAAACTATTAATAACACTAGGTCACAAATAACAAAATTGTCTCTGTTATTTGTTTCTAGCATACTTTTTCTCATTGATTTTGACCTACTAAACACGAAAATGAGTTTTAAAAATTTTTCTGTCGATTGGTTTTCGAGATACAAATTTTTGAACTTTTTTTTTAAATTTTTGAAGGTACACTTACAATTTTGAGCATATCTTTCGTCTTCTTTGACGTATTTGATCCTACTACTACTCAAATTAAAGCAAATTGAGCCGTCTACAACTCATTCTCAGAAAATTTTCATATCGGGTGAGTAGTTTTGATGTTGGCGGCTTAAAAAGGTTAAAAAACTGCGTTTTTTTAGTAAAAATGTGGCAGAAAAATTCATATAAAAATTCATAAAAAATATAAAACGCGATGCTAACAGCGATTTTGGTTTTTTACGTATAGCTGGCATTTTTCCAAAGAAAATAAGCACTTACTTAACAAAATCTGACAACAAATGGCGGACTTATAATTTTTTTGGTAAAAGACCGAAATTCCGCTATTTCACGATATTTTGATTTTCATTATTTGCACAGCTTACCTACCCAACGCAAACGAATAAATACATTTGAACTTAATTTAAAATAAATAAATTAGTCTTAGTATATTATTTTTTAATTTATTTAGAGCACTACATACTCAATGTATGGCACAATTAGAAATGGATGTGCCAGGTTAGCTAAACTAACGAAATTAACCAAATCAACGCCCAAAAAAAATGAGTAGAAACAAAGATACAACTGTACATTTTATGCCATGTGGAAAAACAGCTGACTTCTTCTTTGTTTTTTGTATTCGCTGCAATTGGTCTCACGTATTAGGGTCCAAATGTAGTCACCCATCATAGCCGTGTCATAGATGCCCTGATAGCGTCGTTCCATAGCCTTCAATTCCTGATGAAAGCGCTCGCCGTGTTCGTCGCTCACGTCTCCTAAATTCTCAGGGAAAAAATCCAAATGAGAATGCAGAAAGTGTATTTTAAGTGACATGTGCACTCCTACCCAAAAATGAAAAAAAACGAGAATTAAAACGCTATTTAAATTAACATTTGTTTCAAAAAAAACCTACCCATTGCTTCATAGTTCTTTACCAGATCCTCAACTATGTCCTTATAATTATCGCTTTTGTTGTTTCCTAAAAAGTTTTCCACAACAAGCCTGAAGGAATTCCATGCTGCGGCTTCGATGGGTGATAACAGCTTCGGGAATGTTTCATCTTTCAACATTTTTTTTATCTCGGGTCCTGCGAAGACTTCTTCTTTAATTTTTGCCAGCGAAAGGTAAGGGAAAATTGACCGTAAATAGGCAAAAGCTTCACCTTCTTTGTCCAATTTTTTGGCAAAATTTTTTATCAAACCCAATTTTATGTGCATCGGCGGAAGTATTATATTTTCACGGTTCTCTATTAGTGGTTTGCGCTGAACATTCGCTTCTCCAACTACAGGTTTCGTTCGTTCCGGCCATTTTTTTTTTTTGAATATAATGCTGATCATCAGCGCGGCTATTCCAAAGGCACAGAAAACAGCAATGTCGCGTATAGCCTCCTTGGAGTCCACACAGAATGGCCACAACTTTGTGGTCGGCGCATATTTTCCAATTATATTTGCTATACTCTATGCATTTCAGCAAAATGTTCATAGTTTCATAGTTCTCCTTTGAATGAACCGCATGAGCAATAGGAAGAGATGGCTTTTCATTCCCATTATGTAAGAGAACTGCCTTCAAGCTCTCTTTGTTGCTGTCAATAAACAACCTCCATTCATTGGGGTTGTGAATTTGGTGAAGCTCTTGGAACAAGCCGGAAATGTCGCTGCAAAAACATATTTCGTCTTTCTTTGTATAAAATTTTGCATACTGCTGGTGACGCTTCCTGTACGCTGTTACTTTCACTTCTGAATCCGCAAATCCACACTGTACCATCCGAGACGCAAAAAGTTCGGATTTCTCCTTAGTGAGACCAAAATCGCCCACCCAATCGTTTAGTTCGGCCTGTGACAGTAATTTTCGCTTTCTGCACGCCCCGATTCTGCTTTTTGAAGAGATGCACCAGGGCACACTGGATATGGTACATCATTCGAATGTGGTACTGGAAGTGCAAACGATCCCACTTGAGCGTAGTTCCATTTTAAAAATCTCCCTACCCCACTGTTTGTGGTGAGGCAAAAATAACAGTCTGTGGAATGGCATAGCGGCTTTTTCCACATCATTGGTGTATCGAATTACATATGGCGCCTAAAATTAAAATAAATTACTATATTTGCTTTGCTTAATGTGTTTAAATAAAAATTCTTACCTTCCGCCAGCTGCCCAGTTGGTTAGGATTATATAGCAAAGATCACATAGCGACTTAGGTGTCCATGGTTCTGTGATATTTGGTGAAATACCAAAATAATTCAAATAATGCAATTGCACTGCTGGAGTAAACGTGTGTGCGTGATTATTCTTTATAAACTCGCCACAAACATTGCAGAAATTGTCTGGATTGTTCAAACACTCGAACACACGTAGTCTTTTACTCATTGTCTTACTTGTTGGGTAGGTATTATATGCACTTAAATTCAATTTGTTTCACTTTTTACTCGTACTACTCGCGTTCGTAGACACTTGTTGAATGACAAAAAGCGATAAATGAACACCTATAAATACTAAGTATGTTACAATATTTTACTGACAGGTACTTATGAATGGGCGCATCTTTTAAGGGTGGCTATATACCTGATTCAGCAAGTGTGCGTTTCAAATTGTGGAAAAGTTTCCAAATAATGACCACTCACAAATGTGGGGGGAATTTCTGTAAAAAAATCCGATACAGGTAGCCATCGGGAAAACACACATCAATAAAAAAGTGTAATTCCCTTTTTCCCCTTTAATTGACTGTGAACGGAGTAGCAGTCATAAAGGAACACGAAGAGCGTCCACGCACATTCAGAAGCGTACATTACTCTGCAACCACAATCATAAAAATTAAATAACTATTTGTGTATTACTTATTTTTTTAATTCTGAGAATCATAAAAATTACGTAAACGTTTTTTCCAAACAATTTTGTACATGTAAAGTGGGTTTGCCAAAATTCGTATCGTAAAATGCACCTGTGTTTCTATGTTCTGCATTTTCATTATACCATTTTCGACGAAACGTCCCTACGGTATTGTAAATAGGTTTTTTACAATTATGAAATATTTGTGTTATTAATTAATTAATTTAAAAATTTTATCAAAACTGCAAAGTGCTGTGACATTTGAAAAAAATTGCTGATTTCACTAAATTTTTGAAATTTCACGTCCCTTGCCAGAACAGAAGACATTAACCCAGGGTGGTGAAATTTTGAACAGAAGTAACTTATGTATAGGAGCAACTGTTCCGTTCTATTCCAAAAGGATTATAAAAAACTTGCTTTTTCGATCCCTCCTAGTAGGTTAGCTGTGCAAATAATGAAAATCAAAATATCGTAAAATAGCGGAATTTCGGTCTTATACCAAAAAAATTATAAGTCCGCCATTTGTTGTCAGATTTTGTTAAGTAAGTGCTTATTTTCTTTGGAAAAATGCCAGCTATACGTAAAAAAACCAAAATCGCTGTTAGCATCGCGTTTTATATTTTATATGAATTTTTATATGAATTTTTCTGCCACATTTTTACTAAAAAAACGCAGTTTTTTAACCTTTTTAAGCCGCCAACATCAAAACTACTCACCCGATTTCTGAGAATGAGTTGTAGACGGCTCAATTTGCTTTAATTTGAGTAGTAGTAGGATCAAATACGTCAAAGAAGACGAAAGATATGCTCAAAATTGTAAGTGTACCTCCAAAAATTTAAAAAAAAAAGTTCAAAAATTTGTATCTCGAAAACCAATCGACAGAAAAATTTTTAAAACTCATTTTCGTGTTCAGTAGGTCAAAATCAATGAGAAAAACTATGCTAGAACCAAATAACAAAACGACTGTTGGCTAGTGTAAGCATAAAGTACTTGCAAGTTCCGATCAACTTGTTCAAAGCGATAAAAGAGAACAACATTTTCCAAAACATAAATTGTCAACAGAAAAGTACAAGGAAGTTCTGGATCATGTAAATAGTTTTCCGAAATATGTCATCGTCATACAAAACAATTGTATTTACAATGTCTGTCAGAATTATACAGATTATACGTCGAAAAATATTCCCAGCCTGTATCGATGTCAACATATCGAGAAATATTTCAGAAGCTTGACATCAAGTTCAAAAAGCCACATATTGATGTTTGTAACATATGTGAGACTTTAAGAGTAGAGATTATACAAGCATTAACTGAGGAGGAAATAGCAATACTCAAGTTAAAACAAAAAAGGCACCACGATGAAGCAGACATGGCATATGAGTTTAAAAACGCGATAAAGAACTTGCTGTAAAGGACAAATCTGTGAAAATGTACACTTTTGATCTACAGCAATGTTTGCCAACACCACATTTGAATGCTGCAATGTACTTTTATAAACGACCATTGTGGACATTTAATTTTACGATGCACGACGGAGCAACAAACAAAGCGGATTGTTATCTATGGAATGAGACTATAGCAAATCGAGGGGCCAACGATATTGGTTCTTGCATCTTCAAATGTATTACGGAATTACCGGAAACTGTGAGGCATATCATTTTGTACAGTGACTCCTGTCCAGGACAAAACCGAAATTCTTACGTTTGCGCCATGTTTGAAAAATGTTTAGAAGATAATTCATCTATAGAAATAATTGATCATAAGTTTCTCGTTGTTGGTCACACGCATATGGAATGTGACACAGTTCATTCTCAAATAGAAAAAAAGAAAAAACAATGTGTGAATTCCATACATCACCCACACGACTGGGCTACTTTAATAGCAACTACAAATAACAAATATAATGCAACTGAGATTCCTCAAGATACATTTTTTGAGTTTAATGCCCTATTAAAAAACAAGTACACATGGAGAACTACCAATACATCAGGTATGTAGAAGACTATATACGTTTATACATTTTCTATCAAACACTAAAATAAATTCTAATTTTTTATTGTTTCTCTCTTAAAGGTGAAAAATTTCAATGGAAGCTAGTACGCTGGTTGCGTTATGAAAAATCTAAGCCTGCAATACAAGCTATCTTTACAGCCAGATGAGGATTTCAAGGAACTGTGCATACAGCAGCGGCGACAGAAAATAACAAACTTGGAATTAAAAAGATGTTATTCTGCTCCACTGTCGATATCGTTAAACAAAAAGCGCGACTTACAATCCGTTCTGCCGCTAATAAATCTTGAGTTTCACGATTTTTACAACAATTTGCACGTTGAAGGTGAACAAGAAGTGGAAATAGATTGGGATATTGATGAATAGATTAGAATATATGTATATAAGTTGAAACAATTTAATATTCATTTGAACTAATAATTTTATTTTAGCAGTTTACGCCCTTTTTATTTAAAATAAAGCTTGAATTATATGAAAAAAATAACTTATTTCATCGAATTTTCTATTTAATTTTAAAAAAAGCCCTTGACTCGGTATAAGTTGCTAAACATTTGCCACGTTTCATTTTAACAAAGGATCTTATCTACAGTCAGGTTGATTTTTTTATCAAAAATTATTTTGACATAACAACACATCACTGTTTTTGGACATTTTCTCGGCAACCGTTTAAGCTAGACGAAAAATATAAATTACAAAATAAAGGTACATATTCACATTCTCCATGACATACAAATTTAACATTGGCTTACAGATGTTCCTGTTGGATTCTGTGGCCCTTCCAAGGTGTTTTTTCGCTCGCCTGTAAAATTCACTTTTTCGAGATCGGTTGTTTTGTCAAAATTCCACAGAAATACATTTAAGAATAGTTGTACATTATTATTATTATACCCTATCTGTGTTACATGAATTTGTCATGTGCACGTTAATGGGTTAAGATAAAATATGTAATTAAGAAGAAGCATTACGTTAAAAAACCATATCAGCTGTTTTGCTATAATTTCATTGTTTGTCAGATGACGACGAGAAAAGAAAGGTTTGGCTAGCAAAGCGTTTAGAGGGTGACTCCCACAACTCACAACCACAGAAAATAAATTTTCAAAGTTTAAATATCGTTTATTAAATTTTATTAAATCGTATAAATTGTTGTACGAAGTAAACGTACACAATACGTGTAAATAAGATTTCCGTCACGACTAGCAGCGCTACGTCCGCCAGAGTTTCAGTATCCTGGTCTAGCCAAATCCAACGAGGGAGAAGCTGCAAAAGTTCGGATCCTCCTGACCGGCACAGGTACCCCATAGTCGGCCGATCACTTGTCAACCTCCTACCCGGACAGACAATATACGAACCGACAGCCATTATAGTTATAGTTGATAGTAAAGGAAATATATTAAAAAAAGAGAATAATAGTGGTTAGGGATAGCTCGAACTGTGCAAACCGGTAACATACATACCTTTTTATTGAAGGTTCTGGAACTAGGGGTTGAGCTCAAGACCTGGTTAGGTGTCGAAAAAAGGGGTTTTTGCCCAGAAATAATAAGAAGTTCGCGCTCTCCTAAAATAAAGGCATAACAAATTTGAGAACTATAAAAAAAACATCCTTAAACAAAAAAAAAATTGAACAAAAACGTCAACCATACCTTTAATACACAGACATACATCAGTTATACGGACGACTGACTGTTGGGAGCCCTCCAAAGTAAAGTTGCGGCAGCATTTTTGGATCCGAGACAACAGCGTATAGAGGAGAAGGCGCTGGAATAAGCTTAGATGCCACTTCATTCGAAGCATTAACGCCACCGATTTTTATTGCTGCTTGGAGAGAACACATTAAAATTAGAATTGTTCGGAAAATAACTAAATTTTGCCTTTGGAAGCCAAATTATGCTAAAATAAAATTGAATTAAATAGAATAATCCAACTTTAAAATCGTAGATTAGGAAATTAAACCTAACAAAAACAAAATGAATTTATAACCAAATATTATATGAAGAGATGCTGAATTCCGCTTTCTAACAAGAGATTTATTGATGGAAAGACGGTATCGTTGCTGATTATTCGCAGTGAACGGACGTGTTTATCACATAGCGGATAGTTACCAGTACCTATTACGCAATAGCAAAAATCTGTACAAAGTCCGTAAGGCCTACATCGTAGTACCTATTACGGTCTAATACAGACAAAATAAATTCTCTTGACGGGGATGCCTTCGTGTTCCGATGGAGCGCGGTTCCCCAATCGTCCGACTGTCCGTCCGTTGGTCTTGGCCAAAGCCGACCACACCAAAAATGGTGAAAATCTCCCCCAAATACTCACAACAGGTGGTGCGGTGAGGGGGAAACGTCATGTCCGACCGTCAAAACGAAAGCACAATGAGCATCGTGTAGCGCTCAGAGTTTTGACGAAGTTGGAGGCTGTTGAGGTTTCGGCTCTTACCGAAAAACAAAAAGAGTAACTTACCTGGGCTAAAGGCGTCATAGATGCTTCTAAGGCCAATGAGTCGGCTGAAAGAGCCACAAATTCAGCTGTGTTAACGGCTAATAAAGTAAAACGAATCAGATCACCTGATGAACCCCTGCCTTCGAAAAAGGCAAGAGGCCCTAATGTCACCATCAACAGGACACTCACCAAACCCTTCAATGAAGTGGCGAAGGAGAGTCTAGTGATGGCTTTTATAGACAGAAGTAGTGAGGATGGATCCATCCTCAAGGACAAATGGAGTCATGTACAATCAGCCATTATGGCTCATTACCTCGATGTCCGTAGAGAAATGCCGGGCAAACCACCAATCTGTAACGATGCAGGATGGCATCAGGGGAGAGTAAAGCTCTTATATTTCGCTGATGCCAGATCAGTAGACCTGTATAAGGCTGCTCTGAGTCGAGCGGGTGAGGTGTGGCCGGGTGCCCAGTTGGATGTTGTCGAAAAAAACAACATCCCTAGTCACCCTAGAGCCATCACCTGGGTTACAGAAGAGCCCTCCAACCCGGTTGACATCTTAGAAATAATAAAAGATTCCAATCCTGGTCTGCCGGCCCATAATTGGAGAATCAGCAAGGTGGGTGAGGCGGATGGTAAAAAGCGACAGGTCAATATTATCCTAAACGCTGAATCCACCTCCCATATACAAAGTGCGAGTGCAACCCTACAATATGGCTTCGAGACTATAGTCTTGAAGATATACAAGCAGGATATAGCTCCCACTGCAGAAGGTGAGTCGTCCACCGTGGCACTTTCTGGAAGTGCGGAGGTACCCACGCCTACTATTTCTGGTGACTCCAACTCTAACAGAAGATCTGTAACGTCCTTCTCTGAGGACAAAAGCTCAACTTCGGACACAGAGAGGCTGAGGGGAGTCTCCGGACTCTTCGACGCATCTGGCGGGGACATGCTTCTCGACGATGCGGACGAAGAGTTCGATAACACCCTTGTCGGGGTGGATGTTAATCTGTCAATTACCAATGACAGCGGCTCTATTGCTGCGCCTGTCCACAGGCGCAGTAGACATCGTCCTGATACAGGAGCCCTACGTAGTGGGAGGAAGGGTGTGCGGTATTAGGACACCCAACTTTAAACTGCTTGTGGCCAACTGCGAAGGCACTCCAAGAACCTGCATTTTGGCCAGGAAAGATCTAAGTATCTTTCTCCTGACTAATTTAAGTGCTAAAGACCAAACAGCTGCTAGCCTGGAGATTGGTAATCGCATATATTGGGTGGTCTCCAGCTACTTGCCTTATGAATCTGTAGTACCGACTGCTCTATTCAGGGAAGTAGTATAAGAAGCAACGTCTGACGAGCTCGAGCTGATTATTGGCGCAGACACGAACGCTCATCATACTATCTGGGGTAGTACGGATATAAACAATAGGGGTGATTCGCTTCTTGACTTTATTCTAACTACCAACCTTAGTATTTGTAACATAGGTAATAAACCGACCTTCACAACTAAAGACAGACAAGAAGTACTCGACGTAACGTTTGCTACTGACCGGCTGTCAGAAAAAATTATTGGGTGGAATGTACTGGACGACCACTCATTCTCAGATCACCATTATATTGAGTTCAAACTCGCGGAAAAAGCGCCTAAACCCGCCGTCCATAGAAATGTAAGGAAGACAAAGTGGCATCTGTATGAGAAGAATTTCAAGAAAGTCCTCAACTCCAAACTTCTGTACGAACCGAATGACAAAGCCGGTCTGGATAATCTGGTCGATCATATCACCATATCATTCAATAGATCCCTTGAAGAAGCCTGTCCAAAAACAAGGTACAAGGGTAAAACTAAACCCCAATGGTGGACTTCTGAGCTAACGGCTATGAAAAAGACCTGCAACAAGCTATTCCATAAGGCTAAATCTACTGGGGTCGCTAATGATTGGGATGCCTATAAAGAGCAACTCAAGATCTATAAGAAGGAGCTTAGAAAGGCGCAAAGGCGCTCTTGGTATACCTTCTGTGGTGAAGTGGAAAAGGTCTCCGACGCCGCTAGGCTGAGGAAGATATTATCTGCTTCACCCTGTACAGTGGGATATTGACAGGATGAGGCAAATAACTGGACCAAGCTGTGGAGATGAGGAAGAAGTGTAGAGCATTGAGCACTTGCTTTGCGACTGTCCCGCTTTGAGTAAACGACGACTGGACATACTGGGGTCGGCCTTTTTAGGCAGCCTAACAGATCTTTCCAGTACTGATATTCGTACTATCGATAAATTTATATATCTAACAGGTTGGTTTCGATGAGGGGCATTTCAGCCCGTGGTAACAATAGGGACCTAAACTGGTCTATGTGAGCTTGTAAAAAAAATACGGCTGCCACCCTAACCTAAACCTAAACCTTCTGTACACTTTTTGGCGTAAACACATAACTCAATTCTTTGGGCTAGTATGTAGCACGTCCGATTAGAAATGCGAAGATCACGAGATCAAATCCCAGAAATGTTGAAAAATTAAAGAGGATATTAATAGAATTCAAATAAAAAGGCTCGAAATATTCAAAGAATATTAATCATACGGCCGTCATATTTTTAAAACCTTCTAGAAGGCCTTTAATATTGGCCTTCTAAGAGGCATTTTATGGACTTTTCAAAATGCCTTATTTTTAGACTCTCTAGAAGGGCTTCTTTTGCCAGCCTTCTTGAAGGGCTTTGGCTGCAGGCCTTTCATAAGGTCTTTGGTAAGAGGCCTTCAGGATGGGCATTGTCAGGGGGCCCACTACAAGGACTTTGGTGGGAGGTCTTCTAAATGGCCACTGGTCACAGTCCTTCTAGAATGCCTGCTAATAGAACCGAAAGCTAAATACCTTGATCACCAATCTCACCCTGTGTTAATTTTGTAGCAGTATAAAATGCAGCAAGCATGCCTTGAGCCTCCCTAAGAAGGCCATTAAGATTGCCTTGCGCACCTTTCTTTTCCCGCTGGGTAAAAGAAGTAATACAACAATTGTAGGATAATTCCAACGGCAGTCGATCCAATTTTTAACTCGGCCCCCTCCGATTTCGATAAAAGTTGGCACTCGGAATCTCCTAGTGTATACAAATTGTGTCTATGTTTGTATCTATGTCTATGTTTAGCTATGACAATTGAATACTAAAGACGTCGAGTGGTATTTACAGACTTCATCCGCCAGGTGGCGTCCGAGCAGCCTTTCCCTCATTCTCAAATTCCTCTCTCAATTATTTCTCTGTCAGTTTGTTTTGTTGTTGAATGTTTTGAAGTTGGAATATAATAAAATTAATGATGAAAATCTTTTTCTCTCTTTGCAGAGTAAATAAAAGTATCTATCCTCACTTATCAGAACGCTCTCTTTACAGTTTAGCCAGACAAAGCGCCATCTTCAGTATGCAGACATACTAAACGAATTGTCAAACTCCATGCGATGTCTATAGTATTCAATTTTCATTGTGTTTAGCCCAAATTTCTATTGTTCTTGTTTTACAGCGTCCGAAAGTTGGTCGAATCTCTACTTTTTTCTTGAAGGATACTGAATTCAACAGATATATCTTAAGAGCGCGTTGTCCGATTTCTAAGATTTTGGTGTCATTGTAACTGGTTAATTATTTTAAATAAATCGTGTCCTTGTCGAAGGACATTAGAAATCGAAAAAATTATTTTAAACATTCAATATCTCGAAATGCTCCTATTTTTTTCTTAATTTTTTTCACGATGGAAGAAGTTTTGGTTTAAACTATACAGATTTTTTCCTGTTTTCTTCCACGCATAGTTCAGGTTTTATATATGTAGGTATCGTATATAAACACAATGTAAATGCTTTCTTTTCTGTGAACGTAAAGGGACCGTGATAATAATAAAATCTGATTTACATTTTGCAAAGCTTTGATCCCTAAACGTAAACTTGGCTTGAAAGTGTCTTTAGTTAAAAGTAATTACAAAGCGGTAACTTTGGGACTATCGATAAAAAGGGAAGTTATTTATCATTTGACGTGAATATCTCTATATCAGCTATACGATTTGTTTGTCATTATATATGTAAATAATGACAATGTGCCTGACATATTTTATACAATTAAAATGCGGAAGTATTCGTGTGGAGAACGCTTTGTAGAGAGACCCCCTGGTTAATCTTATAAATTTATGAATACTATGGTATGCGTGGTAAAAAAGATTGCAAATCTATAAAGGTATGTCTTAAAATGTTTTCTATAAAATTACTGAAATATATCTTATTTCATATAGGTTGATGGCAAAAGAGTTCTAGTGCAAAAACGTCTAATATTAAGCAACTTCTGCAATTTACCCGTTCAATTTAAAAACATACACCCTCACATCAAAGCTGGATGTTCAAAATTCGCGTATCTAAGACCGAACAGTGGGTTCTATCTGATAGCAGTGGTACCCACTCCGTATGTGTATGAGTAATACATCAAAATGTAAAATTAAAAATGTCGGAATACACAATTTAGGTATTTGTAGAACTCCCTCAACCGATTGTTATATGGGAGAATGTAGTTACGTATTGTCCTGGCTTTGACAAACTTCGTCCTATATTGCAAAATTATTTTAATGAACGTAGTATAGAAAATGTAAATTATAATATATGGACAACAACGGATAGATCAGAGTTGTCAACAAAATTCGAACAAGTGGAGGAATTTATAGACAATATTATTAAAAGATTGCCCAAACTTTTGAAAAACACGTATATTACAAAGATGCAAAATTCGTACTTTACATTTACTAAACAAAATTTGAAGATTGGAGAATTGTTAGTGGTTTTAGACTTCGCCGAAAATTATTGTTTTATCCATCAAGACGAAATTCAATCCTATCATTGGCCAAAATCGCAAGCAACAATACATCCCTCTGCCATATACTACTGATCAAGAAGTTTAAAAATTTTATTGTTATTAGTGACATCATGAAGCATAACACTAATACCGTACAGTGTCTTTTAAAAAAGCTTATCACTTTTATAACAACAAATATATGCGCTCCAAAAAAATATTCTATTTTTCGGATGGATCCGCTGCGCAATAGAGGAATAGAAGCAAAATGTACCAACTCACAATGCTCGAAAGTCAGTTTAAGATAAAATCTGAATGGAATCTTTTCTCCACCTCACATGGGAAAAATTTTTGTGGTGTATACAACAGAAGATTGACCCCTTATCTACCCCTATTAATATGTTTAACTGGACAAACAAAATATAGAAAACGAACTTCATATACGTTTCGCAAGATGAAAATGATCTAGAAGAACAAACGTCAACAGTTAGTAGTGCTAAAATAAAACCCATCCCTGGAATGCAGTCAGTTCATCACGAGGAGCCAATGGGAAAGGTGTTCTCAAAACCCAATTGACAATAATTCTAACACCTATAATTTGTATTAGGAATAAACCTAAAAATATAAACTCAACAAGACCTGCAAATTTATTGTAAAGTCGATAAACAAATATAATGTGTCGTAAATTGTAAATAAGTGCCCGAATTATCGATATTCCACGAAGTTACACCTTTGTAATTCCTTCTAATCAATGATATTTTCAAGCCAGGTTTACTTTAGGGCTCAAAGTAGTTTCGGCTTTAGACTTTCCAAAATATAAATCAGATTTAATTATTACCACGGTCCCGTATACGTTCACATAACAAATAATAATTCCATTCGGCTCACATAGAAAGCATTTAGATTGTGTTTTTAAATACAAAACCTAAAATATGTGTGGAAGAAAACAGTAAAAATCTATATCTTTTAAACCAAAACTCCTTCCATCGTGAAATGTTAAGCAAGTGTAAAGGTTTAACAAAAAAATATGAAATATGAATATGGTTAAAATCATTTTTCGATTTCTAATGTCCTTCGACAGGGACACGATTTTTTTAAAATAATTAATTTTCAAGTACAAGACTGACCGTTACAATGACACCAAAATCTTTGATCTCTGTTTAATTCGGTAGTATTCAAGACAAAAGGAGAGATTTGAACAAATTTCGGACGCTGTAAAATAAGAACCATAGCGAATTTGGGCTAAACATAGACATCATACAAATTGTATACACTAAGTGCCAAATTTTATCGAAATCGGAGGGGGTGACGTTAAAAAGTGGGTCGACTGCCGTTAAAATTACCCTGTATCGTTTCATAAAAACAAAATTTTATTTTTTATATTCGTACAACAATAGTAAACTATTTTGTTATTTTTAAAATTGCACTACCCTGGCGTTTGATTCATGTATAACATTTGCACAATGCTCCCCAACAATATTACCTTTCTGACATTTAATTTGACTATTTTCTAGGGTTAGGTTAGCTTAAGGACGCGTGGCACATAACTATAGCTGGTTGTACCACTTCACGCGGAGAACGTCAGTTCTGTTTGACCATTTCTGGTTTTCAAGCTTTTGTAGAGACACTCTGTGTTACTGAAGAATTCGCATAAGGTGGATATAGTGATGGCTCAATTCTTGTTGTTGTTGTTGTAGCAGCTTGGAGACGCTGAGTTGATAATCCTTAAGTCTTTTTTTTCTATTACAGACTTCGTTCCGGCATATATCAGATTATCGCGGGAACCTTATGTTGTTTTCATCCACTCAATGTTGTCCGGTTGTAAATTAAAATTCGTCTGCTTATATCAGGGAATGGATGTTATTTGAGTGTTGCCGTTTCTATTCTCCACTAGAAGCGCAGCATATCTGTTAATAGTCGTCATGGTGTTATGTCTATTTTTAGGTTCCCTGTTGACTTGTGTGATCAGATGTTGTTGTAGTGCGCCGGTGAGTTATTTTTAGCTGCAGAAACTCGAATATGATGAAAACATGAAATGTTGATGTTAAATTTTTCCGGTGCCATGGCTGGGAGTTGAATCTTTTCTTTCTACTTGAGTATGTTTACATATTCGGAACATGATCTTTGATTTAGAACCTTAGGCGATAACAAAACATCTGAAGATTATATGGTGCATGCCGGCGACTAATTGGTTTGTATGTTTTTATATTTTATGCTCGTATGATCGAAGTATTTAATCGTAAAGTAATATGATGCGCGTCGATTTCATAATGCTATGATGAGTCATCGGATGAGTTATTGGAATGGTAACTTAAGGGGACAGTGGGTTATAACACCCCCGGACGAAGACCCTTGCCCGTGATCCAACGGAGCTAAGGGGAAGGACATGTTTACCGCTACATTTTCTTTATTCGATTTTGATCTGTACTTTACATATACATATATAGGTATAATGTTACAATTATTATGATTAGAGCTATTAGCATGGATACAGTGTAATTGGTTATTTTCTGTTTAAATTAAAGTTCTGATATAAATTCGGTGTTCTTAATATGATTATATTGTAATTCTTCTAGAGAATCATCTGTGTCGTTTATTATTTGGATGTTTCTATCGGGATTTGGGATAATTAACCAGTTTTGATACATTCTTTTATCATATCACTTATCTAATTTTACTTTACTATTTTCTATAGTTATCAAATGTTTTCCGGATAATTGTAGTGGGTACTTATTACATGTATGGTAACTATTTGATTTGTATTTATAGCAACTATAATATTAATGCTTATTTCAATAATTTCTGTTTTATTGTTCTTTATGTAATGACATTTCATTCTTATTTGTCTCCAGACCGACCACATCCAAAATGGTTACTAGATCCAGTGATAAATTTCGCACCGTAGAATCAGTTGGGCATGTATCACATACAATATCTGGAGCCAAACTGCCGTCAAACAGACAGATATTTCATGATGTGATAACTGTAATTTATAATGCTGCGACGCCTCTGACCACTGTTGGTGAGCTTGTGATTAATCGATCTACATATCAAAACTTTTGGGCGACCCCAAAATCACGGCTGGTACTGGAGAAAAGATGGCCAAAGTCGTTCATGATACACTCATCAAATACAGGTCAAAACACTGGATCGTGCATTTTGTTGCAGAACAAATTAGATCGAAAATTAATCAAGTTCCCATGTTCTCATCACATGATGGAGATAGTATTGAAACATGTGTTTGAGGTTAAACTTCGGCGACTTGTGGTCCTGAAGTGCCTATTTTTAATCGTTTTGCTGCCGTTTGGGTAAGTCTCGACCACAAATCGTTTAAAAACGGACTCGAAGATCCAACTGTACGCTCAAAAATAAGTAATGCTGACTGCGAAGTCATTAAGAAATTCTGCATTAAACAGCTAAATGAAACACAAATCCGAGCTGATTACAAGGAACTATTACAACTAACAATAATGTTTCTAGGTGGTGTCGGCGAAAACTTCCGAACAACTGGTCCAACATCCCACGCAAGGTTCATGGGAAAAGGCATTTATGCCTTAAAAATATACCTATTTCTAGAGCAGTTTGCATTGACAAAACGAGAGTCCAGTGGGAGTGGTTTACATGCAAAATACCATACGAGCACCAAATCAAGATATACACTTGTTGAAAGACAAGATGTGTCTGAAGCGGTTTTGAAGAAATGGAAAAATCATTTGTGGTATTTGGCCCTAGAATCAATGGCTTTGGCATTTTTCGATTCGGATGTTTCACTCGAAGAGAAACGAAAAATGGTTAGGCATCTGCAATCAACAGAGCCCGTCGTAAATCTGGAAAACGATCGAAAATTCTCCGACCCGAAACTATTGCTGTGTAATAATTTGAGCGATTTCGTCGCATACAAAACCAAACATTTTTTCGGTGCTTTTGGATTGAGTACTGAATTTTTAAAGCATGACCCATCCATTTGGGAAGATTATTAAGATACTCTCGATGTTTGTCGTAATCTGTTTGTTGTTAACGACACTGCTGAACGCGGTGTACAATTTATGAATGAATGAGACAGAATACTTACGAAAGACGAAGAACAAAATCAATTTATATTACAGTGCATTGAAGAATATCGTAGAAAATGTCCCTCACATAACAAGTCAGATCTAATATAATATTGAATTAATTGTATTTTTTGTTTTTTTCACCGATCTTAATATTTAAAAACTATTTATTAATTAATAATACAAAGAAATGTAATTTTAATTATTTAAACATACGATTTTTGAATAAAAAAAATATTTCCCCTATAAAGTGTGTTCTAAATTTTGAATGAACTTTGGGCAGACCCTAGGGTTATCCGATCGGCACAAAAATTTGTATGGAAGTCTTGTAGGCCAAATGGAAACTTTTTCGGTCCGGAAATCAAAGATCGCAGCAACTTTCACTTTTTGCATCATGTGCTATAAACGGCCTAATGTATCTGATTATTACTTTGGGTTATTAGATGATGTCCGTTCGCTTCCAAAGTCTGTAATTTCCCTTCGATTATTCATTGTCCCATAAAGGTATTTCAAACCGGTGCCAAATATGTCGATTAAACCTCGTCTGCCCCTCGTATGGTGAGGTATTCTACTTTTAAGTCGTGAATTGATGTGTTCAATTTGATGTGATAAATATAAATCATCAAGGTGTGAAACTTCCTCTTTTAGTTCGTCTAAGTAGATCGTATATTTTGTGGTGTTAAATACGTGAAGAATTTGTATATAGTTATCTATTAACATTCTTCCTCCAAGCTGTCTGATTGTACCTCGAACTTCTGCGCTACCACTGGGGATATCATCAAGAAAATCGCCAGTAAGGACTTCCAAAGACCTGAAAAGACATTTCCTTTTAATGAACTGGTCTTTGTGTTGCGATTATCTAATTTATATTTCTTTTTATCAATTTGTTTTGTGGTCAACCGTTTTACCTTGGTTTCTGTCTTATGAGGGATCTTCGTTCTGCCAACTTAGGATTGACATCCTTATTTCTGTACTTCAACATTTTCGCTTTTGTGTTTTTCTATTTCCTCATAAATTTTCTGCATTTGAATGTCTGAATTGTAAAAGTGTAAATCAATAGGTTTCTGTTTGGCAGAAAGGTGTAAGCTATTGTAATGCCTGCAAGGGTAGATCGTAGTTATAGGCTATATCATTGTTTTGTCCTCCCTAACATTCAATATTCTCATTTAAGCTGCTGTTCGATATCCGAATTACCGGTATTTCTATAAGGAGTCGTGAAATGATATTCAATATTATTGTCCTCAAGATATCCCATGAATACAGGATTAGAATAGGTCAGGTCATTATCCATACTTATCCTTTGGGGTTTCTTCATGATAAGGAACAATTTAGTTATGGTCTTCACAGCTTGTAAGGGTATTTTGTCGAGTACCTCTTCCATTGCCTCGTATTTTGTAAACATGTCTATCATGGTAATGTAAAATATTTGGTTGTTAAGAAACCATATATGCATATAAGGTCCATGTGGGGTTTCCGTCTTTTCAAATGGTAATTTCACCGGATGTCTTTCGATTTTGAAGATACACATAACGCAGTTGTTGATAGTCTTAACAATTTCTTTTTTTTTCCTCATATCTAACGTCCTGTAGTGACTTTGTAGTTAATATGACCTCAAATTGTCTCGTATTCAAAGGGGTTTCTTTTATGGTCCTATACCTTTCCTGAAGTTTCAGTAATATCTCCGTGTCTTCACAATATAATTCCGAAAGGTTATTCTCCATGGCTTCATTTAATATTCGCGATATCAAATATCCTTTCGGGTGTTTTTTTATTTTCACTAGACTTATTAATCACTATCTGGCTCTTATATTGTTGAAGGGGTCTTTCTGATATTTTAATAAAATTATGGCCGTTTTCCTCAGCACTATGAATTGTAGGTATTGGTGAAAGTGGTCTTTCGTTCGTGACATCTCCTACTACAAGTCTTCCATCCTCCTGTCTCAATTGGTCTTTGGTCAGTTTACGGCATTTCCTACAATGTTCGTACAAAGAAGTGACATGTCTATATACTTTACTACAAAGTTCACAGGGAAAATGATTTTGGTTCAAATGTTCTTCCAAATGTCTTCTAAGGAGATGTTGTTTCGCATAAATTTTATTACAGATTTCACATTTATGTTTTCCTTTAGCGGTAATTGCATTGACGTCTTTAATCCTCGAGAGAGCATCGGCTACTCTGTTCTCTTTTCCTTCTATGTACATATTTTATATTGTATGTATAA
This sequence comes from Eudasyphora cyanicolor, assembly GCA_963930755.1. Classification (NCBI taxonomy): domain Eukaryota; kingdom Metazoa; phylum Arthropoda; class Insecta; order Diptera; family Muscidae; genus Eudasyphora; species Eudasyphora cyanicolor. The sequence goes on from OZ005734.1 coordinate 142,579,138, forward strand.
TATTCCTATTCGTTCAACTTTATTTTCCAACGGATCAATTAGAAATGGGCTCTTTGAGAATCGCTAGCCATATCAGGGGTTTATGGTCAGTTTTCAATTCGAATTTTCTACCGTAAAGGTAATGTCGGAATTGCTTAACTGCCCAAACAATTGCATAATTACTAGCGTCTGTAGTGAGAGTGAAAATGTTTTCAAAGTCTGGGTACCGAAGTATCATATCAGACATCAATATCTGTCGAATGCCTTCACGTAATCGATACCCTCAGTATTAACCGTTGTACCTTTCTTCAATCTCATTGTCAATGGTTTCACAATCTTCGCGTAACTCGGGATGAATCTCCTATAATATCCCGTTAATCCTTTACAACTTTGCATCTCTTTGATGTTTTTTGGTATGAGGAACTCTTTTATGCATTTGACCTCGTTCGGATTAGGTTTGACCCCTTTCTCAGTCACAACATGTCCTAAAAACTCAGTCTCAAGGATACTTTCAAATTAGCCTCTTCTAAAGTCTTTAAAATCTTTCCCAAGTTATATATATGTTCCTGTAGTGATGTCGAGAATATCAATATGTCGTCCATATACACTAGACATATCTTGTTGGTATGATCCTTAAGAACATTATTCATCATTCGTTGGAAAGTTGCCGGAGCATTTTTCAAACCGAATGGCATCCTAACAAATTCAAAATGTCCATTTGCCGTAGAGAATGCCGTTTTCTGCCTATCTCTTGGGTCTACCTCAATCTGATCAAATCCAAAGTCGTGAAATAGTTGGCTCGGCCCAATTTGTCTAGAATATCGTCAATTATCGGGATAGGATATCTATCGTCTTTAGTAATAGCATTCAGTTTCCTGTAGTCTATCACAATCCTCCATTCCTTATTCCCTACTTTGTCTTCTTTCTTTGGGACTATCCAAATTGGAGAATTATACGGGGAAGAACTATCTTCTATCATTCCTTGTTCTAACATCTCAGACATCTGTCGATTCACTTCTTCAGAGTTTATTGCCGGGTATCTATATGATTTATTGTATATGGGACCGTTATCTCCAGTTTCTATCCTATGTTTCACCTCATTAGTGAAAGTAAGATCATCACCAGGGTGATAAAATGCATTTTCGTATCTATTGATCAATTTATGGAGTTCCAGTTTTTCTTCTGAATTTAAATGGTCTGTACGTAACTGATCTGTTATTCCTAAAATGTCAAAATGATGGAGCTTTTCTAGGTTATCAACTACTGTTTCCTCTTTTTCAGGATCTCCTTCAAAATATATCCTGAATTTCTGACCGTTAATGGCTATCTCATTCTGGCCATAATTTATTATCGCACTACTCTCTTGTAAAGTTTGGTTTCCTAAAATGCCGTCAAAATATTTGTGGAAATCATATATCCTAAACGTTGTATCCGTTTTCAGTGGAATTTGTATCGTGTTCTTCGGAAAATGTGCGTTGCGGTCAACCGTAATGATACCTGCCGCTGTCTTAATATGTATTGGGGATATATGCGTCTTTTATGTACTGGGGTGGACAATGGTCTTTACTCTATAGATTTTCTGTAGAACCAGTATCAATTTTTTTTCCTTGACTTTCCTCTACGCAGGATATAGGGAAGTCCGGTGACTTTTTCGAAGGAACTAACCGAAAAGTTTCTGCCTTTACCTGACCATTTGCCTGATAGTCATCTGTCCGATCACAATTATAATTATATTGATTGTCTTGGTAATAGTACTCGTTATTACATCCATTACTATCCTGGTAAACTTCATTACAATGGAGATTACTTATATCTAACTGATCATCGTACATAGTATCAGGGTTATTCTTACCGAATTTCTGTTTTTGGTGATGTGTCTGACGTCTGGATTGCTGGGATGCATCTACTTCCATCGGTTCTGGTTGTTGTTGCCTAAATGGTGTTTGTTGTTGTCTAAATGGTGGTTGTTGTTGTCTAAATGGTTGTTGTTGTTGCTTATGTTGCTGGAACGGTGGTCTTAAATTCGGTTGCGTTGTTCTGGGTTGCCAATATTGTTGTTGATGTTGCTGGAACTCCGGTCTAAAGTTCGGCTGCATTATTCTGGGTTGTTGTTGCGCCTGAGAATTTGTATGGGGCTTGTCCTGTTTTGGTTTTTCCTGGTTCATGAATCCAGCTGAACATAGTTCATGTAGGGCTTCTTCCATGGTTGATGGCTTTAGTGCGCATAGCACCGTCCTCATGTGTACGGGAAGACGTGTTATAAAAGTCTTCATCGCGGTCTGGTTATTGCTGTTTACTTCACCAGTCGATTTTCCTGTCCACACTTTTGGTTTAGTATCGCCAGTTTGTGTTGGATATAGTTATACAAATCCATGGTACTACCTTTGTATTGAGCTCCTCTCAACTCTTGGTACATTTGATCTGATGTCGAAAATCCTCCGAAATTGGTGTTTAGCATGGCTTTGATATCAGTCCATACCATCAAGTGAGGACGAACTTCCATCGCTCTTCTTGCTTTTCCAGTTAATTTTGACTTAACTATGTTCATGCACATTCGTTGTGCTTGCTCATTGTATAGCATCAATGTAGGGATTATGTCATCTACATTGGTAATGAAAGTCGACATGTCCTCCTTCTTCCCATCAAGTTCTCTTAGTTTTTCTATGTACGTTAGAGGGTTGATATCCAAGGTCCTTAGGGTGGCATCGTTCAATGCTGCACTCAAGGATGCATTACCCGGTTGAATGGGTGTACTCATTTTAATTGATTTTGTCCAAATGGTGTTGGTTTTATTCATATCGTTCAAAAATTTTGTTACGTTCACTATAAATTATTGTTTCTATAAATTTTTCTTAGTCACTGACTTGCGTACCATCAAAGAATGATGCACGTCTTTTGTTTTGTGTCCTTTTACGTACGACGATACGTTTCACGGATGTCCTTTTGCGTAGGACAATCGTTTCGCGTAGGTACGTTTCACGGATTACCATAAACGAAAGGGTAATCCTACCGACTGCGTCAGTTTTCTTTCTTCATTTGAAGAAAAAGTTTTAAAAATAGAAACTTATTTGGAAAAAGGTGGTGAGTGCTATACTCCACTTATTTCTTTTCCAAATTTACTTTCCTTTTTCGAATCCTAGTCCCGGCAATCCCTATCTCCGATAGGAATTAAAACACTTGCGTTAAGTTCTACAATCGAAATAGAACTGAACTTATAATACAATATTTTTTTTCTACTTGAGAATGTTTACATTTTCGGAACATGATCTTTGATTTTGAACTTTGGGCGATAACAAAACATCTGAAGATTATGTGGTGCATGCCGGCGATTAATTGGTTTGTATGTTTTTATATTTTATGCTCGTATGATCGAAGTATTTAATCGTAAAGTAATATGATGCGTGTCGAGTTCATAATGCTATGATGAGTCATCGGATGAGTCATTGGAATGGTAACTTAGGGGGACAGTGGGTTATAACAGTACCCCTCCTTGAGGTGTTTCCCTGGTTACCATCTTCGTGATAGATTGATGATTTTGTTGTTCAGCATTGAATCAATCCAATCAACTAGTATAGGAGGTTTGTCCACATCCATTAAGGAGTTATGTATTGATTCCAACCCACCTTTCTATCTAATCTATCTAAGCCCTTTGGATAATTTCTGTGGGGAGCCATTAAGGATAAATGTCACGCAAATCATCAAGAGATAATGGAAGCGTTGAAACATGAAATCGATGTTGCGACGCGAGACTATCTTAAACGTAAAGAAAAATTAGGTTGATCGCGCTGGCCATCAACAAGGCCATTATGGCACTTACTAACAAGGCCATTATGGCACTTACTAACAAGGCCATTATGGCACTTACTAACAAGGCCATTATAACAAGGCCATTATGGCACTTACTAACAAGGCCATTATGGCACTTACTAAAAAGGCCATTATGGCACTTACTAAAAGGGCCATTATGGCACTTACTAAAAAGGCCATTATGGCACTTACTAACAAGGCCATTATGGCACTTACTAACAAGGCCATTATGGCACTTACTAAAAAGGCCATTATGGCACTTTCTAACAAGGTCATTATAACAAGGCCATTATGGCACTTATTAACAAGGCCATTATTAAATGACAAGGTTCAACCTTTCCAATCTTTATATATAAAATCCTTTGTAAGTTTGTTAGTAACGCATGATCTCTGAAACTATATTCCACATTAGGTTCAGTTCGGTGTCATCTGTGTTTTAGAATTATTTATTTCCAGAGCGATTTAATTGAAATTTAAAATGTATGTGTGGTTTGTCTTGATAATAGATTGTAACAAGTAGATGGCGCTGTAGTGGACTTATGTCCAAAATAATTTTTTTGCTGATTTTTTTCTGAAACTCGGATTATATGCATTTTTTAATGAAAAACAAACCAATACATGCCGAAAAGAAAGGACATGACAACGTCTGCTGGGGTCAGCTAGTAAACACAGAAATTTGAAAATAATTACCAGTACTGTTTTATAGCCGATTCAAATTTTAAATGGCCCACCCGTACCTGAGTCCATCCCTAATATGCTTAATTGCCGAGCCAGTCGTGGTAGTCATATGAATGATATTGTGTTTCATTATTAAATGACAAAGTTCAACCTTTTGAATAAAACCAGAAATTTGGAAAAATTAACAGTACTTATTTTTTTATAGCCGATTCAAATTTTAAATGACCCACCAGTACCTGTGTGCATCACTAAAATTCTCAATTGCCGAGCCAGTCGTGGTAGTCATATGAATGATATTGTGTCCTATTATTAAATGACAAAGTTCAACCTATCCAATAAAACCAGATTTTTTTAAAAAAATATTAGTACTTATTTTATAGCCGATTCAAATTTAAAATGTTAAATGGCCAACCCTTTTTATCCCGGATATCCTTGATTACCCTCAATATAACCCACCACGTCATGAAGAGCCTAATGATGTACCTGATATAAACGTTAATCAGTTATCCAAAGATTTCAGTAAAACCGATGAGAGACTGATTGGTCTGTAGTCTTTAGGCATTGAGTGACTTGTTCTTCCCGCTTTGGGGATGAAAACTACTTCATTGCATTTGGAAGGAATAAAATTCCTCAGTAGGCACTCTCTAAAAATCCTCAAAAGTAAGTATATCGCTGTTGACCCTGCTTTTTTAGAATGGCCTACTGAGATAGCAGTATCGAGTGACTCATTTGGCGGGTTTCTCCTTTAGCAGATAGACTGATGAGAGAAGAATGGGTGAGTGTGTATATTATCTAACCTCACCGTCGTCAGGTCTCCATTGCTGTAATTATACTGAAGGATTATGTTTAGACCCTTTTTAGTTACAAAACATGTTCTCACCTTGTTCTATGAAGGAGGAGAATATGTGATGACATTTTTATAGTTCAAACCAGTTACCTTATTCCTTCCGTAAAGGGTTCCTGAATTAGAACAATGTCTACTGTAGAGTTTGAGAGGGTGAGAAGAAGTTCTTTCGTGCAGATAATTCTGCATTACCCTTAGCTTACTTGAACTAGTTCTGCTTTTCCGTTTGGAGCAGGAAGTGACAGATCTAAGCTTGTCCCTCTCTCTCGTATATATTTTTCTATTTATCTGTCGATCGTTTCTAAGTCGGCGTTATTACAATTAATTATTTTATGTTTATTGATTGCAAAAAAAACTTGTGTTTGTTTTCAAGAATATTAGCAAAAACAAAATGAATAATGCACATGCATATACACACATTCATACATATAAAAGTGACATTTCAAAAAGTCAATTTGACTTTAGTAAAAAGCGTTGAAATATGATTATGTGGAATTTTTCATGCTGAAAACACATAGTACACACCTTTAGTAGAAAAAACACAAGATGTCGTTAGTCCAATATTTTATACAAAAGTACATAGATGAACGAGACATTGTGGCATTCTCCATTCTCTCTCCAAAAATTGGCATTACGCAGAAATTTAAGAAAAAGAATCAGTAGGATTAAAACTGATGAAAATTAATTTGTATGTACTAGAAATTAACACTACATATTATGGTATGCTCCATCTATCTATCACACTAGCAATTTTTTCCAGGAAAGTGTCAAAGTTTCGTGAGAGGGGCAGAGAGCTCTTTCCGCCTGCCTCTCTCTCCGACAAACTTTGACACTTGCTTGGATAAAATTGCAGAGTGTGAATATGAACTTAGTGGAAATACCAAAGATATGGGCCCTTATTCATAAAAATTTAATGAAGGTTTGAAGAACGCTTTAACACTGCTAAAGCGTTCCTCAAACCTTTAACTTTTTATGAATAAGGCCCCATGGGCATGGAATACTATAATAATAAAATATAATATATATAATATATATATATATATATATATATATATATATATATAATAAAATAATAAGATACAACAATAAATTGTTCACAAATTCCAAGAGATGTCGTAGCACGTTGTTAAAAATGGAAAATAGATGTCGATAGGTACCTTTTCTGTGTCTCCCTGTTAACCAGAGTTGCCGCTGAACAATCTTATATTTCACCAAAGACAAAAATACTAAAGATACGGCAGATGGTTTGCACACAATATACCGAAGATGGCGTTGTTTCATTGGGGCCCAATCTTTTACTCGAGAAACAGATGTGGTTAATGCATAAGGGTCTAATCTTTTTTTAAAGAACGGCTGGACTAAGGAATTTCCCACTTAATTATTTCTCCAGGACTTTATATTATTAAGAAATGGAAGTAAAAGAACAAATATCTTTAAAACTGCTGAAAATTAATTCGTATTTTATTAGAAATGAACAATGTACTGTACACATGTGTTCCAAGAAAACCCAAGCTCCATCTATGAGGTTAAAATTATCCACATCGGGTAATTTGATTTGCCTCATCTTTAGTATTTTTGTATTTGATTTCACGCCCAAAATGATCTCGGAAACTGCCCAAATTAATTGGAACATTTTATGTAAAATAAAAGGCCCACTGCATTTAAATGATTTTCTGAATCTAATAATTTCTTAATTATATATCAGTGAAGTATTTTTAATTTTTGTGATAAAATTATCTATTTCAGAAACTTCAACGTATCTAAAAATCTAATGTCCACGAAAGCAGAAGAAACGGACGGCAAAAAAACTCGCAAGCAAACGATTAGATAACCCAACTAACTTATCAATTAAGAAGTAGATAACCAAACTGGCCCCTTACAAATGAATCAAATAGGAAAATTGGGTGCCTGTCGACCCAACTGGTCGTCTAAGGAGTAGCACATATTGATCAGCAAGTATTCAAAAATATTTAATTTTGTATTATGCCAGCGCGCCAGAGATTCTTCTTAGAATATTTACTTTTTTTGAAGAGTAGATTAATTTTTGAGATTTGCGTTTTTGTGATTGTTTGGAATTATCTAAAGGCATATTTAACATTATTAATGGCTGGCGAGTTTTTTTGCCGTCCGTTTCTTCTGCTTCCTTGGACATTAGATTTTTAGTTACGTTAAAGTTTCTGAAATAGATAATTTTGTCACAAAAATTAAAAATAGTTCACTGAAATATAATTAAGAAATTATTAGATTCAGAAAATCATTTAAATGCAGTAAATGCATTTTACATAAAATGTTCCAATTAATTCGGGCAGTTTCCGAGTTCATTTTGGGCGTGAAATCAAAGACAAAAATACTAAAGATGAGGCAAATCAAATTACCCGATGTGGATAATTTTAACCTCATAGATGGAGCTTGGGTTTTCTTGGAACACATGTGTACAGTACATTGTTCATTTCTAATAAAATACGAATTAATTTTCAGCAGTTTTAAAGATATTTGTTCTTTTACTTCCATTTCTTAATAATATAAAGTCCTGGAGAAATAATTAAGTGGGAAATTCCTTAGTCCAGCCGTTCTTTAAAAAAAGATTAGACCCTTATGCATTAACCACATCTGTTTCTCGAGTAAAAGATTGGGCCCCAATGAAACAACGCCATCTTCGGTATATTGTGTGCAAACCATCTGCCGTATCTTTAGTATTTTTGTCTTTGGTGAAATATAAGATTGTTCAGCGGCAACTCTGGTTAACAGGGAGACACAGAAAAAGCACCTATGGACATCTATTTACCATTTTTAATAACGTGCTGCGACATCTCTTGGAAATTGTGAATAATTTACTGTTGTATCTTATGGTGTTTTCTTTTCTAATGGTGTTTTCTTTTGTGCCCAAAAATGCTACATTTTTTATGCCTTTCGCCCCAAAAATGCCTTTTTGTCTTCGATTGTAAAATAAATGCTGCACTGTGAAAGGGTTTCGTTTTCTTTTGTGAAAAATGTCGCACTTGCACGGGGCAAAAATGCAACATTTCAGCCATGTATTTAATCGAAGGGGTTGACGATGCCCTACAAAGCAGATGTTTTTTCGGCGTCGAGCGAATAGCCTAAATAACCGCGTGTGTCCGTGCGTGCTTTTTTATAATGCTTTATTTAGGCGGCGCCGTGGAGTATTCGTTGTTTTTAGTTTACTTTTAGTGAGTTAAAAGGCTAGCTTTTTGCATTTTTGTTATCGATTCTGACCATAAAAAATGCAGCAGTACAAGAGGGTGTAGGCGACATTATTAAAATGCTGCTCTCTGACAGGGCAACATCTTTTTTTAGAAAAGAAAACACCATAAAAAAAGATGTTGCCCTGTCAGAGAGCAGCATAGTAATTATGTCGCCTACGCCCTCCTGTACTGCTGCATTTTACCTGCGTGAAGATACCGACGTCGGTAACTTTCGATAACTTCCGATAACTCGAAATAACAGGGTGACCCAAAGTGACTGAACATAATGTCAAATAACAAAATGTATGTGTGTACGTATCAGCTGTTTTGGTCGATTGACAGAAAAAGTTTCCGACGTCGGTGGATGACAGATGTGAAATTGTAATTTTTTTCAGAAAATATGAGAAAATAAATTGTTTGAGTGTAAAAGGAATATAAGGAATAAAAGACAACATTGCAATGATCATTTTCGTATCCCAAATGCCCTTAATATATGTAATCCCACCATGTAAATTGTAGATTTACTCTTTGTCCACTGGTGGAGAGGAACAAAATCAAGTCTGGTGGCCAATGGGTAAAGGTATATATTCCTATTTTTATACCACAGAAAGAGGACACCAATACGAACATTTTCATGTCTGGAGTGTATCCAGAATCACTTTTTAACTTCCCGAAAGTAACAGATTTCGATTTAGCCACTGGTGGTCAGGACACAAAAGTTGTCCTGGAAGCCAATAGGTAAAGGTATATATTCCTATTTTTATACCACTGAAAGAGGACACCAATACGGACATTTTCGTGTCTCCAGTGTTTCAGGAATCACTTTTTAACTTCCCGAAAGGTACAGATTTCGATTTGCCACTGGTGGTCAGGACACAAAAGTCGTCCTGGAAGCCAATAGGTAAAGGTATATATTCCTATTTTTATACCACTGAAAGAGGACACCAATACAGACATTTTCGTGTCTCCAGTGTTTCAAGAATCACTTTTTAACTTCCCAAAAGTTACAGATTTCGATTTGGCCACTGGGGGTCAGGACACAAAAGTCGTCCTGGAAGCCAATTGATAAAGGTATATATTCCTATTTTTATACCGCTGAAAGAGGACACCAATACGGACATTTTCGTGTCTCCAGTGTTTCAAAAATCACTTTTTAACTTCCCGAAAGGTACAGATTTCGATTTGCCACTGGTGGTCCGGACACAAAAGTCGTCCTGGAAGCCAATTGATAAAGGTATATATTCCTATTTTTATACCACTGAAAGAGGACACCAATACGGACATTTTCACGTTTCTAGTGTTTCCAGAATCACTTTTTAACTTCCCGAAAGGTACAGATTTCGATTTGCCACTGGTGGTCAGGCCACAAAAGTCGTCCTGGAAGCAAATAGGTAAAGGTATATATTCCTATTTTTATACCACTGAAAGAGGACACCAATACGGACATTTTCGTGTCTCCAGTGTTTCACGAATCACTTTTTAACTTCCCAAAAGTTACAGATTTCGATTTGGCCACTGGGGGTCGGGATACAAAAGTCGTCCTGGAAGCCAATTGATAAAGGTATATATTCCTATTTTTATACCGCTGAAAGAGGACACCAATACGGACATTTTCGTGTCTCCAGTGATTCAAGAATCACTTTATAACTACCCGAAAGGTACAGATTTCGATGTAGCCACAGGTGGTCAGGACACAAAAGTCGTCCTGGAAGCCAATTGATAAAGGTATTTTTATACCACTGAAAGAGGACACCAATACGAACATTTTCATGTTTCTAGTGTTTCCAGAATCACTTTTTAACTTCCCGAAAGTTAAAGATTTCGATTTGCCCACTGGTGGTCAGGACACAAAAGTCGTCCTGGAAGCCAATAGGTAAAGGTATATATTCCTATTTTTATACCACAGAAAGAGGACACCAATACGAACATTTTCATGTCTGGAGTGTATCCAGAATCACTTTTTAACTTCCCGAAAGTTACACTCAAGAGGTTGTAACATTTGTTGAGGTACCAGATAGAGGTTGCAACATTTGTTGAGGTACCAGATAGAGGTTGCAACATTTGTTGAGGTACCAGATAGAGGTTGCAACATTTGTTGAGGTACCATATGACATGATGTGGTGACATTATTTGTTGGAAACGAAATCAACATTTTTTTAGAATGTACAAGTGTACATTCTAAAAAAATGTTGATTTAAATAATTTAAAGTTAAATTATGTTTGGTTCTGAACTCAGCTTTTTGACGGTGCAACCAAAGACACAAATCCTAAAGATGCGGCAGATGGTTTGCATACAATATACCTCAGATTGCGCTGTTTCATTGGGCCTCAACCAAAGATATAAATACCAAGATACAACAATAAATAGTTCACAATTTCCAAGAGATGTCGTCGGCACGTTGTTAAAAATGGGAAATAGATGTCGATAGACACTTTTTCTGTGTATCCATTTTAACCAGAGTTGCCGCTAGACAATTTTATATTTCACGCCCAAAATTATCTCAGAAACTCCCCAAATCAATTAAAACCGCTGCATATGAATGATTTTCTGATCAAATTTTCATTTCTGTGAAGTATTTTTAATTTTTGTAATAAAATTACCTATTTCAGAAATTTCAACGTAACTAAAAGTCTAATATGTCCAAGGAAGCAGAAGAAAAGGACGGCAACAAAAACTTTTGGAAGAGAATCCTGATGAAGGAAAGCAAAAAACCGTTAGAAAATGGAACGAAATAAAAGCAACCGCAAATGATAGAACATCCCGGAAGATGTTTTTATAGGCCCCATGCTATCCATGAGTTAGGCGAAGAGATGAAAGAAGAGAGAAGAAGAAGATGAACAATATATTTGTCTATTTTTGTATAATTTATGTTAATTTGTATTGGGTTGCGGTCCTTTTAAACAATTTGGAATATTTCTAATATACCATTAGCAAGATCCTTCCTTTACAACAAAAATCGATTTGTTTGTAAAACATAGGAATTCCAAAGTGTGAGGTTTTTCGCGGATTTTCAGACCGATTTTCCCGAATTTTTTGTAATTTGTAAAATTATAAAAAATTAAATATTAATCGATAAGCCCAAAAAATTCATACAATGTTCGCGGAAAACTGTTTTTGCGTGTGACAGTTCATTCATATTCGTTCGTAACTGACAGTTTTTGACATATTGGCCTGAAGACATATCTTAATCTATAGTTTTTGGTGCAAACTGGCCAAATAATTATTTTTCTGTCTACAAACTTTTTTCATTTTACATATGCAAATACATTTAATTTTCTCCAGTAAAATGTTCAAATTTGATAATCGGCAACACCAAATATTTGAATTCATGTGTAATGGCAAAGATATGAATACCAAGATACAACGGTATCCATTCACAACGAATTCTTCACAACTAGTTCATAGATGGCGTTCTGCTGGCATAAATAAACAACAGGGTAGCCATTACACATGAATTCAAATATTTGGTGTTGCCGGCTATCAAATTTGAACATTTTACTGGAGAAAATGAAATGTATGTGCATATGTAAAATGAAAAAAGTTTGCAGACAGAAAAATAATGTTTTGTAGAAAAGTCGATGTTTTTGATATGCATGGAATGTTTTAAACATTATATATGTTTGACTAAATTTTATCTACGTTTTATTTTAAAATTAATAAATTAATGATGGTCCACTGCCCATTGGGAGCAGTAGCAATAATATTAAAAGAATCCTATAATCCGTCAGTGTTTTTAATTTTATTTTTTGGACCTTTAGATAATTCCAAACAATCGGAAAACGCTAATCTCAAAAAAGAAGCTATTCTTAAAAAAAAGTGTAAATATTCTACCGGTTTTTTGTTTTCCTTCATCAGGCTTCTCTTCCAAAAGTTTGCCGTCCATTTCTTCTGCTTCCTTGGACATATCGTCGCTTGGATGACCAACCGACGTAACTGACCATTTTTCAGAAATTGAGTTAAGGCCGCCATTCGATTTGTCTAGTCAAAGTACTACGTGTGTATACATTTTGTGCATATATATATTACCGTTTTCTCAAAAAACGGTAAATGATTTTAGACGTAACTCACACAATGCCAAAAAAATTTTTCACCAAGAGACGTAAGTTCAATACGTCACTTAATATTTCGTTTTTCCGAAATGTTTGTTCATTATTGCAAAATGTTATGGAGTACTTGCTGGACCCAGCCGACTCGTTGCCCATTTTTGGACCGATTGCGTTCGAAACGGGATCACGGTCCAGTCCCAATCATCAGATAACGACAGTAGCAATCTCGATAATCCATTCGTAGGTAGGAACAGTAGGAATCACTAAGAAAATAATAAAATGCGCGGGGCCACGCCTCCTCAATAAATAACTAATATAGCCTATGTCACCCGCTAGGATAATCTAAAGATTACAGTATTTATCCCTTTTCCGTTATGTGCCTCTAAATGCCATTAAACTACAGCTGTACACCATTTAATCGTTTTTGCATCACAGTGCCACTATAAGTATGTATTAAGAGAAAAACATACTGTATATTCCAAAAGCTAAATTCGTACCCTTAGCCCTACTCTACCATATTTAACCCTTTTTGCCATATCGTACCATATTTTACCATTTTTGCACTACGGTACCATATTTAACCCTTTTTGCCACACTGTGTCATATTTAACACATTTTTGACCCGCTGCACAAATTTAATTTTTTTTGGTAATTGCTACCCTGTTGTTTATTTACGCCTACTGCACGCCATCTATGAACTAGTTGTGAGGAATTCGTTGTGAATGGATACTGTTGTATCTTGGTATTTATATCTGGTCCAATTTCCGTAGTCCGTGGTCCAATGGAACTACGGAAATTGGACCAGTACAAACCCACATTCGTGATATGTCCCTTACGAATAAGGACCGGACCTCAGATTGACTTTTGACAAACAGCCGGTAACGTTAACATGACCAAAACCAAAGATATAAATACCAAGATACAACAATATATTTTTCACAATTTCCAAGAGATGTCGTTGCACGTTGTTAAAGATGTAAAATAGATGTCGATAGGCACCTTTTCTGTGTATCCATTTTAACCAGAGTTGACGCTAGACAATTTTATATTTCACGCCCAAAATTATCTCAGAAACTCCCCAAATTATTTGGAATATTTTATGTAAAATAATTTTAGTATTTTCAACCGCTGCATTTGAATGATTTTCTGATCAGATTTTCATTTCAGTGAAAAATTTTTAATTTTTGTAATAAAATTACACATTTCAGAAATTTCAACGTCTAATATGTCCAAGGAAGCAGAAGAAATGGACGGCAAACTTTTGGAAGAGAAGCCTGATGAAGGAAAACAAAAAACCGGTAGAATATTAGAATATTTACTCTTTTTTGAAGAATAGCTTCTTTTTTGAGATTAGCGTTTTCCGATTGTTTACAATTATCTAAAGGTCCAACAAATAAAATTAAAAACACTGACGGATTATAGGATTGTTTTAATATTATTGCTACTGCTCCCAATGGGCAGTGGAGCACCATTTGAAAAATGTATTACTTTAAAATAAAACGTATTTAGTCAAACATATATAATGTTTAAAACATTCCATGCATATCAAAAACATCGACTTTTCTACAAAACATTATTTTTCTGTCTGCAAACTTTTTTCATTTTACATATGCACATACATTTCATTTTCTCCAGTAAAATGTTCAAATTTGATAGTCGGCAACACCAAATATTTGAATTCATGTGTAATGGCTATCCTGTTGTTTATTTATGCCAGCAGAACGCCATCTATGAACTAGTTGTGAAGAATTCGTTGTGAATGGATACCGTTGTATCTTGGTATTCATATCTTTGCCAAAACCCTTTCACCAAAGACATAAATACAAAGATACAACGAATTCTTCACAACTAGTTTGTAGATGGCGCTCTGAAGGTTGCATCTAGTTTGCAGATGGCGTCAATAACCGATAGGGTAGCCATTTACACATTAATTCAAATATTTGGTGTTGCCGAATTTCAAATTTTGGAGAAAATGAAATGTGTAAAATGACAAAAAATTTGTATACAGAAAAATAATGTTTTGTAGAAAGGTCGACGTTTTTGATTTGTATGAAATGTTTTAAATATTATATATGTTTGACATGTTGTGACCTTTTATTTGAAAATTAATACATTTTTCGAATGGTGGTTCACTGCTCATTGGGAGCAGTAGCAATAATCAATAATTGCAATACCCGTTGCGTTTCGCGGGTTGCATTTCAATACCGTAATGCAAACATCTGATGAAAAACTCCGATTAAAACAAACCAATGCACTTTTAAAAGCCAGGGCGCATACTATTTTGGAGTTATCTTGATGACCGACACATCAATTTGAAAGTAATAAACTTTGATTATTTGGCTATTAAGCCAACTCGTTGTTTTACTCGAGAAACATATGTCAGCCGCATACGGCACACTTCCAAATATAAAATAATTGAAATAAAAAATTAATTATTTTGTTTTCTTTTATTTATGTCCCGCCATCCTGAGGGGGCCTTAAACATTTAAAATGCAACTAAAAATTTTTAAAATAGAAGGGAATTCTATATTTAAAATTAATTGCCAATACTTTTCTTTATTATTTTTTCCACACGTTTGTTTCAATACATTCATTATAATGTACATTACACGTTTGTTTCAATACATACATTATAATGTACATTATAATGTATGTATTGAAACAAACGTGTGGAAAAAATAATAAAGAAAAGTATTGGCAATTAATTTTAAATATAGAATTCCTTTCTATTTTAAAAATTTTTAGTTGCATTTTAAATGTTTAAGGCCCCCTCAGGATGGCGGGACATAAATAAAAGAAAACAAAATAATTAATTTTTTATTTCAATTATTTTATATTTGGAAGTGTGCCGTATGCGGCTGACATATGTTTCTCGAGTAAAACAACGACAATCGAAGGTATAGACACCTTATCGCAGTTGACTTTTAAAGTAACAACAAAGCTTCGATGGCTACCTACCTCACTCGCATACAAACGTACGGGAAATTGACTTTTCCCCCATCTTGTGTAAAAATGTGCGAATACCCTTCGATTGTCTTTGCAAAGACAAGAACACATAATGATGCTCACTATATCCATCAGATGTCGTTGATATATTTTTCAGTCGAGAAAACAAAGACACAAGATGTCGTTGATCCATTCAAAAATAATAAATAGTAAGATATGTCATCCCGGAGCGAGTAAGTTGTCAGTTACGAACGAATAGAAATTTCAACGAGTAGGACTTCAAAGAGTGAGTTTTTCCGCGGATTTCGGGCCGATTTTCCCGGATTTTTTGTAATAGTCACAATTAAAGAAATAATATCAATCGATTAGTGCAAAAAAGTCCAAACTATGTTCGCGGAAACCTGTTTTGTCGTGTGTGACATTTCATTCCTATTCGTTCGTAACTGATAGATTTTGAAGTTTCGTCCGGACGGAACATCTGTATAATTTAAGGTCTGTGGATCCATTATTTTGTACAGAAGTAAATGTAGAGTAAAATGTAATAAAATAAATAAATAATAAATAAATAAAACGTCACTTTTCGAAAACTAGCATTACTCAGAAATAGAATAGTGGCATTAAAATTGATGCTAATAAATTCTTATTTTCTAGAAGTTAGCCTAATTAATTAATTAATGCATCAGTAAAGTCCATCTTTTAGGTTCTTGTCTTTGGAAAGTTAGTCGAAAAATGCCAGTTAGTGGAAAAGTTGTTCCTTGCAAACTGCTAATAATAGGCATGTTGTCGTTACAAGCTAGCGATTTTTGTTTAGCACTTTGTTGACTGACTTCCACTAACTGGCTCATAAGAAGAAGTGGCGGATGTCCACTATCTGATAGCAAAGGTGTCATAAGTTGCGAAGAAAGAACAGTTGCGAAACAGACAACAAATTCGTGAATAAAACATATATTTACTATTCTATGTTAAATTTTTTACACTTTTATATTAAAATAATTTTCCATTTTTTGTGCTTCTTCCCGTTAATTCACAATAATTGACAACAATCTCTCCAAAAATGGAGGCAACACCATACTTCATTAATGGTGATTTCGTTTCTGAAAAATAATGTCACCACGTCATGTTGCAACATTTTAAAAATTCCCCCGCACCCTCTGCTAATTTCGCAATTAGCATGCGCACAATCGAACAAAAATAATGCATTTTAAAAATTCCCCCGGCACCCTCTGCTAATTTCGCAATTAGCATGCGCACAATCGAACAAAAATAATGCAGTGAGTACATTACTACTACCTACATTACTGCGCAGCCATCTGGTAGTGTATTTTAAAATGTACGCTTTCAATTAGGTTTGGTTCTGAACTCTGCTTTACACAAAATAGGATGAGGATATATAAACAGGTTCAAAAGAAGAGTAGTTGCTCCTATGAAAAAGGATATAAAAATAGGCATTAAAGCGTAATAAGACTAATGGTGTTTTCATTTCTAAAAAAAGATGTTGCACTGTCAGAGAGCAGCATTTTAATAAAGTCGCCTACACCCTCTTGTACTGCTGCATTTTTTATGGTCAGAATCGATAACAAAAATGCAAAAAAACTAGGCTTTTAACTCACTAAAAGTAGACTAAAACAAAGAATACTCCACGGCGCCGCCTAAATAAAGCATCTGACCAAACTTCATTATAAAAAAGCACGCACGGACACACGCGCTTATTTAGGCTATTCGCTCGACGTAGGACAGCGTCCACCCCTTCGATTAAATACAGGGCTGAAATGTTGCATTTTTGCCCCGTGCAAGTGCGACATTTTTCACAAAAGAAAACGAAACCCTTTCACAGTGCAGCATTTATTTTACAATCGAAGACAAAAAGGCATTTTTGGGGCGAAATGCATAAAAAATTTAACATTTTTTGGCGCAAAAGAAAACACCATAAGAAGCGAGGGACAATCTATAAATCCATTAATTAACTAATAAATAAACAAAACCGAGCATTTAGACCTACGGGTTTTAAGCGTTTCTAGATGTATCCTACATCTGGCTTCATAAGTGAGATGAGGTGATCCAAATGGGACAGATACCAAAGCAAACTTTACAAATATCTTTTGTGGGTTCCAAATTATGGTCCCATATTCTAATTTAGATCTCACAAACGTTACATAAATAATTTACGTGCATATGGATCAGTAAATTCTTTACTATTCCTCTTTACAAAAGCAAGCATAGAATAAGAGGTCCCATCCGATTTGACTTTTTGGTGACTTGGAAATCGCAAACACAATTTAATTGTACATGAAACCATTCATACGAGTAACGAATATGACGATCTTAGTGCGACGGCACTGCGGACGGAAATTAAAAAACATGTAATGTTTACGCAATATCGGGTTTGCCTTCAAAAACAAAAAACTTAAGTTTTTAGGTTCAAATTTCTAGGTTTTATTGGCAACAAAGTAAGGGTACGTTAGGTTAGTATGTACAAAGTAATTCAATAAGTAAGTAACAATTGTAGGTAATTAAATAGTAAATGTTGCATCAATTGTGTGTGAGTGTCTTAAACTTATTTTTTTATTTTATTTTACAATTCTTTTTGTATGGGGGGTTAATGGATGGGGGTTAATTTTGCCACTCCGTTTGTAACACTTCTAAATATTGACCTTCGATCCCATAAAGTATATATATTCTTAATCGTCGTAAAATTCTAAGGAGATTTAGCCCTGTCCGTCTGTTGTAATCACGCTACAGTGGGCAATATCTGTCCATTTTTTCATAACACCTTAGGGGATTAACGGATTGACAAATTATCTGTAATTCCTTAATTTCATAGTAATAGTTTACCGGTCGCTATCACTTCAGAAAAATGGCCGAAGTGTCGCCACCCCACTGTAAAAAGGGGCCATTTTTGTAAAAAAAAATTTACTGCTTATATATTTAATACGAGTACATAAAATACTAAATACTTGAAATGTTGTGCTGTGTAATTCATTTATAGTACCTAGAGTCTAGTGAAGAGTGAGCATTACTTGCACGCCCCTTTTGGTACCTCCCACACAAATGGACCATTTTGCCCCGTGCACACAAATACAGTGTAATGCCCCTTTTTTATGGTCACTTTTGGTACCACCCACACAAATGGACCCTTTTGAACCAAAAATTAACTGCATAAATCTTTAATAATAGTGCTTATAAACACTTGAACTTTTGTGCACTGTAATGCTTTGATAGTATATACAGTCCAGTGAAAAGTGGCGTTATAGACACGCCCTTTCGGTACCTCCCATAACAATGGACAATTTTGCCCCAAAATGTAATTGTTAATTTATCCTTTAATTCCAGTGCACACAAATACTTGAAATTGTGTACAGTGTAATAGAGTCCAGAGGAAATTGTGCGTTATTGACACACCACTTTTGGTACTCCCCACACAAATGGACTCTTTTGCACCCAAAGTTCGCAGCTTATGACTTTAATACCAGCACGTACCTTAAAGTTTTTAAAAGCAATTTAAAATGATTATAATTTAATTAGAACAAAGAATAAAAAAGTTACGAATATATTTTGGGACTGAAGGTGAGGGGAAGTCGGTATACCCGACCAAACTTTCATACTTGTTAGGTTTTAGAGTTATAACAATATAATTGGGTTATGTTTTGTAACTCAATTAGTGATTTCAAACGGGAAATCCTGATCCCGAAAATCCCGGGAAATACCGATCCCGAAAAATCCCGAATCCCTCGATTTTTAAAATGAATCCCGGGATATTTTAATCGTATAAAATATTAAGTGAAAGATAGATAATCTCTGTAGAAAATGTAAACTAAAGAAGCAAATTGTTACCATCAAAAAAGATTGACATAATCCGGTGAAAAAATTAGAAATTTGGAGAAGAATTACAAAATATATCATAAATGTAATTATAAATAAGTACACTTAAAACAAGAACACAAATAGAGCTTGTTTCGCACAAACGAAAATCATTCATTGTATTCTATTCTTTAAAATTTATGAAAAAATCCTAATATAAAATCTGATATGGATCGACAAATCGATTTGGTCCCATAAAAACGGAATTAGTCAAACTAATTTTGCAAGTTGAAAATATTTTTCGTGCTTTTATGAAAGAAAGATATAATAATTGAGACGACGAACTGAAATTGGACTAAAATTATTTCATAGCTAAAATGTTGTGAAATATTTTAGTAAAAGTTATTATTTTTTAACAAATGTTAATGTATGCATTAGCTGTTTTTATCCTTATTTAAATTAATTAAAATTAAATTAAAACTGAACTAAATGTTTGTTTTCCATTTCGAAATATCACATTATTAAGAAAGAAAAATTACCGATTTATCCCGAAAATACCGGGATATCGGACAATTTCGGGATCCCGAAAAAATCCCGGGATTTGCAATTTAAAAATCCCGAATCCCGGGATTTGTGAAAACCAATCCCGTTTGACATCTCTAAACTCAATGTTTTTACTTCAATGTTTTTTCTATTATCGCTTACATTCTCAGAACAGATGCGCGATGCTGTCACCGAACTTTTAGCCAAAGGATTGTCGTGCCCGACAATCTTGAACTTTATATTGCCGTGTGTCTTCAACACGTTCTATGCACCATTTTGTCATGGAACTTGCCTTGCAAAAGGTCGTGAATGAAGTTTTCCCATATGTTGTCATTGAAGAAAACTAAGTGATTTATGTCCTGCATGACATTATCATTGGCGCTAATGCCATCAAACGTTGTTTTGTGTGGGTCTTTTTGAAGACTTTTCATTTTTGAAGACTTTTCATAAACTCTTACCTATCGCCTCCCAAAATTGGAAGATGGTGTAATAGGTAGTGAACGAAAGGAGGAGAATGACCCACTACCAAATACTGAGGGGGTGCCACCAGATAGGATAGACTCCCAAAAGAAACATTTACTGGAAGGACAATGATTGAGGTCATCCAGATAAACCTCCACCGGAGCGAGACAGCATCCAACGCTCTGATAGACATCATAAATAAAGGCAGGGTTCATATTGCTTTGATCCAGGAACCATGGACAACTAGCAACAAGGTTACTGGATTAAACCATGTGAACTATAACCTTTTCTACACTAACACAGGTACTCGTCCAAGGACTTGTATTCTGTGCCATAAAAACTTATGTTTTATTTTCTCTCCAGAGTTGTCAACATCGGACGAAACGGTGCTGAGGCAAGGTAATGGAAATATGTACCTGGCGTCAATATATCTGCCATTCGATGCGCCGACATAGCCACCTACGTCGGAATTACAACGTCTGGTGAGGGAATCCAAACACACAAGTAATGAGTTATTAGCTGGATGTGACGCCAACTCCCATCATATCGCTTGGGGTTGTACTAACACCAATAAAAGGGGACCTCATAACTCTTAACATAGGAAACACTGCAATCATTGTTTAGGTTTAGGTTAGGGTGGCAGCCGTATTTTTTTACAAGCTCACATAGACCAGTTTAGGTCCCTAGTGTTACCACAGGCTGAAATGCCCCTCATCGAAACCAACCTGTTTGATATATAAATTTATCGATAGTACGAATATCAGTACTGGAAAGATCTGTTAGGATGCCTAAAAAGGCCGACCCCAGTATGTCCAGTCGTCGTTTACTCAAAGCGGGACAGTCGCAAAGCAAGTGCTCAATGCTCTCCACTTCTTCCTTATCTCCACAGCTTCGGCAGAAGTCATTGGAGTCAATACCCAATCTTTTGGCGTGTTCGCCGATCAAGCAGTGTCCCGTCAGAACCTGTACTAACGTAGACAATCGTTTCCTCTCTAGTGCGAGGAGATATTTTGACCTTCTCAGGTCATACCTTGGCCAGATTTGTCTAGCTACCCTACAGGTGCCGATTTCTGTCCATCTTTCGTTGGACTGCCTGATTGCCTCTTGCCTAAGCCAAAGCTTGCACAGAATTTGTAATGTCGTCCCTTTCCTAGCAAGTTCATCGGCTTTGCAGTTCCCCGGGATATCCCTATGCCCAGGCAACCATAAATGACAACGCCAGTGTTGGTTACTATGTTGTGACTCAGCCACTTGGCGACTTCCCATATTGCCATTATTTCGGCTTGATAGACACTGCAGGTATCTGGTAGTCTGTGAGCTATATCCAGACTAAGTTCTTCACAGTGTACTCCGAAGCCATCCTTTTCATCAAGCTTCGAACCATCCGTGTAAAAGTGTAGATGGTTTCTATTACCTTGTATTCTGCCGACCCATTCATCTCTGGCGGGAATCATAGTGATGTAATTTCTCTCGAAGGTGCACACAGTTGGAATATAGTCCACTCGGTCGGTTACCATAGCACTACACTTTGATATCCTCATGTGACCATAGTTCTTGTACCTCCATATTGATAGGCAGTTTAATCTTATTGCCGCTTTGGTTGCAACTTCTCTCGCCACAATATTAATCGGCAGTATATGGAGTAGGGCTTGTAGAGACTCGGTCGTTGTAGTCCTTAAGGCTCCGCTTATGCTCAGGCAGGCAGTTCTCTGACTAACAAAGGTTAGTAGGTTGGTGATGGTTAGTTTGTCAGTTGCCGTCCACCATACCACACACCCGTATAACAGTACTGGACGAACTACTGCTATATATATCCAGTGGACGATTTTAGGAGAGAGTCCCCACCGCGACCCTACAGCCTTTTTGCAGGAATATAAGGCGACGTTGGCCTTCGTTCACACGTTCCAATGCGTTAAGTCTAAATAACATTTTCCTATCTAGAATTATTCCTAAAAATGTTGCACTTTCAGAAAAGACTAGATCTGTTCCATTTATCCGAGGTGGAGGGTCCACATGTGGGACATTATTCATCCTAGTAAAGAGAACCAATTCTGTCTTGTTGGGGTTAACGCCCAAACCGCTGCTTCTGGCCCATCTAGACAACTTGTTCAGAGCCACCTGTAGGATGTTTCTGAGGACGTTTACGAATTTGACACTCACTGCGATTGGCACGTCGTCCGCATATGCCACGACCTTGCAGCCACAACGTTCTAGATCTAGCAGGATTTCATTCACCGCTAGGTTCCAAATTAGTGGAGACAGTACTTCTCCTTTCGGGGTCCCTCTGTTTACAAACCTTGTTAGAGTTGTGGACCCTAGACATGCTGTTATGCGTCTTCTGGTGAGCAGACTAGATCTAGCAGGATTTCATTCACCGCTAGGTTCCAAATTAGTGGAGACAGTACTTCTCCTTTCGGGGTCCCTCTGTTTACAAACCTTGTTAGAGTTGTGGACCCTAGACATGCTGTTATGCGTCTTCTGGTGAGCAGACTTTGGATTAGTCTAATCAAACTAGTGTTAACTTTTAGATGTGAGAGTGCCGCAATTACCGCATCTGGGTGAATGTTGTTAAAAGCCCCTTCTATGTCAAGAAATGCCACCATGGTGAATTCCTTGAAATGCAGGGCCGATTCGATAGTGCTCACAAGTTCGTGCAGGGCTGATTCTGTAGACTTGCCCTTATTGTAAGCATTTTGGTTCCCCGACAGGAGTTTTGTATCCAGGTTTTCCCTAATGAAATGATCTAAAAGTCTTTCCAGACCTTTCAATAGGAAGGAGGATAGACTAATTGGTCTGAAGTCTTTTGGCCTAGTGTGTGATATCTTTCCCGCTTTGGTATCGCTCCATCGATTCGGGACGTATGAAAGCCTGATACAGCCTACATAAATTTTCTCCAGCCAGGGGATAATGTACTTTAACATTTTCTGTATTTCTGCTGGAGTGATGCCATCTGGTGACTTGAAGGGCTCAAAGCTATTAATAGCCCACCTTATTCTGGATCTCTCAGTCAAGAAGCTAGCGACGCTCGCAGTCCACTCGCACTCTTGTTAGTCCTGCTGATCATCGGGTTCTGTTACAGAGTTCCCCGGGAAATGTGTGTCGAGCAGTACATTGAGCGACTGCTCGCTGTTTTTGGTCCAGTTATTTGGCTCATCCTGTAAATATCCCACTGTACAGGGTGAAGTAGATAATATCTTCCTCAGCCTAGCGGTGTCGGAGACCTATTCCACTTCACCACAGAAGGTATACCAAGAGCGCTTTGCGTCTTTCTATGGATCTTGAGTTGCTCTTTATAGGCATCCCAATCATTAGCGACCCCAGTAGATGTACCCTTATTGAATAGCTTGTTGCAGGTCTTTTTCATAGCCGTTAGCTCAGAAGTCCACCATTGGGGTTTAATTTTACCCTTGTACCTTGTTTTTGGACAGGCTTCTTCAAGGGATCTATTGAATGATATGGTGATATGATCGACCAGATTATCCAGACCGGCTTTGTCATTCGGTTTGTACAGAAGTTTAGAGTTGAGGACTTTGTTGAAATTCTTCTCATACAGTGAAGAATTTCCTTACATTTCTGTGGACGGCAGGTTTAGGCGCTTTTTCCGCGAGTTTGAACTCAATGTAATGGTGATCTGAGAATGAGTGGTCGTCCAGTACATTCCACCAAACGCAAACGTTACGTCGAGTACTTCTTGTCTGTCTTTAATTGTAAAGGTCGGTTTATTACCTATGTTACAAATACTAAGGTTGGTAGTTAGAATAACGTCAAGAAGCGAATCACCCCTATTGTTTATATCCGTACTACCCCAGATAGTATGATGAGCGTTCGTGTCTGCGCCAATAATCAGCTCGAGCTCGTCGGACGTTGCTTCTTCTACTACTTCCCTGAATAGAGCAGTCGGTACTACAGATTCATAAGGCAAGTAGCTGGAGACCACCCAATATATGCGATTACCAATCTCCAGGCTAGCAGCTGTTTGGTCTTTACCACTTAAATTAGACAGGAGAAAGATACTTAGATCTTTCCTGGCCAAAATGCAGGTTCTTGGAGTGCCTTCACAGTTGGCCACAAGCAGTTTAATGTTGGATGTCCTAATACCGCACAACCTTCATCCCATCCCCTGTATCAGGACGATGTCTACTGCGCTTGTGGACAGGCGCAGCAATAGAGCCGCTGAGGCTGCTTTAGCGTGGTGGAGGTTAATCTGTAGAATTATTACCATCATTGGTAATTGACAGATTAACATCCACCCTGACAAGGGTGTTATCGAACTCTTCGTCCGTGTCGTCGAGAAGCATGTCCCCGCCAGATGCGTCAAAGAGTCCGGAGATTCCCCTCAGCCTCTCTGTGCCGAAGTAGAGCTTTTGTCCTCAGAGAAGGACGTTACAGATCTTCTGTTAGAGCTGGACTCACCGTCTGCAGTGGGAGCTATATCCTGCTTGTATATCTTGTATACCATTTTTGGTGTGGTCGGCTTTGGCCAAGACCAACGGACTGACAGTCGGACGATTGGGGAACCGCGCTCCATCGGAACACGAAGGCATCCCCGTCAAGAGAATTTATTTTTATTTTGTCTGTATTAGACCGTAATAGGTACTACGATGTAGGACTTACGGACTTTGTACAGATTTTTGCTATTGCGTAATAGGTACTGGTAACTATCCGCTATGTGATAAACACGTCCGTTCACTGCGAATGATCAGCAACGAGTTCGCTTTGTTAACAAAATTAGGGAAGAAGTATTAGATATAACGATATGTTCAGAATGAGATGAGATTCATGAGTGGAGGGTTTCGGATGAACACTCCTATTCAGACCACCGTTATATAAGGTTTAAAATTGCACGGTCACCGCCAAACCCCATAAGTTTCCGTAATAAGGCTAAGACCGACTGGACTAAATTCGGAAATCTACTTAGAAATCGATTGGGGCAGCCTACACGCGTTTATCTATGTGCAGAAGACATTGATATCAATGTTAAGAAGATTACCGAGGCTCTTGTAAAATCATTCGAAGATAGTTGCCCACTTCGAGAAAGGAAATCTGCCTTTGAGAAACCCTGGATGACAGGATAAATTCTCTCGATTGAAAAAGATGTCCGCAGACTTTACAACAGAGCTCGACGTAAAAAACAATCAATATATGGGACGACTACCACAGAAGACTCAAAGAATACAATAAAATCGTTAGATCGGCGAAACGTAACTCCTGGAGGCTTTTCTGTAAACAGGTAGACAGCGTTAACAGCATGTCTAAAATGAAAAAGTTCCTCTCAAAAACTCATGTCCAAACCGAAACACTGGTGGATGAAACGGGTAAACGGATGGAAACTATAGAGGATACCGTAAGGTTCTTGATGAAAACTCATTTTCCGACTGGTAATGCTGGACCAATAGAGGAACAGTTACAGAATGAAAATTTATTGCATCAAGTACCTATTACGGATATAACAGATGGTATGGTTAAACAAGCGATAAAAAGTTTCTCTCCCTTTAAGGCTGCGGGACCGGATGGAATATTTCCAGCACTTCTGCAGATTGAGGTGGATCTGGTATCAACTCATCTAGCTGGAGTGTTCACTGCATGCCTAACCCATTCGTATACCCCAAAAAACTGGCAGGAATCAAGGGTGGTCTTCATACCGAAGCCTGACAAGGCGAGTTATACGACCCCAAAGGCTTATCGACCCATTAGCCTTACTTCTTTCCTGTTAAAAACAATGGAGCGAATAATTGATAACATGGTCAAAGGTAAAATAGCGGATGACAGGCTAAAATCAAACAACACGCCTATGTCAAAGTAAGATCAGTGGAAACAGCTCTGCATGAGGTAGTGCACCACATAGAAGAGTCCTTCAGTAAAGAAATGTATACACTTGCTGTTTGCATAGACATTGAGGGCGCATTTAACAATGTACAGACCGATAAACTTATCCAGTCCTTAGACGAGTTTCAGGTTGACCGGGCGCTGGATCAACAATATGCTAAGGAATAGGTGGATTATTTGTGGGTCATATGACGTAAAAATTAGAGACAAGGTAAATCGTGGTATACCTCATGGGGCATTTTTTCGCCTCTTCTATGGGTTACGACGATACACAGTCTCCTAAAAGCCCTCACCAATGAAGGACTTAAACCAGTCTGTTATGCAGACGACGTTGTAATACTTCTAAGGAGCTTTCATCCAAATTTATTATGCAGAAGAGCTGAAGAGGCACTTAACATAGCATATAACTGGGCACAACCAAGGGGATTAAATGTTAACCCAGACAAAACAGAAATGTGTCTATTTACAAGGAAAAAGAAGATCCCCGTTTTACCCCGCCTCAAGTCCTGAATAAGACAATTGCTATAACTAAAAAGGTAAAATACTTGGGAGTAATCTTGGATCAGAAACTGTACTGGAAAGATCATCTTGAAGAAAGAGTTACAACGGCACACAGATGTTGGTCGTGGTGCAGAAGAGCTATAGGTTTAAAATGGGGACTACGTCCAAATATGACTCACTGGCTTTACATGAGCGTGATTAGACCAATAATCACCTACGCCTGTGTAGTGTGGTGGACATCAATGGACAAGAAGTGCAATGTAATACCTTTGCAAAAAAATCAACGTACAATGTGATGTTTAGGCATTTAGAACTGCACCACAAAAGCGTTGGAGACTATACTGCACATCCAACAAATAGACATCCGTATAAAGTATGAGGCAGCCCTCACAGCAAGACGTCTACAAGTAATAGGTGAATGGATAAATCGAGACCACAAGTCGTACCATCAGAAGATTTTAGAATATCTAGTTGGTCACATTCAAACGCCAGAAATCTCGGACCGCATTCCTGAAGTGCGGCTTACAGCTACCTGTGATACGTTTGTGCCAGACAGACGCTCCTGGGAAAATGGAAATTTGGCCCATGTGCCAGTGGGAACCAGCTGCTACACGGATGGGTCCAAGCGATGAGGAAGGACGGGTCTGGGACTTTTTATTGATGAACCAGAAGTCGAACTTCACTTCCGCCTCCCTGACCATAACACGGTATTTCAAGCAGAAGTTCGAGCAATCACGGAGTGTGTGAACTGGCTCAGTAACACGACAAAGCTATGCCAACATCTTCACAGATAGCCAAATGGCGATTAAAGCAACAACATCGGAAAGGGTCAAATCCAGAACTGTGTTGGACTGTAAAAGAACGATAAATGATTACTCAGTCAATTGCGTATTTGCTGGGTACCAGGACACAACGTAGTGATTGGAAATGAACCTTTCGAAAAATGAGTAGAAGCACTGGGCAGTGATGGCTCATAAAACTGTGTGGAATAGCGCAACAGTAGGAGCAACTGCAAAGATACTGTGGGGTGACCCAAATGAAAAGAAAACAAGAAGTCTTCTGAAACTAAACAAGATCGATATTAGTAAGATGATGAGTGTTCTAACGGGACACTCAAGCTTACAAGCACATCTTCATCGCATAGGACTAGCAGGAAACGACGAATGCAGGGCATGCAGAGAAAACATCGAAACGATGGAACATTTTCTGTGTCACTGCCCGGCTTTGACACATGCAAGATCCCAACATTTCGGGTCCGACACATTACCAGACTTGACTCATCTCAGAGAATATGACTGGAAGATACTGAGAAAATTCGTGTCTAGTACCGATTTTCTGTAACTCGTAAGAAATAAAAAATCATAAATAAGGAGCGCACAACAGGCCGAACCACTGGCTTAAGTGTATGTCCATGGACATGAGATGTTTAAACGTCTCCTCTCTTCAACCTAACCTACCTATCTTTTTTGATAAATTCTGCGACTCCCACTCTGCGACTTACTGGATTAAACCATGTGAACTATAACCTTTTCTACACTAACACAGGTACTCGTCCAAGGACTTGTATTCTGTGCCATAAAAACTTATGTTTTATTTTCTCTCCAGAGTTGTCAACATCGGACGCAACGGTGCTGAGGCAAGGTAATGGAAATATGTACCTGGCGTCAATATATCTGCCATTCGATGCGCCGACATAGCCACCTACGTCGGAATTACAACGTCTGGTGAGGGAATCCAAACACACAAGTAATGAGTTATTAGCTGGATGTGACGCCAACTCCCATCATATCGCTTGGGGTTGTACTAACACCAATAAAAGGGGACCTCATAACTCTTAACATAGGAAACACTGCAATCATTGTTTAGGTTTAGGTTAGGGTGGCAGCCGTATTTTTTTACAAGCTCACATAGACCAGTTTAGGTCCCTAGTGTTACCACGGGCTGAAATGCCCCTCATCGAAACCAACCTGTTTGATATATAAATTTATCGATAGTACGAATATCAGTACTGGAAAGATCTGTTAGGATGCCTAAAAAGGCCGACCCCAGTATGTCCAGTCGTCGTTTACTCAAAGCGGGACAGTCGCAAAGCAAGTGCTCAATGCTCTCCACTTCTTCCTTATCTCCACAGCTTCGGCAGAAGTCATTGGAGTCAATACCCAATCTTTTGGCGTGTTCGCCGATCAAGCAGTGTCCCGTCAGAACCTGTACTAACGTAGACAATCGTTTCCTCTCTAGTGCGAGGAGATATTTTGACCTTCTCAGGTCATACCTTGGCCAGATTTGTCTAGCTACCCTGCAGGTGCCGATTTCTGTCCATCTTTCGTTGGACTGCCTGATTGCCTCTTGCCTAAGCCAAAGCTTGCACAGAATTTGTAATGTCGTCCCTTTCCTAGCAAGTTCATCGGCTTTGCAGTTTCCCGGGATATCCCTATGCCCAGGCAACCATAAATGACAACGCCAGTGTTGGTTACTATGTTGTGACTCAGCCACTTGGCGACTTCCCATATTGCCATTATTTCGGCTTGATAGACACTGCAGGTATCTGGTAGTCTGTGAGCTATATCCAGACTAAGTTCTTCACAGTGTACTCCGAAGCCATCCTTTTCATCAAGCTTCGAACCATCCGTGTAAAAGTGGAGATGGTTTCTATTACCTTGTATTCTGCCGACCCATTCATCTCTGGCGGGAATCATAGTGATGTAATTTCTCTCGAAGGTGCACACAGTTGGAATATAGTCCACTCGGTCGGTTACCATAGCACTACACTTTGATATCCTCATGTGACCATAGTTCTTGTACCTCCATATTGATAGGCAGTTTAATCTTATTGCCGCTTTGGTTGCAACTTCTCTCGCCACAATATTAATCGGCAGTATATGGAGTAGGGCTTGTAGAGACTCGGTCGTTGTAGTCCTTAAGGCTCCGCTTATGCTCAGGCAGGCCGTTCTCTGACTAACAAAGGTTAGTAGGTTGGTGATGGTTAGTTTGTCAGTTGCCGTCCACCATACCACACACCCGTATAACAGTACTGGACGAACTTCTGCTATATATATCCAGTGGACGATTTTAGGAGAGAGTCCCCACCGCGACCCTACAGCCTTTTTGCAGGAATATAAGGCGACGTTGGCCTTCGTTCACACGTTCCAATGCGTTAAGGCTAAATAACATTTTCCTATCTAGAATTATTCCTACAAATGTTGCACTTTCAGAAAAGACTAGATCTGTTCCATTTATCCGAGGTGGAGGGTCCACATGTGGGACATTATTCATCCTAGTAAAGAGAACCAATTCTGTCTTGTTGGGGTTAACGCCCAAACCGCTGCTTCTGGCCCATCTAGACAACTTGTTCAGAGCCACCTGTAGGATGTTTCTGAGGACGTTTACGAATTTGACACTCACTGCGATTGGCACGTCGTCCGCATATGCCACGACCTTGCAGCCACAACGTTCTAGATCTAGCAGGATTTCATTCACCGCTAGGTTCCAAATTAGTGGAGACAGTACTTCTCCTTTCGGGGTCCCTCTGTTTACAAACCTTGTTAGAGTTGTGGACCCTAGACATGCTGTTATGCGTCTTCTGGTGAGCAGACTTTGGATTAGTCTAATCAAACTAGTGTTAACTTTTAGATGTGAGAGTGCCGCAATTACCGCATCTGAGTGAATGTTGTTAAAAGCCCCTTCTATGTCAAGAAATGCCACCATGGTGAATTCCTTGAAATGCAGGGCCGATTCGATAGTGCTCACAAGTTCGTGCAGGGCTGATTCTGTAGACTTGCCCTTATTGTAAGCATTTTGGTTCCCCGACAGGAGTTTTGTATCCAGGTTTTCCCTAATGAAATGATCTAAAAGTCTTTCCAGACCTTTCAATAGGAAGGAGGATAGACTAATTGGTCTGAAGTCTTTTGGCCTAGTGTGTGATATCTTTCCCGCTTTGGTATCGCTCCATCGATTCGGGACGTATGAAAGCCTGATACAGCCTACATAAATTTTCTCCAGCCAGGGGATAATGTACTTTAACATTTTCTGCATTTCTGCTGGAGTGATGCCATCTGGTGACTTGAAGGGCTCAAAGCTATTAATAGCCCACCTTATTCTGGATCTCTCAGTCAAGAAGCTAGCGACGCTCGCAGTCCACTCGCACTCTTGTTGGTCCTGCTGATCATCGGGTTCTGTTACAGAGTTCCCCGGGAAATGTGTGTCGAGCAGTACATTGAGCGACTGCTCGCTGTTTTTGGTCCAGTTATTTGGCTCATCCTGTAAATATCCCACTGTACAGGGTGAAGTAGATAATATCTTCCTCAGCCTAGCGGTGTCGGAGACCTATTCCACTTCACCACAGAAGGTATACCAAGAGCGCTTTGCGTCTTTCTATGGATCTTGAGTTGCTCTTTATAGGCATCCCAATCATTAGCGACCCCAGTAGATTTACCCTTATTGAATAGCTTGTTGCAGGTCTTTTTCATAGCCGTTAGCTCAGAAGTCCACCATTGGGGTTTAATTTTACCCTTGTACCTTGTTTTTGGACAGGCTTCTTCAAGGGATCTATTGAATGATATGGTGATATGATCGACCAGATTATCCAGACCGGCTTTGTCATTCGGTTTGTACAGAAGTTTAGAGTTGAGGACTTTGTTGAAATTCTTCTCATACAGTGAAGAATTTCCTTACATTTCTGTGGACGGCAGGTTTAGGCGCTTTTTCCGCGAGTTTGAACTCAATGTAATGGTGATCTGAGAATGAGTGGTCGTCCAGTACATTCCACCAAACGCAAACGTTACGTCGAGTACTTCTTGTATGTCTTTAATTGTAAAGGTCGGTTTATTACCTATGTTACAAATACTAAGGTTGGTAGTTAGAATAACGTCAAGAAGCGAATCACCCCTATTGTTTATATCCGTACTACCCCAGATAGTATGATGAGCGTTCGTGTCTGCGCCAATAATCAGCTCGAGCTCGTCGGACGTTGCTTCTTCTACTACTTCCCTGAATAGAGCAGTCGGTACTACAGATTCATAAGGCAAGTAGCTGGAGACCACCCAATATATGCGATTACCAATCTCCAGGCTAGCAGCTGTTTGGTCTTTACCACTTAAATTAGACAGGAGAAAGATACTTAGATCTTTCCTGGCCAAAATGCAGGTTCTTGGAGTGCCTTCACAGTTGGCCACAAGCAGTTTAAAGTTGGATGTCCTAATACCGCACAACCTTCATCCCATCCCCTGTATCAGGACGATGTCTACTGCGCTTGTGGACAGGCGCAGCAATAGAGCCGCTGAGGCTGCTTTAGAGTGGTGGAGGTTAATCTGTAGAATTATTACCATCATTGGTAATTGACAGATTAACATCCACCCTGACAAGGGTGTTATCGAACTCTTCGTCCGTATCGTCGAGAAGCATGTCCCCGCCAGATGCGTCAAAGAGTCCGGAGATTCCCCTCAGCCTCTCTGTGCCGAAGTAGAGCTTTTGTCCTCAGAGAAGGACGTTACAGATCTTCTGTTAGAGCTGGACTCACCGTCTGCAGTGGGAGCTATATCCTGCTTGTATATCTTGTATACCATTTTTGGTGTGGTCGGCTTTGGCCAAGACCAACGGACTGACAGTCGGACGATTGGGGAACCGCGCTCCATCGGAACACGAAGGCATCCCCGTCAAGAGAATTTATTTTTATTTTGTCTGTATTAGACCGTAATAGGTACTACGATGTAGGACTTACGGACTTTGTACAGATTTTTGCTATTGCGTAATAGGTACTGGTAACTATCCGCTATGTGATAAAAACGTCCGTTCACTGCGAATGATCAGCAACGAGTTCACTTTGTTAACAAAATTAGGGAAGAAGTATTAGATATAACGATATGTTCAGAAAATCTTATTGACCACCACTCCTATTCAGACCACCGTTATATAAGGTTTAAAATTGCACGGTCACCGCCAAACCCCATAAGTTTCCGTAATAAGGCTAAGACCGACTGGACTAAATTCGGAAATCTACTTAGAAATCGATTGGGGCAGCCTACACGCGTTTATCTATGTGCAGAAGACATTGATATCAATGTTAAGAAGATTACCGAGGCTCTTGTAAAATCATTCGAAGATAGTTGCCCACTTCGAGAAAGGAAATCTGCCTTTGAGAAACCCTGGATGACAGGATAAATTCTCTCGATTGAAAAAGATGTCCGCAGACTTTACAACAGAGCTCGACGTAAAAAACAATCAATATATGGGACGACTACCACAGAAGACTCAAAGAATACAATAAAATCGTTAGATCGGCGAAACGTAACTCCTGGAGGCTTTTCTGTAAACAGGTAGACAGCGTTAACAGCATGTCTAAAATGAAAAAGTTCCTCTCAAAAACTCATGTCCAAACCGAAACACTGGTGGATGAAGCGGGTAAACGGATGGAAACTATAGAGGATACCGTAAGGTTCTTGATGAAAACTCATTTTCCGACTGGTAATGCTGGACCAATAGAGGAACAGTTACAGAATGAAAATGTATTGCATCAAGTGCCTATTACGGATATAACAGATGGTATGGTTAAAGAAGCGATAAAAAGTTTCTCTCCCTTTAAGGCTGCGGGACCGGATGGAATATTTCCAGCACTTCTGCAGATTGAGGTGGATCTGGTATCAACTCATCTAGCTGGAGTGGTCACTGCATGCCTAACCCATTCGTATACCCCAAAAAACTGGCAGGAATCAAGGGTGGTCTTCATACCGAAGCCTGGCAAGGCGAGTTATACGACCCCAAAGGCTTATCGACCCATTAGCCTTACTTCTTTCCTGTTAAAAACAATGGAGCGAATAATTGATAACATGGTCAAAGGTAAAATAGCGGATGACAGGCTAAAATCAAACAACACGCCTATGTCAAAGTAAGATCAGTGGAAACAGCTCTGCATGAGGTAGTGCACCACATAGAAGAGTCCTTCAGTAAAGAAATGTATACACTTGCTGTTTGCATAGACATTGAGGGCGCATTTAACAATGTACAGACCGATAAACTTATCCAGTCGTTAGACGAGTTTCAGGTTGACCGGGCGCTGAAAAACTGGATCAACAATATGCTAAGGAATAGGTGGATTATTTGTGGGTCATATGACGTAAAAATTAGAGACAAGGTAAATCGTGGTATACCTCATGGGGCATTTTTTCGCCTCTTCTATGGGTTACGACGATACACAGTCTCCTAAAAGCCCTCACCAATGAAGGACTTAAACCAGTCTGTTATGCAGACGACGTTGTAATACTTCTAAGGAGCTTTCATCCAAATTTATTATGCAGAAGAGCTGAAGAGGCACTTAACATAGCATATAACTGGGTACAACCAAGGGGATTAAATGTTAACCCAGACAAAACAGAAATGTGTCTATTTACAAGGAAAAAGAAGATCCCCGTTTTACCCCGCCTCAAGTCCTGAATAAGACAATTGCTATAACTAAAAAGGTAAAATACTTGGGAGTAATCTTGGATCAGAAACTGTACTGGAAAGATCATCTTGAAGAAAGAGTTACAAAGGCACACAGATGTTGGTCGTGGTGCAGAAGAGCTATAGGTTTAAAATGGGGACTACGTCCAAATATGACTCACTGGCTTTACGCCTGTGTAGTGTGGTGGACATCAATGGACAAGAAGTGCAATGTAATACCTTTGCAAAAAAATCTACGTACAATGTGATGTCTAGGCATTTAGAAATGCACCACAAAAGCGTTGGAGACTATACTGCACATCCAACAAATAGACATCCGTATAAAGTATGAGGCAGCCCTCACAGCAAGACGTCTACAAGTAATAGGTGAATGGATAAATCGAGACCACAAGTCGTACCATCAGAAGATTTTAGAATATCTAGTTGGTCACATTCAAACGCCAGAAATCTCGGACCGCATTCCTGAAGTGCGGCTTACAGCTACCTGTGATACGTTTGTGCCAGACAGACGCTCCTGGGAAAATGGAAATTTGGCCCATGTGCCAGTGGGAACCAGCTGCTACACGGATGGGTCCAAGCGAGGAGGAAGGACGGGTCTGGGACTTTTTATTGATGAACCAGAAGTCGAACTTCACTTCCGCCTCCCTGACCATAACACGGTATTTCAAGCAGAAGTTCGAGCAATCACGGAGTGTGTGAACTGGCTCAGTAACACAACAAAGCTATGCCAACATCTTCACAGATAGCCAAATGGCGATTAAAGCAACAACATCGGAAAGGGTCAAATCCAGAACTGTGTTGGACTGTAAAAGAACGATAAATGATTACTCAGTCAATTGCGTATTTGCTGGGTACCAGGACACAACGGAGTGATTGGAAATGAACCTTTCGAAAAATGAGTAGAAGCACTGGGCAGTGATGGCTCATAAAACTGTGTGGAATAGCGCAACAGTAGGAGCAACTGCAAAGATACTGTGGGGTGACCCAAATGAAAAGAAAACAAGAAGTCTTCTGAAACTAAACAAGATCGATATTAGTAAGATGATGAGTGTTCTAACGGGACACTCAAGCTTACAAGCACATCTTCATCGCATAGGACTAGCAGGAAACGACGAATGCAGGGCATGCAGAGAAAACATCGAAACGATGGAACATTTTCTGTGTCACTGCCCGGCTTTGACACATGCAAGATCCCAACATTTCGGGTCCGACACATTACCAGACTTGACTCATCTCAGAGAATATGACTGGAAGATACTGAGAAAATTCGTGTCTAGTACCGATTTTCTGTAACTCGTAAGAAATAAAAAATCATAAATAAGGAGCGCACAACAGGCCGAACCACTGGCTTAAGTGTATGTCCATGGACATGAGATGTTTAAACGTCTCCTCTCTCCAACCTAACCTACCTATCTTTTTTGATCAATTCTGCGACTCCCACTCTGCGACTTACTGGATTAAACCATGTGAACTATAACCTTTTCTACACTAACACAGGTACTCGTCCAAGGACTTGTATTCTGTGCCATAAAAACTTATGTTTTATTTTCTCTCCAGAGTTGTCAACATCGGACGCAACGGTGCTGAGGCAAGGTAATGGAAATATGTACCTGGCGTCAATATATCTGCCATTCGATGCGCCGACATAGCCACCTACGTCGGAATTACAACGTCTGGAGAGGGAATCCAAACACACAAGTAATGAGTTATTAGCTGGATGTGACGCCAACTCCCATCATATCGCTTGGGGTTGTACTAACACCAATAAAAGGGGACCTCATAACTCTTAACATAGGAAACACTGCAATCATTGTTTAGGTTTAGGTTAGGGTGGCAGCCGTATTTTTTTACAAGCTCACATAGACCAGTTTAGGTCCCTAGTGTTACCACGGGCTGAAATGCCCCTCATCGAAACCAACCTGTTTGATATATAAATTTATCGATAGTACGAATATCAGTACTGGAAAGATCTGTTAGGATGCCTAAAAAGGCCGACCCCAGTATGTCCAGTCGTCGTTTACTCAAAGCGGGACAGTCGCAAAGCAAGTGCTCAATGCTCTCCACTTCTTCCTTATCTCCACAGCTTCGGCAGAAGTCATTGGAGTCAATACCCAATCTTTTGGCGTTTTCGCCGATCAAGCAGTGTCTCGTCAGAACCTGTACTAACGTAGACAATCGTTTCCTCTCTAGTGCGAGGAGATATTTTGACCTTCTCAGGTCATACCTTGGCCAGATTTGTCTAGCTACCCTGCAGGTGCCGATTTCTGTCCATCTTTCGTTGGACTGCCTGATTGCCTCTTGCCTAAGCCAAAGCTTGCACAGAATTTGTAATGCCGTCCCTTTCCTAGCAAGTTCATCGGCTTTGCAGTTCCCCGGGATATCCCTATGCCCAGGCAACCATAAATGACAACGCCAGTGTTGGTTACTATGTTGTGACTCAGCCACTTGGCGACATCCCATATTGCCATTATTTCGGCTTGATAGACACTGCAGGTATCTGGTAGTCTGTGAGCTATATCCAGACTAAGTTCTTCACAGTGTACTCCGAAGCCATCCTTTTCATCAAGCTTCGAACCATCCGTGTAAAAGTGGAGATGGTTTCTATTACCTTGTATTCTGCCGACCCATTCATCTCTGGCGGGAATCATAGTGATGTAATTTCTCTCGAAGGTGCACACAGTTGGAATACAGTCCACTCGGTCGGTTACCATAGCACTACACTTTGATATCCTCATGTGACCATAGTTCTTGTACCTCCATATTGATAGGCAGTTTAATCTTATTGCCGCTTTGGTTGCAACTTCTCTCGCCACAATATTAATCGGCAGTATATGGAGTAGGGCTTGTAGAGACTCGGTCGTTGTAGTCCTTAAGGCTCCGCTTATGCTCAGGCAGGCAGTTCTCTGACTAACAAAGGTTAGTAGGTTGGTGATGGTTAGTTTGTCAGTTGCCGTCCACCATACCACACACCCGTATAACAGTACTGGACGAACTACTGCTATATATATCCAGTGGACGATTTTAGGAGAGAGTCCCCACCGCGACCCTACAGCCTTTTTGCAGGAATATAAGGCGACGTTGGCCTTCGTTCACACGTTCCAATGCGTTAAGGCTAAATAACATTTTCCTATCTAGAATTATTCCTAAAAATGTTGCACTTTCAGAAAAGACTAGATCTGTTCCATTTATCCGAGGTGGAGGGTCCACATGTGGGACATTATTCATCCTAGTAAAGAGAACCAATTCTGTCTTGTTGGGGTTAACGCCCAAACCGCTGCTTCTGGCCCATCTAGACAACTTGTTCAGAGCCACCTGTAGGATGTTTCTGAGGACGACCTTGCAGCCACAACGTTCTAGATCTAGCAGGATTTCATTCACCGCTAGGTTCCAAATTAGTGGAGACAGTACTTCTCCTTTCGGGGTCCCTCTGTTTACAAACCTTGTTAGAGTTGTGGACCCTAGACATGCTGTTATGCGTCTTCTGGTGAGCAGACTTTGGATTAGTCTAATCAAACTAGTGTTAACTTTTAGATGTGAGAGTGCCGCAATTACCGCAACTGGGTGAATGTTGTTAAAAGCCCCTTCTATGTCAAGAAATGCCACCATGGTGAATTCCTTGAAATGCAGGGCCGATTCGATAGTGCTCACAAGTTCGTGCAGGGCTGATTCTGTAGACTTGCCCTTATTGTAAGCATTTTGGTTCCCCGACAGGAGTTTTGTATCCAGGTTTTCCCTAATGAAATGAATTAAAAGTCTTTCCAGACCTTTCAGTAGGAAGGAAGATAGACTAATTGGTCTGAAGTCTTTTGGCCTAGTGTGTGATATCTTTCCCGCTTTGGTATCGCTCCATCGATTCGGGACGTATGAAAGCCTGATACAGCCTACATAAATTTTCTCCAGCCAGGGGATAATGTACTTTAACATTTTCTGCATTTCTGCTGGAGTGATGCCATCTGGTGACTTGAAGGGCTCAAAGCTATTAATAGCCCACCTTATTCTGGATCTCTCAGTCAAGAAGCTAGCGACGCTCGCAGTCCACTCGCACTCTTGTTGGTCCTGCTGATCATCGGGTTCTGTTACAGAGTTCCCCGGGAAATGTGTGTCGAGCAGTACATTGAGCGACTGCTCGCTGTTTTTGGTCCAGTTATTTGGCTCATCCTGTAAATATCCCACTGTACAGGGTGAAGTAGATAATATCTTCCTCAGCCTAGCGGTGTCGGAGACCTATTCCACTTCACCACAGAAGGTATACCAAGAGCGCTTTGCGTCTTTCTATGGATCTTGAGTTGCTCTTTATAGGCATCCCAATCATTAGCGACCCCAGTAGATTTACCCTTATTGAATAGCTTGTTGCAGGTCTTTTTCATAGCCGTTAGCTCAGAAGTCCACCATTGGGGTTTAATTTTACCCTTGTACCTTGTTTTTGGACAGGCTTCTTCAAGGGATCTATTGAATGATGTGGTGATATGATCGACCAGATTATCCAGACCGGCTTTGTCATTCGGTTTGTACAGAAGTTTAGAGTTGAGGACTTTGTTGAAATTCTTCTCATACAGTGAAGAATTTCCTTACATTTCTGTGGACGGCAGGTTTAGGCGCTTTTTCCGCGAGTTTGAACTCAATGTAATGGTGATCTGAGAATGAGTGGTCGTCCAGTACATTCCACCAAACGCAAACGTTACGTCGAGTACTTCTTGTATGTCTTTAATTGTAAAGGTCGGTTTATTACCTATGTTACAAATACTAAGGTTGGTAGTTAGAATAACGTCAAGAAGCGAATCACCCCTATTGTTTATATCCGTACTACCCCAGATAGTATGATGAGCGTTCGTGTCTGCGCCAATAATCAGCTCGAGCTCGTCGGACGTTGCTTCTTCTACTACTTCCCTGAATAGAGCAGTCGGTACTACAGATTCATAAGGCAAGTAGCTGGAGACCACCCAATATATGCGATTACCAATCTCCAGGCTAGCAGCTGTTTGGTCTTTACCACTTAAATTAGACAGGAGAAAGATACTTAGATCTTTCCTGGCCAAAATGCAGGTTCTTGGAGTGCCTTCACAGTTGGCCACAAGCAGTTTAAAGTTGGATGTCCTAATACCGCACAACCTTCATCCCATCCCCTGTATCAGGACGATGTCTACTGCGCTTGTGGACAGGCGCAGCAATAGAGCCGCTGAGGCTGCTTTAGAGTGGTGGAGGTTAATCTGTAGAATTATTACCATCATTGGTAATTGACAGATTAACATCCACCCTGACAAGGGTGTTATCGAACTCTTCGTCCGTATCGTCGAGAAGCATGTCCCCGCCAGATGCGTCAAAGAGTCCGGAGATTCCCCTCAGCCTCTCTGTGCCGAAGTAGAGCTTTTGTCCTCAGAGAAGGACGTTACAGATCTTCTGTTAGAGCTGGACTCACCGTCTGCAGTGGGAGCTATATCCTGCTTGTATATCTTGTATACCATTTTTGGTGTGGTCGGCTTTGGCCAAGACCAACGGACTGACAGTCGGACGATTGGGGAACCGCGCTCCATCGGAACACGAAGGCATCCCCGTCAAGAGAATTTATTTTTATTTTGTCTGTATTAGACCGTAATAGGTACTACGATGTAGGACTTACGGACTTTGTACAGATTTTTGCTATTGCGTAATAGGTACTGGTAACTATCCGCTATGTGATAAACACGTCCGTTCACTGCGAATGATCAGCAACGAGTTCACTTTGTTAACAAAATTAGGGAAGAAGTATTAGATATAACGATATGTTCAGAAAATCTTATTGATGAGATTCATGAGTGGAGGGTTTCGGATGAACACTCCTATTCAGACCACCGTTATATAAGGTTTAAAATTGCACGGTCACCGCCAAACCCCATAAGTTTCCGTAATAAGGCTAAGACCGACTGGACTAAATTCGGAAATCTACTTAGAAATCGATTGGGGCAGCCTACACGCGTTTATCTATGTGCAGAAGACATTGATATCAATGTTAAGAAGATTACCGAGGCTCTTGTAAAATCATTCGAAGATAGTTGCCCACTTCGAGAAAGGAAATCTGCCTTTGAGAAACCCTGGATGACAGGACAAATTCTCTCGATTGAAAAAGATGTCCGCAGACTTTACAACAGAGCTCGACGTAAAAAACAATCAATATATGGGACGACTACCACAGAAGACTCAAAGAATACAATAAAATCGTTAGATCGGCGAAACGTAACTCCTGGAGGCTTTTCTGTAAACAGGTAGACAGCGTTAACAGCATGTCTAAAATGAAAAAGTTCCTCTCAAAAACTCATGTCCAAACCGAAACACTGGTGGATGAAACGGGTAAACGGATGGAAACTATAGAGGATACCGTAAGGTTCTTGATGAAAACTCATTTTCCGACTGGTAATGCTGGACCAATAGAGGAACAGTTACAGAATGAAAATTTATTGCATCAAGTACCTATTACGGATATAACAGATGGTATGGTTAAACAAGCGATAAAAAGTTTCTCTCCCTTTAAGGCTGCGGGACCGGATGGAATATTTCCAGCACTTCTGCAGATTGAGGTGGATCTGGTATCAACTCATCTAGCTGGAGTGTTCACTGCATGCCTAACCCATTCGTATACCCCAAAAAACTGGCAGGAATCAAGGGTGGTCTTCATACCGAAGCCTGACAAGGCGAGTTATACGACCCCAAAGGCTTATCGACCCATTAGCCTTACTTCTTTCCTGTTAAAAACAATGGAGCGAATAATTGATAACATGGTCAAAGGTAAAATAGCGGATGACAGGCTAAAATCAAACAACACGCCTATGTCAAAGTAAGATCAGTGGAAACAGCTCTGCATGAGGTAGTGCACCACATAGAAGAGTCCTTCAGTAAAGAAATGTATACACTTGCTGTTTGCATAGACATTGAGGGCGCATTTAACAATGTACAGACCGATAAACTTATCCAGTCCTTAGACGAGTTTCAGGTTGACCGGGCGCTGGATCAACAATATGCTAAGGAATAGGTGGATTATTTGTGGGTCATATGACGTAAAAATTAGAGACAAGGTAAATCGTGGTATACCTCATGGGGCATTTTTTCGCCTCTTCTATGGGTTACGACGATACACAGTCTCCTAAAAGCCCTCACCAATGAAGGACTTAAACCAGTCTGTTATGCAGACGACGTTGTAATACTTCTAAGGAGCTTTCATCCAAATTTATTATGCAGAAGAGCTGAAGAGGCACTTAACATAGCATATAACTGGGCACAACCAAGGGGATTAAATGTTAACCCAGACAAAACAGAAATGTGTCTATTTACAAGGAAAAAGAAGATCCCCGTTTTACCCCGCCTCAAGTCCTGAATAAGACAATTGCTATAACTAAAAAGGTAAAATACTTGGGAGTAATCTTGGATCAGAAACTGTACTGGAAAGATCATCTTGAAGAAAGAGTTACAACGGCACACAGATGTTGGTCGTGGTGCAGAAGAGCTATAGGTTTAAAATGGGGACTACGTCCAAATATGACTCACTGGCTTTACATGAGCGTGATTAGACCAATAATCACCTACGCCTGTGTAGTGTGGTGGACATCAATGGACAAGAAGTGCAATGTAATACCTTTGCAAAAAAATCAACGTACAATGTGATGTTTAGGCATTTAGAACTGCACCACAAAAGCGTTGGAGACTATACTGCACATCCAACAAATAGACATCCGTATAAAGTATGAGGCAGCCCTCACAGCAAGACGTCTACAAGTAATAGGTGAATGGATAAATCGAGACCACAAGTCGTACCATCAGAAGATTTTAGAATATCTAGTTGGTCACATTCAAACGCCAGAAATCTCGGACCGCATTCCTGAAGTGCGGCTTACAGCTACCTGTGATACGTTTGTGCCAGACAGACGCTCCTGGGAAAATGGAAATTTGGCCCATGTGCCAGTGGGAACCAGCTGCTACACGGATGGGTCCAAGCGAGGAGGAAGGACGGGTCTGGGACTTTTTATTGATGAACCAGAAGTCGAACTTCACTTCCGCCTCCCTGACCATAACACGGTATTTCAAGCAGAAGTTCGAGCAATCACGGAGTGTGTGAACTGGCTCAGTAACACAACAAAGCTATGCCAACATCTTCACAGATAGCCAAATGGCGATTAAAGCAACAACATCGGAAAGGGTCAAATCCAGAACTGTGTTGGACTGTAAAAGAACGATAAATGATTACTCAGTCAATTGCGTATTTGCTGGGTACCAGGACACAACGGAGTGATTGGAAATGAACCTTTCGAAAAATGAGTAGAAGCACTGGGCAGTGATGGCTCATAAAACTGTGTGGAATAGCGCAACAGTAGGAGCAACTGCAAAGATACTGTGGGGTGACCCAAATGAAAAGAAAACAAGAAGTCTTCTGAAACTAAACAAGATCGATATTAGTAAGATGATGAGTGTTCTAACGGGACACTCAAGCTTACAAGCACATCTTCATCGCATAGGACTAGCAGGAAACGACGAATGCAGGGCATGCAGAGAAAACATCGAAACGATGGAACATTTTCTGTGTCACTGCCCGGCTTTGACACATGCAAGATCCCAACATTTCGGGTCCGACACATTACCAGACTTGACTCATCTCAGAGAATATGACTGGAAGATACTGAGAAAATTCGTGTCTAGTACCGATTTTCTGTAACTCGTAAGAAATAAAAAATCATAAATAAGGAGCGCACAACAGGCCGAACCACTGGCTTAAGTGTATGTCCATGGACATGAGATGTTTAAACGTCTCCTCTCTTCAACCTAACCTACCTATCTTTTTTGATAAATTCTGCGACTCCCACAAAATTAGTCCCGTTACACTACGCAACAAAAAAATTTTTTTTTTAGTGTCCTAGAACTAAAAATAATTGTTTTGTATAGATTGTGGCATACTGTTATATAAAACCAAACATTTTTTTATGGATACATTTTTTTTTAAAAAAATTTTTATTAAAAATGCTATTATCGTCGAGGGTACCCTTTTTTTAGGTTAGGGTGGCAGCGGTATTTTTTTTACAAGCTCACATAGACCAGTTTAGGTCCTAGTGTAGAGGGTACCCTTAGTATTTGCACTATAATTTTTGGAGTATATGCCCGATCAGATAGACTTATGCGTTAAATGTGCGCTACCAATGTTGGAAATATCTCTTTCACTTAGAAACAGTGGTTTAGTAACAGTCATTAAATAAAATGGAAAAAGTAGATTTAAAAAAAATCCTGGGACAAAAAAAACATAAAAAATAGAACAAAAATATTTTATTTTATTTATAAGTTTGCATCATAGCGAAGAAAATAATGCCTATTTTAAAAAAATCTATGGATAAATGAAGAAATTATAGCCCTTTTGGTAGCGATAAGAAAATTTCAAAAAATCTTTTTTTTTTTAATTTCTGTTTAAATAGCGATTTTATTTATTACTTTTATTTGTATTATGTACATTTGAGTTTATTTACATGAACACGTTTCATTAGAAGTAATTGTGAGTTCTTTGTTGGCGTTTGTCGATTTCGGAATCGGTTTCTCTAATGAGGAACCAAATATAATCTCCCATAATTCTTTCATCCCAGTGCCCTTGGAGACGTCGCCAAGATTCTCGGGAAAAAAATTTAAATTAGATTGAAATAAATTAATTTTGAGGGACATATTTACACCTGTTGGAATACATAAAGCGAAAAATAAGTTACATATAAGATACATATGTGTT
Organism: Eudasyphora cyanicolor; assembly: GCA_963930755.1. Taxonomy (NCBI): domain Eukaryota; kingdom Metazoa; phylum Arthropoda; class Insecta; order Diptera; family Muscidae; genus Eudasyphora; species Eudasyphora cyanicolor. The sequence continues at coordinate 142,622,933 of OZ005734.1, forward strand.
ATAGACATAAATATAAAAAAAAATTTATTTCTAACCAATTTTTTCATAATTTTTTAACAAATCATTAATCATTGTTTCATAGTTTGGGCTTTTATTGGATCCAAGGAAATTTGAAACTACAAGCTTAAACGACCTCCATGCTGCAATTTCATCCCACGTCAAATATGATTCGAAATTCACATCTTTCATCAGTTTCCTTATTTTAGGCCCATCAAAAACTCCTTTTTCGATTTTTTGTAAAGAAAGACTTTTAAATAAACTTTTTAAATATGAGAGTGAATTGTCATCTTTTCTTATGGCTTGTACAAAAAATTTTAAAGAGCCCCAGCTTAATATGCTTTGGTGGCAAAATATCGGCTATCCCATTGCATAACATACCAACTACTTTTAAATCGCAACAAATATTCCAGTCATGTTCATATTTTATGTATTTTATCAATTTAGTCATTGTTTCGTATGATTCCTTAGTGTTGACAGCATGAGCAATGGGAATCGACGGTTTCTGATTTCCGTTGTGTAAAAGTACTGCTTTCAAACGTTCTTTACTGCTGTCAAGTTCGTTGAACAATCCGGGAATGTCATTGCAAAAGCATCTGTTATCCACAGTTGTTTACAAATGTTTGTAAGGTATATCACGGACTCTATAATATAATATATTAACATCTGGGGCCAAATTATTGTACTGTTTCATCCCAGATGCAAGTAGTTCTGCCTTATCTTTGGTCAGTTCCAAATCTCTCACGAGATCAATGAGTTGAAACTGAGTTAAAAGCGATGACTTCTGAATCAAACTTGAATCGCTCAGAGTTGAGTACTCAGTTGAACTTGATGATGTTTACGTTATTAGGCTGTTAGCTATACTTGGACACTTCCTTCTCCAATCTGTTTACTTAGACAAAAATGGCAGTCCGTATCGTGAATGAATGGTTGTCTCCAAATCATTGGTATTCCAAATTGCACGTAAAGTCTAAAATTAAAACGTTTTATTCCACAAAATATTATAATACATTAATATTAATACATTAATTTTAAAGTACTTACCGCATTCTTCCACTACTCCATCGAGTAAGATTTACATGACACGAATTACATAAAATACTATGTGTCCACGGTTCGTTCATATTTTTAACTCGTATACCAAAATATTGCACATATATTTCTTCTATTTTTTTACTAAATATATATATTTCATATTTTCCGCAGATGTAGCAAAATTGTCGGGATCATTTACACATTGAAAAGTTCTTTGGCTTTTACTCATACTTCGACATATAACTTTATAATATTTTTTCATAAAATCGACTAATCTCTTTAAGGCGCTGAATTACACTAATTTATTAATAAGACATTTAAATAAATTCCGGGTTTAAGGTACATAAGTTGCAGTACCTGTAGCTGGCATATAGTTTGCTTCGAACGTAGAAACCCAATATTTTCAAGACTGCCGCATACTACTTTGTATTGCGTACATATAATTTTACTATCTGTATATACAACTGGGATGCCCATGCCCCTAAAAGGCGTAACTGAGTGGAAACCTCATAAATAAAAACCACAAATATTGTTGAATGACTATCTGAGCAGATCTCATCCAATATAGCTCTCACATTGCATATCATGTTTTATGGAGGGTTACGAACGGCCATAAAACCTCGTCCTCTCTATAAATTTATAATGTCTGACATCAATCCTCATAAAATAAAATGCAAGTGCAATGTCTCTTATATGTCTCTCTCACATATGGCGAATTCAATATACGCAAAAACATCATTTAAAACCGAAAAAAATATGAAACAAGATTTTTTTGAATTTCCCTAACATTTACAATATGGCTCATAACTTTTACATCTATCCATAGATTTTTTCAAATAGACATTGTTCCCTTCTTTAGCATGCTGGCTTTTTAAAAATGTAATAAAATAATTTTTTCGATTTTTTTTATGGTTTTTTTTTATACCAGGAAAAAGTGTTTTTATTTAAAAAAATCTTTTTTTCTCATATTTTTGACGACTGTTACTAAACCAAAGATTCTACGTGAAAGCGATATTTGCAGCATATGTAGCCCTCATAATTCCCTTTAATTTGAGGCATAACACGGCTCAATCAGGCTTATACTTGATTATGGTCCAAATACTAAATGTACTTTCCATGAAAGCTGGAAATTAAAAAAAAAATTTACCATAAAATTTTTTTTTAATATTTGTTTCGTGTTTGTGACACCTAGTTGCACAGAAACTGTTATCCACTTCCCTTGGACAAAAATTTTGTTGCATAGTGTTATCTGAGTAGATCGTGACTGGGCTTCCACGTCGCCCAATAAAGCAAGATATAGCGTCTAGAAAAGACTGAGTTGAGAAATCACACAATTTTTTTTGTGTCAAATTAATAAGACGATGTTTGATACCTTGTACTTCACTCGTAGTTAGTTCTTGTGAAGAAACTCTATGTCGGGTCCTAGTGACGCCAGAATTTCTCCAAAAACGGAGAGCGAATATCAAGCCTTTATATGCACCAGATAGAGAAGATAATCTATATAATGGATCTTCAATTATTGTGGTAGCGAAAACTTTAACTGCTTTTACTTCTCACTCTGTATGGATCATAATTAGGGTTGACAGGCGGGCTGGATTTTCCAGATTTTTCAATCCAAGTCTAGTTACAAGCTATTGAATAATATTTCCAGCTGAATCGAAAAATTTAAATAATATTTCTATAAGAAAACCCTCCTAGTTAAATAAATAATAAAACTAATAAGACTTTGTATGCACACCAAAGGAAGAAAATAATAGTACGAGGTATTTTCCCTATTTGTGTACGCAACACTGATTATTTGACAAAAGCTAACAGCAATTAGAGGTCTTTTAAATAGAAAAGGAGAATTTTGAAACTTCTCGGGCTACGTGCATTCGATTAACGTTTTTATACCCTACACCATAGGATGGGGGTACATTAATTTTGTCACTCCGTTTGTAACACCTCTAAATATTGTTATGAGACCCCATAAAGTATATATAGAATATATAAATGGGCCAAATCGGTCAATGTTTTGATATAGCTCCCCTATAGAGGTTGTTCTGAGACCCCATAAAGTATATATAGAATATATAAATGGGCCAAATCGGTCAATGTTTTGATATAGCTCCCCTATAGAGGTCGCTGCAAAATACGTTTTTAAGCCATAGATACCACATTTTTAAAGCAATTTAGCAGAAACTTGACAGCTTGTTTTCTGTTCTGACAATAATTCATTTTCTAAGCATTTAAAAAAAAACATAAAAAATATTTTATTTTATTTTTTAAAAGCATGCATTCTAGCGAAGAAAACAATGCCTATTTGAAAAAAAAATCTATGGATAAATGAAGAATTATAGCCCTTTTGGTAGAGATAAGAGAATTTCAAAAAATATTTTTTTTTTCTTTTATATAGCGATTTTATTTATTACTTTTATTTATATTATGTACATTTGAGTTTATTTACATGAACACGTTTCATTAGAAGTAATTGTGAGTTCTTTGTTGACGTTTATAGATTTCGGAATCGGTTTCTCTAATGAGGAACCAAATATAATCTCCCATCATTCTTTCATCCCTGTGCCCTTGGTAACGCCGCTCGATGGACTTCAATTCTTGGTGAAACCTTTCGCCATGTTCGTCACTTACGTCGCCAAGATTCTCGGGGAAAAAGTTTAAATGAGAATGAAAGAAATTAATTTTGAGCGACATATTTACACCTGTTGGAATACATAAAGCGACAAATAAGTTGGAAGAATATACATGTGTTATAGACATAAATATAAAAAAATATATTTCTAACCAATTTTTTCATAATTTTTTAACAAATCATTAATCATTGTTTCATAGTTTGGGCTTTTATTAGATCCAAGGAAATTTGAAACTACAAGCTTAAACGACCTCCATGCTGCAATTTCATTCGACGTCAAATATGATTCGAAATTCACATCTTTCATCAGTTTCCTTATTTTAGGCCCATCAAAAACTCCTTCTTCGATTTTTTTAAAAGAAAGACTTTTAAATAAACTTTTTAAATATGAGAGTGAATTGCCATCTTTTCTTATGGCTTGTACAAACAATTTTAAAGAGCCCCAGCTTAATATGCTTTGGTGGCAAAATATCGGCTATCCCATTGCATAACATACCAACTACTTTTAAATCGCAACAAATATTCCAGTCATGTTCATATTTTATGTATTTTATCAATTTAGTCATTGTTTCGTATGATTCCTTAGTGTTGACAGCATGAGCAATGGGAATCGACGGTTTCTGATTTCCGTTGTGTAAAAGTACTGCTTTCAAACGTTCTTTATTGCTGTCAAGTTCGTTGAACAATCCGGGAATGTCATTGCAAAAGCATCTGTTATCCACAGTTGTTTAAAAATGTTTGTAAGGTATATCACGGACTCTATAATATAATATGTTAACATCTGGGGCCAAATTATTGTACTGTTTCATCCCAGATGCAAGTAGTTCTGCCTTATCTTTGGTCAGTTCCAAATCTCTCACGAGATCAATGAGTTGAAACTGAGTTAAAAGCGATGACTTCTGAATCAAACTTGAATCGCTCAGAGTTGAGTACTCAGTTGAACTTGATGATGTTTACGTTATTAGGCTGTTAGCTATACTTGGACACTTCCTTCTCCAATCTGTTTACTTAGACAAAAATGGCAGTCCGTATCGTGAATGAATGGTTGTCTCCAAATCATTGGTATTCCAAATTGCACGTAAAGTCTAAAATTAAAACGTTTTATTCCACAAAATATTATAAAACATTAATATTAATACATTAATTTTAAAGTACTTACCGCATTCTTCCACTACTCCATCGAGTAAGATTTACATTTTTTTTCCAATTCATTACATTTTTTTATTGAATCTTTCATTATTATACAATGAAAATAACAATAAGTGGACAAATCTTAACCTAAAATACTATTCTCTGGGTTATTGCCATTGCGAACAAACCATTGAGACTTTACACGATTTTTTTACATAAACAAAAGGTTAACATTTAAAATTTAGGAATTCATAATTTCATTTCATTTTTTTGTTTTAGATTTTGATTAGGATTTGTTTTAATTTATATCATGTCCAGCGTATCTCTCCTTCTAAGGCGGTCATGAGCCAGGATGTTTGGATGATTGAATAGTTTACCCACGTAACACCGGCAATATTTTTCAATTTCCTCTTTTACTGTTGGCATGTTGAGATCCTTATGGATGTTAGCGTTTCTTATATACCATGGTGCACCTGTAATTAAACGAAGAATATTCGATTGTCTTCTTTGTAATTTGCATACATTTGAAGCGCACGCTGTACCCCAGAGCTGGATACCATATGTCCAAATTGGCTTCAATACCGTTTTGTATAAAAGAACTTTATACTCTGGATCTAGGGCAGATCTTTGGCTGATAAGCCACTGAAGTTGATTAGTTTTGAGTTTTATTTGAGTTACTTTAGAGTCTATGTGGCGCGACCACGTCAAACGCCGATCTAAGTGGATTCCAAGGTATTTTACATGATCCTTTTGGGGAATCTGTGAGTTGAAAATATAAATTGGAGGACTTGCATCCGGGTAAAAGTAACATGAGTACACTTTGAGGCATTCACCATTATTCTCCATTTTTTTAACCATTCTTCTAGGATTCGGACATGCGACTGCAGTTGATCGGACGCAACTGAAGGGTTTTTGTGAGTACTGACGAAAGCAGTATCGTCCGCAAAAGTAGACGTGAGCGTAAAGTTGGTTATGGGCATATCTGCCGTAAAAATAACGTACAGTATAGGGCCAAGAATGCTCCCCTGTGGGACACCGGCATTTATTTTCTTAGGGCTAGAAAAAATGCCATTTGATTTAACTTGAAAAGACCGGTTAGTCAAATAGCTCCTGAACAGTTTATGCGGGTTGATTGGCAGAAGGTCACATATTTTGTACAAAAGTCCTTCGTGCCAGACTTTGTCAAATGCTTGGGAAATATCTATGAATAACGCCGAACAGTATTCTTTATTCTCAAAAGCTCTTCTGATGCAGGTTACGATACGGTGTACCTGTTCTATAGTATTGTGACTTTTTCTAAAACTAAATTGATGGTCAGGTATACTATTGTGAGAAATTATGTGAGGTGTGATTTTCTTCATGAGAATGGACTCAAACATTTTTGAAAGTATCGATAGTAAGCTTATAGGGCGATAGGATTTGACTTGAGTTGGATCTTTGCCTGGTTTCGGTATCATCACGATTTCAGACCTCTTCCAAGATAGGGGAAGTAACCTACACGGAGAATTGCATTGAATAAAAATAACACAATTTTCAAGGCTGAAAAGGGAAGTTCTTTAATCATTTTCTCTGTTATACCATCTCCTCCTGGCGATTTCTTTAATTTTAGTTCTTTGACAGATTTTTCAACATCCTTTATTCTAAGCTTGATTGGGCCAGGAATTATATCATCTATCACGGGCTGATAGATTGGGCGACGAATTAAATCATCTATCACGGGCGGATAGATTGGGCGTGGAGTTATATCGTCTATCACGGGCGGATAGATTGGGCGAGAAGTTATGTCATCTATCACGGGCTGATATATTGGGAGAGGAATCGAGTCATTTATCCCGGGCGGATAGATTGTGTGAGAAATTATATCATCTATCACGGGCGGATAGATTGGGCGAGGAATTGTGTCGTTTATCACGGGCGGATAGTGTGGGCGAGGAATTATATCTATCACGGGCGGATAGATTTCAGATGTATCACTGTTGGGTGTAAAAACGGACTCGAGGTAGTTTGCGAATGCATTTACTTTCTCTTCTGTGCTTTTTGCCCAGTTCCCATTTTCAAGGCGAATTGGGGATTCATGCGCAACAGGACCTCGCATGTTTTTTGTGGCCTTCCAGAGACTATAATCTGTTTTCTGGGTTGGATCCAGAGATTGCAAATATATTTTTAGATCACTTTCCTCGGCTGATTTTAGGGCTGATTTCAATCTCTTCTGGCAATTTTTTAGTTTTTTTCTCAGTGCTGGGGAGCGATATTGTTGCCACTCTCTTCTTACGCTTCTTTTTTCATTGATTAACGCTTGGATGCCTATTGGGTTATTGGAGTTATCTCTTTTGAATGCGCTTTTTCGAGTAGCCACTTTAACAGCACTGTTTACAACGTCTGTGAATAGGTTTACCGCGGCTTAAATTTCATCCGTTGTACGTAACGATACACCATCGGATAGGTGTGAGCTAACGTATTTTTTATATTTTAGCCAGTTGGTATACTTATTGGGCAAACTGTCACACCCATTTTCATGATTGTTGTAAAGCAGTGTCAAAATGGTAGGCGAATGATCCGATGATAGATCAAGTGATGGACATAGAGATAATTGTTCACGCCTTATATTTTTTATTATAGCGAAATCAATAAGGTCAGGCGTTTTGTTCAGATCTGAGGGCCAATATGTTGGGTGACCGCTCGAAGCTACATCTAGTTTAGTAGATGTTATGGCTTTAAGTAGTTGTCTACCTTTTGGAGTAGTGAGGCGAGAGCCCCAAAATGTGTGCTTGGCATTGTAGTCACCTGCTACCAAAAACTTTGTGCCAAGAGTGGAGAAGAACTCCATGAATTGATCTTTGTTAATATTGTGCCTAGGGGGACAATATATCGACGATATCACCAGATTTGTGCCTGTGATAGCGATAGAAGTTGCTTGTGTATGCTCAGTCCTATATTCGGACATAGGATAATGTTTGATTTTATTTTGGACAATAAGAGCTGTACCACCACAGGCTCTCCCGCTAGGATGTTTAGTATCGTATGTGGAATAACCACGTATCCTAAAACAATTTCTGGTTGAAAAATGTGTCTCAGAGAATAATAAAATATCTATACAGTGGTTTCGGAGAAAATTTTCTACCTCATTTCTGTGTTGGCTCAGGCCGTTTGCATTCCAATAACAAATTCTCATTGGATTTATTTTTGATTTAACACGAGTTGCATAAGCATACTTTGATTTCTCATCATTTCTTGCATCATGCTTTGCATATTCAACATGAATGAATTCATAGTTTCTATTAATTTTTCTATTGAGTTTTCGAGGGTAAATTGAGGGGGTAACGAATTACCATTTCTTGTCATACGGGCGTATGACATATTTGGATGAATTGTATTCTTTGGGATTCGGTTTACGTTTGGATCGCTAGAACTAGCAATTTCTGTAGGAGATACAGTTCTTAAGCCTGGGAAAGGCGATGGAATATAGCTTGCATATGTTGGAGTTTTATTAACATTGTTTGATTTTTTCATGTGCTTATAGACAGGGCAACCCCTGTAGTTTGCTGTATGGTTCTCACCGCAGTTACTAAATTTTTTTACGCCGGTATCTGTTCTAGGATGGGGACAGTCAACGGACTTGTGCACATCACCACATCTGACACAAATGGCCGGTAATTTACAGTATGCCTTGGTGTGTCCAAATTCTTGACAATTTGTACATTGGGGAGGATCGGCTCGTTTTAAAGGTTCCTCGACTCGAATTCTACGGTTGCACAAATATCTTAGGTCGTAAATAGGATGAGGTGCGCCTTTTTTCTTTATTCTTGAAGAATCAAATGTTAGTTCAACCTTAAACATGGGCTGAGGAATTTTCTTTTTATTTATAATGTTTATTATGGATTTAACTTCATAACCCTCTTTAGCAAGTTCATCGATTATTTCAGCTGTTGAAACTGTACTATCAATACCCTTAATTACTACCACGAGACCTTTTGAACTCTTAAGCTGGTAAGTGTAGTAATTCTTTTTCTCGATATCGAGCAACCCAACCACCTTTCTATAAGACACTTCGGTGTGTGTCTGAATTTTTGTTTCGTATACATTGCCTCTACGAAGTGAAGCAACATAGGAGTTTTCTTTGCCTAGTAGCTGGGACAGCTTATTTACCAACGCGTTAGTTGTTTGTTCCGCAAGAAAAGCGGAGGTGGTTTGGGTTCTCTTATAGTTTCATTTGTTTCTTCATTACTATCCTCAGAGCTGAGGAGGTCAAATCGGTTCGAACTTACCGCATTCATTCCTTTGGAAACTTTGGGATCTGGTTCCTTATGAGGAGACCTTGCACTTGCCTTTCGTTTTGTCACTAAAATATATCTATCTATACCAGTTTGTATATCCTCATCTTTGCCTGTTGTACTGTTTGGATTTGTACCTTTGGGGATTGTTCCTGTTGCTGTGGCAACACTATTTCCATTCGGATTAGCTACTGAACTTGAAAGCATACTTTTAGGCACTACGTTATGTTGCATTGTATTTGTTAGCATTTCTATTTGATTTGTTTCATTTACATGACACGAATTACATAAAATACTATGTGTCCACGGTTCGTTCATATTTTTAACTCGTATACCACAATATTGCACATATATTTCTTCTATTTTTTTACTAAATATATATATTTCATATTTTCCGCAGATGTAGCAAAATTGTCGGGATCATTTACACATTGAAAAGTTCTTTGGCTTTTACTCATACTTCGACATATAACTTTATAATATTTTTTCATAAAATCGACTAATCTCTTTAAGGCGCTGAATTACACTAATTTATTAATAACACATTTCATTCATAAATTCCGGGTTTAAGGTACATAAGTTGCAGTACCTGTAGCTGGCATATAGTTTGCTTCGAACGTAGAAACCCAATATTTTCAAGACTGCCGCATACTACTTTGTATTGCGTACATATAATTTTACTATCTGTATATACAACTGGGATGCCCATGCCCCTAAAAGGCGTAACTGAGTGGAAACCTCATAAATAAAAACCACAAATATTGTTGAATGACTATCTGAGCAGATCTCATCCAATATAGCTCTCACATTGCATATCATGTTTTATGGAGGGTTACGAACGGCCATAAAGCCTCGTCCTCTCTATAAATTTATAATGTCTGACATCAATCCTCATAAAATAAAATGCAAGTGCATTGTCTCTTATATGTCTCTCTCACATATGGCGAATTCAATATACGCAAAAACATCATTTAAAACCGAAAAAAATATGAAACAAGATTTTTTTGAATTTCCCTAACATTTACAATATGGCTCATAACTTTTACATCTATCCATAGATTTTTTCAAATAGACATTGTTCCCTTGTTTAGCATGCTGGCTTTTTAAAAATGTAATAAAATAATTTTTTCGATTTTTTTTATGGTTTTTTTTTATACCAGGAAAAAGTGTTTTTATTTAAAAAAATCTTTTTTTCTCATATTTTTGACGACTGTTACTAAACCAAAGATTCTACGTGAAAGCGATATTTGCAGCATATGTAGCCCTCATAATTCCCTTTAATTTGAGGCATAACACGGCTCAATCAGGCTTATACTTGATTATGGTCCAAATACTAAATGTACTTTCCATGAAAGCTGGAAATTAAAAAAAAAATTTACCATACAATTTTTTTTTAATATTTGTTTCGTGTTTGTGACACCTAGTTGCACGGAAACTGTTATCCACTTCCCTTGGACAAAAATTTTGTTGCATAGTGTTATCTGAGTAGATCGTGACTGGGCTTCCACGTCGCCCAATAAAGCAAGATATAGCGTCTAGAAAAGACTGAGTTGAGAAATCACACAATTTTTTTTGTGTCAAATTAATAAGACGATGTTTGATACCTTGTACTTCACTCGTAGTTAGTTCTTGTGAAGAAACTCTATGTCGGGTCCTAGTGACGCCAGAATTTCTCCAAAAACGGAGAGCGAATATCAAGCCTTTATATGCACCAGATAGAGAAGATAATCTATATAATGGATCTTCAATTATTGTGGTAGCGAAAACTTTAACTGCTTTTACTTCTCACTCTGTATGGATCATAATTAGGGTTGACAGGCGGGCTGGAAAGAGCTGGATTTTCCAGATTTTTCAATCCAAGTCTAGTTACAAGCTATTGAATAATATTTCCAGCTGAATCGAAAAATTTAAATAATATTTCTATAAGAAAACCCTCCTTAGTTAAATAAATAATAAAACTAATAAGACTTTGTATGCACACCAAAGGAAGAAAATAGTAGTACGAGGTATTTTCCCTATTTGTGTACGCAACACTGATTATTCGACAAAAGCTAACAGCAATTAGAGGTCTTTTAAATAGAAAAGGAGAATTTTGAAACTTCTCGGGCTACGTGCATTCGATTAACGTTTTTATACCCTACACCATAGGATGGGGGTACATTAATTTTGTCACTCCGTTTGTAACACCTCTAAATATTGTTCTGAGACCCCATAAAGTATATATAGAATATATAAATGGGCCAAATCGGTCAATGTTTTGATATAGCTCCCCTATAGAGGTTGTTCTGAGACCCCATAAAGTATATATAGAATATATAAATGGGCCAAATCGGTCAATGTTTTGATATAGCTCCCCTATAGAGGTCGCTGCAAAATACGTTTTTAAACCATAGATACCACATTTTTAAAGCAATTTAGCAGAAACTTGACAGTTTGTTTTCTGTTCTGACAATAATTCATTTTCTAAGCATTTAAAAAAAAAAACATAAAAAATATTTTATTTTATTTTTTAAAAGCTTGCATCCTAGCGAAGAAAACAATGCCTATTTGAAAAAAATCTATGGATAAATGAAGAATTATAGCCCTTTTGGTAGAGATAAGAGAATTTCAAAAAATATTTTTTTTTAATTTCTTTTAAATAGCGATTTTATTTATTACTTTTATTTATATTATGTACATTTGAGTTTATTTACATGAACACGTTTCATTAGAAGTAATTGTGAGTTCTTTGTTGACGTTTATAGATTTCGGAATCGGTTTCTCTAATGAGGAACCAAATATAATCTCCCATCATTATTTCATCCCAGTGCCCTTGGTAACGCCGCTCGATGGACTTCAATTCTTGGTGAAACCTTTCGCCATGTTCGTCACTTACGTCGCCAAGATTCTCGGGGAAAAAGTTTAAATGAGAATGAAAGAAATTAATTTTGAGCGACATATTTACACCTGTTGGAATACATAAAGCGAAAAATAAGTTGGAAGAATACACATGTGTTATAGACATAAATATAAAAAAAATTTATTTCTAACCAATTTTTTCATAATTTTTTAACAAATCATTAATCATTGTTTCATAGTTTGTGCTTTTATCGGATCCAAGGAAATTTGAAACTACAAGCTTAAACGACCTCCATGCTGCAATTTCATCCGACGTCAAATATGATTCGAAATTCACATCTTTCATCAGTTTCCTTATTTTAGGCCCATCAAAAACTCCTTCTTCGATTTTTTTAAAAGAAAGACTTTTAAATAAACTTTTTAAATATGAGAGTGAATTGCCATCTTTTCTTATGGCTTTTACAAAAAAATTTAAAGAGCCCCAGCTTAATATGCTTTGGTGGCAAAATATCGGCTATCCCAGATGCATAACATACCAACTACTTTTAAATCGCAACAAATGTTCCAGTCAAGTTCATATTTTATGTATTTTATCAATTTAGTCATTGTTTCATATGATTCCTTAGTGTTGACAGCATGAGCAATGGGAATCGACGGTTTCTGATTTCCGTTGTGTAAAAGTACTGCTTTCAAACTTTCTTTACTGCTGTCAAAAAGAAACCGCCATTCCTTTGAATTGTATGTTTGATTAAGTTCCTCGAACAATGCGGGAAGGTCCTTGCAAAAGCATCTGTTATCCACAGTTGTATAAAATTGTTTGTAAGGTATATCACGAGCTCTATAATATGATATGTTAACATCTGGGGCCAAAATATTGTACTGTTTCATCCCAGATGCAAGTAGTTCTGCCTTATCTTTGGTCAGTTCCAAATCTCTCACTAGATCAATGAGTTGGAACTGAGTTAAAAGCGATGACTTCTGAATCAAACTTGAATCGCTCAGAGTTGCGTACTCAGTTGAACTTGATGATGTTTCCGTTATTAGGCTGTTAGCTATACTTGGACACTTCCTTCTCCAATCTGTTTACTTAGACAAAAATGGCAGTCCGTATCGTGAATGAATGGTTGTCTCCAAATCATTGGCATTCAAAATTGCACGTACAGTCTAAAATTAAAACGTTTTATTCCACAAAATATTATAATACATTAATATTAATACATTAATTTTAAAATACTTACCGCATTCTTCCACTACTCCATCGAGTAAGACTTACATGGCACGAATTACATAAAATACTATGTGTCCACGGTTCGTTCATATTTTTAACTCGTATACCAAAATATTGCACATATATTTCTTCTATTTTTTTACTAAATATATATATTTCATATTTTCCGCAGATGTAGCAAAATTGTCGGGATCATTTACACATTGAAAAGTTCTTTGGCTTTTACTCATACTTCGACATATAACTTTATAATATTTTTTCAGAAAATCGACTAATCTCTTTAAGGCGCTGAATTACACTAATTTATTAATAAGAAATTTCATTCATAAATTCCGGGTTTAAGTTACATAAGTTGCAGTACCTGTAGCTGGTATATAGTTTGCTTCAAACGTAGAAACCCAATATTTTCAAGACTGCCGCATACTACTTTGTATTGCGTACATATAATTTTACTATCTGTATATACAACTGGGATGCCCATGCCCCTAAAAGGCGTAACTGAGTGGAAACCTCATAAATAAAAACCACAAATATTGTTGAATGACTATCTGAGCAGATCTCATCCAATATCTCATAACAAGTCTACTTGGAACAAATTAAATGATTAAGATTGCCAACCGCCAAATTGTTATTTTTTTCTTTGATTTTTTTTAAAAAAACATGGGTCCGTCGAATATGGGCAACCCTGTACTTTCCATGAAAGCTGGAAATTAAAAAAAAAATTTACCATAAAATTTTTTTTTAATATTTGTTTCGTGTTTGTGACACCTAGTTGCACAGAAACTGTTATCCACTTCCCTTGGACAAAAATTTTGTTGCATAGTGTTATCTGAGTAGATCGTGACTGGGCTTCCACGTCGCCCAATAAAGCAAGATATAGCGTCTAGAAAAGACTGAGTTGAGAAATCACACAATTTTTTTTGTGTCAAATTAATAAGACGATGTTTGATACCTTGTACTTCACTCGTAGTTAGTTCTTGTGAAGAAACTCTATGTCGGGTCCTAGTGACGCCAGAATTTATCCAAAAACGGAGAGCGAATATCAAGCCTTTATATGCACCAGATAGAGAAGATAATCTATATAATGGATCTTCAATTATTGTGGTAGCGAAAACTTTAACTGCTTTTACTTCTCACTCTGTATGGATCATAATTAGGGTTGACAGGCGGGCTGGAAAGAGCTGGATTTTCCAGATTTTTCAATCCAAGTCTAGTTACAAGCTATTGAATAATATTTCCAGCTGAATCGAAAAATTTAAATAATATTTCTATAAGAAAACCCTTCTTAGTTAAATAAATAATAAAACTAATAAGACTTTGTATGCACACCAAAGGAAGAAAATAATAGTACGAGGTATTTTCCCTATTTGTGTACGCAACACTGATTATTTGACAAAAGCTAACAGCAATTAGAGGTCTTTTAAATAGAAAAGGAGAATTTTGAAACTTCTCGGGCTACGTGCATTCGATTAACGTTTTTATACCCTACACCATAGGATGGGGGTACATTCATTTTGTCACTCCGTTTGTAACACCTCTAAATATTGTTATGAGACCCCATAAAGTATATATAGAATATATAAATGGGCCAAATCGGTCAATGTTTTGATATAGCTCCCCTATAGAGGTTGTTCTGAGACCCCATAAAGTATATATAGAATATATAAATGGGCCAAATCGGTCAATGTTTTGATATAGCTCCCCTATAGAGGTCGCTGCAAAATACGTTTTTAAGCCATAGATACCACATTTTTAAAACAATTTAGCAGAAACTTGACAGCTTGTTTTCTGTTCTGACAATAATTCATTTTCTAAGCATTTAAAAAAAAACATAAAAAATATGTTATTTTATTTTTTAAAAGCATGCATTCTAGCGAAGAAAACAATGCCTATTTGAAAAAAAAATCTATGGATAAGTGAAGAATTATAGCCCTTTTGGTAGAGATAAGAGAATTTCAAAAAATATTTTTTTTTTCTTTTATATAGCGATTTTATTTATTACTTTTATTTATATTATGTACATTTGAGTTTATTTACATGAACACGTTTCATTAGAAGTAATTGTGAGTTCTTTGTTGACGTTTATAGATTTCGGAATCGGTTTCTCTAATGAGGAACCAAATATAATCTCCCATCATTCTTTCATCCCTGTGCCCTTGGTAACGCCGCTCGATGGACTTCAATTCTTGGTGAAACCTTTCGCCATGTTCGTCACTTACGTCGCCAAGATTCTCGGGGAAAAAGTTTAAATGAGAATGAAAGAAATTAATTTTGAGCGACATATTTACACCTGTTGGAATACATAAAGCGACAAATAAGTTGGAAGAATATACATGTGTTATAGACATAAATATAAAAAAATATATTTCTAACCAATTTTTTCATAATTTTTTAACAAATCATTAATCATTGTTTCATAGTTTGGGCTTTTATTGGATCCAAGGAAATTTGAAACTACAAGCTTAAACGACCTCCATGCTGCAATTTCATTCGACGTCAAATATGATTCGAAATTCACATCTTTCATCAGTTTCCTTATTTTAGGCCCATCAAAAACTCCTTCTTCGATTTTTTTAAAAGAAAGACTTTTAAATAAACTTTTTAAATATGAGAGTGAATTGCCATCTTTTCTTATGGCTTGTACAAACAATTTTAAAGAGCCCCAGCTTAATATGCTTTGGTGGCAAAATATCGGCTATCCCATTGCATAACATACCAACTACTTTTAAATCGCAACAAATATTCCAGTCATGTTCATATTTTATGTATTTTATCAATTTAGTCATTGTTTCGTATGATTCCTTAGTGTTGACAGCATGAGCAATGGGAATCGACGGTTTCTGATTTCCGTTGTGTAAAAGTACTGCTTTCAAACGTTCTTTACTGCTGTCAAGTTCGTTGAACAATCCGGGAATGTCATTGCAAAAGCATCTGTTATCCACAGTTGTTTAAAAATGTTTGTAAGGTATATCACGGACTCTATAATATAATATGTTAACATCTGGGGCCAAATTATTGTACTGTTTCATCCCAGATGCAAGTAGTTCTGCCTTATCTTTGGTCAGTTCCAAATCTCTCACGAGATCAATGAGTTGAAACTGAGTTAAAAGCGATGACTTCTGAATCAAACTTGAATCGCTCAGAGTTGAGTACTCAGTTGAACTTGATGATGTTTACGTTATTAGGCTGTTAGCTATACTTGGACACTTCCTTCTCCAATCTGTTTACTTAGACAAAAATGGCAGTCCGTATCGTGAATGAATGGTTGTCTCCAAATCATTGGTATTCCAAATTGCACGTAAAGTCTAAAATTAAAACGTTTTATTCCACAAAATATTATAAAACATTAATATTAATACATTAATTTTAAAGTACTTACCGCATTCTTCCACTACTCCATCGAGTAAGATTTACATTTTTTTTTTCCAATTCATTACATTTTTTTATTGAATCTTTCATTATTATACAATGAAAATAACAATAAGTGGACAAATCTTAACCTAAAATACTATTCTCTGGGTTATTGCCATTGCGAACAAACCTTGAGACTTTACACGATTTTTTTACATAAACAAAAGGTTAACATTTAAAATTTAGGAATTCATAATTTCATTTCATTTTTTTGTTTTAGATTTTGATTAGGATTTGTTTTAATTTATATCATGTCCAGCGTATCTCTCCTTCTAAGGCGGTCATGAGCCAGGTTCTCGAGCCAGGATGTTTGGATGATTGAATAGTTTACCCACGTAACACCGGCAATATTTTCCAATTTCCTCTTTTACTGTTGGCATGTTGAGATCCTTATGGATGTTAGCGTTTCTTATATACCATGGTGCACCTGTAATTAAACGAAGAATATTCGATTGTCTTCTTTGTAATTTGCATACATTTGAAGCGCACGCTGTACCCCAGAGCTGGATACCATATGTCCAAATTGGCTTCAATACCGTTTTGTATAAAAGAACTTTATACTCTGGATCTAGGGCAGATCTTTGGCTGATAAGCCACTGAAGTTGATTAGTTTTGAGTTTTATTTGAGTTACTTTAGAGTCTATGTGGCGCGACCACGTCAAACGCCGATCTAAGTGGATTCCAAGGTATTTTACATGATCCTTTTGGGGAATCTGTGAGTTGAAAATATAAATTGGAGGACTTGCATCCGGGTAAAAGTAACATGAGTACACTTTGAGGCATTCACCATTATTCTCCATTTTTTTAACCATTCTTCTAGGATTCGGACATGCGACTGCAGTTGATCGGACGCAACTGAAGGGTTTTTGTGAGTACTGACGAAAGCAGTATCGTCCGCAAAAGTAGACGTGAGCGTAAAGTTGGTTATGGGCATATCTGCCGTAAAAATAACGTACAGTATAGGGCCAAGAATGCTCCCCTGTGGGACACCGGCATTTATTTTCTTAGGGCTAGAAAAAATGCCATTTGATTTAACTTGAAAAGACCGGTTAGTCAAATAGCTCCTGAACAGTTTATGCGGGTTGATTGGCAGAAGGTCACATATTTTGTACAAAAGTCCTTCGTGCCAGACTTTGTCAAATGCTTGGGAAATATCTATGAATAACGCCGAACAGTATTCTTTATTCTCAAAAGCTCTTCTGATGCAGGTTACGATACGGTGTACCTGTTCTATAGTATTGTGACTTTTTCTAAAACTAAATTGATGGTCAGGTATACTATTGTGAGAAATTATGTGAGGTGTGATTTTCTTCATGAGAATGGACTCAAACATTTTTGAAAGTATCGATAGTAAGCTTATAGGGCGATAGGATTTGACTTGAGTTGGATCTTTGCCTGGTTTCGGTATCATCACGATTTCAGACCTCTTCCAAGATAGGGGAAGTAACCTACACGGAGAATTGCATTGAATAAAAATAACACAATTTTCAAGGCTGAAAAGGGAAGTTCTTTAATCATTTTCTCTGTTATACCATCTCCTCCTGGCGATTTCTTTAATTTTAGTTCTTTGACAGATTTTTCAACATCCTTTATTCTAAGCTTGATTGGGCCAGGAATTATATCATCTATCACGGGCTGATAGATTGGGCGACGAATTAAATCATCTATCACGGGCGGATAGATTGGGCGTGGAGTTATATCGTCTATCACGGGCGGATAGATTGGGCGAGAAGTTATGTCATCTATCACGGGCTGATATATTGGGAGAGGAATCGAGTCATTTATCCCGGGCGGATAGATTGTGTGAGAAATTATATCATCTATCACGGGCGGATAGATTGGGCGAGGAATTGTGTCGTTTATCACGGGCGGATAGTGTGGGCGAGGAATTATATCTATCACGGGCGGATAGATTTCAGATGTATCACTGTTGGGTGTAAAAACGGACTCGAGGTAGTTTGCGAATGCATTTACTTTCTCTTCTGTGCTTTTTGCCCAGTTCCCATTTTCAAGGCGAATTGGGGATTCATGCGCAACAGGACCTCGCATGTTTTTTGTGGCCTTCCAGAGACTATAATCTGTTTTCTGGGTTGGATCCAGAGATTGCAAATATATTTTTAGATCACTTTCCTCGGCTGATTTTAGGGCTGATTTCAATCTCTTCTGGCAATTTTTTAGTTTTTTTCTCAGTGCTGGGGAGCGATATTGTTGCCACTCTCTTCTTACGCTTCTTTTTTCATTGATTAACGCTTGGATGCCTATTGGGTTATTGGAGTTATCTCTTTTGAATGCGCTTTTTCGAGTAGCCACTTTAACAGCACTGTTTACAACGTCTGTGAATAGGTTTACCGCGGCTTAAATTTCATCCGTTGTACGTAACGATACACCATCGGATAGGTGTGAGCTAACGTATTTTTTATATTTTAGCCAGTTGGTATACTTATTGGGCAAACTGTCACACCCATTTTCATGATTGTTGTAAAGCAGTGTCAAAATGGTAGGCGAATGATCCGATGATAGATCAAGTGATGGACATAGAGATAATTGTTCACGCCTTATATTTTTTATTATAGCGAAATCAATAAGGTCAGGCGTTTTGTTCAGATCTGAGGGCCAATATGTTGGGTGACCGCTCGAAGCTACATCTAGTTTAGTAGATGTTATGGCTTTAAGTAGTTGTCTACCTTTTGGAGTAGTGAGGCGAGAGCCCCAAAATGTGTGCTTGGCATTGTAGTCACCTGCTACCAAAAACTTTGTGCCAAGAGTGGAGAAGAACTCCATGAATTGATCTTTGTTAATATTGTGCCTAGGGGGACAATATATCGACGATATCACCAGATTTGTGCCTGTGATAGCGATAGAAGTTGCTTGTGTATGCTCAGTCCTATATTCGGACATAGGATAATGTTTGATTTTATTTTGGACAATAAGAGCTGTACCACCACAGGCTCTCCCGCTAGGATGTTTAGTATCGTATGTGGAATAACCACGTATCCTAAAACAATTTCTGGTTGAAAAATGTGTCTCAGAGAATAATAAAATATCTATACAGTGGTTTCGGAGAAAATTTTCTACCTCATTTCTGTGTTGGCTCAGGCCGTTTGCGTTCCAATAACAAATTCTCATTGGATTTATTTTTGATTTAACACGAGTTGCATAAGCATACTTTGATTTCTCATCATTTCTTGCATCATGCTTTGCATATTCAACATGAATGAATTCATAGTTTCTATTAATTTTTCTATTGAGTTTTCGAGGGTAAATTGAGGGGGTAACGAATTACCATTTCTTGTCATACGGGCGTATGACATATTTGGATGAATTGTATTCTTTGGGATTCGGTTTACGTTTGGATCGCTAGAACTAGCAATTTCTGTAGGAGATACAGTTCTTAAGCCTGGGAAAGGCGATGGAATATAGCTTGCATATGTTGGAGTTTTATTAACATTGTTTGATTTTTTCATGTGCTTATAGACAGGGCAACCCCTGTAGTTTGCTGTATGGTTCTCACCGCAGTTACTAAATTTTTTTACGCCGGTATCTGTTCTAGGATGGGGACAGTCAACGGACTTGTGCACATCACCACATCTGACACAAATGGCCGGTAATTTACAGTATGCCTTGGTGTGTCCAAATTCTTGACAATTTGTACATTGGGGAGGATCGGCTCGTTTTAAAGGTTCCTCGACTCGAATTCTACGGTTGCACAAATATCTTAGGTCGTAAATAGGATGAGGTGCGCCTTTTTTCTTTATTCTTGAAGAATCAAATGTTAGTTCAACCTTAAACATGGGCTGAGGAATTTTCTTTTTATTTATAATGTTTATTATGGATTTAACTTCATAACCCTCTTTAGCAAGTTCATCGATTATTTCAGCTGTTGAAACTGTACTATCAATACCCTTAATTACTACCACGAGACCTTTTGAACTCTTAAGCTGGTAAGTGTAGTAATTCTTTTTCTCGATATCGAGCAACCCAACCACCTTTCTATAAGACACTTCGGTGTGTGTCTGAATTTTTGTTTCGTATACATTGCCTCTACGAAGTGAAGCAACATAGGAGTTTTCTTTGCCTAGTAGCTGGGACAGCTTATTTACCAACGCGTTAGTTGTTTGTTCCGCAAGAAAAGCGGAGGTGGTTTGGGTTCTCTTATAGTTTCATTTGTTTCTTCATTACTATCCTCAGAGCTGAGGAGGTCAAATCGGTTCGAACTTACCGCATTCATTCCTTTGGAAACTTTGGGATCTGGTTCCTTATGAGGAGACCTTGCACTTGCCTTTCGTTTTGTCACTAAAATATATCTATCTATACCAGTTTGTATATCCTCATCTTTGCCTGTTGTACTGTTTGGATTTGTACCTTTGGGGATTGTTCCTGTTGCTGTGGCAACACTATTTCCATTCGGATTAGCTACTGAACTTGAAAGCATACTTTTAGGCACTACGTTATGTTGCATTGTATTTGTTAGCATTTCTATTTGATTTGTTTCATTTACATGACACGAATTACATAAAATACTATGTGTCCACGGTTCGTTCATATTTTTAACTCGTATACCACAATATTGCACATATATTTCTTCTATTTTTTTACTAAATATATATATTTCATATTTTCCGCAGATGTAGCAAAATTGTCGGGATCATTTACACATTGAAAAGTTCTTTGGCTTTTACTCATACTTCGACATATAACTTTATAATATTTTTTCATAAAATCGACTAATCTCTTTAAGGCGCTGAATTACACTAATTTATTAATAACACATTTCATTCATAAATTCCGGGTTTAAGGTACATAAGTTGCAGTACCTGTAGCTGGCATATAGTTTGCTTCGAACGTAGAAACCCAATATTTTCAAGACTGCCGCATACTACTTTGTATTGCGTACATATAATTTTACTATCTGTATATACAACTGGGATGCCCATGCCCCTAAAAAGCGTAACTGAGTGGAAACCTCATAAATAAAAACCACAAATATTGTTGAATGACTATCTGAGCAGATCTCATCCAATATAGCTCTCACATTGCATATCATGTTTTATGGAGGGTTACGAACGGCCATAAAGCCTCGTCCTCTCTATAAATTTATAATGTCTGACATCAATCCTCATAAAATAAAATGCAAGTGCATTGTCTCTTATATGTCTCTCTCACATATGGCGAATTCAATATACGCAAAAACATCATTTAAAACCGAAAAAAATATGAAACAAGATTTTTTTGAATTTCCCTAACATTTACAATATGGCTCATAACTTTTACATCTATCCATAGATTTTTTCAAATAGACATTGTTCCCTTCTTTAGCATGCTGGCTTTTTAAAAATGTAATAAAATAATTTTTTCGATTTTTTTTATGGTTTTTTTTTATACCAGGAAAAAGTGTTTTTATTTAAAAAAATCTTTTTTTCTCATATTTTTGACGACTGTTACTAAACCAAAGATTCTACGTGAAAGCGATATTTGCAGCATATGTAGCCCTCATAATTCCCTTTAATTTGAGGCATAACACGGCTCAATCAGGCTTATACTTGATTATGGTCCAAATACTAAATGTACTTTCCATGAAAGCTGGAAATTAAAAAAAAAATTTACCATACAATTTTTTTTTAATATTTGTTTCGTGTTTGTGACACCTAGTTGCACAGAAACTGTTATCCACTTCCCTTGGACAAAAATTTTGTTGCATAGTGTTATCTGAGTAGATCGTGACTGGGCTTCCACGTCGCCCAATAAAGCAAGATATAGCGTCTAGAAAAGACTGAGTTGAGAAATCACACAATTTTTTTTGTGTCAAATTAATAAGACGATGTTTGATACCTTGTACTTCACTCGTAGTTAGTTCTTGTGAAGAAACTCTATGTCGGGTCCTAGTGACGCCAGAATTTCTCCAAAAACGGAGAGCGAATATCAAGCCTTTATATGCACCAGATAGAGAAGATAATCTATATAATGGATCTTCAATTATTGTGGTAGCGAAAACTTTAACTGCTTTTACTTCTCACTCTGTATGGATCATAATTAGGGTTGACAGGCGGGCTGGAAAGAGCTGGATTTTCCAGATTTTTCAATCCAAGTCTAGTTACAAGCTATTGAATAATATTTCCAGCTGAATCGAAAAATTTAAATAATATTTCTATAAGAAAACCCTCCTTAGTTAAATAAATAATAAAACTAATAAGACTTTGTATGCACACCAAAGGAAGAACATAATAGTACGAGGTATTTTCCCTATTTGTGTACGCAACACTGATTATTTGACAAAAGCTAACAGCAATTAGAGGTCTTTTAAATAGAAAAGGAGAATTTTGAAACTTCTCGGGCTACGTGCATTCGATTAACGTTTTTATACCCTACACCATAGGATGGGGGTACATTAATTTTGTCACTCCGTTTGTAACACCTCTAAATATTGTTCTGAGACCCCATAAAGTATATATAGAATATATAAATGGGCCAAATTGGTCAATGTTTTGATATAGCTCCCCTATAGAGGTTGTTCTGAGACCCCATAAAGTATATATAGAATATATAAATGGGCCAAATCGGTCAATGTTTTGATATAGCTCCCCTATAGAGGTCGCTGCAAAATACGTTTTTAAACCATAGATACCACATTTTTAAAGCAATTTAGCAGAAACTTGACAGTTTGTTTTCTGTTCTGACAATAATTCATTTTCTAAGCATTTAAAAAAAAAAACATAAAAAATATTTTATTTTATTTTTTAAAAGCTTGCATCCTAGCGAAGAAAACAATGCCTATTTGAAACAAATCTATGGATAAATGAAGAATTATAGCCCTTTTGGTAGAGATAAGAGAATTTCAAAAAATATTTTTTTTTAATTTCTTTTAAATAGCGATTTTATTTATTACTTTTATTTATATTATGTACATTTGAGTTTATTTACATGAACACGTTTCATTAGAAGTAATTGTGAGTTCTTTGTTGACGTTTATAGATTTCGGAATCGGTTTCTCTAATGAGGAACCAAATATAATCTCCCATCATTCTTTCATCCCAGTGCCCTTGGTAACGCCGCTCGATGGACTTCAATTCTTGGTGAAACTTTTTCGCCATGTTCGAAAAAGTTTAAATGAGAATGAAAGAAATTAATTTTGAGCGACATATTTACACCTGTTGGAATACATAAAGCGAAAAATAAGTTGGAAGAATACACATGTGTTATAGACATAAATATAAAAAAATTTATTTCTAACCAATTTTTTCATAATTTTTTAACAAATCATTAATCATTGTTTCATAGTTTGTGCTTTTATCGGATCCAAGGAAATTTGAAACTACAAGCTTAAACGACCTCCATGCTGCAATTTCATCCGACGTCAAATATGATTCGAAATTCACATCTTTCATCAGTTTCCTTATTTTAGGCCCATCAAAAACTCCTTCTTCGATTTTTTTAAAAGAAAGACTTTTAAATAAACGTTTTAAATATGAGAGTGAATTGCCATCTTTTCTTATGGCTTTTACAAAAAATTTTAAAGAGCCCCAGCTTAATATGCTTTGGTGGCAAAATATCGGCTATCCCAGATGCATAACATACCAACTACTTTTAAATCGCAACAAATGTTCCAGTCAAGTTCATATTTTATGTATTTTATCAATTTAGTCATTGTTTCATATGATTCCTTAGTGTTGACAGCATGAGCAATGGGAATCGACGGTTTCTGATTTCCGTTGTGTAAAAGTACTGCTTTCAAACTTTCTTTACTGCTGTCAAAAAGTAACCGCCATTCCTTTGAATTGTATGTTTGATTAAGTTCCTCGAACAATGCGGGAAGGTCCTTGCAAAAGCATCTGTTATCCACAGTTGTATAAAATTGTTTGTAAGGTATATCACGAGCTCTATAATATGATATGTTAACATCTGGGGCCAAAATATTGTACTGTTTCATCCCAGATGCAAGTAGTTCTGCCTTATCTTTGGTCAGTTCCAAATCTCTCACTAGATCAATGAGTTGGAACTGAGTTAAAAGCGATGACTTCTGAATCAAACTTGAATCGCTCAGAGTTGCGTACTCAGTTGAACTTGATGATGTTTCCGTTATTAGGCTGTTAGCTATACTTGGACACTTCCTTCTCCAATCTGTTTACTTAGACAAAAATGGCAGTCTGTATCGTGAATGAATGGTTGTCTCCAAATCATTGGCATTCAAAATTGCACGTACAGTCTAAAATTAAAACGTTTTATTCCACAAAATATTATAATACATTAATATTAATACATTAATTTTAAAATACTTACCGCATTCTTCCACTACTCCATCGAGTAAGATTTACATGGCACGAATTACATAAAATACTATGTGTCCACGGTTCGTTCATATTTTTAACTCGTATACCAAAATATTGCACATATATTTCTTCTATTTTTTTACTAAATATATATATTTCATATTTTCCGCAGATGTAGCAAAATTGTCGGGATCATTTACACATTGAAAAGTTCTTTGGCTTTTACTCATACTTCGACATATAACTTTATAATATTTTTCAGAAAATCGACTAATCTCTTTAAGGCGCTGAATTACACTAATTTATTAATAAGAAATTTCATTCATAAATTCCGGGTTTAAGGTACATAAGTTGCAGTACCTGTAGCTGGTATATAGTTTGCTTCAAACGTAGAAACCCAATATTTTCAAGACTGCCGCATACTACTTTGTATTGCGTACATATAATTTTACTATCTGTATATACAACTGGGATGCCCATGCCCCTAAAAGGCGTAACTGAGTGGAAACCTCATAAATAAAAACCACAAATATTGTTGAATGACTATCTGAGCAGATCTCATCCAATATCTCATAACAAGTCTACTTGGGACAAATTAAATGATTAAGATTGCCAACCGCCAAATTTTTATTTTTTTCTTTGATTTTTTTTAAAAAAACATGGGTCCGTCGAATATGGGCAACCCTGTACTTTCCATGAAAGCTGGAAATTAAAAAAAAAATTTACCATAAAATTTTTTTTTAATATTTGTTTCGTGTTTGTGACACCTAGTTGCACAGAAACTGTTATCCACTTCCCTTGGACAAAAATTTTGTTGCATAGTGTTATCTGAGTAGATCGTGACTGGGCTTCCACGTCGCCCAATAAAGCAAGATATAGCGTCTAGAAAAGACTGAGTTGAGAAATCACACAATTTTTTTTGTGTCAAATTAATAAGACGATGTTTGATACCTTGTACTTCACTCGTAGTTAGTTCTTGTGAAGAAACTCTATGTCGGGTCCTAGTGACGCCAGAATTTATCCAAAAACGGAGAGCGAATATCAAGCCTTTATATGCACCAGATAGAGAAGATAATCTATATAATGGATCTTCAATTATTGTGGTAGCGAAAACTTTAACTGCTTTTACTTCTCACTCTGTATGGATCATAATTAGGGTTGACAGGCGGCTGGAAAGAGCTGGATTTTCCAGATTTTTCAATCCAAGTCTAGTTACAAGCTATTGAATAATATTTCCAGCTGAATCGAAAAATTTAAATAATATTTCTATAAGAAAACCCTTCTTAGTTAAATAAATAATAAAACTAATAAGACTTTGTATGCACACCAAAGGAAGAAAATAATAGTACGAGGTATTTTCCCTATTTGTGTACGCAACACTGATTATTTGACAAAAGCTAACAGCAATTAGAGGTCTTTTAAATAGAAAAGGAGAATTTTGAAACTTCTCGGGCTACGTGCATTCGATTAACGTTTTTATACCCTACACCATAGGATGGGGGTACATTCATTTTGTCACTCCGTTTGTAACACCTCTAAATATTGTTCTGAGACCCCATAAAGTATATATAGAATATATAAATGGGCCAAATCGGTCAATGTTTTGATATAGCTCCCCTATAGAGGTTGTTCTGAGACCCCATAAAGTATATATAGAATATATAAATGGGCCAAATCGGTCAATGTTTTGATATAGCTCCCCTATAGAGGTCGCTGCAAAATACGTTTTTAAACCATAGATACCACATTTTTAAAGCAATTTAGCAGAAACTTGACAGTTTGTTTTCTGTTCTGACAATAATTCATTTTCTAAGCATTTAAAAAAAAACATAAAAAATATTTTATTTTATTTTTTAAAAGCTTGCATCCTAGCGAAGAAAACAATGCCTATTTGAAAAAAATCTATGGATAAATGAAGAATTATAGCCCTTTTGGTAGAGATAAGAGAATTTCAAAAAATATTTTTTTTTAATTTCTTTTAAATAGCGATTTTATTTATTACTTTTATTTATATTATGTACATTTGAGTTTATTTACATGAACACGTTTCATTAGAAGTTATTGTGAGTTCTTTGTTGACGTTTATAGATTTCGGAATCGGTTTCTCTAATGAGGAACCAAATATAATCTCCCATCATTCTTTCATCCCAGTGCCCTTGGTAACGCCGCTCGATGGACTTCAATTCTTGGTGAAACCTTTCGCCATGTTCGTCACTTACGTCGCCAAGATTCTCGGGGAAAAAGTTTAAATGAGAATGAAAGAAATTAATTTTGAGCGACATATTTACACCTGTTGGAATACATAAAGCGAAAAATAAGTTGGAAGAAGACACATGTGTTATAGACATAAATATAAAAAAAAATTATTTCTAACCAATTTTTTCATAATTTTTTAACAAATCATTAATCATTGTTTCATAGTTTGGGCTTTTATCGGATCCAAGGAAATTTAAAACTACAAGCTTAAACGACCTCCATGCTGCAATTTCATCCGACGTCAAATATGATTCGAAATTCACATCTTTCATCAGTTTCCTTATTTTAGGCCCATCAAAAACTCCTTCTTCGATTTTTTTAAAAGAAAGACTTTTAAATAAACTTTTTAAATATGAGAGTGAATTGCCATCTTTTCTTATGGCTTTTACAAAAAATTTTAAAGAGCCCCAGCTTAATATGCTTTGGTGGCAAAATATCGGCTATCCCAGATGCATAACATACCAACTACTTTTAAATCGCAACAAATGTTCCAGTCAAGTTCATATTTTATGTATTTTATCAATTTAGTCATTGTTTCATATGATTCCTTAGTGTTGACAGCATGAGCAATGGGAATCGACGGTTTCTGATTTCCGTTGTGTAAAAGTACTGCTTTCAAACGTTCTTTACTGCTGTCAAGTTCGTTGAACAATCCGGGAATGTCATTGCAAAAGCATCTGTTATCCACAGTTGTTTAAAAATGTTTGTAAGGTATATCACGGACTCTATAATATAATATGTTAACATCTGGGGCCAAATTATTGTACTGTTTCATCCCAGATGCAAGTAGTTCTGCCTTATCTTTGGTCAGTTCCAAGTCTCTCACTAGATCAATGAGTTGGAACTGAGTTTAAAGCGATGACTTCTGAATCAAACTTGAATCGCTCAGAGTTGAGTACTCAGTTGAACTTGATGATGTTTACGTTATTAGGCTGTTAGCTATACTTGGACACTTCCTTCTCCAATCTGTTTACTTAGACAAAAATGGCAGTCCGTATCGTGAATGAATGGTTGTCTCCACATCATTGGTATTCCAAATTGCACGTAAAGTCTAAAATTAAAACGTTTTATTCCACAAAATATTATAATACATTAATTTTAAAGTACTTACCGCATTCTTCCACTACTCCATCGAGTAAGATTTACATAGCACGAATTACATATAATACATAAGTTGCAGTACCTGTAGCTTATAGTTTGCTTCGAAAGTAGAAACCCAATATTTTCAAGACTGCCGCATACTACTTTGTATTGCGTACATATAATTTTACTATCTGTATATACAACTGGGATGCCCATGCCCCTAAAAGGCGTAACTGAGTGGAAACCTCATAAATAAAAACCACAAATATTGTTGAATGACTATCTGAGCAGATCTCATCCAATATAGCTCTCACATTGCATATCATGTTTTATGGAGGGTTACGAACGGCCATAAAACCTCGTCCTCTCTATAAATTTATAATGTCTGACATCAATCCTCATAAAATAAAATGCAAGTGCAATGTCTCTTATATGTCTCTCTCACATATGGCGAATTCAATATACGCAAAAACGTCATTTAAAACCGAAAAATATATGAAACAAGATTTTTTTGAATTTCCCTAACATTTACAATATGGCTCATAACTTTTACATCTATCCATAGATTTTTTCAAATAGACATTGTTCCCTTCTTTAGCATGCTGGCTTTTTAAAAATTTAATAAAATAATTTTTTAGATTTTTTTATATTTTTTATGTTTTTTTTTTTATACCAGGAAAAGTGTTTTTATTTAAAAAAAATCTTTTTTTCTCATATTTTTGACGACTGTTACTAAACCAAAGATTCTACGTGAAAGCGATATTTGCAGCATATGTAGCCCTCATAATTCCCTTTAATTTGAGGCATAACACGGCTCAATCAGGCTTATACTTGAAACTGCTTTTACTTCTCACTCTGTATGGATCATAATTAGGGTTGACAGACGGGCTGGAAAGAGCTGGATTTTCCAGATTTTTCAATCCAAGTCTAGTTACAAGATATTGAATAATTTTTCCAGCTGAATCGAAAAATTTAAATAATATTTCTATAAGAAAACCCTCCTTATTTAAATAAATACTAAAACTAATAAGACTTTGTATGCACACCAAAGAAAGAAAATAATAGTACGAGGTATTTTCCCTATTTGTGTACTGATTAAAAGCTAACAGCAATTAGAGGTCTTTTAAATAGAAATATAGAAACGATTAACGTTTTTATACCCTACACCATAGGATGGGGGTACATTCATTTTGTCACTACGTTTGTAACACCTCTAAATATTGTTCTGAGACCCCATAAAAATAGAATATATAAATGGGCAAAATCGGTCAATGTTTTGATATAGCTCCCCTATAGAGGTCGCTGCAAAATACGTTTTTGAGCCATAGATACCACATTTTTAAAGCAATGTAGCAGAAACTTGACAGTTTGTTTTCTGTTCTGACAAGAATTCATTTTCTAAGCATTTAAAAAAAAAAAACATAAAAAATATTTTATTTTATTTTTTTAAAGTTTGCATCCTAACGAAGAAAATAATGCCTATTTGAAAAAAATCTATGGATAAATGAAGAATTATAGCCCTTTTGGTAGATATAAGAGAATTTCAAAAAGTATTTTTTTTAAATTTCTGTTTAAATAGCCATTTTATTTATTACTTTTATTTATATTATGTACATTTGAGTTTATTTACATGAACACGTTTCATTAGAAGTAATTTTGAGTTCTTTGTTGACGTTTGTAGATTTCGGAATCGGTTTCTCTAATGAGGAACCAAATATAATCTCCCATAATTCTTTCATCCCAGTGCCCTTGGAGACGTCGCCAAGATTCTCGGGAAAAAAGTTTAAATTAGATTGAAATAAATTAATTTTGAGGGACATATTTACACCTGTTGGAATACATAAAGCGAAAAATAAGTTGGAAGAATACATATGTGTTATATACATAAATATAAAAAAATATATTTCTAAAAAATTTTTTCATAATTTTTTAACAAATCGTTAATCATTGTTTCATATTGCGGGCTTTTATTGGATCCCAGGAAATTTGAAACTACAAGCTTAAACGACCTCCATGCTGCAATTTCATACGACGTCAAATATGATTCGAAATTCACATCTTTCATCATTTTCCTTATTTTAGGCTCATCAAAAACTCCTTCTTCGATTTTTTGAAAAGAAAGACTTTTAAATAAACTTTTTAAATATGAGAGTGAATTGCCATCTTTTCTTAAGGCTTTTACAAAATTTTTAAAGAGCCTCAGCTTAATATGCATTGGTGGCAAAATATCGCCTATCCCAGAGGCAGATATTAACTATTTTATGTATTTTATCAATTTAGCCATTGTTTCGTATGATTCCTTAGTGTTGACAGCATGAGCTTGGTAGTTTGTTTTCTGTTCTGGCAAGAATTCATTTTCTAAGCATTTTAACTGAATCTTTGCAGTTTGTATTTAATTAAGACAAGAATTCATCGCAGTAAAAATTGTTTAAATCAGTTCATATTTTGTTATAGTCCACCTATAGATGTCGCTTCATCTAGCGACATCTAGTTATGTTTTTCGACTCTATAAGGTCTGAACTTTTAAGAAGACTGAATTTTGAAGAAGAAAAAACTGTCAAAATGTTCAATATTTTTTGCTCTCATACAATATTATTGTATATTATTGTAAAGACAGAATATATTGTTATGTTTTATTTTTATGTCTTTTCTAAATATATACTTTTTAACCGAATTTATTAATAATTTACTAGTTATTCATTAGTCCAAATTTTTCTTCTGCGATCCAGCTATATTTTTCGTGAGTTTAGCTAAGAGGGAATTTAAATCTGGCAACCGTAATCATAATTTGTGTCTAGGCCATCGGTGGTTTGGAAACCTCAGTCATTGGGGTCCAGTCCACCACAGATGATGTGAATGCAAATCATTTGGCGAATATTCTCGACAGGTTACATCAGCTGGGTTACTTTTTTAACCAATATGCTTCCAATTTTCATCTCCCACGTTATCTAAAATGTCTGAAATTATATTTCCAACAAAGGCACTCCATGAACACGGTGGTTTTTTGCGCCATGTTAACACGTTCGTTGAGTCAGCCCAAAAGTGACTCAAAATATTTGCAATTTATAAGTTAGGAACCACCATACACATTTTTGGTAATAGACCGGCTCCGCATAATTCTAACCTAGGCATAGATATTTTTTTGATTGGCGCTTCTCGAGTTTTCGCTGCTAAAAGAAACGTGTCGACTGTTTGATCTAAATGTTAAATTCTAACATAAGGGGTCGCGGCGTAAGTGCTTTCTGAAGCGTCACAAAACCGTGAACTTCAAATTTACTTGAGGGTTTAAATCTGATCCACCCAGGTACTGAAACTGAATCTACTATGGAAAATTTTTTAATGAAATTCCTCCAATTCATTCAAGTTATAGGATTCAATGCGTCGTCCCAATCTACTTTATGCTGCCAGACTTGTTGCATGATAAGTTTCGCTACGATGATTCGCATAGCCATGAATAACGTTGTAAGCCCTATTTACGTCGTGTGAACAAAAATAATTTGTAATTTATTAAATGCATAAAATTTATAATTTTTGTTTTGCTTATTAAATAGATTATTAATGTAGGTATGTCGATAATGAGTAAAAAAATAATATTTGAAAATGTCTGCTACTTTTAAAAGGTTTTTTGATTTTTTAACCATTTTAATTTTGTCGTTTACAACGTTATTCGCGGCTATGCTTCAATTGTTGAAAGCATTTCTCGTTAAGTGCATCATTCCCTTTCTTTCGTGGGTGGTGATGTGAACGTTAAGTTATCAGCCGATATGTTCCATCGGATACCTAGTCTTCGTTGAAGTTCCTTCAGAAATGTCCAACCAGTTGACCGGCACGAGTGAGTCAGCGAGCAGATCGCAAAGTAGATTGGGGTCGTTTGAACTCCATTTGCTTAATTCAAAACCTGCGGAGTCCATGGCTGCTACTAACTCTTTCGTAGATTTGATGGGTTTTTCTACAGGAGACCTCCAGCTAAAACGTCATCGACATGTTAATTTTCTTTTATACTTTCCGAACCTAATGTTTGTATGTTTCTTAAACATTAAAAGTTCAAAGTGAAATGGTGCCTGGCGTGGGTCGATTTGTATTTGACGGTACATTTTGGGAATGTCCGTATTGAAAACATATTTAAAAAACCCAATTTATAAAATCTGCAATACCAAATACTTTTGAAGAATTGGCCCTGGATGCAAAATGTCATTTGCTTATTTGACGTGGGAATTGACGCTTTGAAAACTACCCTAATATTAGTAGTAACTCTATCTGGTTTTATGACAGCATGATGTGGCAAATATTAGCGAGGGGTCTTCTCGATTTCTTGAGGTCATAATTTTCTCATGTGCTCAAGTTTTAAATACTTCATTATCGCTGCGTCATATTGAGATTTGATTTCCGGAGTTTTTTTGCAACTTTCTTTCTGTTCGAGAATTGCGCCATTGCGGTACTTCGAGATGATCCAAGTTCAGCACAAGTTTTGAACGACACACAGTGTATTATGAGCGGCAAAAACTCCCAATTTTAATCTGTGGTTTACTTGCAAGTTGCCAAAATTCAGGGTGTTTCATTTTCTCCAGGATAAAACTATACTTCCGAGGCCGACCGATGTCTTGTCATTAACAAAAACTAGGGACTTAGTTAACCATTGCGAAAAGAAAATTCTGCCTATACCTGCCTATGTTGATTTATTTAACGAAATGGTAAAACCTACCCGGCAAAAAACAATCCAAAATTCGTTATTTTTAGTCCACGTTGCTATGTATTGAACAACATTACCAAAGCATACCTTAAGGGGCAAATGATAAATTGACTGCAAATATAACAAAAAGCATATAAAGCATGTATAAACGCAAATTGGTCTTGAGCCGAAAGAGTATCTCAGTTTACATCAACGATTACAGACCGAATTAAACGGCAACCGACATGAACGAGGTAAATATTCATATAAGCGAACATTTGTTTGCCAATCTACTATGTATATATATGTACATGCCTCATTGTTTGTGTGCCCTTTCAACATATTCCTAAAAGTATGATTTAAAAATGACGTATTGTTAATGAACACATTGCTAAATCAATGATTATTTTTTCTGGATAGTTGGAATGATTGATTAATTAACAAAAAACTGTAAACTATTTCATCATGATTTTTTTGCAAATGTTGAGCTTATGTATTGCGCTTTAGGTATATACTTTGTTATATGTACTGATTTACATCGAACAAAAGATACAAAGCGTTTTATAAAAAAATTTCCTGTAATTTCCAACATCGTATAAAATTTAAATTGATATATGGGCGTTGGGCGTGGCACTTGTGATGTTTATATAATTGAGGACTCAAATACAATCTCTACAAGTGATTTGTAATAATATAAATGCTAAATTGAGAAAAATACCAAGATTTTTAATTTTAGGTTATGTGGGAAGTAGCCGTGGTTATGGGCGGATTTAAGCAAAAAATTGGTTTTTAGCTAATTAGGCGAAATGAGTGATATGTACCAAATTTCAAAGCTCTAGCTCAATTCCTTCTAATTTTTGCCGCGTCTTGTGTGAAAATATTCCACTGTGCGGCATCGTGACAGCATATCGAACAACCTGTCTTCTGCTGACCTCAACTGGCCCCGGTTATAGGGGTTCAAAACCTCCACCATACAAATGATTTGGAATTAAACATATTTGCTACTAGTTTTAATGGTTAAAATGTGTTTCTTGTTCCAAAAATTAAATCAAAGACCAAAAACTTGACCGTTGTTTACTTTAAAGGTTTATGTAATGTAGTAATTTGTAGCATATGAAGACAGATATAATTCAGAAAAGTAAGTTAAAGCCTTTACTATCCCGAAAATTTGACTGGTATCAAGACCAATTGTTTACGCAGAATGCGTGAAAAGAAAGCGAAAAAGAAATAAAAACACAAGAAGATTTTAATATTTTCTTATATAATAAAATGGCCAAGTGCCAGTCGGTTTTATTGAGGTTTTTTTATGTTGTTGGTGGTAACGAAGTTTACCTTTAGTCGGCGCAAAAGCCACTAGTTGCTCATTAAAATTTGACAATCAATTTTTAACGAGTATATTGGTACGAAAATTAGGACATTGCGTACACCGAGAGAAATTAAAGGGACAGTTTATGTTTGTACTTAAACATTGCCGGCCACCTTGCAACATCAAAGGGATGTTGTAACTTAAGTAAATAAATTCAAGTAGTATTAAAGTGTAATGTGTATGTGAGCATTGTACTTTTATTAATATTCAATTTCATTCAATTCAATTATATTTTTTTTAAAGTATGGCTTTATGAATGCGCCGCGATTTATAGTCCATTAGGGACCTGTCGAATATATGGGCCATTAGGGACCTCGCGAATTATAGGCCATAAGGGACCTGTCGAAAATATGGGCCATTAGGGACCTCGCAAATTAAATGCCATTATGGACCTGACGAATGTATGGATAGGACATAGCCATTAGGGACTCTGTTCTATCCATTAGGGACCCTGCGCGGAGCAATTAGAAACTCCGATTGAGCATTCAAATATAAGCGAGTTAGGTTATATAGATTCCGACGAAAAGCAAATGTAGGCGAAATCAATTTGATTCATTTGAGTCCGTATAAACCCGATCAAGACAAGTTCTAGTAATGTTTCGAATTCAAATATGATATGTACGATGTAAATTAAAAAAAAACGAAACGATGCCAATTTCAAAGAGGTGAGATGATAAAATAGAAGGCAGGGGCAATAATTCAAGATATATTGGCGTTTGACGAAAATGCACGAACTCGTTAGGTAGGAAGAGTATCAGTAATTACCCAAACAAATACAGTATTTTGAGCGAGCAACGATCCTTGCGAATTTCGAAAAAAGCTTTCTAAAATAATTTTTAGGATTTATGTCAGCTCCTATCAAAATATCTACTGGACGAGAATCAAACAAATTGGAATCAGAATCGTAAACAAAGGCAGGTTTCCCGAAATAGAAGGAATGACTATGATAGTGGTGTCTAGTCTAGTAAAGGAATGAAAAGAAGGGCCGATATTCAAGCTTGAAGTGGTACAGCGTATCGTAAGTTTCAATCTAGTTTGAAGACTCTCCGACTCAACGCCCTAGCAGAATACGAAACACCGCGATGAACGATATTCACCATGGCTTTATTCCGCGCGACATGAAAAGATTGACGAGATGCACATCCAGCCGATGTGGATGGTTCAAAATGTTCAAGTGGAGGAGCAGAAGGCACATTCGCGTTTGATGTGCTTGCCACACGAGTCGAATTACTCGGAGTGGTGTCGGCGCGAGAAAGGTATCGATGTGACAAAAATAGAAGGAGTAATTGCAGAACTATGAAATTTGGTACCAAGCTGTATTTGGTTATAGTTAAGAAAAAAAACTATAACACTAAATTGGATCATTCTATATTTATGAAATTTAACATGTCATAATATTTCATTAATATCAGTTGCGGTGCAAAATTTCGACAGGATTTAGCGAGTCCTTTTGGTACCTCTCACACAAAGGGTTCAAAGGACGCTCAAAAGTGGCGCTGAATTTCGACCAAAGTTTGTAAAGAGTAATAGGCTTTGTTGTGAGTAAATGTGTCCACAAATTTTTGGGAGGACTTGTTTCAAGATCCTTCAACACAGCCCCCTAGAAGTCTTGAAAATATGTTTTTGGTCCAAATATTGTGCGACCCATCAAATTAAAGGGAATTTGGCGTAGATTACAAATATGGGGGAAAACTTGAAGACTCAATAGGGAAAATGTCTGTATGCCATACGTCGGGTACGTGGACAATAGTGTTTTTTCGTAGTATTGTACTGTACTGTTTCTTTTTAAAAATTTAATGCATGTAACAGGTGGCGCAAAAGTAATCCTCCTATCAGAAAATGCTATAAATTTTGCGATTGGCCCCTAATGCCTAATGTTGACATTTGTGTAGTAAACACATGCGAAATACACATTAATAAACAATGTTACGCTACACTGCTCCAGAACGCGGAATATTGCTGACTATTTATTTGACCAATAATCGGTCGGTGACTTTGGCACAAAAAACATCGAAAGGTTACTTTTGCGCCACCTTGTATTTGTCAGAAGAGTTTCCTTCGTTGACTTCTAAAATAATATTTACAATAATAATATTATTGTAAGGTACGTCATTAAACCTTTGTTTGTGTTGTTTGGACAATTTTTTCCTGGTATGAAAACTGTTTGGAAAATTTTTTCCTGGTATGAAAACGTGAGGTTCTCGAATAATTTTGTGACTGGCTTCTTCAGATAAACAACTTTAAATTAAATAAATGTTTCCGGAAATAGAATTGTCAATATTTATATACCTACTGGCAAATTAAATTTACTAATAACATCGTAATCATGAATTAGTACTTTATGTACACTACTGACATATAATATCATTTTGAGCGCGCCAAATTATTATCCTTGTTGCTATTAGGAACTCCTTAAATGCATTACAGTTAATTTTTTGTCGCAATTTTGTGCACGAAAAATTTGAACTTTTATATTTTATTTTTAAAGAGGATATATATGGCATTAATAACTTTTGCGAAAAAATTTAGATTTTTTTCGACATTTCTCAAATATATTTTATAAATATGATTTTTTGTATTTTGAAGAATTATGTCAACTATCAGGCTCCAAAAAAGTTAAGGGTTTGTTCTACAAGTTAAAGGAGATTGTTTTTGGATACTGCCTAAAAACATCTTTAGACCTAAAGCAAAATTACTTTTTCAAAATTTTGTGTGCGAGTAATTTGAACTTTTATATTTTATGTTTAAAGAGGGCATATCATGAATAGTATCTGGTGAAAAAAAATTAGGGATCTTTACGAATTTTTTTTCCGATGCCATACAATATTCAATATTTTTAGATTTTTCGGCATGAAAACACCATATTAAAAGCGATTTTTTTACGTTTTTCTCAACAGTAATTTATAAGTATGAATTTTTGTATTTTTTAAGAAATCGTCAGATTTCGTGCGCGAAAAAAAATATCAGGTTGGTCAACACGTTAAGCGTTGGCATCTGTTTTTGGAACACCCATAAAAATTATATTCGAAAATAAAGTTTTTAGACATAAAAAAATATATATATTTTTTTAAGTTTGTGCACTTTTATTTTACGTTTTAATATTTTTTATTTAATAGTAACAGTACAGACATTGTTTTTGAAGAATAAAATTGTATGGATCTGTTCGAACTTATTTTTCTCATTCCAATTAAAATTGTAAACTTTTTTCATTTTTACAAAAAATACAAATTTTTCAAAGCAATTTTGAATAGCACAATAGCATTTTTCTGCCGACTTGGCATTTTTGTATTATCACGAATTCGATTTACTATCATATACAAAAAGTTTGGCTTAATTTCCCTACTAAACTAATTCTATACAGCTATTTTACAACATACATTTATGGTAGTTTATTTTTTGGTCGATTTGCGTATACAACAATTGACTTTGGCGCCCTCTCGCGGTGTCAAAAAGAGGTAAATAAAAAAATATTGTTATTATTTATCTTAGTTGGTTTGTTAAGATATGATGAGAACCAATTTACCATTATTTGATCCAGTACATTATTATCGATTTTTGTCAATGGGACAGAGCACTGTGCGACGTCTGCTATCAATTCTTGACTTCGTGACTTGATCCGAAGGCGTAGAACTTGAAAAACGTGGGCACGCGTAAATTTTGTGGTTCTGATTTGGGCACACCGATGGAGAAGAACGAAAAAATCCCGAAGATCCTTCATTAGTATGAGCATGAACCTTTTTCCCATTAGAGTGCTTTGAAGATTCATCTCTCCTCATACCATGAAGGCACATAAGCGTGCGAATTATCTCTGTTAGGAAGTCATCCAATTCTTTCCACGTGGAAAGGGAGGACACGGATTGTATTCCCCAAAGATTTCCATGCTAAGAAAAAACTGCAATTAATTAGCGGAAACTTTGAAACAATCTCACGCGCCTCTCCAATTGTTTTTCGCATGAGGTGACATAAACGCTCAATATCGCTCAAACGTGAGTTGTTGATGTAGACCGCCGTGAACAGATCCCTATAAGTAGGCCGCGATAAGAAATCGCCCTCAAAAATGTCGGTGTCACACGGCGGCAACTAAAGGTTATTCACACAATCACTCGCGAGGTGGTCGATATTCATGCGCGAAATCGAGATGTTATTTTCAGAATTTGAGGGAGGCGGACAATCAGCTTGAGTGCTCATGTCGCGAGACGCATGAGTCGACTCACTCATATTATGTAGCTTGTTAGAATTTTTCGTCTCCTCGAGATCTTATTAAGCCGAATCACCGACCGAAGAAGTTAAGGACGATCGTTTGAACTGCCACAATTTTCGATTAATTACGGTTAAGCAATTCATATATGTTTGATACGACAAGTCGTATTTGCTGTCTGCCGCGTCAATGTCCTCCTTATTTGCGTCCGCGGAAGACTGCAAAAAGTTGAGACATTTTTCAAACATTTCTTTGTACTTTGTGAGGGCCTATCAGTGTAAATAAAAGGTTATCTACTGGTTACATATAGGTAAAAATATAATTTTGAAAAATAAGGTAGGCAATTATGTTTTTTTTGCGCCAGAAAAGTTTTGGTTTGAATATGGAAAACAATTTTTGAAGGATTGAAGTTTTGACTTTCGATTTGGAGAGAAGGAAATTTAAAATTCGGAAAGAATATACATATGTATATATTGAAAGTTTGAGAAAACCTGAAAATTAATTTGAAAAGAATATCCTTCAACTTCTTGACTCTTTATTCGCTACATATTTTTGATAATTGTGAAAACTGAAATATCTCGAGGGTAGGATCATGGTCTGTCTCCATCGCCTTTTTTGATATGTTTGAATAGAAAGAAAATATATTTGGAACACTTATTTTTAAATATTATATAGTACTGAGCAAATCAATTTTATTTGAAAATCAATAAAATATATTTGGAACTCGTATATTAATATGTTACAACATATAATATTTTCAAACTAAATTTCTCAAATAAAATATGTATTTGAATACAAATAAAATGATTGTTTAGGAATTTCTCCAAATATATTTTATTTAAAAAAGATTTTCGAAACTTTTGTTGAATTTTTCGAAATAAAATTTTTTTTTTGTTTTTTTATTTTTTTTTGTTTGAACCTCCCAGTTATGATACCAAATGCAGCAAAATCTTATGTTGGTTGTCAATCTTCCAAGTATATATTTCGATCCAAGATTATATGATTTCAATTATTATTATTTTTTATATTTAAGACGTTAAAATTTTTGAAAAAATTATCTTTGAATTACTGAAAAATTTAACACAATTTAGATATTTTCTGAATACTTAAATGAAAATAAATATTTGTTTCGGAAAAAATAGTCCAAAATAAACACATTGGGATGTAAACAAAGATTTGTTTAGAACAACATCTTCCCAAATATATAATTTTTGTGTGTACCAAATATTATATGTTTAGGGTGTATCCTAAAGATATATATGTTTCAAGCCGAATATGTTTGGGACAATATACTACAGGAGCGATTTTTTTCAGCGTGTATGAATCCTGTGAATTCCGATAACCCAGAGAATTTAATTTTGTGACATAAGCTATTATTCAAGAGAAAACGAAGCATAATTAAAAGCTAAAGCAAAGTTCGGATAAAAAAAAACAATCAAAATCTTGTGAAATTCCTATCAACTACAATATGGTTGCAATTACATAACTGCGAATTAATTGCATCATCCAGAGGAGAAATCTAATCAAACCAGAGAATCGGAGATGTTTTTGTAATACCTATATATTGGAATCAGCGATAAAAAAACACCGCATATTACAACTTAATTTTAATATCCTGATGAACCCTAAGTTACGTTCCTGCATGCTGTTTTGTAAATTTTATTGAAATTTTGCTTTCTCTTAATTGTTCAACTCATTTTATCTTAACCAAGAATAGAAAATAATGCAGCTGAATTTGGTCAACAAGCGCTTGTCGACGCAGTTTCAACTTTTGTCTTGTAAGTATTATTAAATTTATATTTTAAGTTTATTAGAAATATTCCACTACTTACAAACAAATAATAGTACAAATAAACCTTTATACAATAGGACATTTACTTACATTTAATTTAACATCGATCACATAAAGATCCAATTAATTCTAGAATACATTTGAATGAATATTGTAAACTATACACTTTGATTATTCTTTACAATTTCTCGCTGTACTAAACATCAACATCTACGAAAATATCATATTTTTTTTATAAAACAAAATAAACCTGAATAATGTTTAAACATTGAGAATTGCATGATGGCAATTTTTTCTAGTTAAGCTATATATTAGTTCCACGAAATATAAAATGTTTTGTGGGCTGACAAAAATAGTTAAAGTCGGCATGGTTGGGTGGGTAAACCGACAACTGAGAAAGATCTTCAACACCTCAGATTCTTTTTTCAGTGCGGGTTTTCCTTTATATTGGCAATGACCATCGTTACTCTCTTTTTTTTAATATATGTAGCTGCCAAAATAACTTAAATATTTTTGTAACCGATTGAGGCCTATTCCTTTGTACAAGAACACCCCCCAAGCCCTGAGCACAGCCGGAATAATTGGTAGCATTGGTCAAGAAGGAATGGGGTCTGGTGAGAGGATCGTTACATAGATTTTAATGGCGCCCAACGTGGGGCCATGTCAGTATGAATCAAAATAATAGTTAGAACGTAATAAAATCAGACATTTTGATTTTCGTGCTGAAAGCGAGCAAATCAAATGCTTTAAATCATCTGATATTTCCCTACAAATTCGTAACGATGGCAAACATTTCGGAAGTTTATGTACATTCACTTTTGGCTATTGGATTTCTGGTTCTGAAATTCAGTTTCGGTACCGTTACCAAACCTAAAATGAAAGTTGGCGTGGATTACTATAAGCAAAGGATAACGTTTGAGATTTTGAAACTTGGTTTTAACGAATCGGTATTTTACTC
Source organism: Eudasyphora cyanicolor (assembly GCA_963930755.1). NCBI lineage: Eukaryota > Metazoa > Arthropoda > Insecta > Diptera > Muscidae > Eudasyphora > Eudasyphora cyanicolor. The sequence continues at coordinate 142,664,059 of OZ005734.1, forward strand.
ACGTTACATTGCTTAACATTTTTGGATTTTATGAGAATAATTTTAGTTCCCGTACTGATATTTTGTCAGTCAGTTAGCAGTCTGCGAGAGGAAATTGCGAGTATGGTTTCTGGCGAGGTGAGATCTCTTGTTCAGAATATGAGTACTATCGGAATCGGAAATGCGCGACAGACGCAGGACACTCGTGGACAGGACAGAAGGGCTTTCGAGAGGGAAATTACTCCAAGGACACAGGTCGATGAACCACCAGCTCAACGAGCTTCGGAGACTTTGGGTACAGAGAAGGTTTTAAATATAATACGCAATTGGAGAATAAAGTTCACAGGCCACTCCAACGACATGACAGTCGAAGAATTCATCTACCGTGTGAGTATACTGACTACAAATAATTTACAGGGGGATTTTCAACTGCTATGTAGGCATGTGCATAGCTTGTTCGAGGGTAAAGCTCTGGAATGGTTTTGGAGGTACCACGACAAACTGATGATCTTAACTGGCAGTCATTGACCGACGCATTGAAGAGACAGTATAAGGACGAATATAGTGATTTCGAAACAGAAATGTGGCGAGCATATAGACGACTATCTGGAGATCATTTCGTGTTTGACAAATAGAATGAGACGTCCTATGTTAGACTCTGATTTGTGCGAAACGATTATGAGAAATCTAAGGCCTGAAATTAGGCATGAACTTCTGCATTTGAATATTACTGGTCTTTCTCAACTTCGTAAGGAGGTTCAAAAACATGAGAAGTTTATGCGGGAAGTGCATCTTAAAGAACCCAAATTAGGCAAGATTAGAGTTGCAGAAATCGTTGAGGACGAGAACGATACTGGTGTTGGAATAAATGTATCTGATATTGACGACTTATGTGCTCTAAGGGTCCTGAAATGCTTGAACTGTGACAAGGTAGGTCATTCTTTCACGGATTGTATGGAGCCGAGAAGGATCTTCTGCTATGGCTGTGGTTTGATTGACAATTACAAACCGACTTGTCAGAAATGTTCAAAAAAGATTCAGGGAAACGACAGGTCGGATGTCCGCAGGAAATATACCGGGCATCCGGAACTGATAAATCTAAATTAGAAAATACCACTGAAGATAGCACCAATAATATTACACATCCACTTAAGAAACCCTTACATGAACGTTTAGAAGATTACAGGAAAATTAGAGAAAGGAAAATTTATATACATACTGTTAGGAAAAATAGATCGGCCAAGAGAATTAATGGTTATTATAAGAGGCTTAGGAAATACAAGAAGTGTACAATATCATCTATTGTGAATAATGGATCTGATAACAGACCATATATAAAAATTAGCATTCCGGATACTTTTTACTTTGCTTTACTAGATAGCGGAGCTAATAGAAGTGTAGTAGGAGGTCATTTGGCAAAGAATGTACAGGAAAGACCAGAGTTTAGAAAGTGCATCGGGAATGTTAAAACTGCAGATGGGCAGAGACAAGTGGTTTTGGGAACGATAGAGTTGGATGTTGAGTTTAGAAATTCAATAGAATCTTTCGAATTCTTAGTAGTACCCTCGATATGTCAGGATGTCATATGTGGATATGATTTTTGGAGGGTGTTTGGGCTGACAATTTCGACGCCGTGTATAGATAGCGTGGATATTGGTGGGGCAGATCCGGACAGGATCGCATTGACAGATGGGCAGGCACGAAGTTTGGATTCGGTTATAGCTATTTTTCCAAATTCTGAGATAGAAGGATTGGGTTGCACCGATTTGATAGAACACCTATATAGATACCGGCGATGCGAAACCTATAAAGCAGATATATTATCCAATATCCCTAGCTATTGAGAAACAACTTACGGGCGAATTGGATCGCATGCTGTCACTAGGGGTGATTGAAGAGGCACCTAGTTCACCATGGTCTTCTCCTACAGTAGTCGTTATTAGGCCCGGCAAGGTTCGTATGTATTTGGATAGTAGACGGTTGAACTCGGTTACGAGGAAGGACGCCTATCCTATTCCTAATATAGACGGGATCCTTGCAAGGCTGCCACATGTTCATTGTATATCGAAAATTGATCTAAAGGATGCCTTTTGGCAGATCAAATCAAGTGAAGATTCGAAACAGAAGACGGCTTTTACGGTACCTAACAGACCTCTCTACCAATTTACTAGAATGCCTTTTGGGCTATGCAATGCCCCTCAATCGCTATGTCGACTAATGGATATTGTGATACCCTACAATTTAAAGACCAATGTATTCGTCTACTTAGATGATCTCTTGGCAGTGTCACAAAACTTTAAGGACCACTTGGCACACTTGGTAGAAGTGGCATCACAATTGCGCAGAGCGGGATTGACAATAAATGTTAGGAAAAGCTGTTTTGCTTTGAATAAAGTTAAGTACTTGGGATATGTGGTGGGAAACGGTACGTTGCAAGTAGATGAGGATAAGGTCCGAGCGATAAGAGAGTTGCCGTTTCCGAAATCAATTAAACAGGTTCGACGATTCTTAGGAATGACGGGTTGGTATCGTCGATTTATTGAGGGATACTCGACCGTGTGTGTGGAATGAGGAGGCACAACGAGCTTTTGAGTTGTTGAAGGAAAGGCTGACTTCGGCTCCTGTTTTGGTAAATCCAAACTACGAAAGACCTTTCATTTTGCAATGTGATGCTAGCACGTGTGGGATAGGTGCAGTTTTGACGCAAGCGGACGACGAGGGAAACGAAAGGCCGATAGCATTCATGTCTCATAAATTGAATAAAAGTCAACGGAATTACACTATTAGAGAGTTGGAATGCTTGGCCGTTGTGATGGCTATCGCGAAGTATAGGTCATATATTGAAGGGCAGGAGTTCAAAGTGATCACAGATCACGCAAGCCTGAAATGGCTCATGAGCCAAAAGGATCTGTCAGGGCGCTTAGCGAGGTGGTCTTTGAAACTCCAAGGATTCAATTTTAATATTGAACATAGGAAAGGGAAATATAATGTGGTACCTGATACTTTATCAAGAGTCCATGAGGGGGATAATGTTGTTGAAACGATTGAACTAGAGAATTTACCATCCATTGATCTAAATTCCAAGGCGTTTGAGAGTGAACAATACAGGAAATTGCGAGAGGAATATATATGTTCACAATTTCCAGATTTTAGGGTCTTGGACAGGTTTATATATAAGCGGACATGCTTTTCAACTGGGGAATTCGAGGAGTCAGATTCGTGGAAACTGTTGGTTCCCGAGGAATTGAGGTCGAAAGTGATATATACATCACATGATATACCGAAGGCTGCTCACGGAGAAGTAGGGAGGACGCTGGAGCGCATCAGGAGGTACTTTTACTGGCCAGGTTTAGTGAAGGGCGTAAAGAATTATATTCGGAATTGTGATTTGTGTGAGACATCGAAGACACCGACACATCTTGTGAGACCGCCTATGGGACAAATTATAAACTCAGATAGACCTTTTCAATTCGTTGCTGATCATTCGCAGTGAACGGACGTGTTTATCACATAGCGGATAGTTACCAGTACCTATTACGCAATAGCAAAAATCTGTACAAAGTCTGTAAGGCCTACATCGTAGTACCTATTACGGTCTAATACAGACAAAATAAAAATAAATTCTCTTGACGGGGATGCCTTCGTGTTCCGATGGAGCGCGGTTCCCCAATCGTCCGACTGTCCGTCCGTTGGTCTTGGCCAAAGCCGACCACACCAAAAATTGTGAAAATCTCCCCCAAGTACTCACAACAGGTGGTGCGGTGAGGGGTAAACGTCATGTCCGACCGTCAAAACGGAAGCACAATGAGCATCGTGTAGCGCTCAGAGTTTTGACGAAGTTGGAGGTAGTTGAGGTTTCGGCTCTTACCGAAAAACAAAAAGAGTCACTTACCTGGGCTAAAGGCGTCATAGATGCTTCTAAGGCCAATGAGTCGGCTGAAAGAGCCACAAATTCAGCTGTGTTAACGGCTAATAAAGTAAAACGAATCAGATCACCTGATGAACCCTTGCCTTCGAAAAAGGCAAGAGGCCCTAATGTCACCATCAACAGGACACTCACCAAGCCCTTCAATGAAGTGGCGAAGGAGAGTCTAGTGATGGCTGTTATAGACAGAAGTAGTGAGGATGGATCCATCCTCAAGGACAAATGGAGTCATGTACAATCAGCCATTATGGCTCACTACCTCGATGTCCGTAGAGAAATGCCGGGCAAACCACCAATCTGTAACGATGCAGGATGGCATCAGGGGAGAGTAAAGCTCTTATATTTCGGTGATGCCAGATCAGTAGACCTGTATAAGGCTGCTCTGAGTCGGGCGGGTGAGGTGTGGCCGGGTGCCCAGTTGGATGTTGTCGAAAAAAACAACATCCCTAGTCACCCTAGAGCCATCACCTGGGTTACAGAAGAGCCCTCCAACCCGGCTGACATCTTAGAAATAATAAAAGATTCCAATCCTGGTCTGCCGGCCCATAATTGGAGAATCAGCAAGGTGGGTGAGGCGGATGGTAAAAAGCGGCAGGTCAATCTTATCCTAAACGCTGAATCCACCTCCCATATACAAGGTGCGAGTGCAACCCTACAATATGGCTTCGAGACTATAGTCTTGAAGATATACAAGCAGGATATAGCTCCCACTGCAGAAGGTGAGTCGTCCACCGTGGCACTTCCTGGAAGTGCGGAGGTACCCACGCCTATTATTTCTGGTGACTCCAACTCTAACAGAAGATCTGTAACGTCCTTCTCTGAGGACAAAAGCTCTACTTCGGACACAGAGAGGCTGAGGGGAGTCTCCGGACTCTTTGACGCATCTGGCGGGGACATGCTTCTCGACGATACGGACGAAGAGTTCGATAACACCCTTGTCGGGGTGGATGTTAATCTGTCAATTACCAATGATGGTAAGAATTCTACAGATTAACCTCCATCACGCTAAAGCAGCCTCAGCGGCTCTATTGCTGCGCCTGTCCACAGGCGCAGTAGACATCGTCCTGATACAGGAGCCCTACGTAGTGGGAGGAAGGGTGTGCGGTATTAGGACACCCAACTTTAAACTGCTTGTGGCCAACTGTGAAGGCACTCCAAGAACCTGCATTTTGGCCAGGAAAGATCTAAGTATCTTTCTCCTGACTAATTTAAGTGGTAAAGACCAAACAGCTGCTAGCCTGGAGATCGGTAATCGCATATATTGGGTGGTCTCCAGCTACTTGCCTTATGAATCTGTAGTACCGACTGCTCTATTCAGGGAAGTAGTGGAAGAAGCAACGTCTGACGAGATCGAGCTGATTATTGGCGCAGACACGAACGCTCATCATACTATCTGGGGTAGTACGGATATAAACAATAGGGGTGATTCGCTTCTTGACTTTATTCTAACTACCAACCTTAGTATTTGTAACATAGGTAATAAACCGACCTTCACAATTAAAGACAGACAAGAAGTACTCGACGTAACGTTTGCTACTGACCGGCTGTCAGACAAAATTATTGGGTGGAATGTACTGGACGACCACTCATTCTCAGATCACCATTATATTGAGTTCAAACTCGCGGAAAAAGCGCCTAAACCTGCCGTCCACAGAAATGTAAGGAAGACAAAGTGGCACCTGTATGAGAAGAATTTCAAGAAAGTCCTCAACTCTAAACTTCTGTACGAACCGAATGACAAAGCCGGTCTGGATAATCTGGTCGATCATATCACCACATCATTCAATAGTTCCCTTGAAGAAGCCTGTCCGAAAACAAGGTACAAGGGTAAAACTAAACCCCAATGGTGGACTTCTGAGCTAACGGCTATGAAAAAGACCTGCAACAAGCTATTCAATAAGGCTAAATCTACTGGGGTCGCTAATGATTGGGATGCCTATAAAGAGCAACTCAAGATCTATAAGAAGGAGCTTAGAAAGGCGCAAAGGCGCTCTTGGTATACCTTCTGTGGTGAAGTGGAAAAGGTCTCCGACGCCGCTAGGCTGAGGAAGATATTTTCTGCTTCACCCTGTACAGTGGGATATTTACAGGATGAGGCAAATAACTGGACCAAAAACAGCGAGCAGTCGCTCAACGTACTGCTCGACACACATTTCCCGGGCAACTCTGTAACAGAACCCGAGGATCAGCAGGACCAACAAGAGTGCGAGTGGACTGCGAGCGTCGCTAGCTTCTTGACTGAGAGATCCAGAATAAGCTGGGCTATTAACAGCTTTGAGCCCTTCAAGTCACCTGGACCAGATGGCATCACTCCAGCAGAAATGCAGAAAATGTTAAAGTACATTATCCCCTGGCTGGAGAAAATTTATGTAGGCTGTATCTGGCTTTCATACGTCCCTAATCGGTGGAGGGATACCAAAGTGGTATTCATACCTAAAGCGGGAAAGATATCACACACTAGGCCAAAAGACTTCAGACCAATTAGCCTATCATCCTTCCTATTGAAAGGTCTGGAAAGACTTTTAGATCATTTCATTAGGGAAAACCTGGATACAAAACTCCTGTCGGGGAACCAACATGCCTACAATAAGGGCAAGTCTACAGAATCAGCCCTGCACGAACTTGTGAGCACTATCGAATCGTCCCTGCATTTCAAGGAATTCACCATGGTAACATTTCTTGACATAGAAGGGGCTTTTAACAACATTCACTCAGATGCGGTAATTGCGGCACTGTCACATCTAAAAGTTAACAATAGTTTGATTAGACTAATTCAAAGTCTGCTCACCAGAAGACGCATAACAGCATGTCTAGGGTCTAGGACCCTCCACCTCGGATAAATGGAACAGATCTAGTCTTTTGTGCAAAATTTTTAGGAATAATTCTAGATAGGAAAATGTTATTTAGACTTAACGTATTGGAACGTGTAAGGAAGGCCAACGTCGCCTTATATTCCTGCAAAAAGGCTGTAGGGTCGCGGTGCGGACTCTCTCCTAAAATCGTCCACTGGATATATATAGCAGTAGTTCGTCCAATACTGTTATACGGTATTGTGGTATGGTGGACGGCAACTGACAAACTAACCATTACCAACCTACTAACAAAGGTTCAGAGAACTGCCTGCCTGAGCATAAGCGGAGCCTTAAGGACTACAGCGACCGAGTCTCTACAAGCCCTACTCCATATACTGCCGATTAATATTGTGGCGAGAGAAGTTGCAACCAAAGCGGCAATAAGATTAAACTGCCTATCACTGTGGAGGTACAAGAACTATGGTCACATGAGGATATCAAAGTGTAGTGCTATGGTAACCGACCGAGTGGACTATATACCAACTTTGTACACCTTCGAGAGAAATTACATCACTATGATTCCCGCCAGAGACGAATGGGTCGGCAGAATACCAGGTAATAGAAACCATCTCCACTTGGAATCGCTGTGGAGATGAGGAAGAAGTGGAGAGCATTGAGCACTTGCTTTGCGACTGTCCCGCTTTGAGTAAACGACGACTGGACATACTGGGGTCGGCCTTTTTAGGCAGCCTAACAGATCTTTCTAGTACTGATATTCGTACTATCGATAAATTTATATATCAAACAGGTTGGTTTCGATGAGGGGCATTTCAGCCCGTGGTAACACTAGGGACCTAAACTGGTCTATGTGAGCTTGTAAAAAAATACGGCTGCCACCCTAACCTAAACCTAAACCTAGACCTTTTCAAAGGTTATATATTGATCTCATTGGGCCATTACCACTTACGAAATCTGGAAACATAGGAATTCTTATCATTTTGGATCACTTTTCTAGATTCACCTTTTTGAGACCTTTGAAGAAATTTGCGACAAAACCCATAATTGACTATTTACGCTCGGACATTTTTAACTGCTTTGGTGTTCCGGAGGTCATTGTTACCGATAATGGTTCGCAATTTAGGAGCAAGAACTTCGCTAATCTTTTGAAAGAGTTAGGGGTGAAACATTCTTTGACTGCTGTATACAGTTCTCAGGCAAATGCCAGTGAAAGGGTCAATCGCGTTATAAATGAGGCATTACGTTCCTACGTGCACGACATCTGGACGTAATTTTTTATTTTTTTTTTGTGTAGGAGTGGTGTGAATTTGTTAGGGTCTATCAGTGTAAATAAAAGGTTATCTACTGGTTACATATAGGTAAAAATATAATTTTTAAAACTAAGGTAGGCAATTATGTTTTTTTTTGCGTCAGAAAAGTTTTGGTTTGAATATGGAAAAACAATTTTTGAAGGATTGAAGTTTTGACTTTCGATTTGGAGAGAAGGAAATTTAAAGTTCGGAAAGAATATACATATGTATATATTGAAAATTTGAGAAAACCTGAAAATTAATTTGAAAAGAATATCCTTCAACTTCTTGACTCTTTATTCGCTACATATTTTTGATAATTGTGAAAACTGAAATATCTCGAGGGTAGGATCATGGTCTGTCTCCATCTTTGTATTTGGTATGAATCCTGTGAATTCCGATAACCCAGAGAATTTAATTTTGCGACATAAGGAAAGGCTATTATTCAAGAGAAAACGAAGCATAATTAAAGCTAAAGCAAAGTCCGGATAAAAAACAACAATCAAAATCTTGTGAAATTCCTATCAACTATAATATGGTTGCAATTACATAACTGCGAATTAATTGCATCATCCAGAGGAGAAATCTAATCAAACCAGAGAATCGGAGACGTTTTTGTAATACCTATATATTGGAATTAGCGATAAAAAAAAACCACCGCATATTACAACTTAATTTTAATATCCTGATGATCCAAATTTTATTGAAATTTTGCTTTCTCTTAATTGTTCAACTCATTTTATCTTAACCAAGAATAGAAAATAATGCAGCTGAATTTGGCCAACAAGCGCTTGTCGACGCAGCTTCAACTTTTGTCTTGTAAGTATTATTAAATTTATATTTTAAGTTTATTAGAAATATTCCACTACTTACTCGTACAAATAAACCTTTATACAATAGGACATTTACTTACATTTAATTTAACATCGATCACATAAAGATCCAATTAATTCTAGAATACATTTGAATGAATATTGTAAACTATACACTTTGATTATTCTTTACAATTTCTCGCTGTACTAAACATCAACATCTACTATCATATTTTTTTATAAAACAAAATAAACCTGAATAATGTTTAAACATTGAGATTTGCATGATGGCAATTTTTTCTAGTTAAGCTATATAGTAGTTCCACGAAATTGAAGACATGAACATATAAAATGTTTTATGGGCTGACAAAAATAGTTAAAGTCGGCATGGTTGGGTGGGTAAACCGACAACTGAGAAAGATCTTTAACACCTCAGATTCTTTTTTCAGTGCGGGTTTTCCTTTATATTGGCAATGACCATCGTTACTCTCTTTTTTTTAATATATGTAGCTACCAAAATAACTTAAATATTTTTGTAACCGATTGTGGCCTATTCCTTTGGACAAGAACACCCCAAAGCCCTGAGCACAGCCGGAATAATTGGTAGCATTGGTCAAGAAGGAATAGGGTCTGGTGAGAGGATCGTTACACCTTTGCCCACAATTTGTTTAGCTCAGCGCCTCGTATTTCTAGACAAGTAAAATCAAGTTCCTCGTCTTTTAGTTTACTGAAGCGTCGAATTTTACCAGAGCATCCGAAGCCCTGATAAAGAAATCAAGAGGGGTGAGCGGCATTTAAATGAATAAAAAGTAGGACAGTATTCAAAATTCGAACTGAAATCGAAAAGGAGATACCACGAGACAAGGCACTAAAAACGATCGAAACAGGTAAGGTTGAGTAAAACTCAGAAAACCAACGAGAATGGTCAAACAAGACGAATGTGGTAAACCTCAATTTGCAATAAAAAGTCTCGAACCAGCACGGAGTACAATTTTCTTTTCCCAAAAGCCGATCAAAAATTATTGAATTTAGGTATTGAAATTGTTTAAATATTTCGCGATAATACGCCCAGAAAATGTTAAACTCGATAATAATGATAATTAAGTCAACGAATAATATTCCAAATGTATCAAAAATATACCAAAAACAAATATATATAAATTAAAAAAGCATGTGCAGGTTAAACATGTTTGTCGAAAAAAATTCTCGGGTTAAGCGTGGTACTATGTTCAAATTTTTTCGTTTGTGGTAATATGTTTATTTCAACGTGAAAAATTAACATTTTGCCAAGTTTTTTCGTGCCGAAAAAACATAGTATCCACCTTTACACCGAAATTGAAAATATTTTCTTTAACTATTTTCTCTCGAAAATAACGAAATGTACAGGCCGAATACGGAACGCAAACTACCAATTGTGTCGAATTATTCACTAATGTAACGACCGTTCACGAAAATTTCACAACAAATGAAATATTTAAAAATATCGAACCATATAATTGATCAATCAAAGGGTGCACGTCGATTATGTGCAGCAAATCCCTCAAAAAATATATTATTTGTGTCGAAGACGAAAATATCGCACTTATATTTCAAAAAAGTCGTATTGCTTTTGCTTAGGGTTCACGCGAATTTCATTTTCTTTAAAAAGCGTTGTGTTTAAAACGTACAGAATTAATTGTTTCCAAACCAAATTTATTATTTAGTCGCGTATGTATGACGTACGTAAACGAGTAACTGAGCGTTAGTCAACTGCAACCCTGTCCACCGTCCGATAACACAATAATCGAAACTGACAGCTGTCGTAGCACGATCGAAACAATCGAAAAACAGATGTTCAGGTGATAAATAAAGAAAAGTGACACTGCGTTTATGTAAATGAAGACCAATTATATGCGCGAATTTATGTACTTTTTTATATATATACCGCGGAGTGTGTGTGTTTTCCTTTCGGGAAAATAAACAATTCAGTGGAAATAAACCAGTGGGAAATTGAAACAAATGTGTTTGCAAATGAGTTCAATTTCTAGAGGAATCACACCACACTGAACAAAAACACAATCAATTTCTAGCACCTCATAGCGCAAAAACACTTCACTTAAAAAAAAAACAAATAATTTTTTTGATTGGTTCCGACTCCGAAATCTACAAACGTCTACAAAGAACTCACAATTACTTCTAATGAAACGTGTTCATGTAAATAAACTCAAATGTACATAATAAAAATAAAAGTAACAAATAAAATCGCTATTTAAACAGAGATTGAAAAAAAAGATTTTTTGAAATTCTCTTACCTCTACCAAAAGGGCTATAATTTCTACATTTATCCATAGATTTTTTCAAATAGGCATTATTTTCTTCGCTAGGTGCAAACTTTTAAAAAATAAAATAAAATATTTGTTTTGATTTTTTTCTATATTTTATGTTTTTTTCATCCCAGGAATTTTTTTTTGAAAAAATCTAGGTTTTCAAATTTGTTTAATGACTGTTACTAAACCACTTTTTATAAGTGAATGAGATATTTCCAACATTAGTAGCTCACATTAATAGCTTCAATTCAACGTATAAGTCGACCTGATCGGACAAATACTCCAAAAATAATAGTGCAAATACTAAGGGTACCTTCGACGACAATGGTATTTTTAATAATTTTTTTTAAAAAAAAATTATACAAAGAAATTTTTGGTTTGGTTTTAAATAACAGTATGCAACAATCTATACAAAAATATAATTTTGAGTTCTGAGACACAAAAATAATTTTTTTTGCATAGTGTTATTTATGTTTTGTAGAGTAGTGTTTGATACATGAAGGTTCATAACGAATTCTGGTTTAGTGATTATATATGACAATCCCAAAGCCTCTTGCTTCCTACTCTAAACTATTTTTCTACCAACATAATTTAATCCAATGATCTAAAATTTTGGTATCGGCAACTCCATCTAGTTTTACTGAGACTTCGAACTTCCAAATATTTTATATTTATGTAGAACATTCTTTTGAAATCAATATGATTTCCAGGTTTGGAAAAATAAATATACAACCTGTACAGCACTGAAAAATGTTGATGCTGATTGTATGTTCGAATAGAAGTCGGCAATTACCATATTTAATTTGTATGCCTTGCAGTAAATTAAAACGGCTTGTTTATGTCATGTTCATGTTTTATATCACATTAAATTTGCACCATTATAAGACTTCCAATTATTGGAATATTTACTATCTTGTTTTTCCACAAAAAAAATCCAGAATGAGTTTATGTAAAAAATAATCTTCGAAACCTAAAAATCGTTCTTCTACTTCCAAATTGATTGCTAACCTTTGAGTTTTGAGATTCATTACAGCATTTGCGAAAGTTGATGTTAGTTTTGGCATTAGTAAATGTAAAATTGATAAATAATTGGAATTGGTAAAATTAAAAAATCCAGCTGTAATATCTGTGGGGGGAGGTTGGGCTCTAAAAACCTTCTGGGGTGGTAATATACCACCACCCCTTGCTACGCTTACTCCACATCTCTACACTTCTTGTAAAACAATCTTTGAGTAAAGTGAGCTGGTGAGCTAAAGAGCTGATGAGCTAAAGAGCTGGTGAGCTAAAGATCTGGTGAGCTAAAGAGCCGATGAGCTAAAGAGTTGGTGTGCTAAAGTGAGCTGTTGAACTAAATGAACGAACTAGTTAACTTAATTGAACGGAACTAAAAAGAGCGATCACTTAAAAGAACTATAGTGCCAAACTCTAAACGAAACAATATAACAGTATGTAACGTGGTTTTGTCGAAGGCTGAGGTAAGTCCAGTCGTCGCCAGGGTCGTCCTAAGGACCCACAAACCTTACGAAATAAGAACACAAGGATTTTCCCTGACTAGGGCTTACAATTCAGGTTTTATTGATTGATGATTTATTTTCTAATCTACTTATGTTTTAGTTACGTTTGACAACTACAAGATACTGTGCTTCGGGGGCCGATTAGGCTCGTGGTGTTGGTCGCGAGGCGAGATTAGTGCTTATTGGAATCGATTTTAAGATTATCGGGAACTCGTTGTTTGATTCGGAATGAAGTTTCGCCTATGAATTCGGCTTTGTACAGGCAGGGTGTTTGTATTCTTCGGGATCGACCTTTCGTAGATCCGATACAACAGTCTCGGTTGGCGGCTTCGGATTTCAGGCCGTCGGGTATAGTCGGGCTGGGTGTTGTACGCTGCAGACTCGATCTGTCGTAGATTCAGATACAGAAGTCTCGGTGGGCGGCGTCGGGTATAATCAGGCTGGGTGTTGTATGCTGTGGGCGGGATCCGTCGGGGATTCTAATACAGCAGATTCGGTTGGCGGCTTCGGATTTTTGGGCCGTCGGGTATAGTCGGTCGGGGTGTTGTATGCTGCAGGCTCGATCTGTCGTAGATCCGGATACTGCAGCCTCGGTTGTCGGCTTCGGGTATTAGGCCGACGGGTTATTTAGGCTCGGTATGATATGCCGCAGGATCGATCTGTGGTAGATCGTCAACTCGGTTGTCGGCTTCGGTGCTGTATTCGGGTATGTCTATGTATGCTGCAGGCTCGATCCCTCGTGGATCTGGATACCGCAGTCTCGGTTGTCGGCTTCGGGTATGTTCTGGTTGTGTGTTGTCGGGTGCTGCAGACTTAATCAGTCGTGGCTCTGGTTACTTCGGGTTCGGCTTCGTTCGGGTTGGGTGTTGCGGCTTCAATTCTTCGTCGATCTGGTTTCCACACCTTCGCTTGTCGGCATCAATTCTCCGTCGATCTGGTTTCTACAGCTTCGCTTGTCGGCTTCGGTACTTAATTATACGTTACTAATCTACTGTATATACGTTACAATGGTTGGTAACGATCGACACAAGTCCTCGTGGTAACGATCGGCCGAAGCTGTCGTAGTAACGATCGACCGAAGTCGTCGTAGTAACGATCAGACGAATCTGTCGTAGTAACGATCGGCCGAAGCTGTCGTAGTAACGATCGACCGGAGTCGTCGTAGTAACGATCAGACGAATCTGTCGAATTAACGATCGACCGAAGCTGTCGTAGTAACGATCGACCGAAGTCATCGTAGTAACGATCAGACGAATCTGTCGTAGTAACGATCGGCCGAATCTGTCGTAGTAACGAAGCTGTCGTGGGTAGTCCTAAAAAGAACTGTTATTTATTTTCAGCCTTCCGTTTCCAGATGATCGAATTCCAAAAAGTGGTACAGACCAAGGCCCGACCACTACAGATGAGTCCCGACTGATCTCGATAGATACCCCAAAACGAACTGACTCTACCAACCAAACCCTGATATCATATATAAATCATAAAGCAAATGAGAATTATCTCCGCATGTACGTTAACGCCTACACACTGAGTATCACTCTATTAGTTCTTGTATTGATTGACCATAACACGTGGCGGCATCGACTAGTAAGCGGTAGTGGTGGGGGGAACTGCCTGTGTGTGTCTGGTTATGTATGCCTGCTGTTGATGCGTTTGTAAGTACGAGTGTGTATGCCTTCCATTGGTTTGGGCTGGTGATACGTATGTAAGTACGAGTGTGAATGATTTTGCATTGGTTTGGCTGTTTGTACGTTTGTAAGTACGAGTGTGAATGCTTTTGCATTGACTCCTTAGTTGATGCGTTTCTGTTGGTTAGAATAGCGGAAGGGGGTGTAGCGAAAATAGGTATTAGTAGAAAACATTTCCCAATGTTTTAAATAAATTAAAAATATGTACGTGTTTTGCCACGTTACAAGTATATAAACGAAATTCATATATTGTAATCAAAACGAGAAAGGGTGTATCATCATATTTGAAAATTTTACAGGAGAAGCAAAAAAAAAATTACAGATTAGGTTAAAGGACGAGTATTGCACTACCAATTTGGCGTGCACTACTACTTAAGTTAGTCCTATAAAGAATTAAAGATTTGGAGAAACAGTAGACAAAATAATAGATTGAAAAATGAGAGGGGCCCCAATAAGGGGTGAGAAGAGCGGAAAAAAGAAATGTTGAATTAAAAGAGAAGTTCATCCAATAGACAATGCCGTTTAGGCAGATGGATGAGCGGTAGTCATTCCCAGCCGCTTCAGGCAACTAATATAATTGAGGATACTGACGATTTTATGCGATCACAGATCGTAAAGTCACCTAGGTAGCGGTGACTTCTTCTAGAAAGAAAAGGCCATTGGCCTTTGCCAATGTTCGATCGTTTCAAGTTCCCCTTCGTATGTACAGAGACGACAGTAGTCCTCGGTGTCCCGTTGCCACTTGATGTAAGTGCTGTGAAAACGCCCACTAACAGGCGTAAATCCCTCTTTGTGAGGTTCAGCAAGTCCCTTGTTCTGGATTGTGACATAAGAGGCCAGAGAGACCTAGCGGTCTTACAGTCCGGTCTGGCTAACAAATTCTGGTTAACTTGATCCCTGTAGAAGCGCTCTATCATGCCGAAGAACTCACACATTGGTGGAATTTGCCTCCAACCATGATAACCACATCGTCGGCATATGCGACAACTTTCACTCTTTCTTCCTCGAATGATTTGAGTACACCGTTTATGGCAAGCCACAGGAGAGGAGATAGAACCCCTCCCTTGAAATTAAATTGGAAAAGCAACACCAAGGAAAGAGTAAAAAAGGGACTGAATGCAATCTACTCCTGCAGAGGTTCCATAGGTAAAGGTTGGGGACTCCGCCCAAGTACTATCCACTGGATTTACACCGCGATTGTGCGTCCCATGGTTCAGTGGTTTGGCGGAAAGCGACTGGATATAGACACAAGTTAAAATCTTCAGAGAAGATTCAAAGAATTGCTTTTCTATTCATAACCGGCGCCAGAGCGAGCACACCGCAAGCGGCGATGAACACTTTACTAAACCTTCAACCGATAGGTCAATATATTAAGTGTAGCCCCACCATGTGTGCTATTAAACTCCGCGAATCACTTATGTAGCGTAACTCAAACTGCGGGTACTCAAAGATCCTTAATGAGGCATCTAACAGGCCCAGCCTGAGGGTTCTAACGGGACAAACTGATTATTTGCCACCTGTTCTGAATTTCTCGACAAGGTTGGACACGATCAGATTGGCTGGATGGTGGTCTCCCCTTTCGTGGTCACGCAATTTATTCAGATGGTCACGCAATTATACAGATGGATGTGGGAACGGGGGCTGGCATCTTTAGTGATACTCTTAGCATTAGCAGATCTTACAAATTGCCAAACGCCTGCAGTGTCTTTCGGGCGGAGGTTTTTGCCATCTTGGTTACCTTGCGTTTAATAAACGCGGGTTATTCCAGGCAAGGTAAAAACCTAACTATCCATGTTGATAGTCTGGCTGCTCTGAAGGCACTGAACTCCTACGTTATTAAATCCAAGTTAGTAAATGATTGCATATTAGAAATGCAAAAACTAACAGTTAACGTCAAGCTCTGTTGGGTCCCAGGACACTGTGACAACACTGGAAACGAGAAGGCTGATGAACTCGCACGGAATGGGTCAGCGATGGAAACCACTAGTGCGGTGTCATCACTGTATCCACCAATGTGTGAGTTCTTCTGCATGATAGAGCGCTTCTACAGGGATCAAGTTAGCCAGAATTGGTTAGCCAGACCGGACTGTAAAATCGATAGGTCTCTCTGGTCACGTATGTCACAAATCAGAACAAGGGACTTGCTGAACCTCACAAAGAGGGATTACGCCTGTTAGTCGGTGTTTTCACAGGCCACTGTAACGTTAGAGCGTTTACATCAATGTGGCAACGGGACACAGAAGACTACTGTCATCTCTGTACGGACGAAGAGGAGCGTGAAACAATCGAGTACCTTCTTTGCCAATGTCCTTTTCTTTCTAGAAGAAGACACTGCTACCTGGGTGACTGCTACCTGGGTGACGAAGATCTCAAAGCTCTGTCAAAATTAAAAAAACCATCGCAAAAAATGACAAGGGATGACAACCGATCATCCATCTGTCTAACGGCATTGTCCACTGCGGGAATTTCTCTACCCTCTCCTCTTTTAATTCAATATTTCTATTTTCCGCTCTTCTCACTTATTATTGGGGTCTCCCTCCACCCCCTCTAATTTTTTAATCTATAATTTTTCTGATGTTTTTTCTCCAAATCTTAAATTTTTTACAGGACTAACGCAATGGACCTTTAGGTCTCCGAGTGGAGTGGTGCACGCCAAATTGGTAGAGCGCTACGTGTCCTTTAATCAAACTTAACCCCTCCCTGTGGTATACCTCTAGTCACAGTCTTCCTAATGGAACCCTCTGCTAGAGTTGAGTTGACGATTCTGTCTTTCAGCATTGTGTCAATCCAGTCAACCAGCAGAGGGGTAAGCTCACATCCAACAAAGATTCGTGTATGTATTCCAAATTCACATTGTTAAAAGCCCCATCAATATCCAAGAAGGCTGCCAAAGTAAATTCGATTTTATCCAGGTTATTTTCAATATAACCATGAAGAGCACTATCAACCGAGCGGCATTTGATGTGCACATGTTGACAGTTACTGATTAATGACGGCTGTAAACTACCCCTGTGTCAATAAGTCTTTCCAAAACAAACGATGTGAGACTAATTGGTCTATAGTCCTTGGCATGGAGTGGCTGGGTTTTCCCGCTTTGGGAATGAGAACCACCTTGATCTCACGCCATTTTGAGGGTATATAATTCCTAAGTAGGCATTGCCTAACAATCAGCGACAGCATATTAACTGATATTGGCCCTGCATTTGGTAGCATGGCTGGTGATAAGCCATCTGGTCCGGCAGACTTAAAGGGTTCGAAGGAGTTAATAGCCCACAGAATTTTCTTGTCGGTTGCTAGGTCATTTACCACAGTGGACGCGCGTTCATCACAATGTGGTGCACTTGATCTAGTATTGACATTGGGAAATTCCTCCTGGACTTCGTTCCCTGGCCTTTGGATCTATTGATAGCAGTCGTCGTAATCTGGAGGACTCCTTCACACCTTCTATACATTCACAGAATTTGATCCAAGAGACTCGCTTAGCCTTCTTGACCTCATTCTTGTACTGCTTGGAAGATTCCTTATAGCAATCCCAATCTGCACTCAATTTGGTTTTGTTGGCTTTATTATACAGTCTCCTTTCATTCTGCCTCAAACTACGAAGGTCTTTGGTCCACCATGCAGGTTGAGACTTTTTAACCGGGTACGTAAGGGGACATGATTTCTCAAAGTTAACTAGCAAGGCTGCAGTAAAATCATCAACTGCTGCTTCCAGCTCGGTGTTGTCAGTGAAGTTATGCTTCAACGACAGTAGCTGTCTACCAACAAGTTCATTAGTTAGCCTTCCTTGGGTTTCTGAAGGGGGGTTCCTTGTAAGTTACCATATTCAGGGTAACAAAAATGTACATGTGGTCCGAGAACGAATTCTCCTTGGACACTCTCCATCCTGAAAGAACATTATCATAAAATGTTCACCTCGAGTGTTAATGTTAGAACTTCCCCAAAGAGGGTGGTGGGCGTTGGCGTCGCATCCCAAAACCAGCCTTGAAAATATCGCACTTTTATTTCAAAAAAGTCGTATTGCTTTTGTTTATGGTTCACGCGAATTTAATTTTCTTTAAAAACATTGTGTTTAAAATGTACAGAATTAATTGTTTCCAACAAAATTTATTATTTAGACGCGTAGGGCGTAACGTGCGTTAGCGCGGCGTGTGTATGACGTACGTAAACGAGTAACTGGGGGTTAGTCAAGTGCAACCCTGTCCACCGTCCGATAACACAATAATCGAAACTGACAGCTGTTGTAGCACGATCGAAACAATCGAAAAACAGATGTTCAGATGATGAATAAAGAAAAGTGACACTGCGTTTATGTAAATGAAGACCAATTATATGCGCGAATTTATGTACTTTTTTATATATATACCGCGGAGTGTGTGTGTGTGTTTTCCTTTCGGGAAAATAAACAATTCAGTGGAAATAAACCAGTGGGAAATTGAAACAAATGTGTGTGGAAATGAGTTCAATTTCTAGAGGAATCACACCACACTGAACAAAAACACAATCAAGTTCCAGCACATCTTTGCGCAAAAACACTTCACTTCAAAAAAAAATAATTTTTTCGATTGGTTCCGATTCCGAAATCTACAAATGTCAACAAAGAACTCACAATTACTTCTAAACCAACTTGTACATGTTAATAAACTGAAATGTACATAATATAAATAAAAGTAACAAATAAAATCGCTATTTAAACAGAAATTGAAAAAAAAAAGATTTTTTAAAATTCTCTTACCTCTACCAAAAGGGCTATAATTTCTACATTTATCCATAGATTTTTTCAAATAGGCATTATTTTCTTCGCTAGGGTGCAACCTTTTAAAAAATAAAATAAAATATTATAATAAATATTTTAGGTACAGGGTTGCCCATATTCGACGGACCCATGTTTTTTTAAAAAAAATCAAAGAAAAAAATAAAAATTTGGCGGTTGGCAATCTTAATCATTTAATTTGTTCCAAGTAGATTTGTTTACATCAATTTTTGAATATGATATCTCTCAAATGGCCGCCTCTGGCGTTGATGGCGTATTGTGCCCTTTTTGCAGCATTTTCCATCGTTTTCGCCAACATTTCGGCCGGAATAGCGGCTATTTCTTCACGAATGTTGTCCTTGAGCTCTTCTACGGTCCTTGGCTTGTTAACGTAAACCTTTGACATCAAATATCCCCACAAGAAGAAGTCAGGCGGCGTCAAATCGGGCGAACGCGGTGGCCAATCCAAATCACCACTTTTCGACATCAAACGGCCCGGAAACAAATTCTTCAGAAAATCGATTGTTATGCGACTTGTGTGCGGTGGAGCGCCGTCTTGTTGAAACCAGAACTGCCTCATACGCTTTCGACGAATAATTGGCATCACAAAATTGGTCATCATGTCGCGATAACGCTCCTGGTTGATGGTAACAGCATGGCCATTTTCGTTTTGGAAGAAAAACGGCCCAATGACCGTTTTCGCACTAACGCCGCACCAAACTGTGACTTTTTCGTCATGAAGAGGCAATTCTTGAATCTCCTGAGGATTTTCAGTGGCGTAAATACGGCAATTTTGCTTATTTACGGTCCCATTCAATGTGAAATGGGCTTCATCGGACAGTTTTTTGAGTTTTCACAATTGACTTCTTCTGTTGAATGTAAATTTCAACTATTTCAGAGCGCTCGCGTGGCGTGTATTGTTCCATGGTAAAAATCTGCTTGGACTGACGCTTCAAACGCGGTATGTCATTAAGCGATCTAACATCTCTGTCAAAAGTTATGGCGTTGCCAGATGGGTCCGTCGAATATGGGCAACCCTGTATTTTTATTAATTTAAAAAAAAAATATATCGAAAAAGAAGTTTTTGGTTTTGATTTTAAATAACAGTAGGCAACAATCTATACAAAAAAATAATTTTGAGTTCTGAGACACAAAAATTATTTTTTTTGCATAGTGTTATTTATGTTTTGTAGAGCAGTGTTTAATACGTGAAGGTTCATAACGAATTCTGGTTTAGTGATTATATATGACAATCCCAAAGCCTCTTGCTTCCTACTCTATTTTTTCTACCAACATAATTTAATCCAATGATCTAAAATTTTCGTATCGGCAACTCCATCTAGTTTTACTGAGACTTCGAACTTCCAAATATTTTATATTTATGTAGAACATTCTTTTGAAATCAATATGATTTCCAGGTATGGAAAAATAAATATACAACCTGTACAGCACTGACAAATGTTGATGCTGATTGTATGTTCGAATAGAAGTCGGCAATTACCATATTTAATTTGTATGCCTCGCAGTAAATTAAAACGGCTTGTTTATATCATGTTCATGTTTTATATCACATTAAATTTGCACCATTATAAGACTTCCAATTATTGGAATATTTACTATCTTGTTTTTCCACAAAAAATCCAGAATGAGTTTATGTAAAAAATAATCTTCGAAACCTAAAAATCGTTCTTCTACTTTCAAATTGATTGCTAACCTTTGAGTTTTGAGATTCATTACAGCATTTGCGAAAATTGATGTTAGTTTTGGCATTAGTAAATGTAAAATTGATAAATAATTGGAATTGGTAAAATTAAAAAATCCAGCTGTAATATCTGTGGGGGGAGGTTGGGCTCTAAAAACCTTCTGGGGTGGTAATATACCACCACCCCTTGCTACGCATTTGCGAAAATTGATGTTAGTTTTGGCATTAGTAAATGTAAAATTGATAAATAATTGGAATTGGTAAAATTAAAAAATCCAGCTGTAATATCTGTGGGGGGAGGTTGGGCTCTAAAAACCTTCTGGGGTGGTAATATACCACCACCCCTTGCTACGCTTACTCCACATCTCTACACTTCTTGTAAAACCATCTTTGAGTAAAGTGAGCTGGTGAGCTAAAGAGCTGATGAGCTAAAGAGCTGGTGAGCTAAAGATCTGGTGAGCTAAAGAGCCGATGAGCTAAAGAGTTGGTGTGCTAAAGTGAGCTGTTGAACTAAATGAACGAACTAGTTCACTTAATTGAACTGAAATAAAAAGAGCGATCCCTTAAAATAACTATAGCGCCCAACTCTAAACGAAACAATATAACAATATATAAACGAAATTCATATATTGTAATCAAAAACGAGAAAGGGCGTATCATCATATTTGAAAATTTTACAGGAGAAGCAAAAAAAATAAAATTTAACAGGTTAGGTTAAAGGACGAGTAGTGCACTACCAATTTGGTGTGCACTATTCCACTCGGATACCGAAATGTCCATTGTATTAGTCCTATAAAGAATTAAAGATTTGGAGAAACAGTAGACAAAATAATAGATTGAAAAATGAGAGGGGCCCCAATAATGAGTGAGAAGAGCGGAAAAAAGAAATGTTGAATTAAAAGAGGAGAGGGCAGAGAAGTTCTTTTAATAGACAATGCCGTTTAGGCAGATGGATGAGCGGCTGTCATTCCCAGCCGCTTCAGGCAACTAATATAATTGAGGATACTGACGATTTTATGTGATCACAGATTTTCGATCGTAAAGTCACCTAGGTAGCGGTGTCTTCTTCTAGAAAGGCAAGGACATTGGCAAAGAAGGTGCTCGATCGTTTCGAGTTCCTCTTTGTATGTACAGAGACGACAGTAGTCCTCGGTGTCCCGTTGCCACTTTGATGTAAGTGCTCTAACGTTACAGTGACCTGTGAAAACGCCCACTAACAGGCGTAAATCCCTCTTTGTGAGGTTCAGCAAGTCCTTGTTCTGGATTGTGACATAAGAGGCCAGAGAGACCTAGCGGTTTCACAGTCCGGTCTGGCTAACCAATTCTGGTTAACTTGATCCCTGTAGAACAGGAGTATATAAATTTCAGCATGATCGGTTAAAAAATGCGCTCTCTAGAGCGTAAATATGTCTTATCGAAAGGGACCCTCGTATGGGGGCTATATCAAAGTATGTACCGATGTGCCCCATTTTCACTAGACATGATTAAATGCAATAGGATGATTAAATGCAATGATAAGATAAAAAAATTCGTCATCTATAACGTAAATATGTCTTGTCGAAAGGGAGCTTTGTATTGGGGCTGTATCAAAAAATGGACCGATATGCATCATTTTCACTAGGCATGATAGAGTGCAATGGAATGAACATATATTCAAATTTTGGCATGATCGGTTAAAAAATTCGCTCTCTAGTGCGTAAATATGTCTTATCGAAAGGGACCTTCGTACGGGGGCTATATCAAAGAATGGGCCGATATGCCCCATTTTAAATAGGGATCGTCCCTGGGTTAAGAAATAACTCTGTACCAATTTTCATTAAGATTGCTTCATATTTGCGACCTGTGGTGTCGAATATAAAAATGAACGGAACGCTAAACGTAGTTAGTGTTCTGTTCAAAAGAACAGTATCACTACGACGTAGTGATACTGTTCTATGAACCGTACATTATCGTAGTGTACCGTTCGTCGTGTTCTAAGAACGGTACGTTATCGTAGTGGTACCGTTCGCGAACAGTAACACTTAAAAAAATGTTTAGTGTATTCTGTTCTCGTGTAAGGGTTGCGATACTGTTCCGTTCGCGACGAAGGTGCGGTACAGAACGCTAAGGAACCGTTCCTAAGTCCCTATTTACATTGGCTGAATGTTCAGCAGATTATCGGCGTTTTGTAGGAGAGAGAGGCAGTCGACAAGAGGGGGGAAAAACTCTCCCGTACTCGGGCTTATCGGTCTGAACGTTTTGTGTTTTTCACTCGGCCTTTGAAACAACAACAATTCACACAGAAATATCCGAAACAAAATGATGTGTCTAAACGCAGAGGCAAGTTTAAAAGAGAATAAGCGGATAAGCTGCTGAAAAAATACTAGTGTAAATCTGGACTTAGTGTTTTTTTCCGAACTCTGATATTTCTATTTTCCGCTATTCTCAATTATTATTGGCGTCTCCCTCCACCCCCTCTCATTTTTCAATATATAATTTTTATACCCTCCACCATATGATGGGGGGTATATTCAGTATATATATTCTTAATCGTCGTAAAATTCTAAGATGATTTAGCCATGTCCGTCTGTCCGTCTGTTGTAATCACGCTGCAGTCCGCAATAATAGAGCTAGGTTGATCAAATTTGGTACAAATACTTCTTGTAGTTGCAGGTTGTTTGGGATTGCAAATGGGCCATATGGGTCCATATTTAGATATAGCTCCCATATATAGCATCTAACTTGTTGTGATTCCTACTGTTCTCATCTACTATATTTTTTGTGTTTTCGGTGTTATTTTCTTTAGGTTTGAGTTATTTTGTGAGGTCACATGCTATCCAAGGTGGAGGGTATATAAGATTCGGCATGGCCGAACTTAACGCTTTTACTTGTTTCTGATGTTTTTTCTCCAAATCTTCAATTCTTTACAGGACACAATGGACCTTTAGGTCTCCGGGTGGAGTGGTGCACGCCAAATTCTATAGTCCTTGGCGTGGAGTGGCTGGGTTTTCCCGCTTTGGGAATGAAAACCACCTTGATCTCACGCCATTTTGAGGGTATATAATTCCTAAGTAGGCATTGCCTAAAAATCAGCGACAGCATATTAACTGCTATTGGCCCTGCATTTTGTAGCATGGCTGGTGATAAGCCGGCCCGGCAGACTTAAAGGGTTCGACGGAGTTAATAGCCCTCAGAATTTTCTTTTCGGTTGCTAGGTCATTTACCGCAGTGGACGCGCGTTCATCACAATGTGGTGCACTTGATCTAGTACTGACATTGGGAAATTCCTCCTTGACTACGTTCCCTGGAAAGAGTGTCGTGGCTAAAAGACCCCTTCTTAATGCTACCCAGCGCCTTTGGATCTATTGATAGCAGTCGTCGTAATCTGGAGGACTCGTTCACACCTTCTATACATTCACAGAAGTTGATCCAAGAGCAGGGACGTATCCAGAGGGGGGGGGGGGGACGGTCCCCCTCCGATATGTTTTAAACATAGGCATAAGCTGTTTACAGTTTTCAAAATCACTCAAAAAAAAACAAAAAATATTTGGAAGGCCGTTAAAAAAACAATACAAAGCGTAAAAAATGGTTACAGTAAAAGTAATTACAACTAAAAATAAGAAAAGTGAATGGTTTCCTCGCTAAAACTTTTTAAATTATGCATCGATTTTCTTCGGAATGGTCTCAATTTATTCATAACCTTTCAGAGTTTACGATAAAATCACCAAAATATGACAATTATGCGTTTCTAGATGTTTTTATGAGGCTTTTATTTAAAAATTATTAAAATTTTCTCAAAAAATATGATTTTTTGCAATACTTTGTAAGATATCGTCGAAACCTTTGAACGGATGGAATATTGTATTGCGCGAAGTTGAAGGCTACTTAATTCTGAAGTTTGTAAAGCTTACCTGAACCAATTCGGATGAATAGTTCTCTAGTTATGCCATAATATGTGGTTCAACCTCTCTTTTTTCTTAGCCTAAAGGGTTGTCTCTTTAAATTCTCGCGATAAGCTGTGATATGGAAAGAAATTAGTGGTTGAACGACATATAGTGGCATAACTCGAGAACCATTTATCCGATTTGGTTGAGGAAAGTTTTAAAGATTTAAATATTAAGTAGCCTTCAACTTCATATAATACCATTTTCCATCCGTTCAGCGGTTTCGACGATATACGAGTATTACAAAATATTGCAAAAAAATTTGATTTTCTGATAAAATTTTAATATTTTTAAAATAAAACTCCCATAAAACAATCTAAAACTGAACAAATGTTATATTTTTATGATTTTATCGTAAAGTCTGTTCGGCCATGAATTAAACGAGCCCATTCCGAAGAAAATCGATGCATAATTTAAAAAGTTATAGCTAATTTAGTAAGGTTTTAACTTTAAAACTTTCTTATCGATGTCAAATTTACAAAAACAAACTTTAAAAGCTAAGATTGGAGATTTTGACGAAACCCAAGAAAAAATGTTGTTTTTGTCGACCGGTGTAATTATTGGTTGGCTTTAAATTTATGATAACCAGATATGGCGAAAATTAAGTTAAAATTACATTTATGATTTCTTATCTATCTACCTTTTTAACATGTAGGTTGCAGTGATGGAATGAGTTTGCACAACCGTGTATGTAAATTTGACTTTATATTGGGTGTGGTAATAAGTAGTACGGTTTTGGCCATTACACAGAACTTATCACGGTATTTGCAGACGATTAACCTAGATATAATGCTTAGAAATTCAGATGCGTAGTTTGATAAACTGTTTGAAGAATCTACACAACTTGCAAGAAGTTTTGGAATAGAAGCTGCACTACTTTGAAGAGTAGGCACTAAAAAGTATAGTGCTAATATTCCTGGTTCAGATGCCAAGGCGTATTTTAGGACAACATTGTTCATACCATATCTGGACGAAGTAATATCACATTTAAATAATAGATTTTCCGAACATGAAGCTATAATTACAAGTCAGTTTAATATCGTTCCGATACGAGTTGTAAATCTAATAAAGAAAGATTTTGTAGAAGCCACACTTTTTTACAAAAACGATTTAAAAAATTCAGCAAAATCTGTTTTAGCTGAAATAAGAATATGGATTGATTATTGGAAGCAGAAGAATGATAAGCCATCAAATGCATTAGATGCTATTTCAGTTTGTGATGAGGACATGTTCCCAAGCGTTTTTACCCTTTTGCAAATACTGGCCAGAATACCTGTGACTACGGCATCTGCTGAGCGAATTTTCTCGACGTTAAGAAGAATAAAAACTTATCTACGGAACAGAATGGAAGGAGAAATGCTATCTTATCTGGGTTTGATGTCTATATACAAAGATGAAGTCAAAATCGATGACATAATTGATATATTGCTTTCAAAAAATCGAAGATTAAATTTTTAACTCTTACGTATTTTATTATACAAAGTTTTACTGATCTCGTACTAAAGTACACATTTATATTTAGGAATAAAAAACTAAGGAACTTAACTTCCATTACCTACACAATAAACGCAATTTTTTAATTGTTTATCTTTGTTATGGAAAAAAAGGTTGCCCCCCCCCCCCCCCCGAACCAAAATCCTGGATACGTCCCTGTCCACGAGACTCGCTTAGTCTTCTCGACCTCATTCTTGTACTGTTTGGAAGAATCCTTATAGCAATCCCAATCTGCACTCAATTTGGTTTTGTTGGCTTTATTATACAGTCTCCTTGCATTCTGCCTCAAACTACGAAGGTCTTTGGTCTACCATGCAGGTGGAGACTTTTTACCCGGGTACGTAAGGGGACATGATTTCTGCTTCCAGCTCGGTGTTGTCAGTGAAGTTATGTTTCAATGACAGTAGCTGTCTACCAACAAGTTCATTATACTGAGGGCAGTTAGTCTTCCTTGGGTTTCTGAAGGGGGGTTCCTTGTAAGTTACCATATTCAGGGTAACAAGAATGTACCTGTGGTCCGAGAACGAATTCTCCTTGGACACTCTCCATCCTGAAAGAACATTATCATCAAATGTTCTACAAATCTTTAGACCAGAATTTAAAATAAAATCATAAAGTAACTCACATCGAGTGTTAATGTTAGAGCTTCCCCAAAGAGAGTGGTGGGCGTTGGCGTCGCATCCCAAAACCAGCCTTGTTAAGCGTCTATTGTCGTGCACCGTGCTTGTCCAATAACTCGTGTGGCGGGTTGATTTCCTCATATGGTAAATAAACTGATGCGAGTAGTAACGGTTTGTTGTTTTTCGTCTCTAACCTTACAGTTGTCTGATCACCATTGCTGTAATTATGTAGAAGGATTAGGTTTAAATTGTTCCTACCTACAATGCAAGTCCTACCCTTATCTGTAGTGGTAGGTGAGTACGTGATAAAATTTCCGTTGCTCAGTCCAGTTACCTTATTCCTAACGATTGCATTCCATCGAAGATTACATCGCTACTGCTCCACCTATCTGAAAGTATTAGATTGAGCAGCTTCGGTTCTAGTAGCTTCCAATTAGAACGGCTTATCCTCCCGCCGGGGTCGGCCATGTCTACTACCACCACCTGCTGGTCTAAGGATTTCTGGGAAGGGATATCTGGTTTCCTACCTTGAGGTATTGAGTAGGGCTCAAACACCTTCCTTGCTGGTCTAGACCCAGAGGGTTCTTTACCACCAGAAGGTATTACGCTCTGTTGGACTTGACGGTTAAGTGTTAACTTTCCTGCTTCGTTTTCGGGGGTCACATGCTCGTTCGACCTCGTCCGTTTTACAGTATTCTGTAAAGCAGATGATCGTATTGAAGCCGCAGCTTGCCGTGAGGTTTAGAGACCTTCGAAAAGAGGCAGAAAGTTACTGTCAGTATCTCGTTTGTTAGTATGTGGGGTCTTTTGTGAGGCAACCTTTGGAGGTACATTAGTGGAAGCTGCTGTCACCGCTACCACAGACGGCGTAGGAGTTGCAGTCTCAACCAGGGAAGTTGGAAAAGAAGGTTTCCGCGGGGATTTCAACAGAACTGATCTCTTCATAATGGCGGGATGTCGTCGCTCATGTTGAATAATCGTGTTCCAGTTTGCTCTGATGAAACCCTTTTCTATCATCGTTAAATCGGTCTCGCTCTTACCTTCAAACTAGATAAGAAGATAAGAACAAGCCCTGTGATAGGCATCGCGAGCCTTTTTTGCAGATGACTTACTTCTTCCGATTTAAGGGAGTTTACTCACAAGAGATCCTGAGTCTGAAGCTCCTTGTCGCGTCAGAGTCAAGCCACCGACACTTGAAGGCTCGTTTAACACGGAAGGTGGAGTTGGTGAAATAGCGTTGGCATTGATCGCGATTGCAGCCTTTTTGGCCACCGGCGTAAAATTGTCTGGCCTACCTCTATCGAATTTCGCGGCAGAGATAACCCTAGTTTCTAAATACTCATCCGATAGGGTGAAGTCATCCATCAATCCCGCAGGCACGCTTTCCTGACTGAGTCCGATGAGAGATCTATCGCTCACCAATTCTGACAATTGCTGACAGAGCTCACCATATTGTTCACTTCGCATCATCTCATCCATTACGAGATTCAGAGGTGACGGACTTGTAACATTTTGACGGACTGTATTCGGACGGGCAATAGAACTGCTAGGTAGGGGACTGGAGCAAATAGAAATGGAGATCGGACTAACAGAAAGACAGTCGGTAGGCATTGTTTGGGATGAAACCCCAATGCTACTGGTAATTATTGTAGTTGTAATGGTTGTGTTTGTTTTTGTGTAGGGAAGAGAGGTCAGTCAATGCATAGCCCCCATTACTATGGTAATCACTTGGCGAAGAAGCCGAAAATACTCGATGAGGCTCCCATGTATAATCGGGGTTCCGTTCAAACATAGTCATTTACCCCCGACTACGAAATTTTAATAAACATCGATAGACACAGGGTCGCATAACACCTCGACATGGGGGGGGTACTTTTATAGTAGAGTATCACTACTATACCTATCATATGGAGCTATATAGGAGGCCCATGATGAAAGGCAATTACCTCGTATAAATCTTTTGCCTGATGTCGGTGGAGCATAGGGTGCTATCGACCACTGATTGTCCGGGACTGCTTATTTGAGCTACAGCACTTATTCGCAGCTAACCTTTATATCTAAAGGCCATTCACTATCCGCAACCTGTGACCCGTCCGGTTACCTTCAGCTCGGCCCTCGCGAAGACAAACCTTCAATATTTCATTTATTTATACAACTTAACAATTGTAATCATTATTTAATACTCAAAAATGGTACTGAACAAAACGAGTATGTGGTAAAATAGACGAATAAGAAAATACATGGAATGGAATGTCAGATTAGATGTAAATGCCAGATCGTATGTATTTCTACTACATGGGTTACAACAATTCTTCCACACTTAAATATTAGCAGCGATAAAATCGATTCCTTCATGTACAACATAGTCTTATAGATAACGTGGAGGTCTTCTTCGTCGACTTTGCCTTCGAGTGGTGAAGCCTTGAGTTTCATCTCTTGGAATCTCCGTATGTATAGATTGTTCTTCAGCAGGTTCGTTTGAAGTCTCTTCTTCAATAGTTGGCTCAGCATAAGCGTTTGTAGACTCACTGTTACTCCTATGTTGAGAATGCATTTGATGAAATAAAATTTTTTGCAGATGACTTACTTCTTCCGATTTAAGGGAGTTTACTCACAAGAGATCCTGAGTCTGAAGCTCCTTGTCGCGTCAGAGTCAAGCCACCGACACTTGAAGGCTCGTTTAACACGGAAGGTGGAGTTGGTGAAATAGCGTTGGCATTGATCGCGATTGCAGCCTTTTTGGCCACCGGCGTAAAATTGTCTGGCCTACCTCTATCGAATTTCGCGGCAGAGATAACCCTAGTTTCTAAATACTCATCCGATAGGGTGAAGTCATCCATCAATCCCGCAGGCACGCTTTCCTGACTGAGTCCGATGAGAGATCTATCGCTCACCAATTCTGACAATTGCTGACAGAGCTCACCATATTGTTCACTTCGCATCATCTCATCCATTACGAGATTCAGAGGTGACGGACTTGTAACATTTTGACGGACTGTATTCGGACGGGCAATAGAACTGCTAGGTAGGGGACTGGAGCAAATAGAAATGGAGATCGGACTAACAGAAAGACAGTCGGTAGGCATTGTTTGGGATGAAACCCCAATGCTACTGGTAATTATTGTAGTTGTAATGGTTGTGTTTGTTTTTGTGTAGGGAAGAGAGGTCAGTCAATGCATAGCCCCCATTACTATGGTAATCACTTGGCGAAGAAGCCGAAAATACTCGATGAGGCTCCCATGTATAATCGGGGTTCCGTTCAAACATAGTCATTTACCCCCGACTACGAAATTTTAATAAACATCGATAGACACAGGGTCGCATAACACCTCGACATGGGGGGGGTACTTTTATAGTAGAGTATCACTACTATACCTATCATATGGAGCTATATAGGAGGCCCATGATGAAAGGCAATTACCTCGTATAAATCTTTTGCCTGATGTCGGTGGAGCATAGGGTGCTATCGACCACTGATTGTCCGGGACTGCTTATTTGAGCTACAGCACTTATTCGCAGCTAACCTTTATATCTAAAGGCCATTCACTATCCGCAACCTGTGACCCGTCCGGTTACCTTCAGCTCGGCCCTCGCGAAGACAAACCTTCAATATTTCATTTATTTATACAACTTAACAATTGTAATCATTATTTAATACTCAAAAATGGTACTGAACAAAACGAGTATGTGGTAAAATAGACGAATAAGAAAATACATGGAATGGAATGTCAGATTAGATGTAAATGCCAGATCGTATGTATTTCTACTACATGGGTTACAACAATTCTTCCACACTTAAATATTAGCAGCGATAAAATCGATTCCTTCATGTACAACATAGTCTTATAGATAACGTGGAGGTCTTCTTCGTCGACTTTGCCTTCGAGTGGTGAAGCCTTGAGTTTCATCTCTTGGAATCTCCGTATGTATAGATTGTTCTTCAGCAGGTTCGTTTGAAGTCTCTTCTTCAATAGTTGGCTCAGCATAAGCGTTTGTAGACTCACTGTTACTCCTATGTTGAGAATGCATTTGATGAAATAAAATATGAAGATATTCTTGATCATGATCGATAGTAGGAATAATTGGGTCTTTTGTCACAGTAGTGGAACGCAGCTGGTCTATATGTTTAAAAATGTAGCCATCATCAAGTTTGATTAATTAATGGAGTTGACCTAACTAGTTCCCTAGTTCCCATGATGGCTTGTTCGCTACATAATATCGTGCTTGTATTCTGTTTCCTACACTTAGTTGTCTAGCTGACTTTACTAGAGTTTGCGATTTGTTAATTGTTAACGGTTGGATGGCATCCAACCTGATTCGTATTTGTCGTCCCAAATATTGTTCAGCTGGTGTCTTGCCATTTAATAGTGGTGTGGCTCTGTGTTTGAACATGATTTCTTTGATCTTTTCCTGAATCCGCAATATTTCATGCGTCATAGCTGCCAGTATCTTCTTTATCGTCTGGACATATATTTCGGCTAAGCCGTTAGTTGCTGGATGAACAGCAGCTATAAACTTTTGGAAAATTCCGGAGTCAGAACAAAACGTTGAAAAATGTTCGCTTGTAAATATTGGGGCATTGTCGGAAACCAGCACTTCTGGGTATCTTTTTCTGGAAAATATGCTTGATAAAAATTCAATTGTTGAAGATGTTGACGGAGAGTTGTTGCAAACTCCTACTTCCGCCCATTTAGATTTCGAATCGACAACTATAAGGAAATGATGACCCTGATATGGTCCCGCATAGTCAATATGGACATGGACTCGTTGTCAATTGTAACAAGGTTCTTCCCATGGGTGAAGTGGTGCTTTGGGTGGACTGCTCTTTACCATAGCGCAAGATGAACATGAACGAACGAACGAATTTTTCTATGTCTTTGCTTATGTCATATCGCCGAGCTAGTTGTATTATCTTCGTTATGTCGATGTGAGTATAGTGAAGTTCCTATGGAACAAATTGCTGCAAAGATGATGGTACAACAACCCGGTGGTCTGTAAAAAGCAAGTTTGAGTCGATTGTGTATTCACTTTGAATACATTTGCCTTCCTGCTATTTTGTTATGATATTTGTAAGTTCTTTATCCTCGCATGTTTTGTGTCCAAAGGTTGTATATTTTAATTTTGGTGAATTGATTAGTTGAATAGTGAAGTCACCTAATTGGTGAACTTCCTGATCGATTGAATGAATCTGGCTGACGTCATTTGAGGAAGCTTGGCATGTTGGTGAAATATTCTCGACAAAGGTTGGTTGTTAGTTATTAATGTAAATTTTCTTCCGTACAGATATTCATGGAAGTGTTGAATCGAGTACACAGTTGCCAGAGCTTCACGATCTAGATGCGTAAGCTACTGGCCTTTAATCGTCGTTAATTAAGTGTTAAATAACTCCGGCTATACCCATGGGGCTGGCATCACAGGTAAATTGAACTGGAAGTTCTGTATTAAACGGAATGGACACTCGTTCACTTCCAATTTCCTGTTTTAGATGTTCGAAAGCATTTTGACATTGAATAGTCCATTTAAATTTTGTATTTTTATTTAGCAGACGTCGTAATGGAGCTGATAAAGAGGATAAAAAATCTCCGTTCTTCGTCGACTGATTTTGGTTGTGGCATGTCCAAAATAGCCTTGATCTTCCCTTCTGATTTTTGAATTTTGTTGTGCCGAATTTCATGGCCTAAGAACGAAATTTGTTCTTCAAAATTTAAATTTTGAAATGTTTAAGTGTAAATCAAATTTCTTAATTTAACTTAAACATTTCCTTAAATTTCTTTTGCACTCCTCCATCGAAACGCCATGCACTACAATGTCGTCAAAATAATATTCGGTTTTAGATACATCGTTCAATATTTGGTCCATTATTCGATTAAACTCTGCAGAGCAGATTTTATTCCAAAAGCTAGTCTATTCACACGGTACATACCTTTGTGCGTTGATATTGTCTGCATTATGCTCGGTTGTTCCTTTGTATATGATGGTGTAACATTGTCACGCAACTTTAATGACACAACAAATTCTGGAACACATCCAATTCTTTGTTCGAACGCACTAGCAAATTCCTTTTTATAACATTGATGTCATTTGATAATTGAATTGTATTTGCATAATGTGCACATGCACCTGTTTTATCAAAATCATTAAGGTCAATCTTGCCGTTGCTGATCAGTCGTAGTGAACAGACGTGTTTAGCACAGAGCATATAGTTAAAATCTATTACGCAGTACCTATTACGCAATCGCAAAAAAAATCTGTACAACGTCTGGAAGGCCTTTATCGTAGTACCTATTACGGGCTAATACAGACAAAAAAATAAATAAATTCGTAGAGGGGATGCCTTCGTGTTCCGGGTTTCCCCCAATCGTCCTACTGTCCGTCCGTTGGTCTTGGCCATAACCGACCACACCAAAAATGGTGAAAATGTCCCCCCGAAAAAAAAGAGTCACTTACCTGGGCTAAAGGCGTCATAGATGCTACTAAGGCCGGCTGAAAGATCCACAAATTCAGCTGTGTTAACGGCTAATAAAGTCAAAAGAATCAGATCACCTGATGAACCCCTGCCTTCGAAAAAGGCAAGATGCCCTAATGTCACCATCAACAGGACACTCACCAAGCCCTTCAATGCAGTGGCGAAGCAGAGTCTAGTGATAGCCGTTATAGACAGAAGTAGTGAGGATGGATCCATCCTAAAGGACAAATGTCCGTAGAGAAATGCCGAGCAAACCATCAATCTGCAACGATACAGGATGGCATCAGGGGAGAGTAAAACTCTTATATTTCGGAGATGCCAGATCAGTGGACCTGTATAAGGCTGCTATAAGTCGAGCGGGTGAGGTGTGGTCGGGTGCCCAGTTGGATGTTGTCGAAAAAACAACATCCCTGGTCACCCTAGAGCCATCACATGGGTTACAGAAGAGCCCTCCAACCCGGCTGACATATTAGGAATAATAAAAGATTCCAATCCTTGTCTGCCGGCCCATAATTGTAGAATCAGCAAGGTGGGTGAGGCGGATGGTAAAAAGCGGCAGGTCAATTTGATCCTTAACGCTGAATCCACCTCTCATATACAACGTGCAAGTGCAACCCTACAATATGGCTTCGAGACTGGTGAGTCGTCTTAAAGAACTCTTAAAGAAGATATGTAACGTCCTTCTCTGAGGACGATAGCTCTACTTCTGACACAGAGGGGCTGAGGGAACTCTCCGGACTCTTTGACGCATCTGGCGGGGACAAGCTTCTCGATGATACGGACGAAGAGTTCGGGGTGGATGTTAATCTGTCAATTACCAATGACGGTAAGAATTCTACAGATTAACCTCTATCACGCTAAAGCAGCCTCAGCGGCTCTATTGCAGCGCCTGTCCACAGGTGCAGTAGACATCGTCCTGATACAGGAGCCATACGCAGTGGGAGGAAGGGTGAGCAGTATCAGGACACCCAACTTTAAACTGCTTGTTGCCAACTGTGAAGGCACACCAAGAACCTGAATTTTGGCCAGGAAAGATCTAAGTATCTTTCTCCTGGTAGTGGTAAATACCAAACATCTGCTAGTCTGGAGTGTGAGAAAGACAAAGTGGCACCTGTATGAGAAGATCTTCAAGAAAGTCCTCAACTCCAGACTTCTATACGAAACGAATGACAAAGTCGGTCTGGATAATCTGGTCGAGCATATCACCACATCATTCAATAGTTCCCTTGACGAAGCCTGTCCAAAAACAAGGTACAAGGGTAAAACTAAACCCCAATGGTGGACTTCTGAGCTAACGGCTATGAAAAAGACCTGCAACAAGACTAAATCTACTGGGGTTGCTAATGTTTGGGATGACTATAAAGAGCAACTATCTATAAGAAAAAAGGCGCACTTCTGTGGCGAAGTGGAAAAGGTATCCGACGCAGTAAGGCTGAGGAAAATACTATCAGCTTCATCCTGTACAGTGGGTTACTTGCAGGACGAGGCAAATAATTGGACCAAAAACAGCGAGCAGTCGCTCAATGTACTGCTCGACACACATTTCCCGGGGAACTCTCTAACAGAACCAGAGTATCAGCAGGACCAACAGGATGGCGAGTGGACTGCGAGCGTCGCTAGCTTGTTGACTTTTTTTTTTTTTTTATGGACGTAGTGATAGCGCGCTATCAACTAGTGGTCCTACGCAAGAACCACCACCCCGGGACCGCTTTCGCATTACTTCGGGGTGGGTTCATATTATGCTACTTTCAAGCCTCATCCTTCTCTTATTCCCCCGTCCTATTTATTTAGATTAGGGGTTCAGAGTATGCGTTTCTTGGTAAATCTGTTTCGACCGCATTACATTTCCAATAAACGTCGAGCATTTGGCCCAGTTTGTTTCATTTTCCAGCATTATGGCTACCATGTTTGTTGGGGTTATATTCATTTCAAGTGAACTATTCAATATTTCCCGTCGTTCTGACCAAAAATTGCACTCGAAAACAGTGTGTTCAGCTGTATCTTCCATATTGCCGCACATATCACACATGGGACTTTCTCTTATTTTAAATTTATATAAATAAGCTGCGAAATTTCCATGTCCACTCAGCGCTTGTGTAAGATAATAATTTACTTCGCCGTATTTTCGTTCCAACCATTTTTCTATGTTAGGGATTAGTTTATGCGTCCACCTTCCTTTGTCCTCATTATCCCATATATGTTGCCATCTATGATATAGGCGAGTCCTTGCCTGTCTCTTTATCCTATTTGTTTCGAGATGTATATTCGATGTGTTCAATAGTTTCCTCTCATCGTAAATTTCTTTGATTTCTCTCAGTTTTAGGTACATTGGTGGAATACCACTGAGTACCGATGCAGCAGCTGTGGAAACTGTGCGGTACGCCGAAATGATTCGCAGTGTCGACATCCTCTGTACTTTATTTACTTTTTTTAGAAGCGTGGTGTTATTACAAACGGTATCGCCGAAAACTGGAGCACCATATAACATTTGCGCAAACGCTACACTGGCTATTAGTTTACGTGTCGTCTGACCAGGACCTCTCATGTTTGGCATTATTTGTGTGAGTTTCGATGCCGTCTTCAGTGCCTTTTCGGTGACAAGTTTAATATGTACATCGTAAGACATTCTTCCGTCTAGCTCTACTCCAAGGTATCGCAAACTTTTTTTAAATTGAACTTCATGTCCTTCTACTTCCAATTTCGGCAATGAAAAAACCCGCTTGTCTGTCACGATTATCGCCTCCGTCTTTTCAGCTGCAAGTTTTAATTTATTTGATCTCAGCCACGTGCTAATTCTGCTAAGGCAGTCATTGGTTATTATTTCCACTACAGCTGTTGATGATTGCGTCACCACCAAAGCTACGTCATCGGCATATCCAACAAGCTTGCAATTTTTGGGTAATTTTAATCTCAACAACTCGTCATACATTAAATTCCATAAGAACGGTCCTAGTATTGACCCCTGAGGAACGCCTGCTGACACATTGTACTCTTCCATACCATTATCAGTTCGGTACATTAGTACCCTGTCATCCAGGTAGCTGTCAATTATCTTTATAAGATATTGCGAGAAGCTTTTCTCTCTCATTGAATTTTTTATTATATTCCAGTTCGCAGTGTTAAAAGCATTCTTAATATCTAGCGTTACTATTACGCAGAAATGTTTGTGCGCTCTCGATATCTCCGTAAATCGGACGACTTCAAAAATTGCATCAAGAGTTGATTTTCTTTTAACGAAACCAAATTGCATTGATGAAAATCCTCCTCTGTCTTTCAACTCTTCTTCGAGTCTGTCAAGTACTAGACGCTCTAGGAATTTCCCAGCTGTGTTTAACAGGCAGAGTGGTCTATAGGATGACGCTTTGTCCAAAGGCTTATCTCCTTTGCGCAGCAAAACTAGAATTTGTTTCTTCCATTCTTTTGGAAATATGCCATTCACAAGACATAGGTTGTATACATAAGCTAGTAGTTCAGGCCAGTATTCTCCCAGTACGGCGATGATTTCATTCGGTACTCCATCTGGGCCAGGTGCCTTCCGCTTTTTTAGTTTTCCACATTTTTTCTTGATTTCGTTATCAGAGATGGGTTCATTTACTGAACTCATTGAGATAGACGACAATGTATTATTATCTTCTACTTTGGGGAAAAGCGAATTTACAATTGTTTTTGCCCAAATTGGATCTGTTATACCTGGTATCTGTCGGTTATTTCCAACCTTCTTCATTACTAAACGATATGGTAGGCCCCACGGATCACAGTTTATTTCTTTGCAACGATCTTCCCAGGCTTTTCTTTTGGCATCCTTTATAGCGCGCCTTAGAATTTTTCTAGAGTGTCTGTATTGCTCCATGTAGTAGTCATTACCTCTATGTCTTGTTGCTAGACGTTTTGATTTGTGACAGTTTTTTCTCAATACGGCTATATCTCTGTTCCACCAGTATGCAGGTTTCCGTCTAATTTTGTTAACTTTTGACATTCCGGCGTTACATGTATCATTAAGTATCTCGTTCAAGTATAATGATATTTCATCCACGTCTCCGGATTCAATTATTTCAGTGGTAGTTACTCTAGACTTATAATCAAGAAGTACATTTTTACATGCATGGATATCAATGTTGTTTGTATTCCATCGCGGCCTTGGTTCCATGGGTTTTGAATCACACGTATGCATATCAATTTCGATTGAAATATATTGATGATCACTTAACGTTTCGTCCTCTAAAACTTGCCAGGTAAGTGTTTTCCTCGCGACTGATGAAGACGCAAAGGTTAAATCAATAATTGAGCCCGTTGATCCCCTTCTAAACGTGTGGGAGCTTCCTCTGTTTAGGCATATCAATCCAAGACACGAAATCATGTCTCCTACTGCTTCTCCTCGTCGGTCAAGGACATCACACCCCCATTCCGGGGATTTCGCATTAAAATCACCTCCAATCAGCACTGGAGTGTCACTTTTTCGAATGTCTGCAGCCAATTTATCAAGAGCCGTAATGAACTCTGATATCTCAACACTGGGTGAGAAGTAGCAACTATAAATCCTCAGACCTTTGGTTTGTGTTACCACAAAATATTCCAGCTCTTCGTTCACTTTCTTCACTATTATGTTGCTGTTCAATACACATATCGCAGCTTTTCCTAGTTTATCTTGAAACCATGCACTATTATCAGTTCTCCTATATTGCTCGCTAATTATCAATATGTCTATCTTCTTTTGGTATCCACTAGACATCATAAGGTCTTGGGCTTCACGTCCTCTGCCCAGATTTATTTGTTTAAGTCTAAGTCTCATTTTTTGTTGTTGCATGCTGCGGTGCTACCAATGTAGTGATTAACTTTTTGACGACCTGCATCTGCACATATAATACAGCGAATCGAGTTTTTGCATTCTTTGGCCTTATGACCATCATTTTCACATTTACGACAGCTATTGCTACGATCTTTCCCATTGCACATTCTAGCAATGTGTCCCGTCTCCATACATCTATAGCAGCGTTTAATTGGAATTTTCATTTTCACTCTACAGTTTATCCAACTTATTTTAACCCTTTCTTTTTTATTTATAATTGCAGCTGCGCGGGCTGAAATCTGCACGATTGCCTGTTTGGTTCCACTATACGACACCCGAATATTATGCACTTTAATGTGTTCACGTTCAGATACACCTACTACAGTCGTTAGACCCTTAATTATATCTTCGGCAGTAGTAGATTCCTCCATATCTTTAATTTCCAGTAGGTGCTTCTCTGACAAAGTTTTAACCTGTAGGTCATCGCCCAAGGAGTTTTTGATGGCATTTTCTAATTTCTTAGCTTGTCCTTCACCTTTTGCTAACTCTACTAATAGATCTCCTTCTCTAGTTCGACGAATATATTTTATGTTAACCCCAACTTCTTCTGGGTCTATCTTCGTCTTCATATTTTTAAGTATTTCCGCGTATGACGATTCGGGAGCTTTAATGGTCAGTGCTTCGCCCCTGATTTTTATTCCTTTTTTTACAGCTTTCTTCTTTTTTCCTTGCTTTCTGTTGTGCACTGTAGTCCAGGTCGACTCATTCACTGTGCTTTCGTCGGGTGTAGCTTCTGAGGACTTGGTTGCCGTTGCATTTGATTTTGGCTCTTTTTTGGTTGGTTGTTTGTTCATAGGATTTGAATTTACGCGTTCAGTTTGGACTGCCTTACTTGCAGTTCTAACAGTGCCAGTTACTGGACTGGGTAAACAAATAATATCTGCTATCGCAATAGACTCCCTGCTTGCCTTAATCTTTTGGTATAAGGCTAGTGCTTGTTTCAGGTTGTCCCTGATCGATTTATGGACGTTCTTCGCTTCGGATGCAATGGACTCCATAGTATTTAGACGATCTCCTAGGTCAACAAATGCTTTTTCCTCTTCGTATTTTAATTGATCTACATGTCTGTCGTCATCAACGATAATATTCGGTACATCGGTTATTATTGAATCTCCGCTAGTACACCCCTTTATAGGTGATCTCGGTATTTTTTCACTCCTTTGGAAAGGATTTTCCATGAACATGCGGTTGTCATCACCATTCTTCTCGCCAATGTGGAAGGTATTAGTATCCAGATTCTAAGGGGTCTCAACTCAAAGCCGCTATCTCCACTCGTTGTGCAGTCACGTATAATTGATCCCATGGTTGTCTTTGCAAGCAGGGAGGCCATGCAAAGGTTGACGTAGGACCTTATGAGTCCATACGTTCAGAGCCAGATCCGTGTTAATCAGGACAGTGTCAACTGAACCTGCACCACCAACTTAATGGTGACGAAATTTTGAGCGCACTTTAAGACTCGCTACGTTTTAACGAGACGGAGGCAACCATGGCATTAGCCTGGAAGCCATTTCCACAGAAATTCACTTCTGTGTATTCAGGTTCCAGAATACCATTATTGTCAGCCCGGGGTTATCTAGTCATGTAGGTGGTGTCCAGTATACCATAATTGAGATCTTACTGGTCTCGATCTCAATGCCCTGCGGCGATAATGGTCACTATATACTGCCGCCCCTCCAGGGATCAGACGCAGACCAGAAAGCCGCCCAATATGGAACAGACGCTTCTGGATTTAGATTATAAGGTATCCACTGAGGCATCACTCTATCAGCTGCCTTCTTAAGAAGGGGTACCCTATGTGGAGATACTTTTGTACTGGCGGTATCTGTTCGCCATGACACAGAGTCGTTATCGGGACATGTACCTTTTTATGGCACGCCCTCGGACTCTGCCGCTCTTGGTCGGGGGCTGCTTATTTGTCGCAGCTAGCCTGCATATCTACAGGCCGTCCAGCTATCCGCCACCTGCTGACCCCGGCAGTAGCCTGAGCTTAGCCCTACCCTAGCTTGTTGACTGAGAGATCCAGAATAAGCTGGGCTATTAAGAGCTTTGAGCCCTTAATAGCCCAGCTGGCATCACTCCAGCAGAAATGCAGAAAATGTTGAAGTACATTATCCCCTGGCTGGAGAAAATTTATGTAGACTGTATCAGGCTTTCATACATCCCGAATCGATGGAGGGATACCAAAGTGGTATTCATACCTAAAGAGGGGAAAATATCACACATTAGGCCAATAGACTTCAGACCAATTAGCCTATCCTCCTTCGTATTGAAAGGTCTGGAAAGACTTTTAGATTATTTCATTAGGGATAACCTGGATACTATACAATAAGGGGAAGTCTACAGAATCAGCCCTGCACGAACTTGTGAGCACTATCGAATCGTCCCTGCATTTCAAGGAATTCACCATGGTGGCATTTCTTGACATAGAAGGGGCTTATACCAACATTCACTCAGATGCAGTAATTGCGGCACTGTCACATCTAAACATTAACTCTAGTTTGATTAGACTAATTCAAAGTCTGCTCAACAGAAGACGCATAACAGCATGTCTTGGGTCCACAACTCTAACAAGGTTTGTAAACAGAGGGACCCCACAAGGAGGAGTACTGTCTCCACTAATTTGGAACCAAGCGGTGAATAAAATCCTGCTAGATATAGAAAGTTGTGGCTGCAAGGTCGTGGCATATGCGGACGACGTTGCAATCGCAGTGAGTGGAAAATTCGAAAACGTCCTCCGAGACATTCTACAGGTGGCTCTGAACAAATTGGCTAGATGGGCCGTAAATGGCGTAAACCCAAACAAGACAGAATTGGTTCTCTTTACTAGGATGAATAATGTCCCACATGTGGACGCTCCACCTCGGATAAATGGAACCGATCTAGTCTTTTCTGAAAGTGCAAAATTTGTAGGAATAATTCTAGATGGAAAACTGTTATTAAGACTTAACGTTTTGGAACGTGTAAGGAAGGCCAACGTCGCCTTATATTCCTGCAAAAAGGTTGTAGGGTCGCGGTGGGGCCTCTCTCCTAAAATCGTCCACTGGATATATATAGCGGTAGTTCGTCTTGTACTGTTCTACGGCATTGTGGTATGGTGGACGGCAGCTGACAAACTAACAATCCACTAACCAACCTACTAACAAAGGTTCAGAGAACACCCTGCCTGAGCATAAGCGGAGCCTTAAGGACTACAGCGATCGAGACTCTACAAGCCCTACTCCATATACTGCCGATTAATATTGTGGCGAGAGAAGTTGCAACCAAAGCGGCAATAAGATTAAACTGCCTATCAATGTGGAGGTACAAGAACTACGGTCACATGAGGATATCAAAGTGTAGTTCCATGGTAACCGACCGAGTACCAACTGTGTACAACTTCGAGAGAAATTACATCACTATGATTCCCGCCAGAGATGAATGGGTTGGAAGAATACCAGGTAATAAAAACCATCTCCACTTTATACGGATGATTCGAAGCTTGATTTAAAGGTTGGCTTCGGAGTACACTGTTGAGAGCTTAATCTGGATATAGCTCACAGACTACCAGATACCTGCAGTGTCTATCAAGCCGAAATAATGGCAATATGGGAAGTAGCCTGAGTCGCAACATAGTAACCAACACTGGCGTTGTTATTTACTCGGACAACCAGGATGCCATCAATTCTCTGGAGGCAACATCCCTAAATTCACAAACAGCCCTCGACTGCCGCAGATATCTTAACGAGATGGCTGAGCAGTTTAATATACACCTCATATGGGTGCCTGGGCATAGGGATATCCCGGGGAACTGCAAAGCCGATGAACTTGCGAGGAAAGGGACGACATTACAAATTCTCGAAGAATTTGCATATATTGGTGCGCCACTATCCATGTGCAAGCTTTGGCTTAGGCAAGAGTCAATCAGGAAGTCCAACGAAAGATGGACAGAAATCGGCACCTGAGGGTAGCTAGATAAATCTGGCCAAGGTATGACCTGAGAAGATCAAAATATCTCCTCGCACTAGAGAGGCAAAGAACGTCTACGTTAGTATCAGTTCTGACGGGACACTGCTTGATCGGCGAACACGCCAAAAGATTGACTCTAATGACTTCTGCAAAAGCTTTGAAGATGATGAAGAAGTGGAGAGCATTGAGCACTTGCTATGCGGCTGCCCCGCTTTGAGTAAACGACGACTGGACATACTGGGGTCGGCCTTTCTAGGCAGCCTAACAGATCTTTCAAGTACGGACATTCGTACTATCGATAAATTTGTATATCAAACAGGTTGGTTTCGATGAGGGGCATTTCAGCCCGTGGTAACACTAGGGACCTAAACTGGTCTATGTGAGCTTGTATAAAAAAAATACGGCTGCCACTCTTACCTAAACCTAAAGTCAATCTTGAGCCGGCGTATCCACGTTCGTCCCATTACTGCACTACAACCATCCGGAATAACATACATCTCTGAAATATTGTTGTAGGTTACTTGCACGTTCACCTTACCTTCTGGTACAAATGTGTTAGGCGTAAACGAACGGAATGTCATCTCTGATAGTGTTAATTTGTGTTGTAGATTTAAACCATCAAATGAGTTTTTTGGTGGAAAAGTAAAGGCCGAACCGGAATCGACTTCGAATTTGACAGGTTTCCCTTCGATTTTAACAATAACAAAATACCCTTCTGATTCAGTTCGATTTTGAAAAACGTCAACATTAAAAACTCCGCAATTCTGCTCTGAGTGTTCTTGTTCTCTTGATGTATGCACTTGAGCAATAAGATTTGCATTGTTTCGCAATAATTTTGCAATACAAACTTTAGCCACATGGCCTTCTTTATTACAGGATGAACATTTGAGGCTTGTTTTGTTGGTGCGGCAATCTTTAGCTAAGTGATTATCTTTTACGCAGCGTATGCAGTTGCCTGCTATACCTACCTGTTGTCCTGGATTTAATTGAAGATTTTTTTAAACGTTTAGTTTTAATTGACTCTGGTTGTACATCACTGTTGTTTTCAACGTGGCCTCCTGACAATTGTTTGGCATATATTTTCGCAGCTTCGAGAGATATTGCATATTCTACAATTTTGTCAAATGCTGATTCTTGTTGCTGTAGTAACTTTTCTCTTACGCTGTTATTCTAAATTCCTCTGATAAACTGTGCTCTTAAGAATATGTCGGCCACTTATGCATTGAACTCATCTGGCAACATAGTTGCGTACAACGTGTTTATAGTGGCTCTCACAATAATTCTATTAAAATTTTTTTTTCTTTGGGATTAACCCTGCTAAAGCATATAAAGCGAGTTGGACGCTATTAACAAGTGATTTGGTTATAATTCTGTGTTAAAGTTTATTGCTAAAGTGTAACTTTTTGCAAGAAAAATAATCAAGTTAAAAATCATAGTGCTTGCTGTGTTGGTTGTTCATAAATAAACAAAGGAAATTTACAAAAACAAATATTCGTGCATGTCTCTCTCTCCCTTCGCTGAGAGGCGGTAACGTCTTAATGGGAGAAATGCGTGACAACCACAGAAAGTAACGCAACAACAACGCCTAGAAGAGATGACAGCCTCTTTTTAACCGCCAAAACCCTAAACAATGCGCTCTCTTTCTCACCGCAGTTGTCAAGTAGTGAAACAAATCAAACAGAAATGCTAACAAATACAATGCAAAATAACGTAGTGCCTAAAAGTATGCTTTCAAGTTCAGTAGCTAATACGAATGGAAATAGTGTTGCCACAGCAACAGGAACAATCCCCAAAGGTACAAATCCAAACAGTACAACGGGCAAAGATGATAAAATACAAACTGGTATAGATATATATATTTTAGTGACAAAACGAAAGGCAAGTGCAAGGTCTCCTCATAAGGAACCAGATCCCAAAGTTCCCAAAGGAATGAATGCAAACCACCTCCGCTTTTCTTGCGGGAACAAACAACTAACGCGTTGGTAAATAAGCTGTCCCAGCTACTAGACAAATAAAACTTCTATGTTGCTTCACTTCGTAGAGGCAATGTATACGAAACAAAAATTCAGACATACATCGAAGTGTCTTATAGAAAGGTGGTTGGGTTGCTCGATCTCGAGAATAGAAATAATACACTTACCAGCTTAAGAGTTCGAAAGGTCTTGTGGTAGTAATTAAGGGTATTGATAGGACAGTTTCAACAGCTGAAATAATCGATGAACTTGCTAAATCCATAATAAACATTATAAATGAAAAGAAAATTCCTCAGCCCATGTTTAAGGTTGAACTAACATTTGATTCTTCAAGAATAAAGAAAAAAGACGCACATCATCCTATTTAAGACCTAAGATATTTGTGCAACCGTAGAATTCGAGTCGAGGAACCTTTAAAACGAGCCGATCCTCCCCAATGTACAAATTGTCAAGAATTTGGACACACCAAGCTATACTGTAAATTACCGGCCGTTTGTGTCAGATGTGGCGATGTGCACAAGTCCGTCGACTGTCCCCGTCCTAGAACAGATACTGGCGTAAACAAATGTAGCAACTTCGGTGAGAACCATACAGCAAACTACAGGGGTTGCCCTGTCTATAAGC
Organism: Eudasyphora cyanicolor; assembly: GCA_963930755.1. Lineage (NCBI taxonomy): Eukaryota > Metazoa > Arthropoda > Insecta > Diptera > Muscidae > Eudasyphora > Eudasyphora cyanicolor. Next base: position 142,708,728 of record OZ005734.1, read on the forward strand.
ACATGAAAAATCAAACACTGTTAATAAAACTCCAATATATGCAAGCTAAATTCCATCGCCTTTCCCAGGCTTAAGAACCGTATCACCTACGGAAAATGCTAGTTCTAGCGACCCAAACGTAAACAGAAACCCAAAGAACACAATTCATCCAAATATGTCATACGCCCGTATGACAAGAAATGGTAATTCGTTACCCCCTCAATTTACCCTCGAAAACTCAATAGAAAAATTAATAGAAACTATGAATTCATTCATGTTGAATATGCAAAGCATGATGCAAGAAATGATGAGAAATCAAAGTATGCTTATGCAACTCGTGTTAAATCAAAAATAAATCCACTGAGAATTTGTTATTGGAATGCACACGGCCTGAGCCAACACAGAAATGAGGTAGAAAATTTTCTCCGAAACCACAGTATAGATATTTTATTAGTCTCTGAGACACATTTTTCAACCAGAAATTGTTTTAGGATACGTGGTTATTCCACATACGATACTAAACACCCTAGCGGGAGAGCCTGTGGTGGAACAGCTCTTATTGTCCAAAATAAAATCAAACATTATCCTATGCCCGAATATAGGACTGAGCATATAAAGCAACTTCTATCGCTATCACAGGCACAAATCTGGTGATATCGTCGATATATTGTCCCCCTAGGCACAATATTAACAAAGATCAATTCATGGAGTTCTTCTCCACTCTTGGCACAAAGTTTTTGGTAGCAGGTGACTACAATGCCAAGCACACATTTTGGGGCTCTCGCCTCACTACTCCAAAAGGTAGACAACTACTTAAAGCCATAACATCTGCTAAACTAGATGTAACTTCGAGCGGTCACCCAACATATTGGCCCTCAGATCTGAATAAAACGCCAGACCTTATTGATTTCGCTATAATAAAAAATATAAGGCGTGAACAATTATCTCTATGTCCATCACTTGATCTATCATCGGATCATTCGCCTACAATTTTTTTTACAACAATCATCAAAATGGGTGTGACAATTTGTCCAATAAGTATACCAACTGGCTAAAATATAAAAAATACGTTAGCTCACACCTTTTCGATGGTGTATCGTTACGTACAACGGATGAAATTGAAGCCGCGGTAAACCTATTCACAGACGTTGTAAACAGTGCTGTTAAAGTGGCTACTCGAACAAACGCATTCAAAAGAGATAACTCAAATAACCCAACAGGCAGCCAAGCGGTAATCAATGACAAAAGAAGCACTGAGAAAAAAACTAAAAAATTGCCAGAAGAGATTGAAATCAGCCCTAAAATCAGCCGAGGAAAGTGATCTAAAAATATATTTGCAATATCTGGATCCAACCCAGAAAACAGATTATAGTCTCTGGAAGGCCACAAAAAATATGCGAGGCCCTGTTGCGCATGAATCCCCAATTCGCCTTGAAAATGGGAACTGGGCAAGAAGCACAGAAGAGAAAGTAAATGCATTCGCAAACTACCTCGAGTCCGTTTCTACACCCAACAGTAATACATCTTAAATCTATCCGCCCATGATAGATATAATTCCTCGCCCACACTATCCGCCCGTGATAAACGACATAATTCCTCGCCCAATATATCCGCCCGTGATAGATGATATAATTTCTCACCCAATCTATCCGCCCGGGATAAATGACTCAATTCCTCTCCCAATCTATCAGCCCGTGATAGATGACATAACTTCTCGCCCAATCTATCCGCCCATGATAGACGACATAACTCCACGCCCAATATATCCGCCCCTGATCGATGATTTAATTCCTCGCCCAATCTATCAGCCCGTGAAAGAATGTTGAAAAATCTGTCAAAGAAATAAAATTATAGAAATCGCCCGGAGGAGATGGTATAACAGCGAAGATGATTAGAGAACTTCCCTTTTCAGCCTTGAAAATTGTGTTATTTTTATTCAATGCAATTCTCCGTGTAGGTTAGGTTGATTAGGTTGAAGAGAGGAGACGTTTAAACGTCTCATGTCCATGGACATGTAGGTTTAGGTTTAGGTTAGGGTGGCAGCCGTATTTTTTTTACAAGCTCACATAGACCAGTTTAGGTCCCTAGTGTTACCACGGGCTGAAATGCCCCTCATCGAAACCAACCTGTTTGATATATAAATTTATCGATAGTACGAATATCAGTACTGGAAAGATCTGTTAGGCTGCCTAAAAAGGCCGACCCCAGTATGTCCAGTCGTCGTTTACTCAAAGCGGGACAGTCGCAAAGCAAGTGCTCAATGCTCTCCACTTCTTCCTCATCTCCACAGCTTCGGCAGAAGTCATTGGAGTCAATACCCAATCTTTTGGCGTGTTCGCCGATCAAGCAGTGTCCCGTCAGAACCTGTACTAACGTAGACAATCGTTTCCTCTCTAGTGCGAGGAGATATTTTGACCTTCTCAGGTCATACCTTGGCCAGATTTGTCTAGCTACCCTGCAGGTGCCGATTTCTGTCCATCTTTCGTTGGACTGCCTGATTGCTTCTTGCCTAAGCCAAAGCTTGCACGTGGATAGTGGCGCACCAATATATGCAAATTCTTCGAGAATTTGTAATGTCGTCCCTTTCCTAGCAAGTTCATCGGCTTTGCAGTTCCCCGGGATATCCTATCCCTATGCCCAGGCACCCATATGAGGTGTATATTAAACTGCTCAGCCATCTCGTTAAGAGATCTGCGGCAGTCGAGTGCTGTTTGTGAATTTAGGGATGTTGCCTCCAGAGAATTGATGGCAGCCTGGCTGTCCGAGTAAATGACAAAGCCAGTGTTGGTTACTATGTTGCGACTCAGCCACTTGGCGACTTCCCATATTGCCATTATTTCGGCTTGATAGACACTGCAGGTATCTGGTAGTCTGTGAGCTATATCCAGACTAAGTTCTTCACAGTGTACTCCGAAGCCAACCTTTTCATCAAGCTTCGAACCATCCGTGTAAAAGTGGAGATGGTTTCTATTACCTGGTATTCTGCCGACCCATTCATCTCTGGCGGGAATCATAGTGATGTAATTTCTCTCGAAGGTGTACACAGTTGGTATATAGTCCACTCGGTCGGTTACCATAGCACTACACTTTGATATCCTCATGTGACCATAGTTCTTGTACCCCCACATTGATAGGCAGTTTAATCTTATTGCCGCTGTGGTTGCAACTTCTCTCGCCACAATATTAATCGGCAGTTTATGGAGTAGGGCTTGTAGAGACTCGGTCGCTGTAGTCCTTAAGGCTCCGCTTATGCTCAGGCAGGCAGTTCTCTGAACCTTTGTTAGTAGGTTGGTAATGGTTAGTTTGTCAGTTGCCGTCCACCATACCACAATACCGTATAACAGTATTGTACGAACTACTGCTATATATATCCAGTGGACGATTTTAGGAGAGAGTCCCCACCGCGACCCTACAGCCTTTTTGCAGGAATATAAGGCGACGTTGGCCTTCCTTACACGTTCCAATACGTTAAGTCTAAATAACATTTTCCTATCTAGAATTATTCCTAAAAATTTTGCACTTTCAGAAAAGACTAGATCTGTTCCATTTATCCGAGGTGGAGGGTCCACATGTGGGACATTATTCATCCTAGTAAAGAGAACCAATTCTGTCTTGTTGGGGTTAACGCCCAAACCGCTGCTTCTGGCCCATCTAGCCAACTTGTTCAGAGCCACCTGTAGGATGTCTCTGAGGACGTTTACGAATTTGCCACTCACTGCGATTGCCACGTCGTCCGCATATGCCACGACCTTGCAGCCACAACGTTCTAGATCTAGCAGGATTTCATTCACAGCTAGGTTCCAAATTAGTGGAGACAGTACTCCTCCTTGCGGGGTCCCTCTGTTTACATACCTTGTTAGAGTTGTGGACCCTAGACATGCTGTTATGCGTCTTCTGGTGAGCAGACTTTGAATTAGTCTAATCAAACAAGTGTTAACTTTTAGATGTGAGAGTGCCGCAACTACCGCATCTGAGTGAATGTTGTTAAAAGCCCCTTCTATGTCAAGAAATGCCACCATGGTGAATTCCTTGAAATGCAGGAACGATTCGATAGTGCTCACAAGTTCGTGCAGGGCTGATTCTGTAGACTTGCCCTTATTGTAAGCATGTTGGTTCCCCGACAGGAGTTTTGTATCCAGATTTTCCCTAATGAAATGATCTAAAAGTCTTTCCAGACCTTTCAATAGGAAGGAGGATAGGCTAATTGGTCTGAAGTCTTTTGGCCTAGTGTGTGAAATCTTTCCTGCTTTAGGTATGAATACCACTTTGGTATCCCTCCATCGATTCGGGACGTATGAAAGCCTGATACAGCTTACATAAATTTTCTCCAGCCAGGGGATAATGTACTTTAACATTTTCTGCATTTCTGCTGGAGTGATGCCATCTGGTCCAGGTGACTTGAAGGGCTCAAAGCTGTTAATAGCCCAGCTTATTCTGGATCTCTCAGTCAAGAAGCTAGCGACGCTCGCAGTCCACTCGCACTCTTGTTGGTCCTGCTGATCCTCGGGTTCTGTTACAGAGTTCCCCGGGAAATGTGTGTCGAGCAGTACATTGAGCGACTGCTCGCTGTTTTTGGTCCAGTTATTTGCCTCATCCTGTAAATATCCCACTGTACAGGGTGAAGCAGATAATATCTTCCTCAGCCTAGCGGCGTCGGAGACCTTTTCCACTTCACCACAGAAGGTATACCAAGAGCGCCTTTGCGCCTTTCTAAGCTCCTTCTTATAGATCTTGAGTTGCTCTTTATAAGCATCCCAATCATTAGCGATCCCTGTAGATTTAGCCTTATTGAATATCTTGTTGCAGGTCTTTTTCATAGCCGTTAGCTCAGAAGTCCACCATTGGGGTTTAGTTTTACCCTTGTACCTTGTTTTTGGACAGGCTTCTTCAAGGGATCTATTGAATGATATGGTGATATGATCGACCAGATTATCCAGACCGGCTTTGTCATTCGGTTCGTACAGAAGTTTAGAGTTGAGGACTTTCTTGAAATTCTTCTCATACAGATGCCACTTTGTCTTCCATACATTTCTGTGGACGGCAGGTTTAGGCGCTTTTTCCGCGAGTTTGAACTCAATATAATGGTGATCAGAGAATGAGTGGTCGTCCAGTACATTCCACCAATAATTTTGTCTGACAGCCGGTCAGTAGCAAACGTTACGTCGAGTGCTTCTTGTCTGTCTTTAATTGTGAAGGTCGGTTTATTACCTATGTTACAAATACTAAGGTTGGTAGTTAGAATAAAGTCAAGAAGCGAATCACCCCTATTGTTTATATCCGTACTACCCCAGATAGTATGATGAGCGTTCGTGTCTGCGCCAATAATCAGCTCGAGCTCGTCAGACGTTGCTTCTTCTACTACTTCCCTGAATAGAGCAGTCGGTACTACAGATTCATAAGGCAAGTAGCTGGAGACCACCCAATATATGCGATTACCGATCTCCAGGCTAGCAGCTGTTTGGTCTTTACCACTTAAATTAGTCAGGAGAAAGATACTTAGATCTTTCCTGGCCAAAATGCAGGTTCTTGGAGTGCCTTCACAGTTGGCCACAAGCAGTTTAAAGTTGGGTGTCCTAATACCACACACCCTTCCTCCCACTACGTAGGGCTCCTGTATCAGGACGATGTCTACTGCGCCTGTGGACAGGCGCAGCAATAGAGCCGCTGAGGCTGCTTTAGCGTGATGGAGGTTAATCTGTAGAATTCTTACCATCATTGGTAATTGACAGATTAACATCCACCCCGACAAGGGTGTTATCGAACTCTTCGTCCGTATCGTCGAGAAGCATGTCCCCGCCAGATGCGTCAAAGAGTCCGGAGACTCCCCTCAGCCTCTCTGTGTCCGAAGTAGAGCTTTTGTCGTCAGAGAAGGACGTTACAGATCTTCTGTTAGAGTTGGAGTCACCAGAAATAATAGGCGTGGGTACCTCCGCACTTTGAGAAAGTGCCACGGTGGACGACTCACCTAAACCAGGCTTGTTAAGCGTCTATTGTCCTTCACCAGCTTGCTCACTAACTCGTTTGGCGGGTTGATTTCCTCATATGCTAAATAAACTGATGTGAGTAGTAATGGTTTGTTGTTTTTCGTCTCTAACGTCACAGTTGTCAGATCACCATTGCTGTAATTATGTAGAAGGATTAGGTTTAAATTTGCCCTACCTACAATATAAGTTATCACCTTATCTGTAGTGGTAAGTGAGTACGTGATAAAATTTACATTGCTCAGTCCAGTTACCTTATTCTTAACGATCTAGGGTTCCTGGAGTAGAGCGATGTCAACTGAAGAGTTAGAGAGGGCAATAAGAAGATCGTTCGATGCTGCTATAGAATAATGCAGATTAATCTGCACTACTCTTAGCTTACTCGAACTAGTTTCCTTTTGAGGTTTACATGCGGAAGTGGCAGAAACCAAATCCCCATCTTACCTTACCCCTCTTTCTTCTTTCCTACCTTGAGGTCTTGAATAGGGCTTAACCACCTTCCTTCCTTGATGGATAGGTGTTAACTTTCCTGCTTCGTTTTCTGAGGTTACATGCTGACGCTTCTTCGCAGCCGGCTGCGACTCCTCGTTCAGTTTGTTCTGTTGAAACCTTTATCTCTCGTTGTTAAATCGGTCTCGCTCTTTCCTTCAAATTTGCGAAGATAAGAACAAGCCCTGTGGTAGGCATTTCAGTAGAAGTTAACGCAGTATTACACGATTTTTTTCGCCTCGCCGTGTCAATTTATTAGAACATTAATAAAATTAATATATTGTTTAAATTAACACAATTAATATAATATTTAAAAACAGAATCATTAAAAATAGATAACATGTGTCCAACATTTTTGTTCGGGGTATCACAACATACAATTTAAGTTAAACATTAATTTTCGGAAGTAAATTTTTTCTCAAAAACACACAGAGTAGACACTATAGTTTTGTCTTTGAATAATTCTTATTGAAAAAAAGTATTATTTAAAGTTAATGTAAATGTCAACCATTGATTTTAATAAAAAAAATTGGGTACCATATGTGAAAACCCCCCAAAACAAAATCCTGCACACGACCATGGATGACGATATGTAATATTTATTATCCCTATATGTATATTATTTGCCACGAGCCAAAACTGTAACACACCAAAGAAGTGACCTAAGGCCCTAAGTATGTTTGACGGCAATCCGTTTTAGGACATTTAAAGTCATTTGAACAATGTCCGTCTATCTGGCTGGAGCGCACGATAACTCTCGAAAGGAGTAACGGATTTACTTCAAATTCGATACGTGATAATATGTTTTTCTATCTCATGCTAAGTTCAGAGATGGGTCATATTGGTCCCCTGCTTTTATTTCCTCAAAATTTTGAGAAATATTAATTCTCTAATATCTTCTGTACTACTTATCCGAATCATCTGCATCCGTGGCTATCACCTTGAGAAAAATCGGCGAAGTGTCTCCACCCCTTTTGGTACCTCCCACACAAACGGATCATTTTTGTACAAAAATATAACTGCTTTTATATTTAATACCAGTGCACATAAATACTTGAAATGTTGTACAGTGTTACTGAACCTAGAGTCCACTGAAAAGTTGTCGTTATTAACAGGCCATTTTTGGTACGTCCCACTGCTTATAACTCTAATACCAGTGCACAAAAATACATACTTTAAATTTTGTACTGTGTAATGCTTTTGTAGTACCTAGAGTCCAGTGAAAAGTGGTCGTTTAGAGTTATTAAATTCAATTTAAATTGATAATAACTTAATTAAAACAAAAAAATAAATAAATTTACGAATAGTTTTTGAGACTGGAGGTGAGTGGATTCGTAAGTCGGTTTACCCGACAAATTAGTCTTCTAGATAACGTGGAGGTCTTCTTCGTCGACTTTGCCTTCGAGTGGTGAAGCCTTGAGTTTCATGTCTTGGAATCTTCGTATGTATAGGTTGTTCTTCAGCAGGTTCGCTGGAAGTCTCTTCTTCAATAGTTGAGAATGCATTTGATGAAATTAAATATGAGGATCTTCTTCATCATCATCGATAGTAGAAATAATTGGGTCTTTTTCCACATTATTGGCACGCAGCTGGTCTATACGTTTAAAAATGTATCCATCATCAAGTTTGATTAAATAATGGAGTTGACATAACTTCCTTTCGACAACACCTAGTTTCCATGATGGCTTGTTCGCTACATAATATCGTGCTTGTATTCTGTATCCCACACTTAGTTGTCTAGCTGACTTTACTAGAGTTTGCGATTTGTTCATTTTTAACCGTTGGATGGCATCCAACCTGATTCGTATTTGTCGTCCCAAATATTGTTCAGCTGGTGTCTTGCCATTTAATAGTGGTGTGGCTCTGTATTTGAACATGATTTGTTTGCTCTTTTCCTGAATCCGCAATCTTTCATCCGCCATAGCTGCCAGTTTCCTCTTTATCATCTGGACATATCTTTCGGCTAAGCCGTTAGATGCTGGATGAACAGGAGCTATTAACATTTGGAAAATTCCGGAGTCAGAACAAAACGTTGAAAATTGTTAGCTTGTAAATATTGGGGCATTGTCGGAAACCAGCACTTCTGGGTATCCATTTCTGGAAAACATGCTTGATAAAAATTCAATTGTTGAAGATGTTGACGGATAGTTGTTGCAAACTCCTACTTCCGCCCATTTAGATTTTGAATCGACAACTATAATAAAATGATGACCCTGATATGGTCCCGCATAGTCAATATGGACTCGTAACAAGGTTCTTCCAATGGGTGAAGTGGTGCTTTGGGTGGACTGCTCTTTACCATAGCGCAAGATTAACATATCGCCGAGCTAGTTGTTTCATCTTCGTTATGCCGATGTGAGTATAGTGAAGTTCCTGTAGAACTAATTACTGCAAAGATGATGGTACAACTACCCGGTGGCCTCTAAAAAGCAAGTTTGAGTCGATTGTGTATTTACTTTGAATACATTTGCCTTCCTGCAAATTTGTTATGATATTTGAAAGTTCTTTATCCTCGCGTGTTTTGCTACGAAAGGTTGTATAGTTTAAGTTTGATGAATTGATTTGTAGAATAGTGAAGTCACATAATTGGTGAACTTCCTGATCGATTGAATGAATCTGGCTAAAGTCATTTGAGGCAGCTTTGCATGTTGGTGAAAGATTCTCGACAGAGGTTGGTTGTCAGTTTAATGTAAATTTTCTTCCGTACAGATATTCATGGAAGTGTTGAATCGAGTACACAATTGCCAGAGCTTCACGATCTAGTTGCGAATAATTCTGTTCCGCAGGTGTTAGCGATCTAGATGCGTAATCTACTGGCATTTCTTCTTCGTTAATTAAGTGTGAAATAACTCCGTCTATATCCATGGGGCTGGTATCACAGGTACATTGAACTAGTAGTTCTGTATTAAACGGCATTAACGCTCGTTCACTTCCAATTTCCTGTTTTAGATGTTCGAAAGCATTTTGACATTGAATAGTCCATTTAAATTTTGTATTTTTATTTAGGAGACGCCGTAATGGAGCTGATAATGATGATGAATATGGTATAAATCTTGCATAGTATGTAATCATACCTTAAAAATCTCCGTACTTCGTCTACTGATTTTGGTTGTGGCATGTCCAAAATAGCCTTGATTTTCCCTTCTGACCTTTGAATTTTGTTGTGCCGAATTTCAAGGCCTAAGAACGAAATTCGTTCTTCAAAATTTACATTTTTAAATGTTTAAGTGTAAATCAAATTTCTTAATTTGACATAGACATTTCCTCCACATACCTCCACATTGATAGGCAGTTTAATCTTATTGCCGCTTTGGTTGCAACTTCTCTCGCCACAATATTAATCGGCAGTATATGGAGTAGGGCTTGTAGAGACTCGGTCGCTGTAGTCCTTAAGGCTCCGCTTATGCTCAGGCAGGCAGTTCTCTGAACCTTTGTTAGTAAGTTGGTAATGGTTAGTTTGTCAGTTGCCGTCCACCATACCACAATACCGTATAACAGTATTGGACGAACTACTGCTATATATATCCAGTGGACGATTTTAGGAGAGAGTCCCCACCGCGACCCTACAGCCTTTTTGCAGGAATATAAGGCGACGTTGGCCTTCCTTACACGTTCCAATACGTTAAGTCTAAATAACATTTTCCTATCTAGAATTATTCCTAAAAATTTTGCACTTTCAGAAAAGACTAGATCTGTTCCATTTATCCGAGGTGGAGGGTCCACATGTGGGACATTATTCATCCTAGTAAAGAGAACCAATTCTGTCTTGTTGGGGTTAACGCCCAAACCGCTGCTTCTGGCCCATCTAGCCAACTTGTTCAGAGCCACCTGTAGGATGTCTCTGAGGACGTTTACGAATTTGCCACTCACTGCGATTGCCACGTCGTCCGCATATGCCACGACCTTGCAGCCACAACGTTCTAGATCTAGCAGGATTTCATTCACAGCTAGGTTCCAAATTAGTGGAGACAGTACTCCTCCTTGCGGGGTCCCTCTGTTTACATACCTTGTTAGAATTGTGGACCCTAGACATGCTGTTATGCGTCTTCTGGTGAGCAGACTTTGAATTAGTCTAATCAAACAAGTGTTAACTTTTAGATGTGAGAGTGCCGCAACTACCGCATCTGAGTGAATGTTGTTAAAAGCCCCTTCTATGTCAAGAAATGCCACCATGGTGAATTCCTTGAAATGCAGGAACGATTCGATAGTGCTCACAAGTTCGTGCAGGGCTGATTCTGTAGACTTGCCCTTATTGTAAGCATGTTGGTTCCCCGACAGGAGTTTTGTATCCAGATTTTCCCTAATGAAATGATCTAAAAGTCTTTCCAGACCTTTCAATAGGAAGGAGGATAGGCTAATTGGTCTGAAGTCTTTTGGCCTAGTGTGTGAAATCTTTCCTGCTTTAGGTATGAATACCACTTTGGTATCCCTCCATCGATTCGGGACGTATGAAAGCCTGATACAGCTTACATAAATTTTCTCCAGCCAGGGGATAATGTACTTTAACATTTTCTGCATTTCTGCTGGAGTGATGCCATCTGGTCCAGGTGACTTGAAGGGCTCAAAGCTGTTAATAGCCCAGCTTATTCTGGATCTCTCAGTCAAGAAGCTAGCGACGCTCGCAGTCCACTCGCACTCTTGTTGGTCCTGCTGATCCTCGGGTTCTGTTACAGAGTTCCCCGGGAAATGTGTGTCGAGCAGTACATTGAGCGACTGCTCGCTGTTTTTGGTCCAGTTATTTGCCTCATCCTGTAAATATCCCACTGTACAGGGTGAAGCAGATAATATCTTCCTCAGCCTAGCGGCGTCGGAGACCTTTTCCACTTCACCACAGAAGGTATACCAAGAGCGCCTTTGCGCCTTTCTAAGCTCCTTCTTATAGATCTTGAGTTGCTCTTTATAAGCATCCCAATCATTAGCGATCCCTGTAGATTTAGCCTTATTGAATATCTTGTTGCAGGTCTTTTTCATAGCCGTTAGCTCAGAAGTCCACCATTGGGGTTTAGTTTTACCCTTGTACCTTGTTTTTGGACAGGCTTCTTCAAGGGATCTATTGAATGATATGGTGATATGATCGACCAGATTATCCAGACCGGCTTTGTCATTCGGTTCGTACAGAAGTTTAGAGTTGAGGACTTTCTTGAAATTCTTCTCATACAGATGCCACTTTGTCTTCCATACATTTCTGTGGACGGCAGGTTTAGGCGCTTTTTCCGCGAGTTTGAACTCAATATAATGGTGATCAGAGAATGAGTGGTCGTCCAGTACATTCCACCAATAATTTTGTCTGACAGCCGGTCAGTAGCAAACGTTACGTCGAGTGCTTCTTGTCTGTCTTTAATTGTGAAGGTCGGTTTATTACCTATGTTACAAATACTAAGGTTGGTAGTTAGAATAAAGTCAAGAAGCGAATCACCCCTATTGTTTATATCCGTACTACCCCAGATAGTATGATGAGCGTTCGTGTCTGCGCCAATAATCAGCTCGAGCTCGTCAGACGTTGCTTCTTCTACTACTTCCCTGAATAGAGCAGTCGGTACTACAGATTCATAAGGCAAGTAGCTGGAGACCACCCAATATATGCGATTACCGATCTCCAGGCTAGCAGCTGTTTGGTCTTTACCACTTAAATTAGTCAGGAGAAAGATACTTAGATCTTTCCTGGCCAAAATGCAGGTTCTTGGAGTGCCTTCACAGTTGGCCACAAGCAGTTTAAAGTTGGGTGTCCTAATACCACACACCCTTCCTCCCACTACGTAGGGCTCCTGTATCAGGACGATGTCTACTGCGCCTGTGGACAGGCGCAGCAATAGAGCCGCTGAGGCTGCTTTAGCGTGATGGAGGTTAATCTGTAGAATTCTTACCATCATTGGTAATTGACAGATTAACATCCACCCCGACAAGGGTGTTATCGAACTCTTCGTCCGTATCGTCGAGAAGCATGTCCCCGCCAGATGCGTCAAAGAGTCCGGAGACTCCCCTCAGCCTCTCTGTGTCCGAAGTAGAGCTTTTGTCGTCAGAGAAGGACGTTACAGATCTTCTGTTAGAGTTGGAGTCACCAGAAATAATAGGCGTGGGTACCTCCGCACTTTGAGAAAGTGCCACGGTGGACGACTCACCTAAACCAGGCTTGTTAAGCGTCTATTGTCCTTCACCAGCTTGCTCACTAACTCGTTTGGCGGGTTGATTTCCTCATATGCTAAATAAACTGATGTGAGTAGTAACGGTTTGTTGTTTTTCGTCTCTAACGTCACAGTTGTCAGATCACCATTGCTGTAATTATGTAGAAGGATTAGGTTTAAATTTGCCCTACCTACAATATAAGTTATCACCTTATCTGTAGTGGTAAGTGAGTACGTGATAAAATTTACATTGCTCAGTCCAGTTACCTTATTCTTAACGATCTAGGGTTCCTGGAGTAGAGCGATGTCAACTGAAGAGTTAGAGAGGGCAATAAGAAGATCGTTCGATGCTGCTATAGAATAATGCAGATTAATCTGCACTACTCTTAGCTTACTCGAACTAGTTTCCTTTTGAGGTTTACATGCGGAAGTGGCAGAAACCAAATCCCCATCTTACCTTACCCCTCTTTCTTCTTTCCTACCTTGAGGTCTTGAATAGGGCTTAACCACCTTCCTTCCTTGATGGATAGGTGTTAACTTTCCTGCTTCGTTTTCTGAGGTTACATGCTGACGCTTCTTCGCAGCCGGCTGCGACTCCTCGTTCAGTTTGTTCTGTTGAAACCTTTATCTCTCGTTGTTAAATCGGTCTCGCTCTTTCCTTCAAATTTGCGAAGATAAGAACAAGCCCTGTGGTAGGCATTTCAGTAGAAGTTAACGCAGTATTACACGATTTTTTTCGCCTCGCCGTGTCAATTTATTAGAACATTAATAAAATTAATATATTGTTTAAATTAACACAATTAATATAATATTTAAAAACAGAATCATTAAAAATAGATAACATGTGTCCAACATTTTTGTTCGGGGTATCACAACATACAATTTAAGTTAAACATTAATTTTCGGAAGTAAATTTTTTCTCAAAAACACACAGAGTAGACACTATAGTTTTGTCTTTGAATAATTCTTATTGAAAAAAAGTATTATTTAAAGTTAATGTAAATGTCAACCATTGATTTTAATAAAAAAAATTGGGTACCATATGTGAAAACCCCCCAAAACAAAATCCTGCACACGACCATGGATGACGATATGTAATATTTATTATCCCTATATGTATATTATTTGCCACGAGCCAAAACTGTAACACACCAAAGAAGTGACCTAAGGCCCTAAGTATGTTTGACGGCAATCCGTTTTAGGACATTTAAAGTCATTTGAACAATGTCCGTCTATCTGGCTGGAGCGCACGATAACTCTCGAAAGGAGTAACGGATTTACTTCAAATTCGATACGTGATAATATGTTTTTCTATCTCATGCTAAGTTCAGAGATGGGTCATATTGGTCCCCTGCTTTTATTTCCTCAAAATTTTGAGAAATATTAATTCTCTAATATCTTCTGTACTACTTATCCGAATCATCTGCATCCGTGGCTATCACCTTGAGAAAAATCGGCGAAGTGTCTCCACCCCTTTTGGTACCTCCCACACAAACGGATCATTTTTGTACAAAAATATAACTGCTTTTATATTTAATACCAGTGCACATAAATACTTGAAATGTTGTACAGTGTTACTGAACCTAGAGTCCACTGAAAAGTTGTCGTTATTAACAGGCCATTTTTGGTACGTCCCACTGCTTATAACTCTAATACCAGTGCACAAAAATACATACTTTAAATTTTGTACTGTGTAATGCTTTTGTAGTACCTAGAGTCCAGTGAAAAGTGGTCGTTTAGAGTTATTAAATTCAATTTAAATTGATAATAACTTAATTAAAACAAAAAAATAAATAAATTTACGAATAGTTTTTGAGACTGGAGGTGAGTGGATTCGTAAGTCGGTTTACCCGACAAATTAGTCTTCTAGATAACGTGGAGGTCTTCTTCGTCGACTTTGCCTTCGAGTGGTGAAGCCTTGAGTTTCATGTCTTGGAATCTTCGTATGTATAGGTTGTTCTTCAGCAGGTTCGCTGGAAGTCTCTTCTTCAATAGTTGAGAATGCATTTGATGAAATTAAATATGAGGATCTTCTTCATCATCATCGATAGTAGAAATAATTGGGTCTTTTTCCACATTATTGGCACGCAGCTGGTCTATACGTTTAAAAATGTATCCATCATCAAGTTTGATTAAATAATGGAGTTGACATAACTTCCTTTCGACAACACCTAGTTTCCATGATGGCTTGTTCGCTACATAATATCGTGCTTGTATTCTGTATCCCACACTTAGTTGTCTAGCTGACTTTACTAGAGTTTGCGATTTGTTCATTTTTAACCGTTGGATGGCATCCAACCTGATTCGTATTTGTCGTCCCAAATATTGTTCAGCTGGTGTCTTGCCATTTAATAGTGGTGTGGCTCTGTATTTGAACATGATTTGTTTGCTCTTTTCCTGAATCCGCAATCTTTCATCCGCCATAGCTGCCAGTTTCCTCTTTATCATCTGGACATATCTTTCGGCTAAGCCGTTAGATGCTGGATGAACAGGAGCTATTAACATTTGGAAAATTCCGGAGTCAGAACAAAACGTTGAAAATTGTTAGCTTGTAAATATTGGGGCATTGTCGGAAACCAGCACTTCTGGGTATCCATTTCTGGAAAACATGCTTGATAAAAATTCAATTGTTGAAGATGTTGACGGATAGTTGTTGCAAACTCCTACTTCCGCCCATTTAGATTTTGAATCGACAACTATAATAAAATGATGACCCTGATATGGTCCCGCATAGTCAATATGGACTCGTAACAAGGTTCTTCCAATGGGTGAAGTGGTGCTTTGGGTGGACTGCTCTTTACCATAGCGCAAGATTAACATATCGCCGAGCTAGTTGTTTCATCTTCGTTATGCCGATGTGAGTATAGTGAAGTTCCTGTAGAACTAATTACTGCAAAGATGATGGTACAACTACCCGGTGGCCTCTAAAAAGCAAGTTTGAGTCGATTGTGTATTTACTTTGAATACATTTGCCTTCCTGCAAATTTGTTATGATATTTGAAAGTTCTTTATCCTCGCGTGTTTTGCTACGAAAGGTTGTATAGTTTAAGTTTGATGAATTGATTTGTAGAATAGTGAAGTCACATAATTGGTGAACTTCCTGATCGATTGAATGAATCTGGCTAAAGTCATTTGAGGCAGCTTTGCATGTTGGTGAAAGATTCTCGACAGAGGTTGGTTGTCAGTTTAATGTAAATTTTCTTCCGTACAGATATTCATGGAAGTGTTGAATCGAGTACACAATTGCCAGAGCTTCACGATCTAGTTGCGAATAATTCTGTTCCGCAGGTGTTAGCGATCTAGATGCGTAATCTACTGGCATTTCTTCTTCGTTAATTAAGTGTGAAATAACTCCGTCTATATCCATGGGGCTGGTATCACAGGTACATTGAACTAGTAGTTCTGTATTAAACGGCATTAACGCTCGTTCACTTCCAATTTCCTGTTTTAGATGTTCGAAAGCATTTTGACATTGAATAGTCCATTTAAATTTTGTATTTTTATTTAGGAGACGCCGTAATGGAGCTGATAATGATGATGAATATGGTATAAATCTTGCATAGTATGTAATCATACCTTAAAAATCTCCGTACTTCGTCTACTGATTTTGGTTGTGGCATGTCCAAAATAGCCTTGATTTTCCCTTCTGACCTTTGAATTTTGTTGTGCCGAATTTCAAGGCCTAAGAACGAAATTCGTTCTTCAAAATTTACATTTTTAAATGTTTAAGTGTAAATCAAATTTCTTAATTTGACATAGACATTTCCTCCACATACCTCCACATTGATAGGCAGTTTAATCTTATTGCCGCTTTGGTTGCAACTTCTCTCGCCACAATATTAATCGGCAGTATATGGAGTAGGGCTTGTAGAGACTCGGTCGCTGTAGTCCTTAAGGCTCCGCTTATGCTCAGGCAGGCAGTTCTCTGAACCTTTGTTAGTAAGTTGGTAATGGTTAGTTTGTCAGTTGCCGTCCACCATACCACAATACCGTATAACAGTATTGGACGAACTACTGCTATATATATCCAGTGGACGATTTTAGGAGAGAGTCCCCACCGCGACCCTACAGCCTTTTTGCAGGAATATAAGGCGACGTTGGCCTTCCTTACACGTTCCAATACGTTAAGTCTAAATAACATTTTCCTATCTAGAATTATTCCTAAAAATTTTGCACTTTCAGAAAAGACTAGATCTGTTCCATTTATCCGAGGTGGAGGGTCCACATGTGGGACATTATTCATCCTAGTAAAGAGAACCAATTCTGTCTTGTTGGGGTTAACGCCCAAACCGCTGCTTCTGGCCCATCTAGCCAACTTGTTCAGAGCCACCTGTAGGATGTCTCTGAGGACGTTTACGAATTTGCCACTCACTGCGATTGCCACGTCGTCCGCATATGCCACGACCTTGCAGCCACAACGTTCTAGATCTAGCAGGATTTCATTCACAGCTAGGTTCCAAATTAGTGGAGACAGTACTCCTCCTTGCGGGGTCCCTCTGTTTACATACCTTGTTAGAGTTGTGGACCCTAGACATGCTGTTATGCGTCTTCTGGTGAGCAGACTTTGAATTAGTCTAATCAAACAAGTGTTAACTTTTAGATGTGAGAGTGCCGCAACTACCGCATCTGAGTGAATGTTGTTAAAAGCCCCTTCTATGTCAAGAAATGCCACCATGGTGAATTCCTTGAAATGCAGGAACGATTCGATAGTGCTCACAAGTTCGTGCAGGGCTGATTCTGTAGACTTGCCCTTATTGTAAGCATGTTGGTTCCCCGACAGGAGTTTTGTATCCAGATTTTCCCTAATGAAATGATCTAAAAGTCTTTCCAGACCTTTCAATAGGAAGGAGGATAGGCTAATTGGTCTGAAGTCTTTTGGCCTAGTGTGTGAAATCTTTCCTGCTTTAGGTATGAATACCACTTTGGTATCCCTCCATCGATTCGGGACGTATGAAAGCCTGATACAGCTTACATAAATTTTCTCCAGCCAGGGGATAATGTACTTTAACATTTTCTGCATTTCTGCTGGAGTGATGCCATCTGGTCCAGGTGACTTGAAGGGCTCAAAGCTGTTAATAGCCCAGCTTATTCTGGATCTCTCAGTCAAGAAGCTAGCGACGCTCGCAGTCCACTCGCACTCTTGTTGGTCCTGCTGATCCTCGGGTTCTGTTACAGAGTTCCCCGGGAAATGTGTGTCGAGCAGTACATTGAGCGACTGCTCGCTGTTTTTGGTCCAGTTATTTGCCTCATCCTGTAAATATCCCACTGTACAGGGTGAAGCAGATAATATCTTCCTCAGCCTAGCGGCGTCGGAGACCTTTTCCACTTCACCACAGAAGGTATACCAAGAGCGCCTTTGCGCCTTTCTAAGCTCCTTCTTATAGATCTTGAGTTGCTCTTTATAAGCATCCCAATCATTAGCGATCCCTGTAGATTTAGCCTTATTGAATATCTTGTTGCAGGTCTTTTTCATAGCCGTTAGCTCAGAAGTCCACCATTGGGGTTTAGTTTTACCCTTGTACCTTGTTTTTGGACAGGCTTCTTCAAGGGATCTATTGAATGATATGGTGATATGATCGACCAGATTATCCAGACCGGCTTTGTCATTCGGTTCGTACAGAAGTTTAGAGTTGAGGACTTTCTTGAAATTCTTCTCATACAGATGCCACTTTGTCTTCCATACATTTCTGTGGACGGCAGGTTTAGGCGCTTTTTCCGCGAGTTTGAACTCAATATAATGGTGATCAGAGAATGAGTGGTCGTCCAGTACATTCCACCAATAATTTTGTCTGACAGCCGGTCAGTAGCAAACGTTACGTCGAGTGCTTCTTGTCTGTCTTTAATTGTGAAGGTCGGTTTATTACCTATGTTACAAATACTAAGGTTGGTAGTTAGAATAAAGTCAAGAAGCGAATCACCCCTATTGTTTATATCCGTACTACCCCAGATAGTATGATGAGCGTTCGTGTCTGCGCCAATAATCAGCTCGAGCTCGTCAGACGTTGCTTCTTCTACTACTTCCCTGAATAGAGCAGTCGGTACTACAGATTCATAAGGCAAGTAGCTGGAGACCACCCAATATATGCGATTACCGATCTCCAGGCTAGCAGCTGTTTGGTCTTTACCACTTAAATTAGTCAGGAGAAAGATACTTAGATCTTTCCTGGCCAAAATGCAGGTTCTTGGAGTGCCTTCACAGTTGGCCACAAGCAGTTTAAAGTTGGGTGTCCTAATACCACACACCCTTCCTCCCACTACGTAGGGCTCCTGTATCAGGACGATGTCTACTGCGCCTGTGGACAGGCGCAGCAATAGAGCCGCTGAGGCTGCTTTAGCGTGATGGAGGTTAATCTGTAGAATTCTTACCATCATTGGTAATTGACAGATTAACATCCACCCCGACAAGGGTGTTATCGAACTCTTCGTCCGTATCGTCGAGAAGCATGTCCCCGCCAGATGCGTCAAAGAGTCCGGAGACTCCCCTCAGCCTCTCTGTGTCCGAAGTAGAGCTTTTGTCGTCAGAGAAGGACGTTACAGATCTTCTGTTAGAGTTGGAGTCACCAGAAATAATAGGCGTGGGTACCTCCGCACTTTGAGAAAGTGCCACGGTGGACGACTCACCTAAACCAGGCTTGTTAAGCGTCTATTGTCCTTCACCAGCTTGCTCACTAACTCGTTTGGCGGGTTGATTTCCTCATATGCTAAATAAACTGATGTGAGTAGTAACGGTTTGTTGTTTTTCGTCTCTAACGTCACAGTTGTCAGATCACCATTGCTGTAATTATGTAGAAGGATTAGGTTTAAATTTGCCCTACCTACAATATAAGTTATCACCTTATCTGTAGTGGTAAGTGAGTACGTGATAAAATTTACATTGCTCAGTCCAGTTACCTTATTCTTAACGATCTAGGGTTCCTGGAGTAGAGCGATGTCAACTGAAGAGTTAGAGAGGGCAATAAGAAGATCGTTCGATGCTGCTATAGAATAATGCAGATTAATCTGCACTACTCTTAGCTTACTCGAACTAGTTTCCTTTTGAGGTTTACATGCGGAAGTGGCAGAAACCAAATCCCCATCTTACCTTACCCCTCTTTCTTCTTTCCTACCTTGAGGTCTTGAATAGGGCTTAACCACCTTCCTTCCTTGATGGATAGGTGTTAACTTTCCTGCTTCGTTTTCTGAGGTTACATGCTGACGCTTCTTCGCAGCCGGCTGCGACTCCTCGTTCAGTTTGTTCTGTTGAAACCTTTATCTCTCGTTGTTAAATCGGTCTCGCTCTTTCCTTCAAATTTGCGAAGATAAGAACAAGCCCTGTGGTAGGCATTTCAGTAGAAGTTAACGCAGTATTACACGATTTTTTTCGCCTCGCCGTGTCAATTTATTAGAACATTAATAAAATTAATATATTGTTTAAATTAACACAATTAATATAATATTTAAAAACAGAATCATTAAAAATAGATAACATGTGTCCAACATTTTTGTTCGGGGTATCACAACATACAATTTAAGTTAAACATTAATTTTCGGAAGTAAATTTTTTCTCAAAAACACACAGAGTAGACACTATAGTTTTGTCTTTGAATAATTCTTATTGAAAAAAAGTATTATTTAAAGTTAATGTAAATGTCAACCATTGATTTTAATAAAAAAAATTGGGTACCATATGTGAAAACCCCCCAAAACAAAATCCTGCACACGACCATGGATGACGATATGTAATATTTATTATCCCTATATGTATATTATTTGCCACGAGCCAAAACTGTAACACACCAAAGAAGTGACCTAAGGCCCTAAGTATGTTTGACGGCAATCCGTTTTAGGACATTTAAAGTCATTTGAACAATGTCCGTCTATCTGGCTGGAGCGCACGATAACTCTCGAAAGGAGTAACGGATTTACTTCAAATTCGATACGTGATAATATGTTTTTCTATCTCATGCTAAGTTCAGAGATGGGTCATATTGGTCCCCTGCTTTTATTTCCTCAAAATTTTGAGAAATATTAATTCTCTAATATCTTCTGTACTACTTATCCGAATCATCTGCATCCGTGGCTATCACCTTGAGAAAAATCGGCGAAGTGTCTCCACCCCTTTTGGTACCTCCCACACAAACGGATCATTTTTGTACAAAAATATAACTGCTTTTATATTTAATACCAGTGCACATAAATACTTGAAATGTTGTACAGTGTTACTGAACCTAGAGTCCACTGAAAAGTTGTCGTTATTAACAGGCCATTTTTGGTACGTCCCACTGCTTATAACTCTAATACCAGTGCACAAAAATACATACTTTAAATTTTGTACTGTGTAATGCTTTTGTAGTACCTAGAGTCCAGTGAAAAGTGGTCGTTTAGAGTTATTAAATTCAATTTAAATTGATAATAACTTAATTAAAACAAAAAAATAAATAAATTTACGAATAGTTTTTGAGACTGGAGGTGAGTGGATTCGTAAGTCGGTTTACCCGACAAATTAGTCTTCTAGATAACGTGTGGTGAAGCCTTGAGTTTCATGTCTTGGAATCTCCGTATGTATAGGTTGTTCTTCAGCAGGTTCGCTGGAAGTCTCTTCTTCAATAGTTGAGAATGCATTTGATGAAATTAAATATGAGGATCTTCTTCATCATCATCGATAGTAGGAATAATTGGGTCTTTTTCCACATTATTGGCACGCAGCTGGTCTATACGTTTAAAAATGTATCCATCATCAAGTTTGATTAAATAATGGAGTTGACATAACTTCCTTTCGACAACACCTAGTTTCCATGATGGCTTGTTCGCTACATAATATCGTGCTTGTATTCTGTATCCCACACTTAGTTGTCTAGCTGACTTTACTAGAGTTTGCGATTTGTTCATTTTTAACCGTTGGATGGCATCCAACCTGATTCGTATTTGTCGTCCCAAATATTGTTCAGCTGGTGTCTTGCCATTTAATAGTGGTGTGGCTCTGTATTTGAACATGATTTGTTTGCCCTTTTCCTGAATCCGCAATCTTTCATCCGCCATAGCTGCCAGTTTCCTCTTTATCATCTGGACATATCTTTCGGCTAAGCCGTTAGTTGCTGGATGAACAGGAGCTATTAACATTTGGAAAATTCCGGAGTCAGAACAAAACGTTGAAAATTGTTAGCTTGTAAATATTGGGGCATTGTCGGAAACCAGCACTTCTGGGTATCCATTTCTGGAAAACATGCTTGATAAAAATTCAATTGTTGAAGATGTTGACGGATAGTTGTTGCAAACTCCTACTTCCGCCCATTTAGATTTTGAATCGACAACTATAATAAAATGATGACCCTGATATGGTCCCGCATAGTCAATATGGACTCGTAACAAGGTTCTTCCAATGGGTGAAGTGGTGCTTTGGGTGGACTGCTCTTTACCATAGCGCAAGATTAACATATCGCCGAGCTAGTTGTTTCATCTTCGTTATGCCGATGTGAGTATAGTGAAGTTCCTGTAGAACTAATTACTGCAAAGATGATGGTACAACTACCCGGTGGCCTCTAAAAAGCAAGTTTGAGTCGATTGTGTATTTACTTTGAATACATTTGCCTTCCTGCAAATTTGTTATGATATTTGAAAGTTCTTTATCCTCGCGTGTTTTGCTACGAAAGGTTGTATAGTTTAAGTTTGATTTGTAGAATAGTGAAGTCACATAATTGGTGAACTTCCTGATCGATTGAATGAATCTGGCTAAAGTCATTTGAGGCAGCTTTGCATGTTGGTGAAAGATTCTCGACAGAGGTTGGTTGTCAGTTTAATGTAAATTTTCTTCCGTACAGATATTCATGGAAGTGTTGAATCGAGTACACAATTGCCAGAGCTTCACGATCTAGTTGCGAATAATTCTGTTCCGCAGGTGTTAGCGATCTAGATGCGTAATCTACTGGCATTTCTTCTTCGTTAATTAAGTGTGAAATAACTCCGTCTATATCCATGGGGCTGGTATCACAGGTACATTGAACTAGTAGTTCTGTATTAAACGGCATTAACGCTCGTTCACTTCCAATTTCCTGTTTTAGATGTTCGAAAGCATTTTGACATTGAATAGTCCATTTAAATTTTGTATTTTTATTTAGGAGACGCCGTAATGGAGCTGATAATGATGATGAATATGGTATAAATCTTGCATAGTATGTAATCATACCTTAAAAATCTCCGTACTTCGTCTACTGATTTTGGTTGTGGCATGTCCAAAATAGCCTTGATTTTCCCTTCTGACCTTTGAATTTTGTTGTGCCGAATTTCATGGCCTAAGAACGAAATTCGTTCTTCAAAATTTACATTTTTAAATGTTTAAGTGTAAATCAAATTTCTTAATTTGACATAGACATTTCCTTAAATTTCTTTGCACTCCTCCATCGAAACGCCATGCACTACAATGTCGTCAAGATAATATTCGGTTTTAGGTACATCTCTCAATATTTGGTCCATTATTCGAATAATCTCTGCAGGGACAGATTTTATTCCAAACGCTAGTCTATTCATACGGTACGTACCTTTGTGCGTTGATATTGTCTGCATTATGCTCAATTGTTCATCCACCTGGACATGTAAATAGGCATTAAACAAGTCTAGGCGGCAAACGTATAAAACTGATAAACGGCAAACGTATAAATCTGATAAACTATTGAAAATGTGTTCTATCTTCGTAATAGGATAATTAGCATATATAAGCCTTTTGTTTGCACCCACTTTGTAATCAACACATATACGTATGTCGCCATCTGCTTTTGGCGGGACGACCAGCGGTGAACCCCAGTCGCTATTAGATATTCTTGTTATGATGCCTGCATCTTCGAAACTTTTCAATGTATTGTCGACACGATCAGTCAATGCGTATGGTACTTGCCGTTCCTTTGTATATGATGGTGTAACATTGTCACGCAACTTTAATGACACAACATAATCTGGAACACATCCAATTCTTTGTTCGAACACACTAGCAAATTCCTTTTTTATAACATTGATTTCATTTGATAATTGAATTGTATTTGCATAGTGTGTACATGCACCTGATTTATCAAAATCATTAAGGTCAATCTAGAGCCGGTGTATCCACGTTCGTCCCATGACTGTACTACAACCATCCGGAACAACATACATCTCGTCACACGTTGAAATATTGTTGTAGGTTCTGGTACAAATGTGTTACGTGTATACGAACGGAATGTTATGATGGTGTTAATTTGTGTTGTAGATGAGCTTTTTGGTAGAAAAGTAAAGCCCGAACCGGGATCGACTTCGAATTTGACAGGTTTCCCTTCGATTTTAACAATAACAAAATACCTTTCTGATTCTGTTCGATTTTGAAAAACATCAACATTAAAAACTCCGTAATTCTGCTCTGAGTGTTCTTGTTCTCTTGATGTATGCACATGAGAAATAAGATTTGCATTGTTTCGCAATAATTTTGCAATACAAACTTTAGCCACATGGCCTTTTTTATTACAGGATGAACATTTGAGGCTTGGATTGTTGATGCGGCAATCCTTAGCTAAGTGATTATCTTTTCCGCGGCGTATGCACTAGCCTGCTATACCTAGCTGTTCATAATTTACCTTTAATGTTGTTCTGGATTTAATTGAAGATTTTTTAAAACGTTTAGTTTTGATTGGCTCTTGTTGTATTTAATTATTTATTTACATCACTGTTGTTTTCTACGTGGCCTCCTGACAATTGTTTGGCATCAATTTTCGCAGCTACGAGAGATATTGCATATTCTACAATTCTGTCAACTGCTGATTCTTGTAGCTGTAGTAACTTTTCTCTAATGCTGTTATCCTGAATTCCCCTGAGAAATTGTGCTCTTAGAAAATGTCGGCCACTTATGCCTTGCACTTTATGTGAATTCACATTCGCCTATGTCTGTTCTAAGGGCCGTAACAAATTCTGCAATCGATTGCGTATCATTCTGGTATTTGGACAAAAATTCGTGTTGCGCTACCAACACATTCCCTTTTGAAGCCAAATGTGTTTCAAGCAGGTAACTTCGGTGGCGTTAATGACAATATCATGTTTAAATTTTTCGTTTGTTAATTTCAGGGAATGGATGTTATTTGAGCTTTACTGTTTACTATTCTCCACTAGAAGCGCTGCATTTCTGTTAATAGTCGCCTTGGTGTTGTGTCTATTTTAAGCTTCCTTGTTGACTTGGGTGATCAGATGTTGTTGTAGTGGTAGTGCGACCGGTGAGTTATTTTTATCTGCAGGAACTCGAATTATGACGAAAACAAGAAATGTTGATGTGAAATGTTGCCAGTGCCCTGAGAAATTGTGCTCTTAGAAAATGTCGGCCACTTATGCCTTGCACTTTATGTGAATTCACATTCGCCTATGTCTGTTCTAAGGGCCGTAACAAATTCTGCAATCGATTGCGTATCATTCTGGTATTTGGACAAAAATTCGTGTTGCGCTACCAACACATTCCCTTTTGAAGCCAAATGTGTTTCAAGCAGGTAACTTCGGTGGCGTTAATGACAATATCATGTTTAAATTTTTCGTTTGTTAATTTCAGGGAATGGATGTTATTTGAGCTTTACTGTTTACTATTCTCCACTAGAAGCGCTGCATTTCTGTTAATAGTCGCCTTGGTGTTGTGTCTATTTTAAGCTTCCTTGTTGACTTGGGTGATCAGATGTTGTTGTAGTGGTAGTGCGACCGGTGAGTTATTTTTATCTGCAGGAACTCGAATTATGACGAAAACAAGAAATGTTGATGTGAAATGTTGCCAGTGCCCTGGCTGGGAATTGAACCTAGCCCCTTCGGGGTCCAAGTCTAATGCACAAACCACTGAGATACCGAAGGCCACAATTTTTATAAGATTCTCTGCTGGATTCGAATTGATCGAAATTTGGAACTAGCACTGAAGTAATGTCGTCTGCTCACACATTGCCTTCTGCATCTCCATAAATTGTTTAAATTGTGCTGCGTCCATCTTCTTCAGCCTCGTCGCCAAAACTGTCGATATTGACTAATACACGCTGATTATGATTGTAGATATTTAATCATTTATTTATACAACTTAACAATTGTAATTATTATTTAATACGCAAAAATGATACTGAATAGTATGCGGTAAAATAGACGAATAAGAATGTTCGTAGAAAATACATGGAATGGAATGTCAGATTAGATGTAGATGCCAGATCGTATGTATTTCTATTATATATGGTAACCCACCACAGAAGCCCATGATTCTATCAGTATCGTGGGATGAGAGAGATTCCAGATTTTGTATCGTGTAATCACCTAGGTAGCGATGTCTTCTACTTGATAGAGTAGGACATTGACAGAGGTGTTCGATTGTTTCCAGTTCCTCTTCATCCTCACAGAGTCGGCAGAATGACTCTGAGGTTCAGCAAGTCGCTTGTTCTGATTTGTGACATACGAGGCCAGAGATACCTAGCAATTTTACAGTCCGGTCTGGCTAATCAATTCTGGTTAACTTGATCCCTGCAGAAGCGCTCTATCATGCCGAAGAACTCACACATTGGTGGATGCAGTGATGACACCGCACTAGTGGTTTCCAGCGCTGACCCATTCCGTGCGAGCTCATCAGCCTTCTCGTTTCCGGTGATGTCACAGTGTCCTGGGACCCAGCAGAGCTTGACGTTAACTGTTAATTTTTGCATTTATAATATGCAATCATTTACTAACGTGGATTTAATGACGTTGGAGTTCAGTGCCTTCAGAGCAGCTTGACTATCAATATAGATAGTTATGTTTTCACCCTGCCTAGAAAAACCCTCGTTAATTAAACGCAAGGTAACCAGGATGGCAAAAACCTCCGCCTGAAAGACACTGCACTAAAGATGTCAGCCCCCGTTCCCACATACATCCTTGATCCATCTGTGTAAATAGCGTGACCACGAAACGGGAGATCACCATCCAGCCAATTTGATCTAGAAGGGATCGTCATGTCCAACCTTGTGGAAAAATTCAGAACAGGTGGCAAAAAATCAGTTTGTCCTGTTAGAACCCTTAGCCTGAGCCTGTTAGATGCCTCATTAAGGATCTTTGAGTGTTCGCAGTTTGAGTTACGCCACATAAGTGATTCGCGGAGTCTAATAGCACACTTGGTGGCGACCTATCGGTTGAAGTTTTAGTAAAGTGTTCATCGCCGCTTGCGGTGTACTCGCTCTCGTGACGTTTATAAATGGAGAAGCAATTCTTTGAATTTTCTCTAAAGATTTTAGCTGGTGTTTATATCCTGTTGCTTGCCATCATACTACTGAACCATAGGTGAGGATGGGACGCACAATCGCGGTGTAAATCCAGTACTTGGGTGGATCCCCCAACTTTTATCTATGAAACCTCTGCAGGAGTAGTTTGCATTCTGTCCCTTTTTGACTTTTTCCTTGGTGTTGCTTTTCCAGTTTAATTTCTGGTCAAGTATGACGCCAATGTACTTAGCCTCTGGGACAGTTTCAACTCCACCCCGTCGAGAATGGGTTTATGGAAATCTTCTATCTTATTTTTCTTAGTGAATTGGACTAACTCTGTCTTAGTTGGATTGATTCCTAGCCCGTTCGCCGTTGCCCATCTAGACAGCTTCCTAAGCGCACTTTGTATAAGATCAGTAATGGTTGAGAGGAATTTGCCTCCAACCATGATAACCACATCGTCGGCATATGCGATAACTTTCACTCTGTCTTTCTCCAATGATTTGAGTATCCCGTTTATGACTAGAAGCAACAGGAGAGGAGATACAACCCCTCCCTGTGGTGTACCTTTAGTCACTGACTTCCTAATGGAACCCTCTGCTAGAGTTGAGTTGATGATCCTGCCTTTCAGCATTCAACCAGCAGAGGGGATGTGCTCACATTCAACAAAGATTCGTGTATGGATTCCAAATTCACTTTATTAAAAGCCCCTTCAATATCTAAGAAGGCTGCCAAAGTGAATTTGCTTTTCTCCAGGTTATTTTCAATGTAGCCAACCACGTCATGAAGAGTGTTATGTATCAATCTGGCTACTATTTTATGTTTATCGCTATAATTTGTTGATATGGCAACGCCATTGACATGCTTGTCATTCTCAGTATTATTGTGAAATTCAACAGACTAAATAGATAATCTAAATAAACACTATCTAAGTTTAAGAACATACTTTAATTTTATTGGACATAATATTGGTGTCAGAAGTGATTGGATGAAATGCCTCTACAAGCAGAAGACTTGCAGGCCTTGGCACTTCTTCTTAAAGATGCTTTGAGAGATACGGCTGTACAGGCGGCAGAGGCTGCAACAGCGGCAGCGGCAGGAAATATTTCACGACGCAGTACAAATGGACGAGAATCGACAACACCACCTGTGTCTATTTCAGCTTTTAAATCAACAGACTCCACATCACTGCAGGACTATTTTACAAGATGCGAGTGGTCCCTGAAGCTGAGTAAAATTCCCGAGGCGGAATACAAGACATACATTCTTGTGCACATGGGTGCAGAGCTAAATGATGCGCTGAAGATTTTAAGCAGTCCGAAAGTTCCTGATACCCTGACATATGAGGAGATAAGGAAAGTATTAGTCGACCATTTCGACGGTAAGAGAAACCAGTATTCCGAAAGCGTGAAATTTCGTCAACTGACACAGGAAAAGGACGAAGCCTTGTCCAGTTTCGCCTTACGTCTTAGGCAGGCTGCGGCGCACTGCAATTATGGAACATTTTTGGACAGGATGCTTACGGAGCAGCTTCTATTCGGTTTGGAGTCACGAAGTATATGTGACGAAATAATTGCAAAGGAACCTAAAGATTTTAATGAAGCGTATGGTATAGCACAACGATTAGAGGCTTCTCACAAATCCACGATTGAGATGAAAAATGCCTCAGCAATTTTGGAATTAGACGATACGACTAACAGGGTGGGATATGCACCCACGAAGTACAGACCGGTTCCGAAACATAAGGAGACGAAAGAGGTGAGAGGCGATCGTCCACTGTGCTATGGTTGCGGAGGGCCCCATGCTAGGGAACAATGCAAATTCCGCAAGGCTACGTGTTACGTTTGTAGGAGAATCGGACACATTGCAAAAGTATGCAGATCAAGAACGACACAAATTTCGGATGAAGATGCTATAGATGATTGCGAGTTGATACAGCGGCTAAATCAACTGAGTGGTGCAAATTCGAGCAGACATATGATTGAGGTTTTTATTAATGGACGTAAAATAAACATGGAATTGGATACAGGTGCTCCTTGTGGCATAATAAGTGCGGTGACATTGCACACGATCATGCATAACCCCCGAATATTGAGAACAGAGAGAAAATTTACAAGCTATACGGGTCACAGGATTGAGTGTGTGGGTCGTGTGGTTGCGTCTGTGAGAGTGGGTTCTACTACCCGAAGAATGAACTTGTTCGTTGTGAAGGAGGATTTCGATTCGTTGTTTGGGAGAGAATGGATATCGCAGTTCGTCAATGAGATCGACTTTTCCAAATTGTTCTCTAAATCGGATCAAATAGGGGCCATTAAGATTTCGTCGCCACAGCTGTCGCCATGCGAAAAGGAGTCCATTCAGCATATTCTCAACCGTTTCAACGGAATTTTCAGTGATGTGGCCGGCAGGCTAGAGTGCCCACCTGTGAAATTACACCTGAAGCCAGATGCTAGGCCGGTATTTGCCAGAGCGAGAGAGATACCTTTGGCCTTGAGAGATGAATA
This sequence comes from Eudasyphora cyanicolor, assembly GCA_963930755.1. Taxonomy (NCBI): domain Eukaryota; kingdom Metazoa; phylum Arthropoda; class Insecta; order Diptera; family Muscidae; genus Eudasyphora; species Eudasyphora cyanicolor. The sequence goes on from OZ005734.1 coordinate 142,737,983, forward strand.
CGCTGCAGAAATCGACAAAAAGATTGCTTCGGGTTTATACAGAAAGGTTGAATATTCAGAGTGGGCGTCGACAACGCACGTGGTTTCCAAGAAAAATGGAAAGATTCGCATAACAGGTAATTATAAACCTACTCTAAACCCAAGGATCATTGTAGATGAACATCCGATCCCGAAACCAGAGGATATATTCAACAAAATGAAGGGAGCAAAATTGTTTTGCCACCTAGACGTGACGGATGCCTACTCACACCTTGCTGTCGATGAGGAGCTGTCCCATGCTTTAACATTGAACACGCCAACGCATGGATTGATTCGACCGACGCGCGCTGTTTATGGTGCTGCAAATATACCGGCAATTTGGCAACGGACAATGGAGGCCGTCTTACAGGATATTCCTAATGTGTGTAATTTTTTTGACGACATTCTGATATACGGTGATGACTTCGATAATTTACAAATGGCGTTGATTAAGACACTAGAACGGTTGTATGCAAAGGGTTTGCGCTTGAATCGAGAAAAGTGTGTATTCGCGGCACCTGCGGTGGAGTTCCTGGGGCATAGAATTGACAGCGAAGGAATCCACAAATCGGATAAGCACATCGAGGCGGTAAGAGACGCTCCTAAACCAACGTCACATGAAGAATTGCAACTTTTCTTGGGAAAGGCAACGTACTATGGATCGTTCATACAAAATTTGTCAACTAGGAACCGACCGCTCCGCGATTTATTATTAGAGGAACAATTTCAATGGTCACCAGAGGCGGATAGGGCATACAACGATATAAAGAACGCTTTGATTTCACCCCAAGTGCTCGTACCTTACAATCCGAAGTTACCACTCGTGTTGGCGACAGATGCAAGTCAAGTGGGACTAGGTGCGGTACTGTCACATCGCATGCCAGATGGAAATGAGAGGCCAATAGCCTACGCGAGTCGAACACTGAGCGTGACGGAGCGTAAATATCCGCAAATTGACAAAGAGGCGTTGGCAATTGTATGGGCAGTGAGTAAGTTTTTCCTTTATTTGTACGCGCGTCACTTTACATTAATTACGGATCACAAACCACTGGCCCAGATTTTAGATCCCTGTAAATCTCTCCCTGTCCTATGCATTAGTCGAATGGCCAATTATGCGGATTTCTTGGCAAACTTTGATTTTGATATCAAGTTTAAGACAACAAAGGCAAACGCGAATGCCGATTTCTGTTCAAGAGCAGTTAAGAGAGATGTGGTGAATCAAATCCACCAATCTTCGTCTGAGGATTTCGACGGGTTCGACAAATTTATTATCAAACAGATAGACCAACTACCAATGGGTGCGGACAAAATTGGTTTAGAAAGCCGCAAGGATGACAAATTAGGGGCGATAATAAAGATTCTGGAAGGAGGCAAGTCACTTCAGGCCTACGGCTACAAATCTCCTGAAATTAATTATAGATTGGCTGGTAACTGTTTAACTTTTGAGCATCGAGTGGTCATTCCCGAAAGACTCCGTTGGAAAGTTCTCCAGGATCTGCACTCCGCTCATCTTGGCATTGTGAAGATGAAGGGAATTGCAAGGTCATTTGTATACTGGCCCGGGATAGATGCGGATATCGAAAATGCGGCGAAGAGTTGTGAAGACTGTGCCAGATTTGCAAATGAACCGTCTAAATTTAATCAACATCACTGGCAGTATCCAAATGGACCATGGGAACGCATACATGTTGACTACGCAGGGCCTTTCTTGGACTCAATGCTGTTGATAGTCACCGATGCATATAGCAAGTGGATTGATGTCAAGATTACATCTTCAAGTACATCTGCGGTTACTATCAAGGTTTTAGACGAACTATTTTCAGAATATGGCGTCCCAGTTACTATAGTGTCCGATAATGGGACTTGCTTTTCATCGAGCGAATTTAAAGAATTTCTGACGAAAGCCGGAGTTAGATATCACAAGTTCACGGCGCCATACCATCCAGCTACTAACGGCCAGGCCGAACGTTCAGTGCAGACCGTGAAGAATGCTCTAAAGTCGCTAGGCTCGAATAAGTATAATCTTCGGAAACACTTGAACCAATTCCTCCAACAATACAGAATTGCTCCACATTCCACGACTGGGAAACCACCCTCACTCTTATTTCTGGGACGTGTAATACGTACCCGGCTAGATCTACTGCTTCCACAGGATTTGACGAAGAAGATGGTAGACAAGCAGTATGTAAAATTTAATCCAACATTTCGATCTCTGAGTCCAATGCAGAATGTTTTCTTCTTATCTAATAACGAACGTATGGACAAATGGCTTCCTGGAATAATTCAAAATCGTATTGGTGATTTGCATTATGAAATTCTATACAATGGCAAAATTGTTAAACGACACATTGACCAGATACGCAATCATGTAGTGCCAAGGAGTAACGTTAACAATGAGACGGCATTGAATTTTCCAAGACGTCGATCACATGACACACGTGAGGAGGCAGATAGAACGCAACAAACACGGCATACGTCATTGGAAACCCCTTCCACTTCTCCACCAAACCGCTCGTTAACTCCTACTCAGTCGATTGTGAGCCCTTCAGGGGATATATTTTCTACACCTCAATCTGAATTTTTGGGTTTCGACTCTCCAAGGGGAGATGATGATGGGATATCGACAGAGGAACAGCCCAACGAGGGCACATCGAATACTCAACCCATTGATCCTTCCACCCTTGACAGCCAGGGATTTCGACGTAGGTCTACCAGAGTTAAAAGGCGGCCATTGCGCTTTTCTCCTGATTGAACATGGACGAGGGAAGAAATGTTATGTATCAATCTGGCTACTATTTTATGTTTATCGCTATAATTTGTTGATATGGCAACGCCATTGACATGCTTGTCATTCTCAGTATTATTGTGAAATTCAACAGACTAAATAGATAATCTAAATAAACACTATCTAAGTTTAAGAACATACTTTAATTTTATTGGACATAATAAAGAGCAATATCAACTGAGCGGCCTTTGTAGGCATGTTGACTGTTACTGATTAATAGACCTCGGATTTTTGCATATCTTTAAATTTTCATCCGATTTGAACCAAAATTTAAATAATTTGAGTGCATATCAAAAATATGCCAGAAAGATATGCAAAATATGCAAACATTTTTGGCGATATATCAATCAAAAATACAAAATAACAGAAGGATATGTCAATAATATTAAAAAAAATCTTGCCACAAAAATTAAAAATGGTTGATTTCAAAAATCATCCAAAAAATTGCCTAAATAAGTGAAAAGTATGGAGTAATTCCTAATGAAACCGACCAACTCTCAATATTTATACATTTAGATTTGGGTGTTAGTTGGCATGCTTATACTATGAGACAATGCGGAATTATGGCCTTTTACCATTTGACCAATTTCATAGTGGTTTAGATTTTATAGGGTGCCAAAGTTGGTCATCTAAATTTTTTTACAAATTTAACTATTTTGAAGTCGAAATAACTTTTGAACGGAATACTAGATTTAAATGATATAAGTACCATTAGAAAGAATTTAACATCCTCTCTAAGAATTGTGAATTAGGTTACCAACTTTTGTGTATTAAGGACTCAAAAGGACGAAAATATCCTTCAACCTTCATTATCCTAAAAAGCATATCTTAGTTTTTTTTGTTATATTTTTCAAAAATACCCACATATTATCCAAAAAAATTTAAACATTTCAGGATTGGTTTAAAAAATTTAATAATTAATGTCCGTCCGTCTGTAAGTTCGACTGAATGGTTCTCAAAATTTCGTACGTATATGGGTAGTTCTTCTCAAGTGTCACTAGGTTTTTTTAAATTCTCAGAAAATGTTGTCCTAGTATGTGGAAGTAATGACCCACAATATTAAAAAAATTAAAATTGTGGACAGGGGGTTTTTTGATGGTTTTTTGTAATGGTCTTTTGAAGTTAATTTTAATGATACAAAGCATAAGAAATTAAAAATAGAAAATTTTATTTCTTATAGCTTTTTCCTTGGACTTTTCATAAAAATACTAATTTTGTCTAAAACAGTTTATTTGCGTCACTTTTCGCGGAAATATAAATAAAAAAATTTCAATATGTATTCTACCGATGGTGTAAATTTTAGTGTGGGCACAACTTTGGTTCAGAAGCTACATTGTAATAGCTGAAAATCTTCACCAAATTACAAAGAAACAATTTTTGAATAAAATCAACAAACAAAATATAGTTGAAAACGCATACAATAATCTAATCTAAATCCAAGTACATTTGTTGTGCTAAACTAGTATTTGGTGTGTCCTACCTTATTCTGAATGACAGAAAAAAATGCGATTTGGCATTGAGTTTATCCAGTTTTGAATTGTTGTAATGTGAATTTCCGACCAAAATTCCTTTATTGTAAATTTTACCTCATTTAATGTCGAGAATTGTCTTCCACGCTCATATACTTTTGCTGCGAGTATGACCCATACATTTTTTGTTGGATTGCAATCGGGACTGCAAAGCCGGCCATTGCAATAAATTAATATTTTTTTCCGAAAACCAAGCCTTCTTTCGATGTGATGTGTGAATTTAAGCGTTGTCCTGCTGAAAAATTATGTCAACTGCCAAATGTTCATCAATATGTGTAAAACATCATCCTGCAATTCAATATACATTTCTGAATTCATTTTGGTCGAATAAAACACCAAAAAAAATTTTCTTATTCCAGCATTTCAAGAAAAATGAGAATGTTTGTTGCTGCGTTCAAACGAATGTCATATCACAAATGCATCACATTTCAAAAGGAAGTGTAGTTGATATTCAAATTAAACCGTTATCCCAGTGTTGTAAAAATAAATATTGTAACTTTTCTTCATTTCATAAAAGTGAGAGGCAATAACGCCCACTTTGTACTGGACTGTAGATACTACAAAAACATTACACTGCACAAAATTTCAAGTATTTGTATGCACTGGTAATAATGTTAAAAGCTGTTAACTTTGTTTGCCAAATGGTCACTTTGTGAGGGGGTATCAAAAGGGGCATGGCATTTTAGTCCTTTTTTGTCCAGCTTATAGAGACGGTAAAATGATTACTATGTATGAAATTTTACAGAATTCCCATGTTATAAGAGTTTTAACCAAAAATATTAACAATTTGTGGGGGAGGTACCACAAAGAGTAGGCTAATATGGTTGTCCATCAAACATAAACTGGGTTTGAATAAAATATTACCACGTACGAAATTTTAATTCATTCGGTCACTCCTTTCCAGGGTTATCGTTAGCACCAGTCAATCGAACTGACAGACGGACGGACATTCATTAATTTATATTTTTTTAACCCATGGAGAGCCAATGCTGAATTTTTTAAATTTTTTGGGAAAATATGTGGGTAATTTTTAAACATAAAACCAAAAAAATTGATGATAAGCTTTTCAGGATAATCAAGGATTAATGACATTTTCGTCCATTTGATGTCCTTAATGCACAACAATTTATTACTTAATTTATAATTCTCAGAGAGGATGTTAAATCTTTCAAATGGTACTTACAATATCGGACAATGCATATTGGACTATCTTCATCCTTCTGTTCAATCGCCAAAATCTGAAGAACTATCAAATTTTACCTATTACCTAAGAAATTGCATAAATTTACCAAAAATTGGAAATTTGGCTGCTTAAATTATATGAAACTTAAAATTTATTTCACAAAAGCAAAAAGGTCGAAAATTCCCACGACAAAACATATTGGGCTATGCATTTCTACTAAGATTTTATGGAAAAACATTTATTATCAAGGACGGCGTTGCTTCTTCTTGCATGGAATCAATAAGATTGCTTGTTATCTTTGTATCTATGGAGTTCCAAGCATCTGCAATAGCCTGAAGTAGCTTATTTTTATCACTACCTACGCTTTCTCGATTTTATTATTGAATCATTTCTCAATTGGTTGTCGTGAAATTGCCGTAATAGAGCAACATTCCACTCAGCATAGGGAAACATGACATTCTCCAATATTTCACAGTACATAAATCTGTACATAACTCCATTTATTGTATAGAGGAGTCCAACCACGTAACCGGAAAAGGATTCCCAGACCATTACATTGCCGCCTCCATGATTTACATACCCTTTATAGTATAAAGGGTTCAATATTTTATACTTATGCACTGTATATCATTCAAATCTTATATTCCGTTAAAAAGTTATATAGACTTCAAAATAGCTAAATTTGTAAAAAGAATGTTTAGATGACCAATTTGGCACCCCATAAAATCTAAACTGATATGAATTTCGTCATAACTTGAAAATTGGACTCAACGGATGGACCACCCGAGACGTAGCCGCGGCCAACATTTGATAGACATAATCTTCAAAAAATACATGCCAAAGAATGTTCTTTCAAATAATAATAAACATTCCCCATTCAATTTGAATTTTCTGTGCTTTTTTCTTTAAAAAAGTAGGGAACCTCGAAATGGATCACGCTATATTTACAATGCTTCAAATTAAATAGATAATTAATTAATTTAAAAAGAGCCAATTTATTATGAGTGAACGGGACCCGATAGTACCCATCCAAAACTGGTATACTGTGCCGTAGGTAGACCTGGTTGATAGATAACGCGAGGGGCCATTATTTCCGAATATATCTCCGGACCCAGCACCATATCAACTGCTCCGGAGCGATAAAAGGACGGATCCGCCAGTTCTAGACCAAGGAACGCGTTGCAGATGGTTGAAGGCACCGACGTGGCCGGAGTAACCCCACAAGTTAACTCCGCCACCTGAGCCGTCACATATTGCGTTTGTGACGCGTCATACGAGGACATGATACAAAAATCACAATATGGTGTGTCGTCTACGAAGGTCGTGGGCAAACGAACATGCTGACTAGCGACTCGCATACCTGACTGATTCGACAGCATGCTTGACTCGGACAAACAGAGTCGAATCAGTCAGGTAGGCGCCAGCGATACGACACGACCGATAGGCAATCGACAAAGTGGGGTGAGGCCGGACGAGACAGCAACCGAGTTTTCCGAACCGTTCGCCGAAGCTGCACGATTTGCCACTAGGTTTTGGGTAGACTCGGTGCGTGAAGGAGGGGTGGCGCGAGTGGTTGGCAGTTTTGCGGACTGTGACGAGGGACGCGTGCGATAGTGGAGAAGCCTGCCACTACACATCCGACATCCAAACTTAGCGGGCACGATTTGGACTGGTGATCAGGGCGCAGACAATTGTAGCAATAGCGGTAAAACACGATCGTCCGCATCCGCTTCTCCTGTGGCATTCTCTTAAATGCCGCACATTTGTAAAGGGGATGCGCTTGCGAGCAAACCCGACAAGCCGGGGAGGGTTTATTGCCACCTGGTGTAGCAGCAGTCGATTTTGGTTCACTCTGCGCGACAAGAGCCGACGACGAAGGCGGTTCTGGGGTGGCCAAAGAGATTTGACGGTCAGCTGGGGGAGTCGGGGTGCTCTGAACAACTAGCTCGGAGGGCAGGCCCGAAACTGGGACCTGCTCAGACTTTGGCGCGACATCTGCCCTTTCCCTCTCTTCATCTGACAGCATTACCTCATCAAAATCCGAAAGTACCACCTCGGAAAAAATCTCCTGAACCGATTCCATAGCTGAGCAAACATAAAGGGGAGGACGCAACAACAAAAAACGAGAATTAGTGGGGTAAATCAGTCGGCTAAAACTACTAATTTCGTTACCGATCGTCTTACTACACCCTGTTCGGTACGAATATCCACGACCCGTACGTTACCGTCATCACCGGGATGAGTTTGGATAACACGACCTAATCTCCACGAAATAGGCGGAAGGTTTTCATGGCGAACAACTACAAGGTCATCAATTTGAATATTTCGTTGTGGAAACTTCCATTTATAGCGCTTGTTCAGACTGTGTAAATACTCGTCTTTCCATCGTATACAAAACTGGTGCGTCAAAGCTTTTAATTTCCTACAGCGGTTAACTAAACTCCTCAATAAGCGGTGCGGGGGGGGATAAAAGTGGCGCTCCTAAAATAAAGTGTCCTGGGGTGAGAGCAACAATTTCTTCCGCATTGTCAGACATGGAACAAAGTGGGCGAGAGTTCAAACATGTTTCAATGCGTGCCAGGATGGTCGACAGCTCTTCAACTGTAAATTTAAGGTCCTTACTATGTCGACGGAAATGTAATTTGAAGCTCTTGACGGCTGCCTCCCAGAGACCACCCATATGGGGAGCGCCTGCTGGAATGAACTGCCAGGTGAGCTCTTGGTACCCCATGGTGGAGCAAATTGCGTTACGACCCACGCGAAGGAAATGCTTAAAATCCCTTTCAATTTCACGGGATGCGCCAACGAAGTTTGTGCCATTGTCAGAGAAAATCGACCTAGGACAACCACGACGACCAATGAAGCGCTGAGATGCGGCCAAGAATATAGCCGACGACAAATCGGAGGTGGCCTCCAAATGAATTGCTTTTGTCGAAAAGCAGACAAAAACGCATACGTAACCTTTCGTTACTCGACAAGCCCGACCCGTATATGATTTGATATCAAAGGGTCCGGCGAAGTCTTCCCCAGTGGTGGTAAAAGCTTTAGTAACACTAGTTCTTTCAGGAGGCAAAGCAGCCATGATCGGACTACATGACCGTTTCTTTTCGAGTGGACAAGGCTTACAACGACAAATGGTAGCGCGGATAATGGTCTTCACGCAAGGTATCCAATACTCAATGCGCACTGTACGTAACATAAGTTGATTTCCACCGTGAATTGTTATCAAATCTACGTAATCGACGAGAAGGCGGGTGAAACGACTGGAATAACGCAGGACAATTGGGTGTTTTTCAGTGTACGACAGTGTGGGTGACTTTGCTAAACGTCCATGGAGACGCATTATGCCATCTTCATCGAGGCACGGAATCAAGTAGAGGAGGGGACTACGAGGAGGTAAAGCTGTCTTATCTAAAAGACATTTGTACTCCTCGGCATAGTGAACTTTTTGAGCTACAATCGCGAGGTGTTTTTTGACATCTTTTATTTCTTCGGAGGTAACAACCGAAGTAGCAAAGGAATGTCGCGGCCGATGAGTTGGATGCGTCCTATGCAAAAATCGAAACACGTACGAGAGAACACGTAACGCCCTATCAAGTGATGAAAATCGATATAGGACATCATCGTAAGCCGAGAAAAAAAGAGAAATGACTCCTAATACGACGAACCTCCTGATCAGTTTCAAGGGGAACGCTATTGGAAATTTTCCATTGGGAAGGGTCCAACGACAACCAATGTGGACCATGCAACCATACCGACGAATTCGAGAGTTCTGACGGCGAGACACCGCGACTTCCTAAATCCGGGATCGGATCTAACATGGTACCAATGACCATTACCTATGTTCTGCTGTATGCGGCAAACCCTATTAGCCACGAAGGTGGTCCAAGTGCATTGGGTCTTTTGCAGCCAAGACAGGAAAATTGTGGAATCAGTCCAAAATAAACTTTTTCAATCGAAATGTCAATTTCGCTCAAGACTGCCTTAAGAAGTTCGGTAGCCAAAACCGCTCCGCAGAGTTCAAGGCGCGGTAGTGAAATAGATTTCAGAGGTGCTACCCTGGTATTAGAGGACAACAGATGAACATGTACTGCACCGTCCGAGCTTAAAATGCCTTTTCCCCGCGTATGCCTTTTCCGAGGCATCAGAAAAGACATGCAACTCGGCTACACTACTGGGAATGTAGCGCACCCAACGAGGAATACTAACGGAATTGACTGCGATATAATTATCCACAAAAGTCTACCAAGCAGTTTTCGTCACGTCAAGTAGAGAATCGTCCCACTGAATGTTATCCAGCCAAACCTTTTGCATAATAATTTTGGCCACGACGATAACGGTAGCTAGCCACCCCACTGGATCAAAAAGTTTGGCGATAACGGACAATACTTCGCGCTTAGAATAGGAGGCCTTGGTAGGAATAGGGTCAACGCAAAAATAGAAAGAATCAAGGCTGGCGTTCCAACGAATGCCCAATGGCTTGGAACTGCTTGACTCCACAAATGACAGGACCTGGGCATCAACTAATTGGTCACTTGGAATGCGATCAAGAATAGACCTATGGTTCGACGTCCATTTCCTTAGCTCAAATTTAGCGGTAGCTAGCGCTGCGATAAGTTGATCCCGGGCGATCAACGCCGTATCGACCTCATGAGCGCCCGCAAGTACGTCATCGACATACATGTATTTACGCAGAATCTGTGCAGCGAAAGGGTACTCGGCTTCACAGTCGTCTGCCAGCTGAAGAAGCGTTCTAATTGCGAGGAAGATAGCGCAATTTACTCCAAACGTGACAGTCTGAAGCTCAAAATCCAGGATAGGATCGGATGGAGATGCCCAGAACACGATACGCTGTGTATGCTTCGGATCAACGCGTATTTTCCGATACATCTGGGTAATGTCACAATTAAAAACAAATTGAAACAAGCGCCATCGCAAAATCAATAATACAAGGTCGGCCTGAAGGGTGGGCCTGACATGGAGAATGTTGTTAAGACTATTTCCATTCGAGGTCTTGTTCGAGGCGTTAAATACGACGCGTAATTTCGTAGTCTGTTTAAAACATTGATGTCCGTAGGGGGCGAAGAGGAAACTTGACGCATGTGGCCTTAGTCCAGATATTCCCGAAGAACGTTGTCATAAACAATTTAACCGATGGTCGACGTAAAAGGGAATTTTCAGAGCGATGGAACTGTTGAAGTACATTGTGATGCAATTCACCCAGTAGCAAGGGATGAGAAAATTCGGAGCGAATGGGAAGTGTAACCACGTAGGTTTAGGTTTAGGTTAGGGTGGCAGCCGTATTTTTTTACAAGCTCACATAGACCAGTTCAGGTCCCTAGTGTTACCACGGGCTGAAATGCCCCTCATCGAAGCCAACCTGTTTGATATATAAATTTATCGATAGTACGAATATCAGTACTGGAAAGATCTGTTAGGCTGCCTAAAAAGGCCGACCCCAGTATGTCCAGTCGTCGTTTACTCAAAGCGGGACAGTCGCAAAGCAAGTGCTCAATGCTCTCCACTTCTTCCTCATCTCCACAGCTTCGGCAGAAGTCATTGGAGTCAATACCCAATCTTTTGGCGTGTTCGCCGATCAAGCTGTGTCCCGTCAGAACCTGTACTAACGTAGACAATCGTTTCCTCTCTAGTGCGAGGAGATATTTTGACCTTCTCAGGTCATACCTTGGCCAGATTTGTCTAGCTACCCTGCAGGTGCCGATTTCTGTCCATCTTTCGTTGGACTGCCTGATTGCCTCTTGCCTAAGCCAAAGCTTGCACGCGGATAGTGGCGCACCAATATATGCAAATTCTTCGAGAATTTGTAATGTCGTCCCTTTCCTAGCAAGTTCATTGGCTTTGCAGTTCCCCGGGATATCCCTATGCCCAGGCACCCATATGAGGTGTATATTAAACTGCTCAGCCATCTCGTTAAGAGATCTGCGGCAGTCGAGGGCTGTTTGTGAATTTAGGGATGTTTGTAACGGACAAAATGTTATTTTATCCGCACATAGTCATTTATCACCACTGTGCGTTGGCATTTTCTCTGAGTTAGCACCTACGATCCCCCATTGACGTCATCAACCGCAATAACAAGAGCATCCACCATCACCACTGTGCTAAGCCATCACAGCGAACACACGCACGCACCCACATACAACCATTGACAGCCACAGCCACTCAGAATGAATATATGGCTATGCTTATACTTTCTTGTTTCGGGTGTAACATAAAAGTAAATTTTTGTTCTTGTTTTTAAAATCAAGCTCGAGGTCTTTGTTGTTTTGTTTATTTATTTATTATTTTAATCGATATTTCGATCTTCGTTGAAGATCATCTTCAGGAATTCTACAATTTTATTGAAAAACAAGCAAATTTTATATAAATAAAAGTTATTGCAAACACATAAATACCACACTTCACAACTTACAAATAATTAAAATAAATAACACATAAACTATCACTATTGTCTGTTGATCTGTTAACGTCGTCATCTGTAATTGCACTGCCCGTCCATCATCTGTTTGTTATTGCACGTCATATGTTCCCAATAAGAAAGCGGTAGCTCTGCGCGCAGTTCTCAGTGTCGCTCTTGTAGTTCATCCTGTGTTTTGTTTTTGTGTTGAGAATGTGAAGTAGTTATTTTCGCATTGCAATACACTCACTTTGTCGAGCTCAGGGTGGTGGTTTACTGCTGCACAGTGATTCGTAAGTGCTGTTTTGTTTGTTTTTTGGTGTCTTAATTTTATATCTGACCTGTGTCCATCCAGTCGCGTTTTTAATTTGTTCTTGGTGGTTCCGACGTATACCATGTTGCAGTCTGTAGTGTTGTTACCGTTACATTGAATCTTATATATTACATTCGATTTTTCCATGTTATTCATTTTTGGCTTTAAATTTGTAAATAATCGCTGTAAGTTATTATTGGTTTTTGGAGCTATTTTATATAGTTTTTCATTGATGAAATTTGAATTCGTAAACCTCTCAGATAGATTGGGTACATACGTGACAGATTTATATATAAATTGTTCTTTTTCTTTGACAGTGTTAGATTTGTTTTTGTTTTTCTTTATGAGATCGTCAATTGTTTTCTTTGGGAAACTATTTTGGCTTAATATATATTTGATTTTGTTTATATTTTGAGCATGAAATTGTTGGTCACTTATTGTCAAAACTCTATTTATGAAATTTCGCGCTGTATTGTATATTATCTTCTTCGGGTGCTTCGAGTAAAAATTTACGAGTCGACCAGAGGCAGTGGGTTTTTGATACCAGTCCATTAGCATTGTATTATTATTCCTTATTAGTAGGGTGTCCAGGTACGCGAGTTTTCTTCCTTTTCCAAAGCGAACTTAATATTATGATTAAAACTATTGAATTTCGTCAAGATTTCATCTATTGCACTTGATTTTACTATTCCAAAACGGTCGTCAACGTATTTCGTCAGGAGCTTAGGTCTAATATCACAGCTTTCCAAACATCTATCCAATAGTTCCTCCATTACAATGTCGGCTATAATTGGAGATGCAGACGAACCCATAAGCAGTCCCTTTTTTTGGTGGTAAAACTTATCTTTATATTGGAAATAACGGTTTTCATAAATACAAAATTTTAAAATCTTCATGAATATAATCTTGGTCATGGAAGTGAATTTAGCAATAGTTTCCCATTTTCTTTCAATAATATTCAAAGCTAAGTCTACAGGGATGCTGGGGAATAGCGATACTACATCAAATGAAACCATCATTTCGTCATTTTCTATCACAGTGTTGTTAAGCTTCTCTTTGAATTGTCCGGAATTCTTAATGTTATATTTGGAATCTTCGCTGATTTTTGTCAAAATATTTGTAATGTACTTACAAAGTTGACTAGATGGAGAATTAATTGAGGAACAAATGGGCCTTAATGGGTAGTTCTCTTTGTGAATTTTTGGAAGGCCATATATTTTCGGAGGTATCGCTGTTTCGGTTTTCATCCTTCTTTTTTCCATTTCATTTATTACGTGATTTGAGAATAATTCGTTTACCAGTTCGTTGTTCTTCTTCTGTAGTGTATTTGTTGGATCCTTATTAAGCCTCTTATATGTCATTATATCATTTATGATGTTGTTCATTTTATCCTCATAATCTTTCCTTTCCATTGCCACTGTGACATTTCCTTTGTCGGCCTTTAGTATAACGATGTTTTTATTTTTCTTCAAAAATTGTTGAGTTCGTTCCACTGTTCTCAATGTATATGTTTCTCTGTCTGTCAGACTGTGTTTGTTGTTGTAGCTTTTAATCATAGAAGCGAATTTGTTTCTCGCGTTTTCTTGTTCTTCTTTCTCTGCTATGGTTTTTATGCACTCTTCACCGTCGGCGATGTATTTTAGCAGTGGAAAATCGATCTTCGTATGTGGTAGTGCGGATTTCTTACCATGTGAAAGTAACCACTGTACATCGTCAGGTATTGTTGTTGTTGTTTTGTTAACAAACCAATTTGTGTTGTGTTTTATACCAATTGTGTTGTGTTTTTTGGATCGACAAAGACGAGAATTGGATATAAAACACAACACAAATTGGTTTGTTAACAAAACAACAACAACAATACCTGACGATGTACAGTGGTTACTTTCACATGGTAAGAAATCCGCACTACCACATACGAAGATCGATTTTCCACTGCTAAAATACATCGCCGACGGTGAAGAGTGCATAAAAACCATAGCAGAGAAAGAAGAACAAGAAAACGCGAGAAACAAATTCGCTTCTATGATTAAAAGCTACAACAACAAACACAGTCTGACAGACAGAGAAACATATACATTGAGAACAGTGGAACGAACTCAACAATTTTTGAAGAAAAATAAAAACATCGTTATACTAAAGGCCGACAAAGGAAATGTCACAGTGGCAATGGAAAGGAAAGATTATGAGGATAAAATGAACAACATCATAAATGATATAATGACATATAAGAGGCTTAATAAGGATCCAACAAATACACTACAGAAGAAGAACAACGAACTGGTAAACGAATTATTCTCAAATCACGTAATAAATGAAATGGAAAAAAGAAGGATGAAAACCGAAACAGCGATACCTCCGAAAATATATGGCCTTCCAAAAATTCACAAAGAGAACTACCCATTAAGGCCCATTTGTTCCTCAATTAATTCTCCATCTAGTCAACTTTGTAAGTACATTACAAATATTTTGACAAAAATCAGCGAAGATTCCAAATATAACATTAAGAATTCCGGACAATTCAAAGAGAAGCTTAACAACACTGTGATAGAAAATGACGAAATGATGGTTTCATTTGATGTAGTATCGCTATTCCCCAGCATCCCTGTAGACTTAGCTTTGAATATTATTGAAAGAAAATGGGAAACTATTGCTAAATTCACTTCCATGACCAAGATTATATTCATGAAGATTTTAAAATTTTGTATTTATGAAAACCGTTATTTCCAATATAAAGATAAGTTTTACCACCAAAAAAAGGGACTGCTTATGGGTTCGTCTGCATCTCCAATTATAGCCGACATCGTAATGGAGGAACTATTGGATAGATGTATGGAAAGCTGTGATATTAGACCTAAGCTCCTGACGAAATACGTTGACGACCTTTTTGGAATAGTAAAATCAAGTGCAATAGATGAAATCTTGACGAAATTCAATAGTTTTAATCATAATATTAAGTTCACTTTGGAAAAGGAAGAAAACTCGCGTACCTGGACACCCTACTAATAAGGAATAATAATACAATGCTAATGGACTGGTATCAAAAACCCACTGCCTCTGGTCGACTCGTAAATTTTTACTCGAAGCACCCGAAGAAGATAATATACAATACAGCGCGAAATTTCATAAATAGAGTTTTGACAATAAGTGACCAACAATTACATGCTCAAAATATAAACAAAATCAAATATATATTAAGCCAAAATAGTTTCCCAAAGAAAACAATTGACGATCTCATAAAGAAAAACAAAAACAAATCTAACACTGTCAAAGAAAAAGAACAATTTATATATAAATCTGTCACGTATGTACCCAATCTATCTGAGAGGTTTACGAATTCAAATTTCATCAATGAAAAACTATATAAAATAGCTCCAAAAACCAATAATAACTTACAGCGATTATTTACAAATTTAAAGCCAAAAATGAATAACATGGAAAAATCGAATGTAATATATAAGATTCAATGTAACGGTAACAACACTACAGACTGCAACATGGTATACGTCGGAACCACCAAGAACAAATTAACAACGCGACTGGCTGGACACAGGTCAGATATAAAATGAAGACACCAAAAAACAAACAAAACAGCACTTACGAACCACTGTGCAGCAGTAAACCACCACCCTGAGCTCGACAAAGTGAGTGTATTGCAATGCGAAAATAACTACAACAAAAGACTAACGTTAGAGATGCTTCACATTCTCAACACAAAAACAAAACACAGGATGAACTACAAGAGCGACACTGAGAACTGCGCGCAGAGCTACCGCTTTCTTATTGGGAACATATGACGTGCAATAACAAACAGATGATGGACGGGCAGTGCAATTACAGATGACGACGTTAACAGATCAACAGACAATAGTGATAGTTTATGTGTTATTTATTTTAATTATTTGTAAGTTGTGAAGTGTGGTATTTATGAGTTTGCAATAACTTTTATTTATATAAAATTTTCTTGTTTTTCAATAAAATTGTAGAATTCCTGAAGATGATCTTCAAAGAAGATCGAAATATCGATTAAAATAATAAATAAATAAACAAAACAACAAAGACCTCGAGCTTGATTTTAAAAACAAGAACAAAAACACGTAAGAAAAAGGTCGAATACCAAAAACAAACATCAAGAATATAAAAGTAAATTGAAATACACGCTGTGCATATAATTCTCGGTGACTCTATATAGCCAGTGGTATAAGGTGTTGACATTTTTCAGTCAATAATGTGGATCAACGGAGCTACCAACCAAGTTGAAAGACAAGTGGCATAGTCCGCAGTCCGAATACTTAACCCGAAGCAACAAGGATCCGCCCCAATAGTCCTTTCCAGGACTAGTAGTCGTAGAAAAGTCCTCCTCGCCCGCATACGCGGTTCGCCCGCATACGCGGTTCGCCCGCATACGAGATTCGCTCGCATACGCGGTTCGCCCGCATACGCGATTCGCTCGCATACGCGATTAGCTCGCATACGCGGTCCGCCCGCATACGCGATTCGCTCGCAAACGCGATTCGCTCGCATCCACAAATGTCCTTTACTACTTGCCACTAAATAAAAGCCTCTGTCCCATTCACTGATCGTCGCCGATGCCCAATACCACTCCGTTATACCGAAGGTCTGGTACACGCCACATCATCCGCCAACCCTACATGTGTCAGGACTAAGGTGTCCACTGAAAACCAGTTTATCGCAGCAGAAACCGCCGACCGCCTGTGCGTTAGAGCTGGGTCATCCGTCAAGCATCTGTGTGAGGCGTCTGTCAGCACATGTGTGAGGAGTCCGTCAGCGCCTGTGTGAGGCGTCCGTCAAGTGCCCGTGCGAGGCGTCCGTCAAGCGCCCGTGTGAGGCGTCCGTCAGCGCCAGTGTGATAATTAAAGGCATTTGATAGCCTTCCCTACAACCCTAATCGAATCTATGGACTCGTACCCATACCCCCATACATAGATTGACTCATGAAATATTTTGTTGAAATAAATGAAACATTAAACTGTTGTACAGAGAAAGAAACGATAAATAAAACCTGAATTTCGTGCCCTAAAGAAAGGGAAAATATCTGGGGTAGTACGGATATAAACAATAGGGGTGATTCGCTTCTTGACTTTATTCTAACTACCAACCTAAGTATTTGTAACATAGGTAATAAACCGACCTTTACAATTAAAGACAGACAAGAAGTACTCGACGTAACGTTTGCTACTGACCGGCTGTCAGACAAAATTATTGGGTGGAATGTACTGGACGACCACTCATTCTCAGATCACCATGATATTGAGTTCAAACTCGCTGAAAAAGCGCCTGAACCTGCCGTCCACAGAAATGTGAGAAAGACAAAGTGGCACCCGTATGAAAAGAATTTCAAGAAAGTCCTCAACTCCAAACTTCTGTACGAACCGAATGACAAAGCCGGTCTGGATCATCTGGTCGAGCATATCACCACATCATTCAATAGTTCCCTTGAAGAAGCCTGTCCAAAAACAAGGTACAAGGGTAAAACTAAACCCCAATGGTGGACTTCTGAGCTAACGGCTATGAAAAAGACCTGCAACAAGCTATTCAACAAGGCTAAATCTACAGGGGTCGCTAATGTTTGGGATGCCTATAAAGAGCAACTCAAGATCTATAAGAAGGAGCTTAGAAAGGCGCAAAGACGCTCTTGGTATACCTTCTGTGGCGAAGTGGAAAATGTCTCCGACGCCGCAAGGCTGAGGAAAATATTATCAGCTTCACCCTGTACAGTGGGTTACTTGCAGGATGAGGCAAATAATTGGACCAAAAACAGCGAGCAGTCGCTCAATGTACTGCTCGACACACATTTCCCGGGGAACTCTCTAACAGAACCAGAGGATCAGCAGGACCAACAAGAGAGCGAGTGGACTGCGAGCGTCGCTAGCTTGTTGACTGAGAGATCCAGAATAAGCTGGGCTATTAATAGCTTTGAGCCCTCCAAGTCACCTGGACCAGACGGCATCACTCCAGCAGAAATGCAGAAAATGTTGAAATACATTATCCCCTGGCTGGAGAAAATTTATGTAGGCTGTATCAGGCTTTCATACATCCCGAATCGATGGAGGGATACCAAAGTGGTATTCATACCAAAAGCGGGGAAGATATCACACACTAGGCCAAAAGACTTCAGACCAATTAGCCTATCCTCCTTCCTATTGAAAGGTCTGGAAAGACTTTTAGATTATTTCATTAGGGAAAACCTGGATACAAAACTCTTGTCAGTGAACCAACATGCTTACAATAAGGGGAAGTCTACAGAATCAGCCCTGCACGAACTTGTGAGCACTATCGAATCGTCCCTGCATTTCAAGGAATTCACCATGGTGGCATTTCTTGACATAGAAGGGGCATTTAACAACATTCACTCAGATGCAGTAATTGCGGCACTGTCACATCTTAATGTTAACTCTAGTTTGATTAGACTAATTCAAAGTCTGCTCAACAGAAGACGCATAACAGCATGTCTTGGGTCCACAACTCTAACAAGGTTTGTAAACAGAGGGACCCCACAAGGAGGAGAACTGTCTCCACTAATTTGGAACCTAGCGGTGAATGAAATCCTGCTGGATCTAGAACGTTGTGGCTGCAAGGTCGTGGCATATGCGGACGACGTTGCAATCGCAGTGAGTGGCAAATTCGAAAACGTCCTCCGAGACATTCTACAGGTGGCTCTGAACAAATTGGCTAGATGGGCCAGAAGCAGCGGTTTGGGCATTAACCCAAACAAGACAGAATTGGTTCTCTTTACTAGGATGAATAAAGTCCCACATGTGCACCCTCCACCTCGGATAAATGGAACAGATCTAGTCTTTTCTGAAAGTGCAAAATTTTTAGGAATAATTCTAGATAGAAAACTGTTATTTAGACTTAATGTCTTTGAACGTGTAAGGAAGGCTAACGTCGCCTTATATTCCTGCAAAAAGGCTGTAGGGTCGCGGTGGGGCCTCTCTCCTAAAATCGTCCACTGGATATATATAGCAGTAGTTCGTCCTATACTGCTATACGGCATTGTGGTATGGTGGACGGCAACTGACAAACTAGGTTCAAAGGTTCAGAGAACTGCCTGCCTGAGCATAAGCGGAGCCTTAAGGACTACAGCGACCGAGTCTCTACAAGCCCTACTCCATATACTGCCGATTAATATTGTGGCGAGAGAAGTTGCAACCAAAGCGGCAAATTAAACTGCCTATCAATGTGGAGGTACAAAAACTACGGTCACATGAGAATATCAAAGTGTAGTGCTATGGTAACCGACCGAGTGGACTATATACCAACGGTGTACACCTTCGAGAGAAATTACATCACTATGATTCCCGCGAGAGAAGAAAACCAGGTAATAGAAACCATCTCCACTTTTACACGGATGGTTCGAAGCTTGATGAAAAGGTTGGCTTCGGAGTACACTGTGCAGAGCTTAGATTGGATTAAGTTCACAGACTACCAGATACCTGCAGTGTCTATCAAGCCGAAATAATGGCAATATGGGAAGTAGCCATGTGGCTGAGTCGCAACATAGTAACCCACACTGGCGTTGTCATTTACTCGGACAGCCAGCCTGCCATCAATTCTCTGGAGGCAACATCCCTAAATTCACAAACAGCCCTCGACTGCCGCAGATCTCTTAACGAGATGGCTGAGCAGTTTAACATACACCTCATATGGGTGCCTGGGCATAGGGATCTCCCGGGGAACTGCAAAGCCGATGAACTTGCTAGGAAAGGGACGACATTACAAATTCTCGAAGAATTTGCATATATTGGTGCGCCACTATCCACGTGCAAGCTTTGGCTTAGGCAAGAGGCAATCAGGCAGTCCAACGAAAGATGGACAGAAATCGGCACCTGCAGAGTAGCTAGACAAATCTGGCCAAGGTATGACCTGAGAAGATCAAAATATCTCCTCGCACTAGAGAGGCAAAGATTGTCTACGTTAGTATCAGTTCTGACGGGACACTGCTTGATCGGCGAACACGCCAAAAGATTGGGTATTGACTCTAATGACTTCTGCAGAAGCTGTGGAGATGAGGAAGAAGTGGAGAGCATTGAGCACTTGCTATGCGACTGTCCCGCTCTGAGTAAACGACGACTGGACATACTGGGGTCGGCTTCTCTAGGCAGCCTAACAAATCTTTCCAGTACCGATATTCGTAATATCGACAAATTTGTATATCGAACAGGTTGGTTTCGATGAGGGGCATTTCAGCCCGTGGTAACACTAGGTACCTAAACTGGTCTATGTGAGCTTGTATAAAAAATACGGCTGCCACCCTAACCTAACCTAACCTAAGGGAAAATAGTGTGTTCTTATTTAAGGTTTTGAGGGTCCTTGAATTGACCCTGGAGGCGGCTGAACTACTTCAGCCTATGAATAAAACCCCGTTACAAATGGCGCCCGAGCAGGGACAGATTTCAAATCGCACTGCGGAAAAAACTGAAAAACCCGCCAACGTGGGAGAATCTAGTCCAACACACGATAAGACTACTACAACACATGAAAATACAAAAATGAGTCACTCCACGCATATGGGTACTGAATGGCTGGGTTGGATTTACCTATTAAAGAAAGATCAATTGGTTTATCAATGTCAAACCGCTGGAATCCAGACTGAAGGGTATACCATAGAACATCTCCGAAAAGAACTCGCCAAGCACGTTCGCGCGAAGAAACTGAGGATTTCATGGGAGAACTTGCTGCGAGATTTAGAAGCAGAGATAAATGCAGAAGAACAAACGGTAATACAACCCCATAGCGATATCCAGACCACTACGTCAAGTACCCAGAAGCGACAGGAGATTTCGTACCATGAGATAATGAGTTTGGTTCAGAGATGGGATATACAATTTTCGGGAGATGCCGGCCTGCTTGAGTTTCTTGAACGCTCGGAAGAGTTTTCTGAATGCTACAGTATTCCAAAGGATCGTCTTCTTCCCACACTTCCTGGCATTCTGAAAGGAAATGCACTGAAGTGGTTCCGAATCAAGAGAACTGACATTAAAACCTGGGCCGAATTTCGCATGGAAGCTGAAAAATTCTTTATATCGAAAAGACATTTAACTCAAATGGAACAGTCGTTCTATAACCGTCGGCAGTATAGCAGGGAAAGTGCTAAAGATTACATCCTACAAATGCTCACCACTGCCCGTCAGCACCCTCAACTCCGGGAGATGAATCATCTAGATAGAATATATGATGGTCTCAAGCCTGATTACAGACACTACATACGTAGACATGATTTTCACAATCTCGACGAACTAATTAGTCTAACTGATGACTTCGAACAGTTAAAAATGGATGAATCTAGACCAAGTCAGCCGCATACATCACATATGGTCTCGGAGCAACCAGAGGAGTATAGGAGACATAGCCACTGTTGGAGATGTAAAGGCCCAGGACATTTTCGATCACAATGCACAAATGTGGGTATGCTTTTCTGTTCATATTGTGGCAAAGAAGATATATTAACACGTCAGTGTTCCTGTCGAGACACTTCCAATAGCCAACGTGAAGATGTGCCTCAGAGTCGCTATTTCATTACAGTTACCATCTGCAATCGTCAAATTGATGCACTCGTAGATACAGGCGCCACATCCAGTTATATATGTGGTGCGTTGAGGGATTTTGTGTGCAGGCGTGGGCTGCAGGCCATAGACATGGAACGACAAGTACAAATGGCGGATCAGCGACTCACCACATGCCCCGATATGTATGACTTAAATGTGGAATTTAATGAGAAATCAACACCGCTGAGAGTAGCTGTAATTCCATCACTGGCGGAGACAATGATCCTTGGCATGGATTTCTTAAGTCAACGAAATATCACACTGTACATCGACGACACAGCCCTAACCACAAAAAGAGATCACAATACATTTTCACATCCTCTTAACACTATGACTTCGCGTGATTTCCTGGCTACCGAACAAAAGGGGAAATTGGAGTTACATCTACAGGAACACCATTCCCGACTTGAGAAATGCAGAGCCCTTAGACAAGCTGATAAACACCGCATTGCACCCCGCAATAACAGACGGTCCGAACAAAAGCATTTTCCACGCAAGTCAACTACGATGACAGTAACTAACGTACAAAAAGATAAACTGCCCGCTGAAAGACCCACTGAACGATTTTTCATACCAAACAGTTTGTCAAAAGTCGTAACCGGACCAAAGGCACTGATGGTAGGCAACAATGTCTGTCGAAGGAAGAAGATTAAACTATCAATCGCTGGAAAATTTGGAGAACCACGCACCGTATCCCAGATCATAGATCCAAACATTGTCAAACTGGATAATAGTTCAGGAAAAATAATTGACCCACACGCATATGACCGAAAACCGAAGACTGATAAGAGAGAAATTCTAAAATTAAAGTACAAACAATAAAATGAAATTAAAATAAGAGAAAAAGAAGCTGTAGGACAGAAACAAAAAAGAAAAGGAAAAAACGATTACGAATATTTTTAAGCCTGCTTACTGGTATATACATTAATACATAATTAATACTCTCCGGAGAGTAAAGATATGGACTGTAGTGAGGGCCTCAAGGCCAAAACTCGCCCAATAATAAAAGAAAAACCTTTGGTTTTTCTTTCGTTAAGTAGGGAGGGAATGTAACGGACAAAATGTTATTTTATCCGCACATAGTCATTTATCACCACTGTGCGTTGCCATTTTCTCTGAGTTAGCACCTACGATCCCCCATTGACGTCATCAACCGCAATAACAAGAGCATCCACCATCACCACTGTGCTAAGCCATCACAGCGAACACACGCACGCACCCACATACAACCATTGACAGCCACAGCCACTCAGAATGAATATATGGCTATGCTTATACTTTCTTGTTTCGGGTGTAACATAAAAGTAAATTGAAATACACGCTGTGCATATAATTCTCGGTGACTCTATATAGCCAGTGGTATAAGGTGTTGACATTTTTCAGTCAATAATGTGGATCAACGGAGCTACCAACCAAGTTGAAAGACAAGTGGCATAGTCCGCAGTCCGAATACTTAACCCTAAGTAACAAGGATCCGCCCCAATAGTCCTTTCCAGGACTAGTAGTCGTAGAAAAGTCCTCCTCAGGACTAGTAGTTGTAGCTCTGTCCTTTTTAGGACACTAACGCGGTTCGCCCGCATACGCGATTCGCTCGCATACGCGATTAGCTCCCATACGCGGTTCGCCCGCATACGCGGTTCGCCCGCATACGCGATTCGCTCGCATACGCGATTAGCTCGCATACGCGGTTCGCCCGCATACGCGGTTCGCCCGCATACGCGATTCGCTCGCATACGCGATTAGCTCGCATACGCGGTAAGATCGGAAAATGGTCAGCCCGCATACGCGGTTCGCCCGCATACGCGATTCGCTCGCATACGCGGTTCGCCCGCATACGCGGTTCGCCCGCATACGCGGTTCGCCCGTGTGAGGTGTCCGTCAGCGCCTGTGTGAGGCGTCCGTCAGCGCCCGTGTGATAATTAAAGGCATCTGATAGCCTTCCCTACAACCCTAATCGAATCTGTGGACTCGTACCCATACCCCCATACATAGATTGACTCATGAAATATTTTGTTGAAATAAATGAAACATTAAACTGTTGTACAGAGAAAGAAACGATAAATAAAACCTGAATTTCGTGCCCTAAAGAAAGGGAAAATAGTGTGTTCTTATTTAAGGTTTTGAGGGTCCTTGAATTGATCCTGGAGGCGGCTGAACTACTTCAGCCTATGAATAAAACCCCGTTACATGTTGCCTCCAGAGAATTGATGGCAGTCTGGCTGTCCGAGTAAATGACAACGCCAGTGTTGGTTACTATGTTGCGACTCAGCCACTTGGCGACTTCCCATATTGCCATTATTTCGACTTGATAGACACTGCAGGTATCTGGTAGTCTGTGCGCTATATCCAGACTAAGTTCTTCACAGTGTACTCCGAAGCCAACCTTTTCATCAAGCATCGAACCATCCGTGTAAAAGTGAGATGGTTTCTATTACCTGGTATTCTGCCGACCCATTCATCTCTGGCGGGAATCATAGTGATGTAATTTCTCTCGAAGGTGTACACAGTTGGTATATAGTCCACTCGGTCGGTTACCATAGCACTACACTTTGATATCCTCATGTGACCATAGTTCTTGTACCTCCACATTGATAGGCAGTTTAATCTTATTGCCGCTTTGGTTGCAACTTCTCTCGCCACAATATTAATCGGCAGTATATGGAGTAGGGCTTGTAGAGACTCGGTCGCTGTAGTCCTTAAGGCTCCGCTTATGCTCAGGCAGGCAGTTCTCTGAACCTTTGTTAGTAGGTTGGTAATGGTTAGTTTGTCAGTTGCCGTCCACCATACCACAATACCGTATAACAGTATTGGACGAACTACTGCTATATATATCCAGTGGACGATTTTAGGAGAGAGTCCCCACCGCGACCCTACAGCCTTTTTGCAGGAATATAAGGCGACGTTGGCCTTCCTAACACGTTCCAATACGTTAAGTCTAAATAACATTTTCCTATCTAGAATTATTCCTAAAAATTTTGCACTTTCAGAAAAGACTAGATCTGTTCCATTTATCCGAGGTGGAGGGTCCACATGTGGGACATTATTCATCCTAGTAAAGAAAACCAATTCTGTCTTGTTGGGGTTAACGCCCAAACCGCTGCTTCTGGCCCATCTAGCCAACTTGTTCAGAGCCACCTGTAGGATGTCTCTAAGGACGTTTACGAATTTGCCACTCACTGCGATTGCCACGTCGTCCGCATATGCCACGACCTTGCAGCCACAACGTTCTAGATCTAGCAGGATTTCATTCACCGCTAGGTTCCAAATTAGTGGAGACAGTACTCCTCCTTGCGGGGTCCCTCTGTTTACATACCTTGTTGGAGTTGTGGACCCTTGACATGCTGTTATGCGTCTTCTGGTGAGCAGACTTTGAATTAGTCTAATCAAACTAGTGTTAACTTTTAGATATGAGAGTGCCGCAATTACCGCATCTGAGTGAATGTTGTTAAAAGCCCCTTCTATGTCAAGAAATGCCACCATGGTGAATTCCTTGAAATGCAGGGACGATTCGATAGTGCTCACAAGTTCGTGCAGGGCTGATTCTGTAGACTTGCCCTTGTTGTAAGCATGTTGGTTCCCCGACAGGAGTTTTGTATCCAGGTTTTCCCTAATGAAATGATCTAAAAGTCTTTCCAGACCTTTCAATAGGAACGAGGATAGGCTAATTGGTCTGAAGTCTTTTGGCCTAGTGTGTGATATCTTTCCCGCTTTAGGTATGAATACCACTTTGGTATCCCTCCATCGATTCGGGACGTATGAAAGCCTGATACAGCCTACATAAATTTTCTCCAGCCAGGGGATAATGTACTTTAACATTTTCTGCATTTCTGCTGGAGTGATGCCATCTGGTCCAGGTGACTTGAAGGGCTCAAAGCTGTTGATAGCCCAGCTTATTCTGGATCTCTCAGTCAAGAAGCTAGCGACGCTCGCAGTCCACTCGCACTCTTGTTGGTCCTGCTGATCCTCGGGTTCTGTTACAGAGTTCCCCGGGAAATGTGTGTCGAGCAGTACATTGAGCGACTGCTCGCTGTTTTTGGTCCAGTTATTTGCCTCATCCTGTCAATATCCCACTGTACAGGGTGAAGCAGATAATATCTTCCTCAGCCTAGCGGCGTCGGAGACCTTTTCCACTTCACCACAGAAGGTATACCAAGAGCGCCTTTCTAAGCCCCTTCTTATAGATCTTGAGTTGCTCTTTATAGGCATCCCAATCATTAGCGACCCCAGTAGATTTAGCCTTATTGAATAGCTTGTTGCGGGTCTTTTTCATAGCCGTTAGCTCAGAAGTCCACCATTGGGGTTTAGTTTTACCCTTGTACCTTGTTTTTGGACAGGCTTGATCGACCAGATTATCCAGAGCGGCTTTGTCATTCGGTTCGTACGGAAGTTTAGAGTTGAGGACTTTCTTGAAATTCTTCTCATACAGATGCCACTTTGTCTTCCTTACATTTCTGTGGACGGCGGGTTTAGGCGCTTTTCCCGCGAGTTTGAACTCAATATAATGGTGATCTGAGAATGAGTGGTCGTCCAGTACATTCCACCCAATAATTTTGTCTGACAGCCGGTCAGTAGCAAACGTTACGTCGAGTACTTCTTGTCTGTCTTTAATTGTTAAGGTCGGTTTATTACCTATGTTACAAATACTAAGATTGGTAGTTAGAATAAAGTCAAGAAGCGAATCACCCCTATTGTTTATATCCGTACTACCCCAGATAGTATGATGAGCGTTCGTGTCTGCGCCAATAATCAGCTCGAGCTCGTCAGACGTTGCTTCTTCTACTACTTCCCTGAATAGAGCAGTCGGTACTACAGATTCATAAGGCAAGTAGCTGGAGACCACCCAATATATGCGATTACCGATCTCCAGGCTAGCAGCTGTTTGGTCTTTACCACTTAAATTAGTCAGGAGAAAGATACTTAGATCTTTCCTGGCCAAAATGCAGGTTCTTGGAGTGCCTTCACAGTTGGCCACAAGCAGTTTAAAGTTGGGTGTCCTAATACCGTACACCCTTCCTCCCACTACGTAGGGCTCCTGTATCAGGACGATGTCTACTGCGCCTGTGGACAGGCGCAGCAATAGAGCCGCTGAGGCTGCTTTAGCGTGATGGAGGTTAATCTGTAGAATTCTTACCATAATTGGTAATTGACAGATTAACATCCACCCCGACAAGGGTGTTATCGAACTCTTCGTCCGTATCGTCGAGAAGCATGTCCCCGCCAGATGCGTCAAAGAGTCCGGAGACTCCCCTCAGCCCCTCTGTGTCAGAAGTAGAGCTTTCGTCCTCAGAGTAGGACGTTACAGATCTTCTGTTAGAGTTGGAGTCACCAGAAATAATAGGCGTGGGTACTTCCGCACTTCCAGAAAGTGCCACGGTGGACGACTCACCTTCTGCAGTGGGAGCTATATCCTGCTTGTATATCTTCAAGACTATACTCTCGAAGCCATATTGTAGGGTTGCACTCGCACTTGGTATATGGGAGGTGGATTCAGCGTTTAGGATAAGATTGACCTGCCGCTTTTTACCATCCGCCTCACCCACATTGTTGATTCTCCATTTATGGGCCGGCAGACCAGGATTGGAATCTTTTATTATTTCTAAGATGTCAGCCGGGTTGGAGGGCTCTTCTGTAACCCAGGTGATGGCTCTAGGGTGACTAGGGATGTTGTTTTTTTCGACAACATCCAACTGGGCACCCGGCCACACCTCACCCGCTCGACTCAGAGCAGCCTTATACAGGTCTACTGATCTGGCATCACCGAAATATAAGAGCTTTACTCTCCCCTGATGCCATCCTGCATCGTTGCAGATTGGTGGTTTGCCCGGCATTTCTCTACGGACATCGAGGTAATGAGCCATAATGGCTGATTGGACATGACTCCATTTGTCCTTGAGGATGGATCCATCCTCACTACTTCTGTCTATAACAGCCATCACTAGACTCTCCTTCGCCACTTCATTGAAGGGCTTGGTGAGTGTCCTGTTGATGGTGACATTAGGGCCTCTTGCCTTTTTCGAAGGCAAGGGTTCATCAGGTGATCTGATTCGGTTTACTTTATTAGCCGTTAACACAGCTGAATTTGTGGCTCTTTCAGCCGACTCATTGGCCTTAGAAGCATCTATGACGCCTTTAGCCCAGGTAAGTGACTCTTTTTGTTTTTCGGTAAGAGCCGAAACCTCAACAGCCTCCAACTTCGTCAAAACTCTGAGCCCTACACGATGCTCATTGTGCTTCCGTTTTGACGGTCGGACATGACGTTTTCCCCTCACCGTACCACCTGTTGTGAGTACTTGGGGGAGATTTTCACCATTTTTGGTGTGGTCGGCTTTGGCCAAGACCAACGGTCGGACGATTGGGAACCGCGCTCCATCGGAACACGAAGGCATCCCCGTCAAGAGAATTTATTTTGTCTGTATTAGACCGTAATAGGTACTACGATGTAGGCCTTACAGACTTTGTACAGATTTTTGCTATTGCGTAATAGGTACTGGTAACTATCCGCTATGTGATAAACACGTCCGTTCACTGCGAATGATCAGCAACGATTCCACGTAACTACCTCAGAATTTCTCACAGTGGTGGAAGTATAATTATCTTCACAAAACGTGTCCGACGGCGACAGAAGTTTCCGTTTAGGGGTCTCTTCCATTTCCCAAAATCTAAGTAAAGTTTTTTTGAGGTGGTCTTCTTCAGCGAATTCCAATGTGGTCGTGAAGACCTGAGCGGGTGACGACGGGATGGGACCGGTAAAGATCCAACCGAAAATTGAAATTTGCGCCAGAAGGGAGCCTAAAATATGTTTGTGGGTCCCGGGTAACAAAATTCGGGGGTACAAATCCAATCAACAAATCAACGGGTCGACAATCGTATAGATGGGCGTCAGCCAAACGAAGGTTGGGTAAACGGTGCACCAGGTCAGAATTAACAGAGAAGGATGGAAGGTTTCCGGAAATTTGTGGTAGGACAAAAGCGATCGTTTCTAATACGACCGAAGAATCAATTAGTGAGCGATGCTCACCGAACAATTCCTACGCGAAGTGGCAGAAACTGAACCATTTACCCCCGAGACCCTAGCAAGTACAGATCGGGCGTACAATCCGAGTCGATTCTGTAAAGATTCCGTAATAAACGATGCCTCAGAGGCCGGGTCTATTAAAGCCCGTACCGGGTATAACACTCCGTGGTGAATGATATTCACCATAGCGGTTCCAAGAAGCACTCTGCTATTCTGCGACATGTGAAACACCTGACGATTCATCACTGTAGGGTTAGAACCAGTAGAGGCAGACGCTACATCAACACTATTATAAGAAGGGGACCGGTAGCTGCAGGAGCGGATGGGGGGAAGACCTGGGTGGAGGTGCCGTTACACGGGCTGGACGATGAGGACGGTGTAAGAGGGAGTGGTGTCTTCCATTGCACACATTACAATTTCGTTCACAAGGGCGGTCCTTAAAGGCGTGTCCTAACGAATGACAATTCAGACAACGACCCTGCCTTTTCACCTCCAAATCTCTGATAAAAATTAATTTTTTTAAAACGGGGGCACGACATTATTGGGTGAGATTCCTTTGGACAAAGACTACAACGACTTTTGGAAGGAGGTAGGGGATTTCCCGAAGATGCTGTATTTGTAAAATGCGCCCTAACTTTTCGAGAATTCGAAACTTTGGGGATTTCGATTCCTTTGATGTCGCGAAGACATGCCAGAGTTTGTATTCTTTCTGTCAAAAAAGAATCTAAAGCCTGCCAGGGGGATAATGACGATTTATCCCGGATGCTTTGCTCCCATAGCGTGAGCGTCAGCTAGGGCAACCTCTGAATGCATATGAATACTAATATAGGGTCCCAGTGTACCCCATATTAGGGTCCGTGACAATGTCGTATACGGCCATTGCCGATAAACAACCATTGATACCGCGCTGTAGAGTCTTCAAACCCGAACTGGTCTCATTTTCTAAAATCGGAAGATCGAATAAAAGCTTGAGGTGATTATTCACAAGGATACGCTTATTGTCATACGTGTCCCTCAAAGCTTTCCTAGCTAAATCGAAGCTTCGATGGAAATTTCTCAATAATTTCTCTGGCCGCAAATGACAAAGACGCTCGATATCGCTAAGCCGAGAGTTATTCACATAAACCGCCGTAAACAAATCTCGAAACGTGGGCCATGAATGAAAATCGCCCTTAAAAACGTCAGTATCACTGGTGGTATCGAAATATTATGCATGACGTCAATTGGCTGAATTATGCCCGCATGCCTAGCACGATTTCCAATATCTAAATTGTTCGACGATTCGACTGGAGTACCCATATGACGAGAGGCGTGGGTTGAGGTACTCACATTGTTCAGCGGGTCTGTATTGCGCGTGTCCCCCAAAGGTTGTTGTGCCAATGAAACTAATGAACCACTCATTGTCGAACTGAGTGAGGTTCTACGAGAGCGCTTGACCATGGACAACATTTGTTTTAAAGCGGCGAGACACTGTATATATGTCTGATGAGACACGTCGTACTTGGTGTTCGCCAAGTCCATATCATCCTTCCCCGCGTCTGGAGAAGATTGCAAATAGTCCAGACATTTCTGAAACATTCCTCTCGTTGTAGCCCACATGCTATTTAACCCAGTACTATAAATCTCAAGCTCATGAACATCGTGGTCCTCTTCATTCAAACCACGGAATTAAGAGTCAAATTTCAGTACAGCCTTCGAAGAGCTGACGAAAAAATCAAGGGGAGTAAGCGTTTTGAAAAAAGTAAGGCTTTCCGAACACAAGCGCAAAAAAATCGCGATTCACTCAATTGAAAGCAAACAAAGCAACCAAAATTCAGTTGATATGAAACGATAAGATTGCCAAGAAATATGGACCCAATTTCAGACAAACACGCGAAATCAAATCTATCGGGGAAACCCAAAACCCAAATTGTATGAAATCTATCAACGGAAAGCTGAAAACGATTTAAATATGTGGCCAAACGCGCCAAATAGCAAGAAAAACAAAATTAAATTTGCGCACAGCAAATAAAGAAATTAAAATAAATATAAATATATTCAAAAAATTTTCAAAAAAATTCTCGCGGTGTACAGATCTTGCGGTGTTCTCGGTTAATGCGTACGAAAATCTACCGAATGTAGCACTTTCGTGTCCAAATATACACAATTCTACTGACCGGAAACGGGAAACTAAAAAAAATATTTGTTTTTTTAAAACTGATGTATAACGAGTGTGCCGAGAGTAGGGTGCACTACTGCCGAATCGCGACTTCGAAAAAATGAAATGCAAAAAAAACACGTTTAAATAACAAACAAAAATTTCAAATTCTTTTTTCCCAATAAAAAAAAATATAGTATGTTTTCTTTTTTTGTGTATGTGTCACCAAACCGGCTGTAGGGTGCACGGAGTCAAATAGTACCGAATAATGTACTAATTAGTAGTACAACAAACAACAATAATCACCGAAATTAAAAAAACTTCAAAAATAATATTTTTGTTGTTTTTGCGATCTTTACCCGTGAGCCACAGTACGTACCACAGTCAGCCGATCCAAACTATTCACAATGACAATCACAATATTGGTCAGCTGTTTAAGGATATTCAAAATCAGAAGAACACAGTAGGAATCACGTCAGCTGTTCAATAATAATCACAACAAAGCAGTAAAGAGCCACAGTACGTACCACAGTCAGCCGATCCAAACTATTCACAATGACAATCACAATATTGGTCAGCTGTTTAAGGATATTCACAATCAGAACCACACGGTAGGAATCACGTCAGCTGTTCAATAATAATCACAACAAAGCAGTAAAAGAAGCAGCGAATGAATGTGCGAAAATGAACGTCGACCGATTGATGGTGGTATGGGATGTATGTTTATGTATTGGCACGGGTAAATAAACAGAAAGTAATGGTGGGTATTAGGTAGTTAATGACCCACGAACGATGCTCAATTTGCGATTTGATTTTTGGAAACCGCGACGGCCACGATCTTGTTGTTGTACTCGCGAGAACAGTGGCAAAAGAACATAAGGAGGGAAGAAAAAACGAAATAACAATAAGAACACCACCGAGTAAATGGACGGTATGTATATGCACAACAAACAAAGGCAATTTTCCTTTTTTTCACTTTTTATTTTTGTTTGGAAAACAATGACGAAAACGCGTTGCTCACTCTTAACTAAATTTACGTACCCGGTATTGATGATGATGATTAAGATGATGTTTTGATGACTGGTGTGAGGGTTGTTGAAGAACCGATGTGATGACGATGCGATGTGATGATGAATCCTTCAAACGAAAAAAATACCACACATTATTACAATGCTGTTTTCAATCCGGCTCGATACGACCAAAATGTTGGTGTAGGTGTGCAAAAAGGGGGGTCCGTGTGGTAAAGAAATAAATAATTCAAGAAAGTGCAAGGACTCAAGAAAGTGCAAGGACTCACCTTTGGCACATTTGATAAGCTTAATACCGTCTTTCCATTGCGCTCCATCGAAGATTACATTGCTACTGCTCCAAGTGTTAGTTTGAGCAACTTCGGTACTAGTAGCTTCCAATTGGAAGGGCTGATCCTCCCGTCGGGGTCGGCCATGTCTACTACCGCCACCTGCTGTTCTAAGGTTTTCTGGGAGGGGATATCTGGTTTCCTAGGGTTCTTTACCACCAGAAGGTATTGCGCTCTGTTGGACTTGATGGATAGGTGTTTACTATCCTGCTTCGTTTTCGGAGGTCACATGCTGACGCTTCTTCGCAGCCGGCTGCGACTCCTCGTTCGACCTCGTCCGTTTCACAGTATTCTGTAAAGCAGACGATCGTATTGAGGACGCAGTTTCCGCGAGGTTGAGAGACCTTCGAAAAGAAAGTTTCTGCCTGTATCTTGTTTATTAGTATTCAGGGTGTCATAACATACAATTTAAGTTAAACATTAATTTTCGGAAGTACATTTTTTCTCAAAAACACACAGGGTAGACACTATAGTTTTGTCTTTAAATAATTCTTATTGAAAAAATTACCTAAGTATTATTTAAAGTTAATGTAAATGTCAACCATTGATTTTAATAAAACAAATTGGGTACCATATGTGAAAACCCCCCAAAACAAAATCCTGCACACGACCCCGGACGACGATATGTAATAGTTATTATCCCTTACAGGGAGGAGGGTATATCATCATTGGCCACGAGGCAAAACTGTAACACACCAAAGAAGTTACCTAAGGCCCTAAGTATGTTTGGCGGCAATCCGTTTTAGGACATTT
Source organism: Eudasyphora cyanicolor (assembly GCA_963930755.1). Lineage (NCBI taxonomy): Eukaryota > Metazoa > Arthropoda > Insecta > Diptera > Muscidae > Eudasyphora > Eudasyphora cyanicolor. The sequence goes on from OZ005734.1 coordinate 142,771,054, forward strand.
AAAGTCATTTGAACAATGTCCCGAAAGAAGTAACGGTTTGACTTCAAATTCGGTAAGTGATAATATTTTTTTCTATCTCATGATAAGTTCGGAGATGGGCCATATTGGTCCCCTGCTTTTATTTCCTCAAAATTGTGTGATATATTAATTCTCTAATAACTTCTGTACTACTTATCCGAATCATCTGTATCCGTGGCTATCACCTTGAGAAAAATGGGCGAAGTGTCGCCACCTCTTTTGGTACGTCCCACACAAACGGATCATTTTTGTACAAAAATGTAACTGCTTATATATTTAATACCAGTGCACATAAATAATTGAAATGTTGTACAGTGTAATGCTTTTATTGAATCTAGAGTCCAAAATGTCGTTATTAGCAGGCCCTTTTTGGCACGTCCCACTGCTTATAACTTTAATACCAGTGCACACAAATACATACTTTACATTTTGTACAATGTAATGCTTTTATAGTACCTAGAATTCAGTGAAAAGTGGTCGTTTAGAGTTATTAAATTCAATTTAAATTGATAATAACTTAATTAAAACAAAAAAATAATAAATTTAAGAATAGTTTTTGAGACTGGTGGTGAGGGGATTCGTAAGGCGGTTTACCCGACTGAACTTTAATAATTGTTTTTTGTTTGTTTTAATTACATTTTATAAATGTAAATTACACATAATAACTTTAAAGTATGCAAGTTGTCACTTGTTAACATATAGTGCAAACTGATCCAATTGTGTTGGTGGTACCAAAAGGCGCGTGTCAATAACGCCCACTTTTCACTGAACTGTATGTACTGTAAGAGCATTACACTGCACAAAGCTTAAAGTATTTGAATGCAGTACTATTAAAGTTATAAGCTGTTAATATTTGGTGCAAATTGGCCCATTTGTGTGGGACGTACCAAAAGGGGCGTGGAAACGTCGCTAATTTTCCTCGAGGTGATAGCGACTAATAACCTAATACTATGTGCGGAATTTTGAAGTTTCGAATGTGTAGGATAGAACTTTAAAAAAATATATATTTTTAACCCTTTGTGGGGGAGGTACTAGACGTAGTGGACCAATATGGCCTGAAATGGAAAAAAATATTACCACATACCAAATTGGAAGTCAGTCGATTACTTCTTTCGAGAGTTATCGTGAGCACGAGCAGACTGAATGACGGACTGACGGACATTGCTCAAATGGCTTAAAACAATACATTTCATTCAAGTAAACCAACTTAGCAATACCCTCATTTGACCATTTTGTGTGAGATGTGCTATAGGTACTTTCAAAGTATTACAATGTAAAACTTTTTATAGTATTTGCTTGCAATTTTCACGCTATAAGCTGTTAACTTTTTGTACAAAATGGTTCATTTGTGTGGGATGTACCAGAAGGAACGTGGCAATGACGAAAATTTTTCGCTGGTATGTATGTATGTATGACTGCACTATAAAGGCATTACATTGTTCAAAAGTACCCTACATGCAAATTACTTTCGGTTATATACCATACTGTGCATCCTACATTCGGTCAAAGTGAACATTTTCATTATAAAATATATTTTTTATAAATTTTTCGTTCGCGCTCTACGAGCTTACACTATCTTGCTGACTAATTCATTGTTTAAACTTGTCGTTGCACTCTACAGTCAGCCATAGTCACCCTACGGTCAGACAGTTGGCGAAATATAAAATTTAATTGTTTTTTTTTTGAATTTTTGGTCGTTTAACTTGTGGTTTTTATATCATTTTGTTTAGTCGTGTACATCCGCGTACCATACATTCGATCCTAGTTTGACAAAGTTAGATAATTTTGTAGAATATATGATTTTTATGCTTAACTAGCTGGACCCGGTCCACTTCGTTGCCCCAGATTTAGATTTCCGATCCCGTCCATTTTTGAACAAATTTCAATTTCAGACAGACAAACAAACGATTTGCCACGCCCACATTTTCCCCGCCCACTTTTTGCAAAATTTTTTTTCCAAAACCATCTCAGACAAAATAGCTTTCAAACAAAACAAAAAATTTTAAAATCGGTCCAGTAGTTTAAGCGTCTATAAAACACATACATACATACATACAAAAGTTTTTCCATTTTTATATATATAGATAACCTAATTTTTGATTCGGTTTGACAAAAACAACTTGTAATTTTCGTGACTTTTAACTAATTTGCTTGTATTCTTCGATACTTTTGCTAAATTTAGTTAAAGTCTTCTCAAATTTCCTTCGTTTTATAGTTGTTGTCGAACATTTCTTCAAATTTTCGATCAGTTATTTTGTGTTTTTCTCGATTTTCGAACAGTTTTTCTAACAATTATTTTTTCGTGTTTTAACAATTTGTCGTTGTACACATATCGCTGTCGAAAAATGTCGTGTACTCCGCTTGACATTTTCATCAGAGCCTCGGAAGCTCTAGTAAAATTTGACTCGTATTTCAGAATTCTGAAAGATGAAGACCTAGATATCTATGGTCTGGAGGTTCGTAGTGACGAGTTGAACAAATTGTGGGCTGAAACGCGAGCATTATTTGAAAAATGTCTTGAATATTTGAAAACTTCTAACGATACGGGGAAAGAGGAACTAGACCTGGCGGACACTAAATACGAAGTGTCCTATCAAACGTATATGCATTGTCTGTCCGCAATAAATAGGAAGTTGTCCCTATTCAAACATCGTGCTTCGTCACCTTCCTATCACACTGTGGTTGTAGAAACCCCAATAGCGCTCGTTTCACCCCAGGTTCGCATTCGGCTGAATCTATGGCGGAAACGTCTGTCCTCTCACGAGCTTCCAGCGCTGTGACGCAAGCTCAGGCCATTATTCCCAATTTCGTTGGTTCTGGCGTTAGTCACAATTTGAATTTGCCCCCGTGTGACATTGACGTATTTCAAGGGGATTTTTTGTCGTGGCCTACCTTTCGGGACCGCTTTTCGGCGATATATATCAACAATTCGCGTCTTAGTGACATTGAACGACTTTGTCACCTGGTCCAAAAAACCAGCGGTGAAGCACGGGAAATAGTTTCGAAATTCCCTCTCACCCACAGGAGCTTCTCTTTGGCCTGGAAAGCATTGAAAGATGCGTATGACAACACACGTATTCTTGTGAGTAACCACCTTAAGCTCCTCTTCGCTCTTCCCGTACTAGACCGCGAGACTAGCTCGGGCTTAAAGACAATACAACGGGGAATAAATGGGTGTCTTTCGACAATGGCGGTTTACGACGTTGTGACTACCCATTGGGATCCTATACTCGTCTTTCTGTGTATCAGTCGTTTGCCGAAAATTACAGTAACTCTATGGGAACAGAGTAACAGGTGGCGCAAAGTAATCCTCCTATCAGAAAATGCTATAAATTTTGCGATTGGACCCTAATGCCTAATGTTGACATTTGTGTAGTAAACACATGCGAAATACACGGTCGGTGACTTTGGCACAAAAAACATCGAAAGGTTACTTTTGCGCCACCTGTTATAAAAAATAAGTCGTCCCTATCCTCCGGCAGGACTTAGACTCTTTCCTCACGGAAAGAATTCAAACTTTAGTTTGTCTTAGGGATCTAAAGGGTATTGACTCTGAGAAAAAGCCCATGGTGAAGGATAACAAGTCTCATTCTATGAATGCTTCGAGTCCCCCCGGTCACCTTCGAACTCGTCTTGTGTGCTTTGTCCCACCCAGAGTCATGTACTGCGTTCTTGTCTTCGTTTCAAGAACCTTTCGGTTAGTGATAGATTTTCGGCTATCAAAAGGCATGGGTGCTGCGTGAACTGTCTATCTCGAGGACATGCAGTCAAAAACTGCAATAGCATACACAATTGTAATACGTGCAACAAACGCCACCACAATCTTTTGCATCGCTCTGTGGGAACTTTTTCGCCACCAGCTACACCTTCGGTTACAGACCACTCCTTAGAAACTAGTGTCACCACCTCGTCGGTAATTACTCTCTCCCCTTCGTCGATCGCACAACCAACAAGTAGTAGGCAGGTATATCATACCACCCAAGACAGTAATGTGCTCTTGGGGACTGCCATCGTGAATATCGTTGTAATACGTGCAACAAACGCCACCACACTCTTTTGCATCGCTCTGTGGGAACTTTTTCGCCACCAGCTACACCTTCGGTTACAGGCCACTCCTTAGAAACTAGTGTCACCACCTCGTCGGTAATTACTCCCACCTCGTCGGTAATTACTCCCTCCCCTTCGTCGATCGTACAACCAACAAGTAGTAGGCAGGTATATCATACCACCCAAGACAGTAATGTGCTCTTGGGGACTGCCATCGCGAATATCGTTCACCAGGGAATTTCGTACCCTGTTCGGGCCCTTATTGATCCCTCTTCCGAGACGTCCATAATTACGGACAGCCTTCGGCAACGACTTGCGACACGTTTTACGAACGCAACTATTTCCGGTGTAAATTGTAATCAACTTGGAAATTCAAGAGGAATTTGTTCTCTTAAAATAACTTCGCCGTTTGATCCATCGTGCTCCCTTGAAACTGAAGCCCTTGTTCTGCCGCTGATTACTGGCAAGTTGCCATCGCCTACAGGTATTACCAACCTCTAATCTTGTCTCCAATTTTCGATTGTCTGATTGCCCGGATGATCGCCCAATAGACGTTCTACTTGGTGCTGATTTGTATTCCAAAATTCTTTTGACTGAACCCCCTCGAATTGTTCTCGGGTCACTTCTGGCTCAAAATACCATTTTCGGTGTTATTTTAACTGGTCCAATTCCATCTAGCATCATTTTAAACTAGTCTACAAACCCAGCAGCGGACTTCTCCCCTGGCAGTAGAATATATAATTCGAACACCAGAAATATTTTGCCATTTTGGAATTTCAATCTTTGATCTGAGCGCCACACTTGAATTCGAATAGAAATTTGTAGCTTTTGATACATTACTTGTCGCATCCTTTCGTTTTGTTTCTGCGTCTCATCGCTAAATTTGGATTTGTTCCGAATCAACTCGATCCTAATACATCTCGACATTCGAATTTCTTGGTAATTTTTTGACATTTACCGCCTCGTTTAATGCACTTTGAATTTATCTAAACTTTAATTATCATTAGACGCTTTCGTGATCGGGTTTATACGGACTCGAATCTTTTTGAATTAATCGCCCACAAATAATATCGTATCCATTCGTTTTCTTCGGAGTCTATATAAGCTCAAATTCTTTTTGAAATCGCAACTAACTATATTAGAATCACCTCGTATATCTTAATTTTTGTTCGAATCATTAATATAATATTGAAATTGAATTGAATTGTTAAAAGCTCACTAGGAAACTGAATTTACGTTCCTTCCTTATTTACTAACCAAATATGTACTAGTTTTAGTTGTATATACATTCGCGGGGTTCCCTAATGGCCCTTTCGTTTCGCGGGGTTCCTTTATGGCCCTCTCGTTTATTTGCAGCATCCCCTCAATGTTGCAAGGTGGCCGGAATGTTTAAGTACGATTTTACTGAATTTTGTTGATATCATTAATTTCTCTAGGTGCATAGATTGGCACATTTGTCGTACGTTAACGCTCGTTGAAATCTGCCTACTCCTCGTTACTACATCCTTGCAATATTTGATTTGCAGATTTCAACGAGTAAGTATTTGTTTTTCTTTGACACTTGCTCCGCCACCTCTCTCCATCTTGGACTTTCGTTCGGTACGCATCACATATCGCTAAGTACATCTTGCTGTACATTGTAAACAAAAGGTAATCTTCGTTACCCTTTCTTACTAAATAAAGCTACGCTTTACTATCGTCGAAAAAGCTAAACTTCTTGTGTTTTATTTATTTTCTATTTCGCCCATTGCATTTCTGCATCGCCGCCTTCGCCAAAACCGGTCACTACCTACACACACACATCGTTCCCCCCACTCCTGAGCTATCGTTATTCTGGTAATTCGTTTGGAGTTTGTCATAGAAGGGATTTCGTCGATTCGCCGGCCCTTACCTCCCTTGCTGGCAAACTCCCCACCTAAACAATTACTTTATAGTAGGTGGAGACTTTAATGCTAAAAACAAAATTTGGGGATCTAGATTAACATCTTCTAAGGGATTTGAATTATATAAAACATGTCGGTTTCTAACTTGCAATATATATTCAGGAAGCGAACCCACTTATTGGCCAACAAATTCAGCATTAACACCAGATCTTATAGATTTCTTTTTGCTAAAAAATATACCAAAAACGTACATAGTAATCCAGAACACTACAGCGCTATCTTCATCGGATCACTCTGCAATTATAATGACAGTAAGTGATAATGTAATAAAAAGAGACAGTCTTCCTTATCTCTCTAACAACAACACAGACTGGCACCTTTTTAAGGTACAATAAATCTACAAACCCCACTAAGAACAACATCACAAATAGAAGATGAGTTACTAGCATGCATTGTCCAGATTCACACATGCAATTTTTTTCTGCAGAATTGCAGTGTTTGTGGTGAGGGACGCAGTCGGTAAGGGGGGAGAAAAAAATCTTCCGTACACGCAATTTTTTTGCAATGCGTTTTTCGTTTTCTTTCGCTGTAAAGTTTTTCGACATTTCCACACTGCTTTTCATTTAATATTCGTTGTTTTGTGCTCGGTTCAATGTATGTAAATTTGTGCGACATAAATTTTAATAAAATTTAATGAGTCGAAACAGAATACATTGTCTGAACACAAATGCAATTTCAAAAGAGAATTGCAGAAAAAAATTGCAGAAAAAATTGGAAGTGTGAATATGGACATAGAGACAATTCAAGCATCAGCATGGGAAAGCACGCCAGATTTAAACAACACTACAAGAAATATCAAATATCCCAAAGAAATTCGAGATTTATTGGCAAAAAAATGCAAGGCTAGGAAAAAATGGCAAAAGAAAAGAACCCAAGAAAAAAAGACAATTCTAAACAGACTTACTACGCAACTAAAAAACTTAACAAATGAGACAAAAAATAAAACTGTCTGCGAAGCTAAGAAATCTAGGAACCAGCAAAGATACAAATTATAGCTTATGGAAAGCTACGAAACATTTCAATCAATCGGAATCGAAGATACCACCAATCAAAACAATAGACGGTCCTTGGGCACGAAGCCCTCAAGATAAAGCAGAACTGTTTGCTGATCATATCCAACAAATTTTTCAACCATTGAAAAGTCGATCAAATAACGAGGACATAGTCAGTAAAGAAAAAAACTGATGATCTCATTATCAAACCAGCCACACTCAAGGAATTGAAAAATACCATAGAAAAAGATTTAAGTACTAAAAAGGCCCCTGGCTACGATCTAATAACCGCAAAAATAATAAAGAAATTGCCACACGAACCTCTAAAGAAATTATTATTTATAATAAACTCATGTTTCAGATTGAGATAAGTTCGACTTGAATGGAAAGTGGCTGAAATAATTGTTATCCTGAAACCTGGAAAACCCCAAAACGAGTAGTCACATATAGACCTATTTCCCTACTTCCCACACTATCAAAAATTTTGGAGAAACTTCTGGCGAAGAGACTACAACTTATAATAACAAGAAGGAGGTTAATTCCTAGTCACCAATTTGGATTTAGAGGTCAACACTCAACAATACGGCAAGTTCATCGAATTGTAGATGTAGCAACAAGCAAGGAAGAATCTAAACAACAAAAATAGCAAATAACGCCAAATATTTAGGAATGACACTAAAATTAAATGGAAGGATCATGTTAAGAAAAAGAACAAGGAAATTAAATTAAAATTTAGCCAAATATACTGGCTACTACACCATTTTCTGAAGTAATTGAGAAGTTTCTCATTGTAATTGCGAAAATTTTACATGGAATTGAGATTTTACATTTTAAATTGGCTAAACTTCATTTGAAATTGAGATTTTCCATTTAGAATTGACTAAATTTCAATTGAAATTGAGATTTTCCATTTGAAATTGACTAAATTTCAATTGAAATTGAGATTTTCCATTTGAAAATGCCGAAGAGGATATGGAAAATCTCAATTTAAATTGAAATTTAGTCAATTCTAAATGGAAATATACTAAAATTTAGTCAATTCTAAATGGAAAATCTGAATTTCAAATGAAATTTTGCCAATTTCAAATGTAAAATCTCAATTTCAATAGAAATTTAGTCAATTCCAAATAAAAAATCTCAATTTCAAATGAAATTTAGCCAATTTCAAATGTAAAATCTCTATTTCAAGTGACATTTTCTCAATTACTGTTGAAAATGGTGTAGTGGATAACAGAATATCCCTCAAAAACAAACTACTGCTATACAACCAAATAATTAAACCAATATGGACATATGGAATTAAGCTTTGGGCTGTGCTGCGAGAAAGGAGACTGAACAAATTCAGAAACCCCAAAATAAAATATTACGTACAATTACCAAAGCTCCTTGGTACGTAAGAAATAGTGACCTGCATAGGGACTTGGAAATAAAAAAAATTGTGGAAGAGATATCCCTCAACGCTCAGAAGCATGCCAATAAACTACAGGCACATGTTAACTCCAACTTGAATAATATCTTTCACAACTATGCTGTCAATAGAAGACTTCAACGAACAATTCCCATGGATCTAGTTCAATAAGCATATTCAATAAGTAAACTGTGAGTGTAATTTTTGAATTACTTCTCACCAACAATGTTCACTAATGTTAATTTTTTTAGTGTAAAATTCAGTACCATGCGTACAATATTGTAAAATTACTAGATGAGTTTTCTCTACTCAGTTGTAATATAATAAATAAAAAAAAATTCAAGTATTTTTATGCACTGGGCATTAAAGTTATAAGTGTAGTGTTCTATATGTACATATTCGTATAATTACTACGCCTCTGTTTATTTATAAAATCAATCTAGATATCTGTCATTAATACATACTGAAAGAGAGTACACTTTATAATCTCTGCCCTTGCGGTGAGAATAAGAACTTAATATGTACATACTCTCTCACACTTGCCAATTCAGCAATGTGCAACGTTAAACAAAAGCAACACCAAAATATGCCGTTGTATGCTTTTGGGTTACCTTCTGCATTGTTGAAGAAAAGCAGGTCACTCATCTTTTGTAAAGCATAGCTGTAAATTGCAATCTTTATCTTAACAAAATAAAATAATTGTTTTATAATAAACTCGCGTTTCGTTTGAGTTTATTACAGTGGCGACGAGGATAAAATAAAATACTTTTATAAAAAATTAATTTAGATTCAATTAATTAACGGGCAAAATGTGTGCTCCAATAATTGGAAAAGTTCCATACTTCGACCATACACAAATAATCTGGTCAGTGTTCCAGCACCAGCTTCAACAGTTTTTGGTTGCAAACGACATCAAAGATGAAATGAAGAAGAAAACCATCCTTCTAACATCGGTGTGCGAATTGTCATATATATTGTTGACGAATTTGGTGAGTCCGGCGAAGGTGGAAGATGCAACAACAACGTTCGGCCAATGTGTGAAACAGCATTTTAAGCCGCCGACAGCCGGTTTTGGGGAACGATACAAATTGTATAACGCAACAAAAGCAGCAACGGAGACGGTAAATGAATGGGCCGTACGAGTGACAGCATTAGCAGTGAACCGTGAGTTTGGGACATGCTTGGAGACTACAATTCGGGATAAGTTCGTAATGGGACTGAAAAAGGGTCCGGCTCGGGACAAAATATTTTTGGAATCGGTGTCCATAAAATTCGAGAAAGCGGAGAATATTGCAAATAATGCGGAGTACGTGAAGCATCAATATGATACGGCGGAGGTGAAGCAGGAACCACAGCTAAATTATATCCACAGAAATAAGGGTGGAAACAACAAGAGAGAAGCAGCAAAGCAACAGACGTCACATCATCAGAAAAACGATGCCGAACAGCAGTGTAGAGTATGTGGGTACAAAAATCATAAAAGCGAGAGTTGTAAGTTTAGAAATTACAAATGTAACCAGTGTAAACAGAGAGGTCATTTGAAAAAAATTTGTAAATCGCAAAGTTTTAATTTTATAGATAATAATGATGCATCTTTATTTTCTATTATTAGTCCAGATGATGGTCCTATTAAAATTAAAATCTTTGTTTGTGGTAAACCTTTTGTTATGGAGTTGGATACTGGAAATCATTTTAGAAATCATTTTGATGGTGAATTGGGGTTGTTTAAGAAGAGTAGAGCAGTTTTAAGAGTCAAGGAGGACGCTGTACCAAAATTTTTTAGGCCTAGGCCGCAGCCTATTGCCATTAAAGATAAAGTTGAATCGGAAATTAGTAACTTGGTTAAAATGAAAGTGTTGCAGCCGGTAAGGTATAGTGAATGGGGCACACCAATCGTACCAGTTTTGAAGAAGAACGGTAGTGTTCGGATTTGCGGGGATTTCAAAGTTACCCTTAACCCTCAATTGTTTATTGAAAAATATTCTTTGCCCCGAATAGAAGAAATTTTTGCAAAATTGCACGGACTCGCGGAAGTATGCCACGATTTCCATATCGAAAGGTCTATTTCAATATGCGAGACTAATCTATGGTTTGGCTTCGGCCCCCGCAATTTTCCAAACAATTATGGATACCTTGTTTGTTGGTCTGGATGGTGTTGTTGTATTTTTAGATTACATCTTGATTAGTGCCTGTAACAGAAAATTGCATACTGAGAGGCTTATGAATGTCTTAAGCATTTTAAACAACGCCGGTTTTAAATTGTCCACGGACAAATGTGAATTTTATGGTCAACGAATAAAATATTTAGGTCATGTGATTGACAAAAAAAGGTTGCACATGAACCCAGAGAAAGTCCGGGAGATTTCTGACATTCCTTACCCTAAGAACGTGAAAGAGCTTCAGGCATTTTTGGGGGTCGTAAATTTTTATAGGCGGTTTGTACGTGATGTCACAACTTTGCTTCACCCATTGCATTAATTGCTGATGGAGGATTCCAAATTTGAATGGAATGATAATTGTTCGGCTGTAGTAGATAGTTTAAAAAAATATTTGCTGGGTGAAAATTGTTTGGCTCATTTCAATGTAAATTTCAGGACTAAGGTCACTGTTGATGCAAGTCCAGTTGGAGTAGGGGCGGTGCTGTCACAAATAAATGAGCACAATTTAGAAAGACCTATTGAATTTGAGGCAAGAGCGTTGACAGATGCAGAGAAAAGATATTCACAATTAGATCGCGAGGCGGTTGCAATTTTATTTGGTGTGACAAAGTTCCATCAATATTTGTATGGACGTCATTTCACGTTGGTGACTGATAACAAGCATCTACATTATATGTTTGGTCCTAAAAAGGGGATTCCACAGATGGCTTCAAGCCGACTACAACGAATCGCATTGACTTTATCAGGTTACCAGTTTGACGTAGAGCATATTAAATCGAAAAGCAATGATTATTTTTCTAGATATCCGAGGGAGTCTGATCTTTCCGCTGATACATTTCCGCGTAATGTATACGTAAATTTTTTGAAGTTGCTACAAGGAAACATCGAATTTTTAAATTTTGAAGCCATTTGGGTTACAAAGGGTGAACACGTTTCTTGAGTTCGGCTGGCCCGAAAAATGTTCTGATAAAGATGTATCCCCTTATTTTGTAAAGAGGAATGAATTGTCCGAGGAGTCTGGTTGTGTATTTTGGGGGTATCGGGTAGTAATACCAAATGGATTGAGAAATAACATTTTAGATTTTTTACATGCGTCACATATGGGTATAGTAAAGATGAAGGCGATGGCTAGGGAGTGTTGTTGGTGGCCAGGTCTTAACAAGGATTTAGAAGAGATCGTAAAATCAATCAGGTGAACCTTGTCTAATGACACGGTCTAGTCCACCTCAACAGGAATTGATTCCATGACCGAGATCTGATGAAGTGTGGTCGAGGATCCATATAGATTTTTTTGGGCCGATTTGAAAACGTTGTTGTCTTGTGGTGGTGGATAGTTCCAGTAAGTGGGTGGAATGCATTGATATGGGAACCAATACGACAAGTCGTGCTGTCATTCAGGTTTTGAGAGAACTTTTTGCTCGTTTTGGTTTACCGAAATATATAGTTTCAGACAATGGAACGTCATTTGTATCAAAGGAGTTTAAAATGTTCTTGAGGTTGAATGGTATTGAGCAAGTTACGTCACCTGTAGGAAACCCTGCCACAAATGGACAGGCGTAAAATGCCGCAAAGACTATTAAGAACGCTTTAGTTTCATGGACTAAAGGTTTAATACAGGATAGAATTGGGAAGCAAACATATACAATCAAAACTGATTGTGGTAAAACATGGAAACGACATGCTAATCAGATTATATCTTGTATGAATGCCGAAGAAATTAAAACAGATTTGCCTAGCACAATTTTAGATCCGTTACAAAAAATTACTCCCAGTATTCCAGAAAATCATAACGAAAGTTTCACTAATCAAAACATTGACAATTTCAAAAAGATATTTCAAAACTAACTGAAGGACTGGGTAATGAAATTGTTAGATATAATTTAAGAGAAAGAAAACGAACAAAAACTAATTTATAAAATTTTTTCTCACTACCAAATTTTTTATAAAACTTATGAATTACTTTTTTTTTAAATTTTGTTACTGAGAAACAAATTTATCTGGGAGGGTAGTTGTAGTGTTCTATATGTACATATTCTTATAATTACTATGCCTCTGTTTATTTATAAAATCAATCTAGATATCTGATAAAGAGTGTACACTTTATACTCTCTGCCCTTGCGGTGAGAATTAGAACTTAATATGTACATACTCTCTCACACTTGCTAATTCAGCAATGTTAAACGTTAAACAAAAGCAACACCAAAATATGCCGTTACCGTATATGTATGCTTTTGGGTTACCTTCTGAACAAATTCAGAAACCCCAAAATAAAATATTACGTACAATTACCAAAGCTCCTTGGTACGTAAGAAATAGTGACCTGCATAGGGACTTGGAAATAAAAAAAATTGTGGAAGAGATATCCCTCAACGCTCAGAAGCATGCCAATAAACTACAGGCACATGTTAACTCCAACTTGAATAATATCTTTCACAACTATGCTGTTAATAGAAGACTTCAACGAACAATTCCCATGGATCTAGTTCAATAAGCATATTCAATAAGTAAACTGTGAGTGTAATTTTTGAATTACTTCTCAACAACAATGTTCACTAATGTTCATTTTTTTAGTGTAAAATTCAGTACCATGCGTACAATATTGTAAAATTACTAGATGAGTTTTCTCTACTCAGTTGTAATATAATAAATAAAAAAAAATTCAAGTATTTTTATGCACTGGGTATTAAAGTTATAAGTGTAGTGTTCTATATGTACATATTCGTATAATTACTACGCCTCTGTTTAATTATAAAATCAATCTAGATATCTGTCATTAATACATACTGAAAGAGAGTACACTTTATAATCTCTGCCCTTGCGGTGAGAATTAGAACTTAATATGTACATACTCTCTCACACTTGCCAAATCAGCAATGTGCAACGTTAAACAAAAGCAACACCAAAATATGCCGTTGTATGCTTTTGGGTTACCTTCTGCATTGTTGAAAAAAAGCAGGTCACTCATCTTTTGTAAAGCATAGCTGTAAATTGCAATCTTTATCTTAACAAAATAAAATAATTGTTTTATAATAAACTCGCGTTTCGTTTGAGTTTATTACAGTGGCGACGAGGATAAAACAAAAAACTTTTATAAAAAATTAATTTAGATTCAATTAATTAACGGGCAAAATGTGTGCTCCAATAATTGGAAAAGTTCCATACTTCGACCATACACAAATAGTCTGGTCAGTGTTCCAGCACCAGCTTCAACAGTTTTTGGTTGCAAACGACATCAAAGATGAAATGAAGAAGAAAGCCATCCTTCTAACATCGGTGTGCGAATTGTCATATATATTGTTGACGAATTTGGTGAGTCCGGCGAAGGTGGAAGATGCAACAACAACGTTCGGCCAATGTGTGAAACAGCATTTTAAGCCGCCGACAGCCGGTTTTGGGGAACGATGCAAATTGTATAACGCAACAAAAGCAGCAACGGAGACGGTAAATGAATGGGCCGTACGAGTGACAGCATTAGCAGTGAACTGTGAGTTTGGGACATGCTTGGAGACTACAATTCGGGATAAGTTCGTGATGGGACTGGAAAAGGGTCCGGCTCGGGACAAAATATTTTTGGAATCGGTGTCCATAAAATTCGAGAAAGCGGAGACTATTGCAAATAATGCGGAGTACGTGAAGCATCAATATGATACGGCGTAGGTGAAGCAGGAACCACAGCTAAATTATATCCACAGAAATAAGGGTGGAAACAACAAGAGAGAAGCAGCAAAGCAACAGACGTCACATCATCAGAAAAACGATGCCGAACAGCTGTGTAGAGTATGTGGGTACAAAAATCATAAAAGCGAGAGTTGTAAGTTTAGAAATTACAAATGTAACCAGTGTAAACAGAGAGGTCATTTGAAAAAAATGTGTAAATCGCAAAGTTTTAATTTTATAGATAATAATGATGTATCTTTATTTTCTGTTATTAGTCCAGATGATGGTCCTATTAAAATTAAAATCTTTGTTTGTGGTAAACCTTTTGTTATGGAGTTGGATACTGGATCGGAAAACAACGATATTTCAGAAAACACGTACAAGGAATTTTTAGTAATCACAAGCTTAAAAAATTGACATGTTGTTGAAGGCGTATAATGGTGTTAATATAACCCCGATCGGTGAGTGTGACGTAACTGTGACATATGGTAATCAAATCAAGAACATTCCTATAATCGTAATTGAAAATGGCGGTCCACCACTACTTGGTAGACATTTTTTGAGAATATTTGGAGTTGAAATTTGTAATTTAAATTTTTCATCCCCAAGCCCGCCTGCAGTTGAAGGAAGTATTGCAAATTTTAGAAATCATTTTGATGGTGGATTGGGGTTGTTTAAGAAGAGTAGAGCAGTTTTAAGAGTCAAGGAGGACGCTGTACCAAAATTTTTTAGGCCTAGGCCGCTGCCTATTGCCATTAAAGATAAAGTTGAATCGGAAATTAGTAACTTGGTTAAAATGAAAGTGTTGCAGCTGGTCAGGTATAGTGAATGGGGCACACCAATCGTACCAGTTTTGAAGAAGAACGGTAGTGTTCGGATTTGCGGGGATTTCAAAGTTACCCTTAACCCTCAATTGTTTATTGAAAAATATTCTTTGCCCCGAATAGAACAAATTTTTGCAAAATTGCACGGACTCGCGGAAGTATGCCACGATTTCCATATCGAAAGGTCTATTTCAATATGCGAGACTAATCTATGGTTTGGCTTCGGCCCCCGCAATTTTCCAAACAATTATGGATACCTTGTTTGTTGGTCTGGATGGTGTTGTTGTATTTTTAGATTACATCTTGATTAGTGCCTGTAACAGAAAATTGCATACTGAGAGGCTTATGAATGTCTTAAGCATTTTAAACAACGCCGGTTTAAATTGTCCACGGACATATGTGAATTTTATGGTCAACGAATATAATATTTAGGTCATGTGATTGACAAAAAAAGGTTGCACATGAACCCAGAGAAAGTCCGGGAGATTTCTGACATTCCTTACCCTAAGAACGTGAAAGAGCTTCAGGCATTTTTGGGGGTCGTAAATTTTTATAGGCGGTTTGTACCTGATGTCACAACTTTGTTTCACCCATTGCATTAATTGCTGATGGAGGATTCCAAATTTGAATGGAATGATAATTGTTCGGCTGTAGTAGATAGTTTAAAAAAATATTTGCTGGGTGAAAATTGTTTGGCTCATTTCAATGTAAATTTCAGGACAAAGGTCACTGTTGATGGAAGTCCAGTTGGAGTGAGTGCTGTCACAAATAAATGAGCACAATTTAGAAAGACCTATTGAATTTGAGGCAAGAGCGTTGACAGATGCGGAGAAAAGATATTCACAATTAGATCGCGAGGCGGTTGCAATTTTATTTGGTGTGACAAAGTTCCATCAATATTTGTATGGACGTCATTTCACGTTGGTGACTGATAACAAGCATCTACATTATATGTTTGGTCCTAAAAAGGGGATTCCACAGATGGCTTCAAGCCGACTGCAACGAATAGCATTAACTTTATCAGGTTACCAGTTTGACGTAGAGCATATTAAATCGAAAAGCAATGATTATTTTTCTAGATATCCGAGGGAGTCTGATCTTTCCGCTGATACATTTCCGCGTAATGTATACGTAAATTTTTTTAAGTTGCTACAAGGAAACATCGAATTTTTAAATTTTGAAGCCATTTGGGTTACAAAGGGTGAACACGTTTCTTGAGTTCGGCTGGCCCGAAAAATGTTCTGATAAAGATGTATCCCCTTATTTTGTAAAAAGGAATGAATTGTCCGAGGAGTCTGGTTGTGTATTTTGGGGGTATCGGGTAGTAATACCAAATGTATTGAGAAATAACATTTTATATTTTTTACATGCGTCACATATGGGTATAGTAAAGATGAAGGCGATGGCTAGGGAGTGTTGTTGGTGGCCAGGTCTTAACAAGGATTTAGAAGAGATCGTAAAATCAATCAGGTGAACCTTGTCTAATGACACGGTCTAGTCCAACTCAACAGGAATTGATTCCATGACCGAGATCTGATGAAGTGTGGTCGAGGATCCATATAGATTTTTTTGGGCCGATTTGAAAACGTTGTTGTCTTGTGGTGGTGGATAGTTCCAGTAAGTGGGTGGAATGCATTGATATGGGAACCAATACGACAAGTCGTGCTGTCATTCAGGTTTTGAGAGAACTTTTTGCTCGTTTTGGTTTACCGAAATATGTAGTTTCAGACAATGGAACGTCATTTGTATCAAAGGAGTTTAAAATGTTCTTGAGGTTGAATGGTATTGAGCAAGTTACGTCACCTGTAGGAAACCCTGCCACAAATGGACAGGCGTAAAATGCCGCAAAGACTATTAAGAACGCTTTAGTTTCATGGACTAAAGGTTTAATACAGGATAGAATTGGGAAGCAAACATATACAATCAAAACTGATTGTGGTAAAACATGGAAACGACATGCTAATCAGATTATATCTTGTATGAATGCCGAAGAAATTAAAACAGATTTGCCTAGCACAATTTTAGATCTGTTACAAAAAATTACTCCCAGTATTCCAGAAAATCATAACGAAAATTTCACTAATCAAAACATTGACAATTTCAATATAGACTTGGGGCAGGAAATGATACCCCAAAATGTTGAAAAAGATATTTCAAAACTAACTGAAGCACTGGGTAATGAAATTGTTAGATATAATTTAAGAGAAAGAAAACGAACAAAAACTAATTTATAAATTTTTTTCTCACTACCAAATTTTTTATAAAACTTATGAATTACTTTTTTTAAATTTTGTTACTGAGAAACAAATTTATGTGGGAGGGTAGTTGTAGTGTTCTATATGTACATATTCTTATAATTACTACGCCTCTGTTTATTTATAAAATCAATCTAGATATCTGTCATTAATACATATTTAAAGAGAGTAGTACACTTTATAGTCTCTGCCCTTGCGGTGAGAATTAGAACTTAATATGTACATACTCTCTCACACTTGCTAATTCAGCAATGTTAAACGTTAAACAAAAGCAACACCAAAATATGCCGTTACCGTTTATGTATGCTTTTGGGTTACCTTCTGTATTGTTGAAGAAAAGCAGGTCACTCATCTTTTGTAAAGCATAGCTGTTAATTGTAATCTTTAACTTAATAAAATAAAATAATTGTTTTATAATAATCTCGGGTTTCGTTTTTTAAATTTATGTATCTGTTCTGAAGCCATGTCCCTGTTGAAATCCCCAATACTGTTGCCCACCATGAGGAAGGTAGTCTCCCTCAGAGCACGTTTCTCAGAAAGCTTCAAAAACTCTCGGACAAGAATCTAAGCCGCTGAACTCGATCAGAACAGGCAGGTAGTTGCTGCTAGTGAGCCTCTCCTTGCACGTCGTCCATACCGGCTGATCAATAAAGTTCGCCGTTGTTAATGCATGTGAAATATGCCTCATTCATCAGGTCACTTAGTGTCTTCCCGTTGCGGTCTGTTGACAAGTCACCCCATATAGTGGACTTAGCGTTGAGATCACGCCTATGATGGTCGGCTTATCCAGATTTTCCGACATGTCGAAAATCTCTGATATAATGGATTTTAACGTTTGTCTACTTATATTCGGGGGAATATAGGCCGATATCATGTTTAAATTGTTCTTTATGTTCCGAGTGGAGATACCAATAACTTCGCTGTCACATCTCATGTTAATAACACTGTGCAACAGTGAAAAAAATACACGGACTTGACAATATATGTAGGTTCGATATTACTATCAAAGGGTAGTTGTTATGTATATTGCACTGATATTAGTGTTTACCATTTAAGATGTTGCATTAGAATTGACACCAATTTATTTATTGAGTACCTTTTCAGCACTTGGAACTGAAAGGCAGGTAGTGAGTTAATAAAACAATCGTGAATGATGGTTTAATGATTTTAACTGATCAATGTCAGTAATTTATTCTCTATTTATACTGTAATAATGAGCACAACATCAGTTCAATAATATACTAGATCATTAATAGTAAAGTAAGCAATTTTGCATGGGAAGCACGGAACTTACATATTATTGTGACTGTTTGCGTAGCAATAAAAAGAAAATAAAAACACAAGATTTTTTAGGTTTTTTTTCCAATAGAAAAGGGATGATTTATTGTCGTAAACAATATTACCTTTTTAACAAAAGATGGATACTGGTGTTCGCTGTAAGCGATTAGAAAAACGATTGAACTAAAAACTAACGAGCAACAAGACGGTGAAAGGCGGCAAAGGGCACTCGTTGGAAACTATCACTATTGACGTTTGTGCGTATATTAGCACAAAGTCGCATTGATACGTAGTAGATAGTTTCCAACGCACAATTTGCAAGGATGCAGATCGATAGATAAATCGATCCGCATAATTGAACGACATATTAGGCGTGTTTTCGTTACACCATAAGTGCTTAATTTGTATGGAGAGCTAAGCAATGACAATTGAATACTATAGACGTCGCATGGAGTTTGACAATTCGTTTAGTTTGTCTGCATATTGAAGATGGCGCTTTGTCTGGCTAAACTGTAAAGAGAGCGTTCGGCAAAGAGAGGAGATTTACTTTTATTTACTCTGCAAAGAGAGAAAAGATTTTCATCATTAATTTTGTTATATTCCAACTTCAAAACATTCAACTACAAAACAAAGTGAACTTCAAAACATTCAACTACAAAACAAACTGAAAAACTCACTCCCTTCTCAGAAATTATTTGAGAGTACAAAAAGTCTGCATGTTTTGAAAGAGAAATAATTGAGAGAGGAATTCGAGAATGAGAGAAAGGCTGCTCGGACGCCACCTGGCGGATGAAGTCTGTAAATACCATGCGACGTCTATAGTATTCAATTGCCATTGAGCTAAGCACTATTAGTTCCCGATGAAGTTTGGTGCTTGTGTTCATGTCTTAATCGAGTATGATGTTGCCAGATTGGGCACCCTATATTTAGCAATATGGCATC
Organism: Eudasyphora cyanicolor; assembly: GCA_963930755.1. NCBI lineage: Eukaryota > Metazoa > Arthropoda > Insecta > Diptera > Muscidae > Eudasyphora > Eudasyphora cyanicolor. Next base: position 142,790,577 of record OZ005734.1, read on the forward strand.
CCATTTTTGGAGAGATTTTATCAATTATTGTGAATTAACGGGAAGAAGAAGAACAAAAATGGGAAATTATTTTAATATTTGCAAAAGAGTGTAAACAATTGAACATCGAATAGTAAATATATGTTTTATAAATACTTTTCACGAATTTTTTGTCTGTTTCGCACTGTTCTTTCTTCGCAACTCATGACACCATTGCTACCAGATAATGAAAATCCGCCACTTATTGCTTATGTGCCAGTTAGTGGAAGTCAGTTGTTTTCGTTGCAAAGTGCTTAACTAAAAGTGCTAGCTTGTAACGAAAACATGCCTATTATGAGCTTAAACATTGCCGGCCACCTTGCAACATCCTGCTGTTGCAATTAAACTATAAATTAAAAATGAAGTACAATGCTAATTAAACAAAATAAAACTTAGAATTGAGTGAATAATATGCAATACAGTTCAATTATTTTTGGTGGTGAGCATTTATTTATCTTTATTTACATTTTTTTTTCATATTAAGGTGATGGGTGGAAAACCACATCGTTTTATACGGATAGATAATCCTTATAATGGGTGGACAACCGCATTTTTATTGTGGCGGGTAGACAACCTCGCTGAGATAGACAATCTCTTAAAATTGACACGGTCCCGTGATTACCCACCCAAACAAGGTGTATTGGGCAAGTGGTAGTAATACCAAATGTATTGAGAAATAACATTTTAGATTTTTTACATGCGTCACATATGGGTATAGTAAAGATGAAGGCGATGGCTAGGGAGTGTTGTTGGTGGCCAGGTCTTAACAAGGATTTAGAAGAGATCGTAAAATCAATCATGTGAACCTTGTCTGAAGTCGTGCTGTCATTCAGGTTTTGAGAAAACTTTTTGCTCGTTTTGGTTTTCCGAAATATGTAGTTTCAGACAATGGAACGTCACTTGAGCAAGTTACGTCACCTGTAGGAAACCCTGCCACAAATGGACAGGCTAAAATGCCGTAAAGACTATTAAGAACGCTTTAGTTTCATGGACTAAAGGTTTAATACAGGATAGAATTGGGAAGCAAACATATACAATCAAAACTGATTGTGGTAAAACATGGAAACGACATGGTAATCAGATTATATCTTGTATGAATGCCGAAGAAATTAAAACAGATTTGCCTAGCACAATTTTAGATCCGTTAAAAAATTACTCCCAGTATTCCAGAAAATCATAACGAAAGTTTCACTAATCAAAGCATTGACAATTTCAATATAGACTTGGGGCAGGAAATGATACCCCAAAATGTTGAAAAAGATATTTCAAAACTAACTGAAGTGCGGTTGCCGGCGGAACTTCATGTGTTTTCTGTTGCCTCAGAGAAGGCATACGCGGGGGTAGTATATATTCGTGTTGAATCTACGGATTTGGAAGTTTTTGTACATTTGCTCTCATCCAAGACTAGGGTGGCCCCTATCAAGTCAATCTCGTTGCCCCGTCTAGAACTTTGTGGTGCTGTATTAGCGTCGGAGCTTGTGAAAACCGTAGTTCGGGAAATTGATGTGGAGTTCCGTCAAGTTTATAGTTGGACGGATTCAACAATTGTTTGTAGCCAACAGGGTTTGTCGAATCCAAGAGAATGTTGGTAATCATAATTGGTACCACGTCAGATCGGAGGACAACCCAGTCGATCTGGGAAGTCGAGGTCTTCCTCCAGCTGAGTTAGCTGTCTCTCCCCTTTGGTGGCATGGGCCACATTGGCAAAGTCAAGAAAAATCGAGTTGGTGTATCCAAAACTAGACACAACTTGAAACTGACGTGGAAATTCGACCTGTGAGGAGTCACGCTTCATTATTTTCGCCGGTGGAAGATATTCTGGAAAGATTTTCGTCGTTTGATCATGCCTTTCGTGTAATCTCGTACATGATTAGGTTTTTTCGGAGAACGCACCGCTCGCATAGAGATCAATATCGGTATTCAAGCCCGAACATTTCTGGGTCAGAAATAAAGGAAACCCGAATTCGTTTGCTAGTCATTGCACAAAAAATGGGTTATGCGAATGGTTATAAAGATTTGATGTATGGAAATTCCTTAGGTTCCAAAAGTCCATTGATATCTCTCAATCCTTTTCTGGATGGCGCGGGCCTTTTGCGAATGAACGGTAGACCTGCCCGTTCGCCCACCCTTTCGTATTCCGAGAAACACCCTATAATTTTGTCGATTTGTTGAACTTCTTGTGAAATTTGTACACCTGATTTCCATAAATGGAGGAAATCTTTTGATGCTTCGCATTCTTCGAATAGAATATTGAATCCCTCGGTTGAAAAACTTGATTAGGTCCGTGATACACCAGTGTAAGATTTGTGTGTTGGCGAGGAAACGTTCGTGCAGTCAACTTATGGCGGCTCTTCCTCCCGAAAGAACCACGGTAAATAGAGCATTTACGACCACCGGAGTGGACATTGCTCGCCCCTTCGAATTAAAATCGCTTACTGTTCGGTCGTGTAAAATAACCAAGGGATATGTTTGTGTTTTCGTTTGTGTATCGCCGAAAGCGATTCATCTGGAAGCGGTTTCCGACTTACCCACTTCTGGTTTTTTGGCTGCATTTCACCGTTTTGTTGCTCGCCGCGGATGGAGGCATTCTATCTTTTCGGACAATGGGACTAATTTCGTAGGCGCCTCTAGAGAAATTGAAAGAAATTTAAAGGTCTATCTTCGGGAGTGCTGTGACACCGTGACTTCCAAATTTGCGCTTCAAGGACTTTCGTGGCAGTTTATTCCTGCCGGCGCTCCACACATGTATGGGATTTGGGAAGCTGGTGTCAAGAGCTGTAAGGCTCATTTCCGTACTGGGGCTCCACTTCTAGCTCCCCCCGAACCCCTAATAACGGAAGAACCTTTGTCTATCGTGAATCGGTATAGGAAAATCCAAGCCCTCGCTGACCAGTTTTGCTTACGGTGGAAGGAGGAATATTTAAAGAATCTACACAAACGATATAAGTGGAAATTTCCGGAACGCGAGGTTCAGAAAGACGATATCGTTGTCGTTCGTCATGAGCAGCTCCCGCCAACCGCGTGAAAATTAGGGCGCGTCGTGTATTTATATCCTGGCAAAGACGGCCATGTTCGCGGCGTGGACGTTCGAACGGAAAACGGAGTTGTAAGACGGCCGGTAGCAAAATTGGTTGTCCTACCCAACCCAACTTCGGCTACCTTTTAACATAACCTTTTCTCGGAGCATTATGGACGCCGCAAAAATCTCGTTCTTTGACGATGATTTTGAGGATTATGATGAAAAATGGAGATGTCGCAGGAGGCTAGTCGTCCGGGTGCAAAGACGGCAGTGGAAGCTACTGAGGAGACGGTAGCGGAGCCGAAGAGAGACACGCCTTCACAGGAGGTTGCTGTGCCTTCGACTTCGCCATATTCGTGTCGTGTTTGCGGTGGTAGGCATCCGCTTCGGTTCTGCGAGCGATTTGCGACCATGTCCCATGAGGAACGGCTTCGCGCGGTCAGTCTCACCGCACCAAGGACTGCAAGAGCAAAGGCCAATGCAGAAGGTGCAAACAGGATCACCACGCTCTGCTTCATTCAGAGTCAACACCGCCCCTTCCGGGGAAAAACTCTACCGTCCGTCCGTTTCGTCGACCTCATCCTTATAGAAAGTCCTCGTCCCGTCCCTGTCCACGATCCGAAACTGGTCTGTCCGATACGAAGCGAAAATCGTATGTTGGTTCGCTGGGTGCCTTGCCCCTCATAAATGTGGTCACTTTGGCCCCAAGCTTGGTGGTCCACCTCAAGTCATCCATACCTGTCCGAGCGGTGATTGATCTCTGTAGTAAGCGGAGTCAGATATGTGCATCCTTGGTGAGGAGCCTAGGATTGCCGCTCTCATGCGTCGACGGTGTGCCGCTTTGCCGTGTAACGGTTGGGTCTGCCTACGACCGCGAACAACACCTGTAATTCGCGGGGTCCCTAATGGCCCATCTAATTCGTAAGGTCCATAATGGCCTAATTCGCGGGGTACTAATGGACCATCTAATTCGCAAGGTCCCTAATGGTCCATCGTATTCTTAGGGTCCCTAATGGCCCATTCTTAAAAAAACTTGAATTGAATTGTTTTGAATAATAATAAAAATACAATGCTCACATACAAATTACACTATAGTACTACTTGAATTTATTTACTTAAGTTACAACATTCCTTTGATGTTGCAAGGTGGCCGGCAATGTTTAAGTACAAACATGAATTGTTCCTTTAATTTCTCTCGGTGTAAGCAATGTCCTAATTTTCGTACAAATATACTCGTAAAAATCTGTTGGCTCCCAATTACTCCACCCTTGTAATTATGATTGTCAGATTTTAACGAATAACTAGTAGTTTTTGCGCCGACGCACAGTGGCGCCCGTAGAGCAAACGAGGTTGCAAAAATCAAAATTTTCATGTGCGCCGACGAAGTTTTGAATAAACCCATGTTATAGGAAGCTTTTCAACGATTTCAAATATGCTACTCTTAATAATATCACAATTTTAGTTTAGAAGATATAACCGTTAAAAGTTGACCGACTTTCGGTTTTCAAAAAAACACAAAATTTTTAGTCAATTTGTTGCGATTTCAGGTGTAATATCACGAAAAATAGGTAACGCATCGCCTTATTTTTTGTTTGTATTTATTGATGTATTTATTAAATGTATAATGATAAAAAAAAAATTAACTCTTTGCTTTGTGTTTCTCCTGGTAAAACACTATTTAAAAACTATCCGTTTTTTCACTATTTTTCAACTTTGACGAAAAATAAAAAAAATCTATATTTTTCTATATTTGCCATATTTTCAATATATGTTCTTTGATTATACCTTTACATAATCCCAAAGGTTTTATTTGCCTCTAGGCGCCCCTTTGGCTTCTAGAGGTGAAAAAGGTAAAAAAGACGTGGTTCTTGATTGGCAAAAATCAAATCATTAACCCTTCGTCATACACATGTTTCTATAGTCACATTCGTAACACATAGGTCAGGCCAGACCAACTGTGTATTCATTTTGTAAAACAATAAAAACAACTCGCGTAAACTTCTGTAACTGGCACTCATGATAGAATTATTGGGAAAATTAGCTGTACGGACAGCATGGGATGCCATCATTTCCAACATGAAAACCCTTTTTTGTCTGAATTCGTGGAAAGAACTAACAATTCTTGGAAAAACAAAATTACGTGATAAAATGGACGCAACAATTGTCATCCAGTCCACACGCATTCGTATTTTTAGAACAAAACATACCTTAGGGAGATGCTTCGTGTACCTGTACACGATGTGATTGGTCACCCGCCCTGTAGGTAGGCACGCACAGTCCAACCCCGTTATCATACGGGCAAAGCGTTTATAAGCAAAGGATATCTTCCGATGACGCTACAATATCGGACGGAAATATGTTTATGGCATCTGTTGTTCCTTTGCGGCTAAAATCTGATGTTTCCCTACACTGGAAAAATCCACGTCCGTCATCAGTGCATTATTGCCGACCAATAATGTTTCAGTTTGCAAGGGAATCGGCAGAACTCATAAGGACCACGGTAAAGGACATTGAAGAACAAATAAGCAAGATTAAGCCTACAAAGCTGCAAATTGGAGAAGGAAAATTTATTGAATGCAATTACGAGTTCCACCTGACCATGGTTGACGGAAAAGTCGTAAACGAACTGACAGGAACAACCTCAACATTGTCATGCCCGATTTGCAAAAAGAGTCAGAAGAACTTTGGTAATTTAAACGATTCTACAAACGAGGAGAATTACGAATATGGAATGTCACCATTGCACGCAAGGATAAGATGTATGGAGTTCTTGCTAAAACTGGCGTATAGGAGGAGGAAAACTTCGATGAAAATACATCAATAAAGGATAAGGAAAAGATCAGAAAGAAGCAAATACAGGATACTTTTTTTAAACAAGTTGGACTAAAAGTAGACTGTCCCAAGCACGGATACGGTAACTCAAACGATGGAAACACTTCTAGGAGATTTTTTGAAAATGATGAGGCAGTAACTAGAATCACTGGAATTGACAATCAAATTGTGAAAAGATTGGGAACGATCTTGAATGTTTTAAACTGCAAAGAAAATGTCAGTTCTACAAAATATGGAGAATATGCATCGAAAACTGCATCTCTTTTAGCAGAAATGTATCCACAGAAGAAGTTGACCCCGACCGTCCATAAAATATTGGCGCATGGCAAAGATATAATTGAGTACCAGTCTTGGCCAATTGGAGAGCTTTCTGAAGAAGCACAGGAGTCTCTTAACAAATTTTATAAAAATCCACTTATTTCTTCCCTGCGGCATGTGAAGTCACGAATAGAGTTAGAAAATAATTATAGTTTAGAAATGATTAGTCTTTTAGATATACCTTCTCCTACGAATTGTGATGAATATTTTACAGAAAATTGAAAAAATAAATTTAAAAAAGAAGTAATTTTTTTTAATTTGTTGGGTAATAATTTAAAACATAAAACCCTAAAGAAAAAAAATAAAAACAATCTAAAAATGTAAAAATAATTTTTTTTAGTTACCATAAAATTGATTTTTCTACAAATTTTAACTTTGATAACCCATAAGTAGGCCCCTACAAAGCGTAGCACCCTTTCCAAACGCTCATTTCATAGGCTAAACAGTTATCTATCATATGCTGTTTAAACTGTTCAATTATCTTATTCGGTTCAAAAGATATGATTTTTGCAACGAAAAAACTCAAATGGCGCCACTGTGCGACGCCGCTACCTTTCTCCATCTTAGCTTTATTCTTAATTTTGAATCGCTCTCTTACAATCGCTCGATTAAGTACATCTCGCTGTACCATTTTGTATTCAAGGTAAACTTCGTTACAACCATCAACCTATAAAACCTCAATAAAACCGATTGGCACTTGGCAATTTTATTATATAAGAAAAAACTTAAACTTCTTGTGTTTTTATTTCTTTATTATTTATTTTCACGCATTCGGCGTAAACAGTTGTGTTTTGTTTAACACGGTTTTCAGATTTGGATTTCACACTGGGGGTCAGGACATACAATTAGTCCTGAAGGTCAAATAGTAATCCCAGCCGAAAAACTTTGAATTGGAAATCAAAGTGGACATAAATTTTGGCGACCACATGTATCCCAAAGTTGTGTTTTGTCTAACAAAGTTTCCTGATTTGAGTTTCACATTTGGGGTCGGGACATACAGTTAGTCCTGAAGGTCAAATAGTAATCCCAGCCAAAAAACTTTGAATTGGAAATCAAAGTGGACATCAATACGAACGTTTTGGTGTACCCAATGAACCCCAAAGTTGTGTTTTATCGAACAAAGTTTCCACACTGAAAAAAATAGTAATAAAATTAATGATGAGACATTTTTAAATTAAGTATGCGACCTCGGCATTAATTCAGTCACAATTTTCATTAAAATAGTGCAAATTTACATGTTTTTTACGAAATATTCCTTAAAGTTTTTTGAGTTTGAATTAATGACTATGTAAGCCTTTAAATTAAAGAAAAAATCATTCTTTTTGTGACAATACGCATTATTTTAATTAATATTTTAATACTTTTTTGGTTTTTCTACATTAAAACAATGACGTAGCCATGTCATAGTTTTAATGCCAAATCGGACTTAATTGACAGTATGTGATATTTGAGTAATAAATTTAAGGCTGAGCTCCCCTTAAAGGAAAGGTTGTCTTGGTAATAAATTTTATGACTCTTGCCATTATTTTTAAGAATACATATTTTTAAATTAACTCTCTCTCTCCGAGAATTATTCGTTCTCTCTTTCGGGGAATTATTCTTTCTCTCGGAGAATCAGAAATGTTTGTTAATGTGTGAGTCAATTATTGTTCATGATACAATAATTGTAAGGGTAGTCTCATAAGCCCAACAACAAAAAGTCCGATACAACCCTGCGTATTTTTGCCATTTTGGTTGTCAAATTGAACTGACAGATAGACGTCAGTGACAGAGTGAGCACAACAACAACAATTCAACAACAAACTCGGAATTTTGTTTGTTCAATAACAAAAGTTAGTGAAGAAAAATAAAAATGTCATAAAATCTCGATTTTGATTTTTGTTATCTTAATGTGACACCCTCCGGTGGTACTGGCCAAGGTACCTCATCGAAGAGAAGACGTAAAAAGTGCAGTAGTTTGAGATGTGATGTGGCAGTTGCAGTAGCAGCTAAATTCTTCGCCAAGAATTTGGAATCTTGGGCTACAGCAATGCAATGCAAGAAAACAACGAGTACTAAAGACAACGGTTCTCCTCCCCCTTATCGTGTGTAAAAAGAGAAACGACGCCCACAGGAGAAACCATTCAACAGCCTAAGCAACGTGACCGTGTACCGCAATAAGGATAAACGTCACAAACATTCCTGGAACACAACAATCGAACGCCACGTATGTCAGTGGTGGCTTTTGAACGTCTTAATATGTAACAATGAAAAAAGTGAAAAACCCCCCGGAAACTGAAAAGCTTCATATTTATTAGAAAATTAAAGCCGTAATTGATATTTAATAACGAATGTACAATATGTGCCGCCATAGAGTGATGAAGGAAGTATTTAATTTTATAATCTTACTCTGTTTCTGTTCGCATATCTGTGTATTCCAAGGGATTTTCAGGAAGAATATTAGAAAAAGATTTGTAAATAAAAATTTAAAAAATATATTTATACTGATATGTTTCTTACTAACCCAAAGGACATATCCATCTTGTCATTAAAATTAATGTCGGAGCTTATCGATGGAAAACTGACACTAAATTAGAAAAAGGACTACTAGAGGTGGCGTTTGACACAGATCTAGAGGTGGCGTTTGACACAGATCAGACACAACAAATGGTATTGCATTAGTCAATATCACGCTCTTTTTTGCTCCTCTTACAATATCCGAGGGCTTTCTAATGCAATACCACTAGCCTGACACCACTTCCATCGGAGCTCTCCGTCTTTCGGTATTTTGAAAAACGATCCATTTCCATGGTCATCACGTTTGTCACAAATGCGACACTTGCGCATTTTTTCTTATTAGAAAAGTATATATTTTTTAAAATAAAAACAAACACACAATATAATTTTAAAACAACAATAATTTTTTATTGTTTTCTCCACTTTATATTAAATTTTTTCACTCAGTCTTATTTTTTTCACTTCCTATTATTTTTTTCCAATTTCAATTTAAACTCATACGTTTCCTTTTTTCGCTCTCCACTGCTGTCAAAAAATGTAAACAAACATTTGGAATGTAAACAATGAGATTGACAACCAAAATGCTGTCAAACACGCCAAAATAAAAAAATTGTAATCAGCTGTTAGCTTGAGACTACCTTTACAATTATTGTATCATGATTATTGTTATGGAATGTTGAAGAGCTCTCTGAAAATTTGAATTAACTCTGTCGTTTGTTTTTTTTATGTCGTCAGTTATTGAGAAATGATAGACGAAAACGAAATTGCTGGAAATATGTGAGTATTGCTGGAAATATGTCAGTATTGCTGGAAATATGTAAATATTTTTTACTTTTCCATATTATTCTGAAAATAATTTTATTATGGGCTGTTAACAGTTATTTTTGGTAAATGAAAACACATATCTCAAAACTAATAAAAATAAAGTGTGGACATAAATAGATTGGCAAATCTCATAGCAACAACAAAGAAAATAAAAAAGGGATACATAAATGTATAGATTTCGTGCGTGTAGATTTCATATGAGTGTTTGCATGTTGGTTGTGGCTTGATGATAAGGAAAAGGAATATATGTTGGGCGTCTTACTTATTTTGGATGTATGTCATTTATGGTGATTTACACACAATAATGAAAGAGATGTTCTTGTTAGTAAGTTATGTGAAGAGATTTATGCGCGAACACTACAAAACGAAATGGGCGAACAAAATAAGAATAACAGGTTTTGTAATACTGAAAGAGACAAAAGCAAAATTTATAAAAATGTTAAAATTTAATATTATAAAACTAAACCAAAAATTATTGACAAATTATGGAATTAGGAAAACACTTTTGTTTTAATTAAAAGTAAATATTTATTAAAAATAACTGCTAACGGCGCATAAGTTATACAAAATGTAAAATTATTTCTCGAAATATGGAAACGTGTTGTAAATACGCAGGTCAACTTTATTTTGAGACACGGGGTTCGCAGCAGATTAGGATATAGATATAATACAGTTCTTAGCCTCTTTGAACTTCTAGTTCTCGAGATAAATCGCTACTTGCATAAATAGAGAGTTAGGTTAGGTTGAATAGAGGAGACGTTTAAAACGTCTCATGTCCATGGACATACACTTAAGCCAGTGGTTCGGCCTGTTGTGCGCTCCTTATTTATGATTTTCATACCCCACGGATTACAGAAAATCGGTACTAGACACGTATTTTCTCAGTATCTTCCAGTCATATCCTCTGAGATGAGTCAAGTCTGACAATATGTCGGAACCGAAATATCGGGATCTTGCATGTGTGAAAGCTGGGCAGTGACACAGAAAATGTTCTATCGTTTCGATGTTTTCCCTGCATGCCCTGCACTCGTCGTTTTCTGCTAGTCCTATGCGATGAAGATGTGCCTGTAAGCTTGAGTGTCCCGTTAGAACACTTATCATCTTACTAATCTCGATCTTGTTTAGTTTCAGAAAACTACTGGTTTTCTTCTCATTTGGGTCACCCCACAATATCTTTGCAGTTGCTCCTACAGTTGCTCTATTCCACACAGTTTTGTGAGCCATCACTGCCCAATGCTTCAACTCATCCTTCGTGGCTTCGAAAGGTTTCCAATTTTCCAAGTTTATTACTCGAAGCTCTCTGCCCTTTGAAGCCAAGCTGTTTCCTCGTCCATTTCCAATCACTCAGTTGTGTCCCGGTACCCAGAAAATACGCAGTTGACCATGGACTGAGTAATTATTTATCGTTCTTTTACAGTCTAACACGGTTCTGGATTTGACCTTTTCCGATGTTATTGCTTTGATCGCCATTTGGCTATCTGTTAATATGTTGGCATATTTAGGCTTTGTGGTATTACTGAGCCAGTTAACACACTCCGTGTTATGGTCTGGGAGGCGGAAGTAAAGTTCGACTTCTGGTTCATCAATAAAAAGTCCCAGACCCGTCCTTCCTCCTAGCCTGGACCCATCAGTGTAGCAGCTGGTTCCCACTGGCGCATGAGCAAGTGTTCCGTTTTCCCAGGAGCGTCTGTCTGGCACAAACGATTCACAGGTAGCTGAAAGCCGCACTTCAGGAATGCGGTCGGAGATTTCCGTTGTTTGAATATGACCGACCAGTGATTGTAATATCTTCTGATGGTACAACTTGTGCTCTCGATTTATCCATTCACCCATCACTTGGTTGGATGTGCAGTATAGTCTCCAACGCTCTTGTTGGTGCGGTTCTAATTGCTCCGCTTATGCCTAGACAGCACATACGTTGCACTTTTTGCAATGGTATTACGTTGTACTTTTTGTCCATTGATGTCCACCACACTACAGAGGCGTAGGTGATTATTGGTCTAATCACGCTCATGTAAAGCCAGTGTGTCATATTTGGACGTAGTCCCCATTTTGAACCTATAGCTCTTCTGCACAACGACCAACATCTGTGGGCCTTTGTAACTCTTTCTTCAATATGATCTTTCCAGTACAGTTTCTGATCCAAGATTACTCCCAAGTATTTTATCTTTTTAGATATGGCAATATTCTTATCCAGGAAACGAGGCACGGTAAAAGGATGAATCTTCCTTTTCCTTGTAAATAGACATATTTCTGTTTTGTCTGGATTGACATTTAGTCCCCTTGGTTGTGCCCAGTTATATGCTATGTTAAGTGCCTCTTCAGCTCTTCTGCATAGCTGGTTTGGATGTGTGCCCCTTAGAAGTATTATAACGTCGTCGGCATAACAGACTGGTTTAAGTCCTTCATTGGTGAGGGCTTTAAGGAGACTGTGTATCGTCGTAACCCATAGGAGAGGCGATAAAATGCCCCCCTGAGGTATACCACGATTTACCTTGTCTCTGATTTTTACGTCATATGACCCACAAATAATCCACCTATTCCTTAGCATATTGTTGATCAAGTTTATCAACGCCCGGTCAACCTGAAACTCGTCTAAGGACTGGATAAGTGTATCGGTCTGAACGTTGTTAAAAGCGCCCTCAATGTCTATACAAACGGCAAGTGTGTACAATTTTTCACTGAAGGACTTTTCTATGTGGTGTACTACCTCATGTAGAGCTGTTTCCACTGATCTTCCTTTAACATATGCGTGTTGCTTGAATTTTAGCTTGTCATCGGCTATCTTACTTTTGATCATGTCGTCAATTATTCGCTCCATTGTTTTTAAGAGGAAAGAAGTTAGGCTAATAGGTCGATAAGCCTTTGGGATCGTATAACTCGCCTTGCCAGGCTTAGGTATGAAGACCACCCTTGATTCCTGCCAATTTTTTGGGGTATATGCATGAGTTAGGCATGCAGTGAAAACTCTAACAAGATGAGTTGATACCAGATCCACCTCATTCTGAAGAAGCGCTGGAAATATTCCGTCCGGTCCCGCAGCCTTATAAGGAGAGAAGCTTTTTATTGCTTCTTTAACCATAGCATCCGTAATAGGTACTTGGTGCATTATATTTTCGGTCTGTAACTGTTCCTCTATTGGCCCAGCATTACCACTCGGAAAATGAGTTTTCATCAAAAGCCTTACGGTATCATCTATAGTTTCCATCTTTTTACCCGTTTCATCCACCAGTGTTTCGGTTTGTATATGAGTTTTTGAGAGGAACTTTTTTATTTTGGACATGCTGTTAACGCTGTCTACCTGCTCACAGAAAAGTCTCCAGGAGTTACGTTTCGCCAGTCTAATGATTTTATTGTATTCTTTGAGCTTTCTGTGGTAGTCATCCCAATATACTGATAGCTTTTTACGTCGAGTTTCTCATAGGCAGATATCCTTTCTCGAAGCGGGCAACTATCTTCGAATGATTTTACAAGAGCCTCCGTAATCCTCCTCACATTGATATCAATGTCTTCTGTACTTGGATATTCGTGTTTAGGCTGGCCCAATCGATTTCTAAGTAGATTGCCGAATTTGGTGCAGTCGGTTTTAGCCTTATTACGGAAACTTATTGGGCTAGGCGGTGGCCGTGGCCGTGCAATTTTAAACCTTATATAACGGTGGTCCGAATAGGAGTGTTCATCCGAAACCCTCCACTCATGGATCTCATCAATGAGGTTTTCCGAGCATATCGTTATATCTAATACTTCTTCCCTAATTTTGTTAACAAAGGTCGCCTTGTTCCCTAAGTTGAGAGTTAGGAGATCGTTAGTATTCAAAAATTCTATTAGGGCTTGTCCCCTTTTATTGGTGTCACTACTACCCCAAGCAATATGGTGTGAGTTGGCATCACAACCAGCTAGTAACACATTACTTGTATTTTTGGATTCCCTTACCAGACGTTGTAATTCCGACGTAGGTGGCAATGTCGGCGCATCGAATGGCAGGTATACTGACGCCAGAGACATACTTCCATTACCTTGTATCAGCACAGTTGCGTCCGATGTTGACAGCTCAGGAGAGAATAGATAGCATAAGTTTTTATGGCACAGAATACAAGTCCTTGGACGAGTACCTGTGTTAGCGTAGAAAAGATTGTAGTTCATATGGTTTAATCCAGTAACTTTGTTAATAGTAGTCCACGGTTCCTGGACCAAAGCAACATGAACCCTGCCTTTATTTATTATGTCCATCAGAGCAATGGATGCCATTTCGCTCCGGTGGAGGTTTATCTGGATGACCTCAATCATTTTCTTTCCAGTAAAAATTTCCTTTGGGAGTCGTCTATCCTATTTGGTTGCACTCCCTCTTTATTTGGTAGTGAGTCTTTCTCCTCCTTTCGTTTACTACCTATTACACACTCTTCAAGTAGACCTTTTGGGAGGCGGTGTTACTTTTTGTCGTTCCCTCTTTGTTTTGATTCTTTATGTACTTATTCCTATCACCACTATTGCTGGGAACATTCTGCAAAATTGGTGATATTATCGGCAATTTGGTAATGTTATCGACCTCTTTTTGGAAGGCGGTGTTGTTTTTGTCGCTCCCTCTTTGTTTTGAGTTTTTGTGCTCCTCTTCATATCCTTATTGATGATGTTATCGGCAAATTGGCGATGTTATCGACCACTTCCACCTCACTTTTTGGAATTGTCTCACTCGCTTCATTCTGTTCACTATTTTCGTTTGCCACTACAGGCAGTACGTTCGTGTTTGGGCTCGACTTAACTGTCCTGCCAATGGGGGTTTTTCCAATCTTAAAGAAGATTTTCCAAATCCCGAAAAATGCCATGCCTTTTGTCTTGACAAGGCTATCCCTGGAATACGGGTCTATGCCTACCACCAGGAGAGAACCATCGGGATCATTTTTCCTGTGGAAGACTTCCCACTTCCCCACTTTAAGGTTCGAATCTTGTTTGCCAATGACGCTGAGAATGCGCTCTGACGGTACCTTACTAGCCCATCCTCTGACATAGAAAGATGTTTTTATGAGTACAGGGATATCGCTTTTCCTTACCAGTTTCAGCTTTGCGCCGTCCCAAGGTGAGGGGATGCTCTCCACTAGTTTTCCGAGGACATCGACACAGCATTGTGATGCCAGTTTCAGCATCAAAACGCCCCTCTCAAACGTGCAACTCATTACTTGGATTGTTGGTCCATCATTAGATTCGATAATGTGGTCCAATACCTTTGTGTAGAACAAATCTTCGAAGCTATCAATTATGGCATAGTGTAGTTTGTCCTGAATATGTTTTTTGGCTATTTGGGAATAAGATGATGTTTCCTTACCCTTTCTTGTAGCCACCTTGCTTTTCCCTTTAGAATGGGTCTTTTTGTTTGAGGCCCCCTCTTTTATGGATGGTTTGGTGGACTTACTCACCTTCTCAACAACAAGATCAACTTCTCCTCCCACCATTAACGGATTCTGACTAGAAACTCCTTTGTTGGTAGATTGAATAGGTTTCTTCGAAGTGCTGGGTGTCGGTGAGCTTTTTTTCTACTTAGTTGATTTCGCATGGCTATGCTCTTCGGGAGATCTGACTCCCTTAGTAGATGTAGAAGAGTCAGATTCATCCTGTAATATCTTCTGCCGGTTCATCTTATTCAGTTTCCTTCTTTGTGCCCCTGACAGTCTTTTCCGATTTTCAAAAATAGTAATATTGTTTTCACTTGATGACTCAGAGTCCGAGTTCCCACTAGCTTTTAAAAGCTGGGGTTGCTTAGAGCCCCCCCTTGGGTTTTCTTTATCTTCCTCATCGTTTATTTTGCCAAAGGCTAGATGTGCGCTTGTATCTGTTTCGACTACGGAATCCGAGGCACCCAACCCCGTAGAAGTTACTTGCTCACGATTGTTTGATAACGACGACACGTGACTCGCGAGTAAATCAACGCTTTCCGCCGGTACTGGGTTTATTTTTCCCTGCACCGTAATATCATTTACTTCATCAGGGTTAATCATACATTTTTGGGAGAGACCCCCATAGCCAGTATTTGCCCGTAATAGGTACTTCGATGTTGGCCTTCCAGACTACTTCCAAAATGTCTGCCCTGAGACCGATGCAACAAATTTAACACCCACTTTAAGAACAACACCTTATGGTTGAGTAGTAGGTAGGTGAATAAGTATTGCGTAATAGGTTGGAAAAACTATCCGCTCTGCAATAACACGTCCGTTCGCTACCACTGACGGCGACTGAACTTTTAAATAGAGAGTTTGCGACACATATTAAGCATAACTCGACACTCATTCTTACTTACTTCTAACTAACTTCTAATACAATTTTTTTTATCCGTTCAGCGGTTTCGACGATATCTTACGAGATGGTGTTAAACCCTGTTTTTTGAGAAATTTCTAAAAATTTGTAAATAAGCGCGTAATATAAATATCGAAAAATTTAAATTTTTAAATTTTTATTATTGTATCGTAATGCACGATAAAATGAAATTAATTTCGGCGTAGATTTAATAAATTCGATACAACTTTTTATGTTATGCATTGATTATTTTCGTAATGATCTAATTTTAATCATGACCGATCAGACTTTATGAAAAGTTAGTAAATATTTTATAATTAAGTATTTACCGTTGTTTTTATTACGCGTTTATTTCAAAGTTATTAAAATTTTTAAAAAAAATATGAATTTTTAGCACTATCTTGTACTTTATGTATGTATTAAAAGAAGTTGAAGGCTATTTAATTTTGGATTATTTAAAACTTACCCGAAATAATTCGTATAAATTATTCTTGAGTTATGCTATAACATGTGTAGCACTCTCTATAATATTTATCGCGAGAACAAATTCAAAAAAGTACCTTTAAGGATAAGAACTTTATTATCTCATATATCCAAATCGGCTGCGAAATCCTGTGCCGCAGAAATTTTTTTTTTTATTTTATTTATTTATATGAATTACAATACCAAGTAAATTTATATTCTAATTTATGGTCCAGGGGAAAGCCGGGTTACAAAGACCATGTGGCTAGGTTTTGCAGCGACATACCAGAGCCTGTGGTGGGAATCGAACACATTTTTTTTGTTGAGCTGTGTAATTAATAATTTGTTATATAAATATATTTTTTAAATTTTTTAGTAAACAATTTTCGAACGGGTCTATTATGAGTATTTGTGTCGTTGAAGAGTGAACAATTGTACCAATACCCTGCAGAGAAATTGCAACAGTCTATGAAAAGGACCGGATCTGAGCTGGTCCAAAATGAACTAGATCCAGACTAGAGCAAAAGTAATGGAGCCAGAAACAGTTGAGCCCAAAAAAACAAGAGAATTCAAAGAAATCTGCCTAGGCAGCGCTGCTTTTGTTTGATTTTGTACAGCGTGAATATTTGTTTGAGTTTTTTCGTCTGCATTGAAATAATTCTAAGTGTTTACCGCTAGGAATTTATGGTGGTGCTTGTCATTTCAGTCTTGTGTTCATTGTTAAGTGGAAATTTGAACAAGTAAGACGTTATAATGATAATAATAATTATAACTATTTCAAGTTTCACTTTTCTAGGAATTAAAATAATTTATTTCCGTTTCTCAAATAATAAATATATTTCAATTTAGTTTTTATAAATATTATAAAAATAAAAACCAATCAATAAATATTTTCTTTTTAATTCTTAAATTGTATAATAAAGGCAAGCTGAAAAGTGGTTCTAGACTGGTCCATAACCAAGAGAGCATGAACTAATTCTACATAATATATTTTTTCCAGCAAGCAACTGTTTCTTTTTACTGTTCCAAACGAATGCAGCTGGAGACAATTGATTCTTCCTAGGACAAGCCCATGTAAAAAGAATCAGTTGCTTGCTGGGCAAAGGGTATTATGTAGAACTAGTTCATACATTCTCATGGACCAGTGTAGAACTATTTATGAACTGGTCCGCTTCGCTGCAGGGTATGTACCAAATTGTTGTTGCATAGTCAACTACAGCAAAACATTCGTGTGAATTCTTTACATTGTAAAGACTCACGAGAGTGGAAGTTGGTGCATGTACGAGGGACGATGATTACTGAATTGTCTTTTTTTGGAGATATGCGCTTTTAGCAAACAGTTCTCGTTTATATATGTGCGTATATATTTAATAATTTCGACTGAAGTAATCGTTGTAATAAGGATATTGATAATGGGAGTTTGGTGGCTCCCGAAACCATGCAACCATGGCAACCATTACAACCGCCCCCAATACATTTCACTTACTTCTTCTATAATTTTTAACAAAGTTGTTTTCATATACTGAAAACAACAATAACGATCTTGAGCCTGAGTACAAAAACAAAATTTGTACCAAATATTTCAACGTAAGTATTATAAAGATTGAAATATATCTCTTATATTCCAAAATCTTCTTACTGTGATATGATGAAATTTACTTGAATACTTTTTTGTATATAAATCATTCTGTTCGATTTATTTTCAGATTATTTTATTTTAGATCGCGCAATGAACTTTGTTTGAAATTATGAAAAATGTAATGGGGATCGAAATTTACAAAGTGCAGCATATAATTGAACATACAAACTGTATGATATGTAAAACTAATTAATATTTATAAAATACAACTTCTATTTAAATTCCAGGCAAATTCCTTGTTCAAAATCATTAATGTCGGTTCCAATGCAAATTGTTCTGGACAATAAATAGAGAAATTAAACCTACTATAGATTTACAAATCGATACCAAATATTTGAACAAGGTCAAACATCAAATATTTCGATAGTGCGTTGGAGGGCTTGTTTTTATACAACTAAAAACTTGTTTTAAATTATAAAATGTTCAAAGTTTTCCGTAATATGTATTATTTATTTTTTGTATTTCCAAGAAAAATACTAAGTCAGTCGCCGCCTGTCGTAGCGAACGGACGTGTTATCGCAGAGCGGATAGTTTTTAACCTATTACGCAATACCTATTCACCTACCTACTACGCAACCAGGAGGTTTGTTGTTTATAAAGCGTAGGTTGAATTGGATGCATCGGTCTCTGGACAGATATTTCTGAGCTCAGTCTGGAAGGCCTATACCGACGTACCTTTTACGGGCTAATACTGGCTATGGGGGTGTCTCCCCCAACCAATTTATGATTAAACCAAAAAAGACGAAGGAGATTACGGCGCAGGGGAGGGAAAACCCAGTGCCGGCGACAAGCGTTGATTCACTCACGAGTCATGTGTCGTCGTTATCGAACAATCGTGAGCAAGCAACATCTACGAGCTTTGGTGCCTTGGATCCCGTAGTCGAAAATGAAACAAGAGCACATCCAGCCGCAGGCAAAACAAATGATAAGACAGAAGAAGCAGAACCCAGCCGGGGCTTTAAGCAACCCCAGCCTTTAAAAGCCATTGGGGACTCTGACTCTGAATCATCAAATGAAAACAATATCACTATTGTTGCTAACTCAAAGAGACTGTCAGGGGCACAAAGAAGGAAACTGAATAAGTTGAACCGACAGAACGGGATGAACCTGGCAATTCTACCTCCAATACAAACATGGAGGCCGCTAAAAGAGTCAGGTCTCCCGAAGAACATAGCGCTGTGAAAGTGACTAAGAAGAAAAAGGGCTCGCCGTCTTCCAGTAATTCGGATAAGCCTAACGTAACCACACAAAAAGAGGTCTCTAGTCTGGGTCCTTCGATTGTGGGCGGTAGAGTTGACCCAAAAACGCAGTTCAAGTCAACCAAATCATCCGTTAAGGATGAGGCTTTAACCAAAAAGACTCTACAGACACGGACAAATCAATTGGCCATAAAGAAGGGTAAGAAGCCACCGTCTTATTCTAATATAGCTAAACAACATTTTCGAGACGATCTATGCTACGCCATAATTGATAGCAGTAGTGCATCTGGCAGAATCCCCGAAGATCAAAAGAGTAACTTCGAAGATTTGGTCTATACGAGGGTAGCGGAATACGTCCTCGAATCTAAGGATGAACCACCAATCGAAGTAATGAGTTGCAAGTTTGAGAGGGGTGTTTTGATGCTATGGCTGGCATCACAACGCTGCGCTGGTGTCCTCGTAAAACTTGTGGATAGCTTCCCCTCACCTTGGGACGGCGCAAAGCTAAAATTGGTAAGGAAAAGCGACATTCCTGAACTCATAAAAACGACCCTATATGTTAAGGGATGTCCCAGTAAGTTCTCATCAGAGTACATACTCTACATCTTTGGCAAACAGAATTCAAAACTTTCCGTGAGAAAGTGGGAAGTCTTCTATAGGAAGGATGATACCGAGGGTACTCTCCTCGTGTTAGGAATAGACCCAGAGTCCAAGAACAATCTTGTCATGGCGAAGGGCATGGCGTACTTCTTGATCTGGACAGTCTTTTTCAAAATTGGAAAGGTCCCGATTGGCAGGACAAATGAATCGAGTCCAAATATACTGTCTGAAGAGGCAAACACTGGTATTGAACGGATGGAGACAAGTGAGACACTGCCAAAAACTGATGTGGAAGTAGTCAATAACACCACCAGTTCACCAATAGTACCACCACTTTTGCAGGAAGTTCCCAGCAAAGGTGGTGATCAAAATAAAAAGAGCCACAAAACGATTCAAACCAATGAGGGAGCGACAAAAAATAACACCGCCTCCCAAAATTGTCGACTGGAAGATGGTGTAATAGGTAGTGAACGAAAGGAGGAGAATGACCCACTACCAAATAAAGAGGGGGTGCCACCAGATAGGATAGACTCCCAAAAGAAACTTTTACTGGAAGGACAATGATTGAGGTCATCCAGATAAACCTCCACCGGAGCGAGACAGCATCCAACGCTCTGATGGACATCATAAATAAAGGCAGGGTTCATATTGCTTTGATCCAGGAACCATGGACAACTAGCAACAAGGTTACTGGATTAAACCATGTGAACTATAACCTTTTCTACGCTAACACAGGTACTCGTCCAAGGACTTGTATTCTGTGCCATAAAAACTTATGTTTTATTTTCTCTCCAGAGTTGTCAACATCGGACGCAACGGTGCTGAGGCAAGGTAATGGAAATATGTACCTGGCGTCAATATATCTGCCATTCGATGCGCCGACATTGCCACCTACGTCGGAATTACAACGTCTGGTGAGGGAATCCAAACACACAAGTAATGAGTTATTAGCTGGATGTGACGCCAACTCCCATCATATCGCTTGGGGTAGTACTAACACCAATAAAAGGGGACACGCCCTTATCGAATTTTTGAATACAAATGACCTCATAACTCTTAACATAGGAAACACTGCAACCTTTGTTAACAAAATTAGGGAAGAAGTATTAGATATAACGATATGTTCAGAAAATCTTATTGATGAGATTCATGAGTGGAGGGTTTCGGATGAACACTCCTATTCAGACCACCGTTATATAAGGTTTAAAATTGCACGGCCACCGCCAAACCCCATTAGTTTCCGTAATAAGGCTAAGACCGACTGGACTAAATTCGGAAATCTACTTAGAAATCGATTGGGGCAGCCTACACGCGATTATCTATGTGCAGAAGACATTGATATCAATGTTAAGAAGATTACCGAGGCTCTTCTAAAATCATTCGAAGATAGTTGCCCAATTCGAGAAAGGAAATCTGCCTTTGAGAAACCCTGGATGACAGGACAAATTCGCTCGATTGGCAAAGATGTCCGCAGACTTTACAATAGAGCTCGACGTAAAAAACAATCAGTATATTGGGACGACTACCACAGAAGACTCAAAGAATACAATAAAATCGTTAGATCGGCGAAACGTAACTCCTGGAGGCTTTTCTGTGAACAGGTAGACAGCGTTAACAGCATGTCTAAAATGAAAAAGTTCCTCTCAAAAACTCATGTCCAAACCGAAATACTGGTGGATGAAACGGGTAAAAGGATGGAAGCTATAGAGGATACCGTAAGGCTCTTGATGAAAACTCATTTTCCGACTGGTAATGCTGGACCAACAGAGGAACAGTTACAGAATGAAAATGTATTGCATCAAGTACCTATTACGGATATAACAGATGGTATGGTTAAAGAAGCGATAAAAAGTTTCTCTCCCTTTAAGGCTGCGGGACCGGATGGAATATTTCCAGCACTTCTGCAGAATGAGGTGGATCTGGTATCAACTCATCTGGCTGGAGTGTTCACTGCATGCCTAACCCATTCGTATACCCCAAAAAAACTGGCAGGAATCAAGGATGGTCTTTATACCAAAGCCTGGCAAGGCGAGTTACACGACCCCAAAGGCTTATCGACCCATTAGCCTTACTTCTTTCCTGTTAAAAACAATGGAGCGAATAATTGATGACATGGTCAAAGGTAAAATAGGATTATTTGTGGGTCATATGACGTAAAAATTAGAGACAAGGTAAATCGTGGTATACCTCAGGGGGGCATTTTATCGCCTCTTCTATGGGTTACGACGATACACAGTCTCCTAAAAGCCCTCACAAATGAAGGACTTAAACCAGTCTGTTATGCAGACGACGTTGTAATACTTCTAAGGGGCTTGCATCCAAATCTATTATGCAGAAGAGCTGAAGAGGCACTTAACATAGCATATAACTGGGCACAACCAAGGGGATTAAATATTAACCCAGACAAAACAGAAATATGTCTATTTACAAGGAAAACGAAGATCCCACGTTTTACCCCGCCTCGATTCCTGAATAAGACAATTGCTATAACTAAAAAGGTAAAATACTTGGGAGTAATCTTGGATCAGAAACTGTACTGGAAAGATCATCTTGAAGAAAGAGTTACAAAGGCACACAGATGTTGGTCGTTGTGCAGAAGAGCTATAGGTTTAAAATGGGGACTACGTCCAAATATGACTCACTGGCTTTACATGAGCGTGGTTAGACCAATAATCACTTACGCCTCTGTAGTGTGGTGGACATCAATGGACAAGAAGTGCAACGTAATACCTTTGCAAAAAATTCAACGTATGTGCTGTCTAGGCATAAGCGGGACATTTAGAACTGCACCAACAAAAGCGTTGGAGACTATACTGCACATCCAACCAATAGACATCCGTATAAAGTATGAGGCAGCCCTCACAGCAAGACGTCTACAAGTGATGGGTGAATGGATAAATCGAGACCACAAGTCGTACCATCAGAAGATTTTAGAATATCTAGTTGGTCACATTCAAACGCCAGAAATCTCGGACCGCATTCCTGAAGTGCGGCTTACAGATAACTGTGATACGTTTGTGCCAGACAGACGCTCCTGGGAAAATGGAACTTTGGCCCATGTGCCAGTGGGAACCAGCTGCTACACGGATGGGTCCAAGCGAGGAGGAAGGACGGGTCTGGGACTTTTTATTGATGAACCAGAAGTCGAACTTCACTTCCGCCTCCCTGACCATAACACGGTATTTCAAGCAGAAGTTCGAGCAATCACGGAGTGTGTGAACTGGCTCAGTAACACGACAAAGCCTAAATATGCCAACATCTTCACAGATAGCCAAATGGCGATTAAAGCAATAACATCGGAAAGGGTCAAATCCAGAACTGTGTTGGACTGTAAAAGAACGATAAATGATTACTCAGCCCATGGTCAATTGCGTATTTGCTGGGTACCAGGACACAACGGAGTGATTGGAAATGAACGGGCAAACAACTTGGCTTCAAAGGGCAGAGAACTTCGAGTAATAAACTTGAAAAATTGGAAACCTTTCGAAGCCACGAAAAATGAGTTGAAGCACTGGGCAGTGATGGCTCATAAAACTATGTGGAATAGCGCAACAGTAGGAGCAACTGCAAAGATACTGAGGGGTGACCCAAATGAAAAGAAAACAAGAAGTCTTCTGAAACTAAACAAGATCGATATTAGTAAGATGATGAGTGTTCTAACGGGACACTCAAGCTTACAAGCACATCTTCATCGCATAGGACTAGCAGGAAACGACGAATGCAGGGCATGCAGAGAAAACATCGATGGAACATTTTCTGTGTCACTGCCCGGCTTTCACACATGCAAGATCCCAACATTTCGGGTCCGACATATTACCAGACTTGACTCATCTCATAGAATATGACTGGAAGATACTGAGAAAATTCGTGTCTAGTACCGATTTTCTGTAACTCGTGAGGTATAAAAAGATCATAAATAAGGAGCGCACAACAGGCCGAACCACTGGCTTAAGTGTATGTCCATGGACATGAGACGTTTAAACGTCTCCTCTCTTCAACCTATCCTAACCTAACCTAATAAAAATACTATAATTAGCATGAAGCATATTTCCTATATCATATATAGGAAATAATAATAAGAGTAAAGTTATAATAAATACAATGTAAAGAATTTTACATACATATTTTAAAAAACTATATTTAAATCCATGTATGCCTTAAATTAATTACTAGTACATTCTTACATCAAGGGCAGACATTTTAAATTTTATTACGATAATGTTTTAAATTTTATTATATTTTACTACAAATAAGCACGTGTCATACTTAAATTTACGCCAAAACGTGTTTATTTTAAGACCAAACATAATTAGTTTTACTACCTAAAGTTCTTGATTCTATGAAATGCATCCTCAAAACAAGTTATATTCATGTCTTTAAATTAACTATAAAACATTCTTAGTTTCATAGCGATTGTCTTTGGCTCGAAATCATTGCCGAAATCTTAAACTTTACGACAAATTCATTGATTTTGATTGATTTGAGTTTCAAACTGGGGGGTCAGGACATAAAATTAGTCCTGAAGGTCAAATAGTAATCCCAGCCGAAAAACTTTGAATTGGAAATTAACGTGGACATCAATACGAACATTTTTACGTACCACATGTATCTTAAAGTTGTGTTTTGTCTAACAAAGTTTCCAGATTTGAGTTTCACCCTGGGGTCAGGACATACAATTAGTCCTGAAGGTCAAATAGTAATCCCAGCCGAAAAACTTTGAATTGGAAATCAAAGTGGAAATCAATACGAACATTTTGGCGTACCACATGTATTACAAAGTTGTTTTTGTCTAACATAGTTTACAGATTTGAGTTTCACACTGGGGGTCAGGGTCCTGAAGGTCAAATAGTAATCCCAGCCGAAAAACTTTGAATTAGAAATCAAAGTGGACATCAATACGAACATTTTGGCGTACCACATGTATCCCAAAGTTGTGTTTTGTCTAACAAAGTTTCCAGATTTGAGTTTCACACGGGGGGTCGGGACTTAAAATTAGTCCTGAAGTCAAATAGTAATCCCTGCCAAAAAACATTGAATTGGAAATCAAAGTGGACATCAATACGAACGTTTTGGTGTACATCATGAACCCCAAAGTTGTGTTTTTTCGAACAAAGTTTCCAGATTTGAGTTTCACACTGGGGGTCAGGATATAAATTAGTCCTGAAGGTCAAATAGTAATCCCAGCCAAAAAACTTTGAATTGGAAATCAAAGTGGACATCAG
The DNA here is from genome assembly GCA_963930755.1 of Eudasyphora cyanicolor. NCBI lineage: Eukaryota > Metazoa > Arthropoda > Insecta > Diptera > Muscidae > Eudasyphora > Eudasyphora cyanicolor. Next base: position 142,815,492 of record OZ005734.1, read on the forward strand.
TACGAACGTTTTGGTGTACCTCATAAACCCCAAAGTTGTGATTTTTCGAACAAAGTTTCCAGATTGGAGTTTCAAACTGGGGGTCAGGACATAAAATTAGTCCTAAAGGTCAAATAGTAATCCCAGCCGAAAAACTTTGAATTGGAAATCAAAGTGGTCATTAATACGAACATTTTGTCGTACCACATGTATCCCAAAGTTGTGTTTTGTCTAACAAAGTTTCCAGATTTGGATTTCACACTGGGCGTCAAGACATAAAATTAGTCCAGAAGGTCCAATAGTAATACCAGCCGAAAAACATTGAATTGGAAATCAAAGTGTACATCAATACGATCGTTTTGGTGTACCTCATGAACCCCAAAGTTGTGTTTTTTCGAACAAAGATTCCAGATTTGAGTTTCAAACTGGGGGTCAGGACATAAAATTAGTCCTGAAGGTCAAATAGTAATCCCAGCCGAAAAACTTTGAATTGGAAATGAAAGTGGACATCACTACGAACATTTTGGCGTTCCACGTATCCCAAAGTTGTGTTTTGTCGAACAAAGTTTCCAGATTTGTGTTAGAGAACAAATGCTTTACTGCTTATGCATGTGAGCAACAATTCGCTTTAACAGCGACGTATGCGTAGTCCGAGGGCTATAACTTTAATTGAAAAGACTAAGCAAAATATAGTTAAATGAGTTATTTGATAAAAAATAAAAGAACACATGAGTAAATATTAAGCAAATTAATTATTTTTAATTTGCCATTACTTGACAAATATGGTGCTGCTTTGCTAAACCAGGCTAGCTGTGTTGGCGCGAATACCACACACATGCGCAGTCATTTACGAATGAGGGAATGAAAACAAAAGTGATATAATGATTTAAGCAGAAATACACGCGGACGGACATGGCGGACTATACATACGTTTTGTTATACGCTGTTAAAGCGAATTGTTGTTTATATACATAAGTAGTAAAGCATTTGTCCTCTGAAACAAATCTGGAAACGTACAATTAGTCCTGAAGGTCAAATAGTAATCCCAGCCGAAAAACTTTGAATTGGAAATCAAAGTGGAAATCAATACGAACATTTTGGCGTACCACATGTATTACAAAGTTGTTTTTGTCTAACATAGTTTACAGATTTGAGTTTCACACTGGGGGTCAGGGTCCTGAAGGTCAAATAGTAATCCCAGCCGAAAAACTTTGAATTAGAAATCAAAGTGGACATCAATACGAACATTTTGGCGTACCACATGTATCCCAAAGTTGTGTTTTGTCTAACAAAGTTTCCAGATTTGAGTTTCACACGGGGGGTCGGGACTTCAAATTAGTCCTGAAGGTCAAATAGTAATCCCTGCCAAAAAACATTGAATTGGAAATCAAAGTGGACATCAATACGAACGTTTTGGTGTACATCATGAACCCCAAAGTTGTGTTTTTTCGAACAAAGTTTCCAGATTTGAGTTTCACACTGGGGGTCAGGATATAAAATTAGTCCTGAAGGTCAAATAGTAATCCCAGCCAAAAAACTTTGAATTGGAAATCAAAGTGGACATCAGTACGAACGTTTTGGTGTACCTCATAAACCCCAAAGTTGTGATTTTTCGAACAAAGTTTCCAGATTGGAGTTTCAAACTGGGGGTCAGGACATAAAATTAGTCCTGAAGGTCAAATAGTAATCCCAGCCAAAAAACTTTGAATTGGAAATCAAAGTGGTCATTAATACGAACATTTTGGCGTACAGGAGCAGTGGCCACAACTGGAAGATGGGACTATGTACCAACACGGCCTGCATATTGAAAGAAGCTCTAGGAAGGCTCTATCGACCCATATATAGCGTTTTTCCCAAATCAATTTCAGGCTCCCAAAAACGTCTTCCAAAAATGGCCCATTTTGATGGGAATTTCTGGAGTGGAGCAGTGGCCACAACTGGAAGATAGGACTATGTACCGACAAGGCCTGCATATTGAAAGAAGCCCTAGGAAGGCTCTATCGACCCACATATAGCGTTTTTCCCAAATCAATTTCAGGCTCCCAAAAACGTCATTCCAAAATGGCCTATTTTGATGGGAATTTCTGGAGAGGAGCAGTGACCACAGCTGGAAGATGGCACTATGTACCGACAAGGCCTGCATACTGAAAGAAGTCCTAGAGAGGCTCTATCGACCCATATATAGCGTTTTTCCCAAATCAATTTCAGGCTCCCAAATACGTCCTTCCAAAAATGGCCCATTTTGATGGGAATTTCTGAAGAGGAGCAGTGGCCACAACTGGAAGATGGGACTATGTACCGACAAGGCCTGCATATTGAAAGAAGCTCTAGGAAGGCTCTATCGACCCATATATAGCGTTTTTCCCAAATCAATTTCAGGCTCCCAAAAACGTCATTCCAAAATGGCATATTTTGACGGGAATTTCTGGAGAGGAACTGTGGCCACAACTGGAAGACGGGACTATGTACCGACAAGGCCTGCATACTGAGACAAGCCCTAGAGAGGCTCTATCGACCCACATATAGCGTTTTTCCCAAATCGATTTCAGGCTCCCAAAAACGTCATTCCAAAATGGTCCATTTTGATGGGAATTTCTGGAGAGGAGCAGTGGCCACAACTGGAAGATGGGACTATGTACCGACAAGGCCTGCATATTGAAAGAAGCCCTAGGAAGGCTCTATCGACCCACATATAGCGTTTTTCCCAAATCGATTTCAGGCTCCCAAAAACGTCATTCCAAAATGGCCCATTTTGATGGGAATTTCTGGAGAGGAGCAGTGGCCACAGCTGGAAGATGGCACTATGTACCGACAAGGCCTGCATACTGAAAGAAGTCCTAGAGAGGCTCTATCGACCCATATATAGCGTTTTTCCCAAATCAATTTCAGGCTCCCAAATACGTCCTTCCAAAAATGGCCCATTTTGATGGGAATTTCTGAAGAGGAGCAGTGGCCACAACTGGAAGATGGGACTATGTACCGACAAGGCCTGCATATTGAAAGAAGCTCTAGGAAGGCTCTATCGACCCATATATAGCGTTTTTCCCAAATCAATTTCAGGCTCCCAAAAACGTCATTCCAAAATGGCATATTTTGACGGGAATTTCTGGAGAGGAACTGTGGCCACAACTGGAAGACGGGACTATGTACCGACAAGGCCTGCATACTGAGACAAGCCCTAGAGAGGCTCTATCGACCCACATATAGCGTTTTTCCCAAATCGATTTCAGGCTCCCAAAAACGTCATTCCAAAATGGTCCATTTTGATGGGAATTTCTGGAGAGGAGCAGTGGCCACAACTGGAAGATGGGACTATGTACCGACAAGGCCTGCATATTGAAAGAAGCCCTAGGAAGGCTCTATCGACCCACATATAGCGTTTTTCCCAAATCGATTTCAGGCTCCCAAAAACGTCATTCCAAAATGGCCCATTTTGATGGGAATTTCTGGAGAGGAGCAGTGGCCACAACTGGAAGATGGGACTATGTACCGACAAGGCCTGCATATTGAAAGAAGCCCTAGGAAGGCTCTATCGACCCACATATAGCGTTTTTCCCAAATCGATTTCAGGCTCCCAAAAACGTCATTCCAAAATGGCCCATTTTGATGGGAATTTCTGGAGAGGAGCAGTGACCACAGCTGGAAGATGGGACTATGTACCGACAAGGCCTGCATATTAAAAGAAGCCCTAGGAAGGCTCTATCGACCCACATATAGCGTTTTTCCCAAATCAATTTCAGGCTCCCAAAAACGTCATTCCAAAATGGCCCATTTTTATGGGAATTTCTGGAGAGGAGCAGTGGCCACAACCGGAAGATGGGACTATGTACCGACAAGGCCTGCATATTGAAAGAAGCCCTAGGAAGGCTCTATCGACCCACATATAGCGTTTTTCCCAAATCAATTTCAGGCTCCCAAAAACGTCATTCCAAAATGGCCCATTATTATGGGAATTTCTGGAGAGGAGCAGTGGCCACAACTGGAAGATGGGACTATGTACCGACAAGGCCTGCATATTGAAAGAAGCCCTAGGAAGGCTCTATCGACCCATATATAGCGTTTTTCACAAATCAATTTCAGGCTCCCAAATACGTCCTTCCAAAAATGGCCCATTTTGATGGGAATTTCTGGAGAGGAGCAGTGGCCACAACTGGAAGATGGGACTATGTACCGACAAGGCCTGCATATTGAAAGAAGCCCTAGGAAGGCTCTATCGACCCACATATAGCGTTTTTCCCAAATCGATTTCAGGCTCCCAAAAACGTCATTCCAAAATGGCCCATTTTGATGGGAATTTCTGGAGAGGAGCAGTGACCACAGCTGGAAGATGGGACTATGTACCGACAAGGCCTGCATACTGAAAGAAGTCCTAGAGAGGCTCTATCGACCCATATATAGCGTTTTTCCCAAATCAATTTCAGGCTCCCAGATACGTCCTTCCAAAAATGGCCCATTTTGATGGGAAATTCTGAAGAGGAGCAGTGGCCACAACTGGAAGATGGGACTATGTACCGACAAGGCCTGCATATTGAAAGAAGCTCTAGGAAGGCTCTATCGACCCATATATAGCGTTTTTCCCAAATCAATTTCAGGCTCCCAAAAACGTCTTCCAAAAATGGGCCATTTTGATGGGAATTTCTGGAGAGGAGCAGTGGCCACAACTGGAAGATAGGACTATGTACCGACAAGGCCTGCATATTGAAAGAAGCCCTAGGAAGGCTCTATCGACCCACATATAGCGTTTTTCCCAAATCAATTTCAGGCTCCCAAAAACGTCATTCCAAAATGGCCCATTTTGATTTGAATTTCTGGAGAGGAGCAGTGACCACAGCTGGAAGATGGCACTATGTACCGACAAGGCCTGCATACTGAAAGAACTCCTAGAGAGGCTCTATCGACCCATATATAGCGTTTTTCCCAAATCAATTTCAGGCTCCCAAATACGTCCTTCCAAAAATGGCCCATTTTGATGGGAATTTCTGAAGAGGAGCAGTGGCCACAACTGGAAGATGGGACTATGTACCGACAAGGCCTGCATATTGAAAGAAGCTCTAGGAAGGCTCTATCGACCCATATATAGCGTTTTTCCCAAATCAATTTCAGGCTCCCAAATACGTCCTTCCAAAAATGCCCCATTTTGATGGGAATTTCTGGAGAGGAGCAGTGGCCACAACTGGAAGATGGGACTATGTACCGACAAGGCCTACATATTGAAAGAAGCCCTAGGAAGGCTCTATCGACCCACATATAGCGCTTTTCCCAAATCGATTTCAGGCTCCCAAAAACGTCATTCCAAAATGACCTATTTTGATGGGAATTTCTGGAGAGGAGCAGTGACCACAGCTGGAAGATGGGACTATGTACCGACAAGGCCTGCATACTGAAAGAAGTCCTAGAGAGGCTCTATCGACCCATGTATATCGTTTTTCCCAAATCAATTTCAGGCTCCCAAATACGTCCTTCCAAAAATGGCCCATTTTGATGGGAATTTCTGGAGAGGAGCAGTGGCCACAACTGGAAGATGGGACTATGTACCGACAAGGCCTACATACTGAAAGAAGTCCTAGAGAGGCTCTATCGACCCATGTATATCGTTTTTCCCAAATCAATTTCAGGCTCCCAAATACGTCCTTCCAAAAATGGCCCATTTTGATGGGAATTTCTGGAGAGGAGCAGTGGCCACAACTGGAAGATGGGACTATGTACCGACAAGGCCTACATATTGAAAGAAGCCCTAGGAAGGCTCTATCGACCCACATATAGCGCTTTTCCCAAATCGATTTCAGGCTCCCAAAAACGTCATTCCAAAATGACCCATTTTGATGGGAATTTCTGGAGAGGAGCAGTGATCACAGCTGGAAGATGGGACTATGTACCGACAAGGCCTACATATTGAAAGAAGCCCTAGGAAGGCTCTATCGACCCACATATAGCGCTTTTCCCAAATCGATTTCAGGCTCCCAAAAACGTCATTCCAAAATGACCCATTTTGATGGGAATTTCTGGAGAGGAGCAGTGGCCACAACTGGAAGATGGGACTATGTACCGACAAGGCCTACATATTGAAAGAAGCCCTAGGAAGGCTCTATCGACCCACATATAGCGCTTTTCCCAAATCGATTTCAGGCTCCCAAAAACGTCATTCCAAAATGACCCATTTTGATGGGAATTTCTGGAGAGGAGCAGTGACCACAGCTGGAAGATGGGACTATGTACCGACAAGGCATGCATACTGAAAGAAGTCCTAGAGAGGCTCTATCGACCCATGTATATCGTTTTTCCCAAATCAATTTCAGGCTCCCAAATACGTCCTTCCAAAAATGGCCCATTTTGATGGGAATTTCTGGAGAGGAGCAGTGGCCACAACTGGAAGATGGGACTATGTACCGACAAGGCCTGTATACTGAAAGAAGTCCTACGAAGGCTCTATCGACCCATATATAGCGTTTTTCCCAAGTCAATTTCAGGCTCCCAAAAACGTCATTCCAAAATGGCCCATTATTATGGGAATTTCTGGAGAGGAGCAGTGGCCACAACTGGAAGATGGGACTATGTACCGACAAGGCCTGCATATTGAAAGAAGCTCTAGGAAGGCTCTATCGACCCATATATAGCGTTTTTCACAAATCAATTTCAGGCTCCCAAAAACGTCATTCCAAAATGGCCCATTTTGATGGGAATTTCTGGAGAGGAGCAGTGGCCACAACTGGAAGATGGGACTATGTGCCGACAAGGCCTGCATACTGAAAGAAGCCCTAGGAAGGCTCTATCGACCCATATATAGCGTTTTTCCCAAATCAATTTCAGGCTCCCAAAAACGTCATTCCAAAATGGCATATTTTGACGGGAATTTCTGGAGAGGAACTGTGGCCACAACTGGAAGATGGGACTATGTACCGACAAGGCCTGCATACTGAAACAAGGCCTCGAGAGGCTCTATCGACCCGTATATATCGTTTTTCCCAAATCAATTTCAGGCTCCCAAATACGTCCTTCCAAAAATGGCCCATTTTGATGGGAATTTCTGGAGAGGAGCAGTGGCCACAACTGGAAGATGGGACTACGTTTTGGAATGACGTTTTGGAATGACGTTTTTGGGAGCCTGAAATCGATTTGGGAAAAACGCTATATGTGGGTCGATAGAGCCTTCGTAGGGCTTCTTTCAGTATGCAGGCCTTGTCGGTACATAGTCCCATCTTCCAGTTGTGGCCACTGCTCCTCTCCAGAAATTCCCATCAAAATGGGGCATTTTTGGAAGGACGTATTTGGGAGCCTGAAATTGATTTAGGAAAAACGCTATATACGGGTCGATAGAGCCTCTCTAGGGCTTGTTTCAGTATGCAGGCCTTGTCGGTACATAGTCCCATCTTCCAGCTGTGGTCACTGCTCCTCTCCAGAAATTCCCATCAAAATGGGCCATTTTGGAATGACGTTTTTGGGAGCCTGAAATCGATTTGGGAAAAACGATATATGTGGGTCGATATAGCCTTCCTAGGGCTTCTTTCAATATGCAGGCCTTGTCGGTACATAGTCCCATCTTCCAGTTGTGGCCACTGCTCCTCTCCAGAAATTCCCATCAAAATGGGCCATTTTTGGAAGGACGTATTTGGGAGCCTGAAATTGATTTGGGAAAAACGCTATATACGGGTCGATAGAGCCTCTCTAGGGCTTGTTTCAGTATGCAGGCCTTGTCGGTACATAGTCCCATCTTCCAGCTGTGGTCACTGCTCCTCTCCAGAAATTCCCATCAAAATGGGCCATTTTGGAATGACGTTTTTGGGAGCCTGAAATCGATTTGGGAAAAACGATATATGTGGGTCGATATAGCCTTCCTAGGGCTTCTTTCAATATGCAGGCCTTGTCGGTACATAGTCCCATCTTCCAGTTGTGGCCACTGCTCCTCTCCAGAAATTCCCATCAAAATGGGGCATTTTTGGAGCCTGAAATTGATTTGGGAAAAACGCTATATACGGGTCGATAGAGCCTCTCTAGGGGTTGTTTCAGTATGCAGGCCTTGTCGGTACATAGTCCCATCTTCCAGTTGTGGCCACAGTTCCTCTCCAGAAATTCCCGTCAAAATATGCCATTTTGGAATGACGTTTTTGGGAGCCTGAAATTGATTTGGGAAAAACGCTATATATGGGTCGATAGAGCCTTCCTAGAGCTTTTTCAATATGCAGGCCTTGTCGGTACATAGTCCCATCTTCCAGTTGTGGCCACTGCTCCTCTCCAGAAATTCCCATCAAAATGGGCCATTTTGGAAAGACGTATTTGGGAGCCTGAAATTGATTTGGGAAAAACGCTATATATGGGTCGATAGAGCCTCTCTAGGGCTTCTTTCAGTATGCAGGCCTTGTCGGTACATAGTCCCATCTTCCAGTTGTGGCCACTGTTCCTCTCCAGAAATTCCCATAAAAATGGGCCATTTTGGAATGACGTTTTTGGGAGCCTGAAATCGATTTGGGAAAAACGCTATATGTGGGTCGATAAAGCCTTCCTAGGGCTTCTTTCAATATGCAGGCCTTGTCGGTACATAGTCCCATCTTCCGGTTGTGGCCACTGCTCCTCTCCAAAAATTCCCATAAAAATGGGCCATTTTGGAATGACGTTTTTGGGAGCCTGAAATTGATTTGGGAAAAACGCTATATATGGGTCGATAGAACCTTCGTAGGGCTTCTTTCAGTATGCAGGCCTTGCCGGTACATAGTCCCATCTTCCAGTTGTGGCCACTGCTCCTCTCCAGAAATTCCCATCAAAATGGGCCATTTTTGGAAGGACGTATTTGGGAGCCTGAAATATAGCCACATATAGCGTTTTTCCCAAATCAATTTCAGGCTCCCAAAAACGTCATTCCAAAATGGCCCATTATTATGGGAATTTCTGGAGAGGAGCAGTGGCCACAACTGGAAGATGGGACTATGTACCGACAAGGCCTGCATATTGAAAGAAGCCCTAGGAAGGCTCTATCGACCCATATATAGCGTTTTTCACAAATCAATTTCAGGCTCCCAAATACGTCCTTCCAAAAATGGCCCATTTTGATGGGAATTTCTGGAGAGGAGCAGTGGCCACAACTGGAAGATGGGACTATGTACCGACAAGGCCTGCATATTGAAAGAAGCCCTAGGAAGGCTCTATCGACCCACATATAGCGTTTTTCCCAAATCGATTTCAGGCTCCCAAAAACGTCATTCCAAAATGGCCCATTTTGATGGGAATTTCTGGAGAGGAGCAGTGACCACAGCTGGAAGATGGGACTATGTACCGACAAGGCCTGCATACTGAAAGAAGTCCTAGAGAGGCTCTATCGACCCATATATAGCGTTTTTCCCAAATCAATTTCAGGCTCCCAGATACGTCCTTCCAAAAATGGCCCATTTTGATGGGAAATTCTGAAGAGGAGCAGTGGCCACAACTGGAAGATGGGACTATGTACCGACAAGGCCTGCATATTGAAAGAAGCTCTAGGAAGGCTCTATCGACCCATATATAGCGTTTTTCCCAAATCAATTTCAGGCTCCCAAAAACGTCTTCCAAAAATGGGCCATTTTGATGGGAATTTCTGGAGAGGAGCAGTGGCCACAACTGGAAGATAGGACTATGTACCGACAAGGCCTGCATATTGAAAGAAGCCCTAGGAAGGCTCTATCGACCCACATATAGCGTTTTTCCCAAATCAATTTCAGGCTCCCAAAAACGTCATTCCAAAATGGCCCATTTTGATTTGAATTTCTGGAGAGGAGCAGTGACCACAGCTGGAAGATGGCACTATGTACCGACAAGGCCTGCATACTGAAAGAACTCCTAGAGAGGCTCTATCGACCCATATATAGCGTTTTTCCCAAATCAATTTCAGGCTCCCAAATACGTCCTTCCAAAAATGGCCCATTTTGATGGGAATTTCTGAAGAGGAGCAGTGGCCACAACTGGAAGATGGGACTATGTACCGACAAGGCCTGCATATTGAAAGAAGCTCTAGGAAGGCTCTATCGACCCATATATAGCGTTTTTCCCAAATCAATTTCAGGCTCCCAAATACGTCCTTCCAAAAATGCCCCATTTTGATGGGAATTTCTGGAGAGGAGCAGTGGCCACAACTGGAAGATGGGACTATGTACCGACAAGGCCTACATATTGAAAGAAGCCCTAGGAAGGCTCTATCGACCCACATATAGCGCTTTTCCCAAATCGATTTCAGGCTCCCAAAAACGTCATTCCAAAATGACCTATTTTGATGGGAATTTCTGGAGAGGAGCAGTGACCACAGCTGGAAGATGGGACTATGTACCGACAAGGCCTGCATACTGAAAGAAGTCCTAGAGAGGCTCTATCGACCCATGTATATCGTTTTTCCCAAATCAATTTCAGGCTCCCAAATACGTCCTTCCAAAAATGGCCCATTTTGATGGGAATTTCTGGAGAGGAGCAGTGGCCACAACTGGAAGATGGGACTATGTACCGACAAGGCCTACATACTGAAAGAAGTCCTAGAGAGGCTCTATCGACCCATGTATATCGTTTTTCCCAAATCAATTTCAGGCTCCCAAATACGTCCTTCCAAAAATGGCCCATTTTGATGGGAATTTCTGGAGAGGAGCAGTGGCCACAACTGGAAGATGGGACTATGTACCGACAAGGCCTACATATTGAAAGAAGCCCTAGGAAGGCTCTATCGACCCACATATAGCGCTTTTCCCAAATCGATTTCAGGCTCCCAAAAACGTCATTCCAAAATGACCCATTTTGATGGGAATTTCTGGAGAGGAGCAGTGATCACAGCTGGAAGATGGGACTATGTACCGACAAGGCCTACATATTGAAAGAAGCCCTAGGAAGGCTCTATCGACCCACATATAGCGCTTTTCCCAAATCGATTTCAGGCTCCCAAAAACGTCATTCCAAAATGACCCATTTTGATGGGAATTTCTGGAGAGGAGCAGTGGCCACAACTGGAAGATGGGACTATGTACCGACAAGGCCTACATATTGAAAGAAGCCCTAGGAAGGCTCTATCGACCCACATATAGCGCTTTTCCCAAATCGATTTCAGGCTCCCAAAAACGTCATTCCAAAATGACCCATTTTGATGGGAATTTCTGGAGAGGAGCAGTGACCACAGCTGGAAGATGGGACTATGTACCGACAAGGCATGCATACTGAAAGAAGTCCTAGAGAGGCTCTATCGACCCATGTATATCGTTTTTCCCAAATCAATTTCAGGCTCCCAAATACGTCCTTCCAAAAATGGCCCATTTTGATGGGAATTTCTGGAGAGGAGCAGTGGCCACAACTGGAAGATGGGACTATGTACCGACAAGGCCTGTATACTGAAAGAAGTCCTACGAAGGCTCTATCGACCCATATATAGCGTTTTTCCCAAGTCAATTTCAGGCTCCCAAAAACGTCATTCCAAAATGGCCCATTATTATGGGAATTTCTGGAGAGGAGCAGTGGCCACAACTGGAAGATGGGACTATGTACCGACAAGGCCTGCATATTGAAAGAAGCTCTAGGAAGGCTCTATCGACCCATATATAGCGTTTTTCACAAATCAATTTCAGGCTCCCAAAAACGTCATTCCAAAATGGCCCATTTTGATGGGAATTTCTGGAGAGGAGCAGTGGCCACAACTGGAAGATGGGACTATGTGCCGACAAGGCCTGCATACTGAAAGAAGCCCTAGGAAGGCTCTATCGACCCATATATAGCGTTTTTCCCAAATCAATTTCAGGCTCCCAAAAACGTCATTCCAAAATGGCATATTTTGACGGGAATTTCTGGAGAGGAACTGTGGCCACAACTGGAAGATGGGACTATGTACCGACAAGGCCTGCATACTGAAACAAGGCCTCGAGAGGCTCTATCGACCCGTATATATCGTTTTTCCCAAATCAATTTCAGGCTCCCAAATACGTCCTTCCAAAAATGGCCCATTTTGATGGGAATTTCTGGAGAGGAGCAGTGGCCACAACTGGAAGATGGGACTACGTTTTGGAATGACGTTTTGGAATGACGTTTTTGGGAGCCTGAAATCGATTTGGGAAAAACGCTATATGTGGGTCGATAGAGCCTTCGTAGGGCTTCTTTCAGTATGCAGGCCTTGTCGGTACATAGTCCCATCTTCCAGTTGTGGCCACTGCTCCTCTCCAGAAATTCCCATCAAAATGGGGCATTTTTGGAAGGACGTATTTGGGAGCCTGAAATTGATTTAGGAAAAACGCTATATACGGGTCGATAGAGCCTCTCTAGGGCTTGTTTCAGTATGCAGGCCTTGTCGGTACATAGTCCCATCTTCCAGCTGTGGTCACTGCTCCTCTCCAGAAATTCCCATCAAAATGGGCCATTTTGGAATGACGTTTTTGGGAGCCTGAAATCGATTTGGGAAAAACGATATATGTGGGTCGATATAGCCTTCCTAGGGCTTCTTTCAATATGCAGGCCTTGTCGGTACATAGTCCCATCTTCCAGTTGTGGCCACTGCTCCTCTCCAGAAATTCCCATCAAAATGGGCCATTTTTGGAAGGACGTATTTGGGAGCCTGAAATTGATTTGGGAAAAACGCTATATACGGGTCGATAGAGCCTCTCTAGGGCTTGTTTCAGTATGCAGGCCTTGTCGGTACATAGTCCCATCTTCCAGCTGTGGTCACTGCTCCTCTCCAGAAATTCCCATCAAAATGGGCCATTTTGGAATGACGTTTTTGGGAGCCTGAAATCGATTTGGGAAAAACGATATATGTGGGTCGATATAGCCTTCCTAGGGCTTCTTTCAATATGCAGGCCTTGTCGGTACATAGTCCCATCTTCCAGTTGTGGCCACTGCTCCTCTCCAGAAATTCCCATCAAAATGGGGCATTTTTGGAGCCTGAAATTGATTTGGGAAAAACGCTATATACGGGTCGATAGAGCCTCTCTAGGGGTTGTTTCAGTATGCAGGCCTTGTCGGTACATAGTCCCATCTTCCAGTTGTGGCCACAGTTCCTCTCCAGAAATTCCCGTCAAAATATGCCATTTTGGAATGACGTTTTTGGGAGCCTGAAATTGATTTGGGAAAAACGCTATATATGGGTCGATAGAGCCTTCCTAGAGCTTTTTCAATATGCAGGCCTTGTCGGTACATAGTCCCATCTTCCAGTTGTGGCCACTGCTCCTCTCCAGAAATTCCCATCAAAATGGGCCATTTTGGAAAGACGTATTTGGGAGCCTGAAATTGATTTGGGAAAAACGCTATATATGGGTCGATAGAGCCTCTCTAGGGCTTCTTTCAGTATGCAGGCCTTGTCGGTACATAGTCCCATCTTCCAGTTGTGGCCACTGTTCCTCTCCAGAAATTCCCATAAAAATGGGCCATTTTGGAATGACGTTTTTGGGAGCCTGAAATCGATTTGGGAAAAACGCTATATGTGGGTCGATAAAGCCTTCCTAGGGCTTCTTTCAATATGCAGGCCTTGTCGGTACATAGTCCCATCTTCCGGTTGTGGCCACTGCTCCTCTCCAAAAATTCCCATAAAAATGGGCCATTTTGGAATGACGTTTTTGGGAGCCTGAAATTGATTTGGGAAAAACGCTATATATGGGTCGATAGAACCTTCGTAGGGCTTCTTTCAGTATGCAGGCCTTGCCGGTACATAGTCCCATCTTCCAGTTGTGGCCACTGCTCCTCTCCAGAAATTCCCATCAAAATGGGCCATTTTTGGAAGGACGTATTTGGGAGCCTGAAATTGATTTGGGAAAAACGATAGATACGGGTCGATAGAGCCTCTCTAGGCCTTGTTTCAGTATGCAGGCCTTGTCGGTACATAGTCCCATCTTCCAGTTGTGGCCACAGTTCCTCTCCAGAAATTCCCGTCAAAATATGCCATTTTGGAATGACGTTTTTGGGAGCCTGAAATTGATTTGGGTAAAACGCTATATATGGGTCGATAGAGCCTTCCTAGGGCTTCTTTCAATATGCAGGCCTTGTCGGCACATAGTCCCATCTTCCAGTTGTGGCCACTGCTCCTCTCCAGAAATTCCCATCAAAATGGGCCATTTTGGAATGACGTTTTTGGGAGCCTGAAATTGATTTGGGAAAAACGCTATATGTGGGTCGATAGAGCTTTCCTAGGGCTTCTTTCAATATGCAGGCCTTGTCTGTACATAGTCCCATCTTCCAGTTGTGGCCACTGCTCCTCTCCAGAAATTCCCATAAAAATGGGCCATTTTGGAATGACGTTTTTGGGAGCCTGAAATTGATTTGGGAAAAACGCTATATATGGGTCGATAGAGCCTTCGTAGGGCTTCTTTCAGTATGCAGGCCTTGTCGGTACATAGTCCCATCTTCCAGTTTTGGCCACTGCTCCTCTCCAGAAATTCCCATCAAAATGGGCCATTTTTGGAAGGACGTATTTGGGAGCCTGAAATTGATTTGGGAAAAACGCTATATGTGGGTCGATAGAGCCTTCCTAGGGCTTCTTTCAGTATGCAGGCCTTGTCGGTACAAAGTCCCATCTTCCAGATATGGTCATATATTTTCTTCCGAGGTTCCCTAGTTATCAAATCTATTCTATATGCCCTTTAGGTCAGATGGTAATTTTTTTAAACAAAATGATATGTTTTTACCATGGTAACTTAATTTCACTTTAAAATACGCTCTAGTTTTCGAGAAAAACCTAATTTTCCTCAAATACCCCGACTTTTAATTTTCATATTAGGGTTTGTGTCTTCGCTAGTTAAATACGTATTTATCTTCACACACATTCCTTATTACCTCTCTTTGCTCAACCTTTGGTACAACTATAACTTCGCGGTCATCGATCAACTTGTGCAGGATACCACCTTTCATCATATAGCCATTGAATGAGTCTTGTTCCTGAAGAATGTGAATAATAGCTTTAAGCTCGTCGTCGGTATTTTGAGAATGCTTCAATCTGGTCAAAATTCCTTCTTCAGTAATAGTCATTACAGGGTATCTACTTAGCAAGTCAACGTGCCTCATCCGTGTACCAGCGCGGTGTTCGACTTCATAATCATATTCCTCAAGTAGCAGTATCCACCTTGCTACTCTCGTACATAGGTCTTTTTTGTGTAAAGTTTTCGTGAATGCTTTAGGTTAGGTTAGGTTAAGTTGAATAGAGGAGACGTTTAAAGCGTCTCATGTCCATGGACATACACTTAAGCCAGTGGTTCGGCCTGTTGTGCGCTCCTTATTTATGATTTTCATACCCCACGGATTACAGAAATTCGGTACTAGACACGTATTTTCTCAGTATCTTCCAGTCATATCCTCTGAGATGAGTCAAGTCTGGCAATATGTCGGAACCGAAATATCGGGATCTTGCCTGTGTGAAAGCTGGGCAGTGACACAGAAAATGTTCTATCGTTTCGATGTTTTCCCTGCATGCCCTGCACTCGTCGTTTTCTGCTAGTCCTATGCGATGAAGATTTGCCTGTAAGCTTGAGTGTCCCGTTAGAACACTTATCATCTTACTAATCTCGATCTTGTTTAGTTTCAGAAAACTACTGGTTTTTCTTCTCATTTGGGTCACCCAACAGTATCTTTGCAGTTGCTCCTACAGTTGCTCTATTCCACACAGTTTTGTGAGCCATCACTGCCCAGTGCTTCAACTCATCCTTCGTGGCTTCCAAAGGTTTCCAATTTACCAAGTTTATTACTCGAAGTTCTCTGCCCTTTGAAGCCAAGCTGCTTGCTCGTTCATTTCCAATCACTCCGATGTGTCCCGGTACCCAGAAAATACGCAGTTGACCATGGACTGAGTAATTATTTATCGTTCTTTTACAGTCTAACACTGTTCTGGATTTGACCTTTTCCGATATTATTGCTTTGATCGCCATTTGGCTATCTGTGAATATGTTGGCATATTTAGGCTTTGTGGTATTACTGAGCCAGTTAACACACTCCGTGATTGCTCGAACTTCTGCTTGAAATACTGTGTTATGGTCTGGGAGGCGGAAGTAAAGTTCGAGTTCTGGTTCATCAATAAAAAGTCCCAGACCCGTCCTTCCTCCTAGCCTGGACCCATCAGTGTAGCAGCTGGTTCCCATTGGCGCATGAGCAAGTGTTCCGTTTTCCCAGGAGCGTCTGTCTGGCACGAACGATTCCCAGGTAGCTGTAAGCCGCACTTCAGGAATGCGGTCGGGGATTTCCATTGTTTGAATATGACCGACCAGTGATTGTAATATCTTCTGATGGTATGACTTGTGGTCTCGATTTATCCATTCACCAATAACTTGTAGACGTCTTGCTGTGAGGGCTGCCTCATACTTTATACGGATATCTATTTGTTGGATGTGCAGTATAGTCTCCAACGGTCTTGTTGGTGCGGTTCTAATTGCTCCGCTTATGCCTAGACAGCACATACGTTGCACTTTTTGCAATGGTATTACGTTGTACTTTTTGTCCATTGATGTCCACCACACTACAGAGGCGTAGGTGATTATTGGTCTAATCACGCTCATGTAAAGCCAGTGTGTCATATTTGGACGTAGTCCCCATTTTGAACCTATAGCTCTTCTGCACAACGACCAACATCTGTGGGCCTTTGTAACTCTTTCTTCAATATGATCTTTCCAGTACAGTTTCTGATCCAAGATTACTCCCAAGTATTTTATCTTTTTAGATATGGCAATATTCTTATCCAGGAAACGAGGCAGGGTAAAAGGATGAATCTTCCTTTTCCTTGTAAATAGACATATTTCTGTTTTGTCTGGATTGACATTTAGTCCCCTTGGTTGTGCCCAGTTATATGCTATGTTAAGGGCCTCCTCAGCTCTTCTGCATATTTGGTTTGGATGTGTGCCCCTTAGAAGTATTATAACGTCATCTGCATAACAGACTGGTTTAAGTACTTCATTGATGAGGGCTTTAAGGAGACTGCGTATCGTCGTAACCCATAGGAGAGGCAATAAAATGTCCCCTGAGGTATACCACGATTTACCTTGTCTCTGATTTTAACGTCATATGACCCACAAATAATCCACCTATTCCTTAGCATATTGTTGATCCAGTTTATCAACGCCCGGTCAACCTGAAACTCGTCTAAGGACTGGATAAGTGTGTCGGTCTGAACGTTGTTAAATGCGCCCTCAATGTCTATACAAACGGCAAGTGTGTTCAATTTTTCGCAATTTTTCACTATTACCTCATGTAGAGCTGTTTCCACTGATCTTCCTTTAACATATGCGTGTTGCTTGAATTTTAGCTTGTCATCGGCTATCTTACTTTTGGTCATGTCGTCAATTATTCGCTCCATTGTTTTTAAGAGGAAAGAAGTTAGGCTAATAGGTCGATAAGCCTTTGGGATCGTATAACTCGCCTTGCCAGGCTTAGGTATGAAGACCACCCTTGATTCCTGCCAATTTTTTGGGGTATATGCATGAGTTAGGCATGCAGTGAAAACTCCAACAAGATGAGTTGATACCAGATCCACCTCATTCTGAAGAAGCGCTGGAAATATTCCGCCCGATCCCGCAGCCTTAAAAGGAGAGAAGCTTTTTATTGCTTCTTTAACCATAGCATCCGTAATAGGTACTTGGTGCATTACATTTTCGGTCTGTAACTGTTCCTCTGTTGGCCCAGCATTACCACTCGGAAAATGAGTTTTCATCAAAAGCCTTACGGTATGATCTATAGTGTCCATCCTTTTACCCCTTTCATCCACCAGTGTTTCGGTTTGGATATGACTTTTTGAGAGGAACTTTTTTATTTTGGACATGCTGTTAACGCTGTCTACCTGCTCACAGAAAAGTCTCCAGGAGTTACGTTTCGCCCGTCTAATGATTTTATTGTATTCTTTGAGCCTTATGTGGTAGTCATCCCAATATACTGATAGCTTTTTACGTCGAGCTCTGTTGTAAAGTCTGCGGACATCCTGGCCAATCGAATTGGCCCTGTCATCCAGGGTTTCTCATAGGCAGATTTCCTTTCTCGAAGCGGGCAACTATCTTCGAATGATTTTACAAGAGCCTCCTTAATCCTCCTCACATTGATATCAATGTCTTCTGTACTTGGATAATCGTGTTTAGGCTGGCCCAATCGATTTCTAAGTTGATTGCCGAATTTGGTTTTAGCCTTATTACGGAAACTTATTGGGTTAGGCGGTGGCCGTGCAATTTTATAGCTTATATAACGGTGGTCCGAATAGGAGTGTTCATCCGAAACCCTCCACTCAAGGATCTCATCAATGAGGTTTTCCGAGCATATCGTTATATCTAATACTTCTTCCCTAATTTTGTTAACAAAGGTCGCCTTGTTCCATATATTGAGAGTTAGGAGATCGTTAGTATTCAAAAATTCTATAAGGGCTTGTCCCCTTTTATTGGTGTCAGTACTACCCCAAGCAATATGGTGTGAGTTGGCATCACAACCAGCTAGTAACACATTACTTGTATTTTTGGATTCCCTTACCAGACGTTGTAATTCCGACGTAGGTGGCAATGTCGGCGCATCGAATGGCAGGTATACTGACGCCAGGTACATACTTCCATTACCTTGTATCAGCACAGTTGCGTCCGATGTTGACAACTCTGGAGAGAATAGATAGCATAAGTTTTTATGGCACAGAATACAAGTCCTTGGACGAGTACCTGTGTTAGCGTAGAAAATATTGTAGTTCATATGGTTTAATCCAGTAACTTTGTTACTAGTAGTCCACGGTTCCTGGACCAAAGCAACATGAACCCTACCTTTATTTATTATGTCCATCAGAGCAATGGATGCCGTTTCGCTCCGGTGGAGGTTTATCTGGATGACCTCAATCATTGTCTTTCCAGTAAAAGTTTCCTTTGGGAGTCGTCTATCCTATTTGGTTGCACTCCCTCTTCATTTGGTAGTGAGTCTTTCTCCTCCTTTCGTTTACTACCTATTACACACTCTTCAAGTAGACCTCTTTGGGAGGCGGTGTTACTTGTTGTCGTTCCCTCTTTGTTTTGATTCTTTATGTACCTATTCCTATCACCACTATTGCTGGGAACATTCTGCAAAATTGGTGATATTATCGGCAATTTGGTAATGTTATCGACCTCTTTTTGGAAGGTGGTGTTGTTTTTTGTCGCTCCCTCTTTGTTTTGAGTTTTTGTGCTCCTCTTCATATCCTTATCACCACCTTTGCTGGGAACTTTCTGCAAAATTGATGATGTTATCGGCAAATTGGCGATGTTATCGACCACTTCCACCTCACTTTTTTGGAATTGTCTCGCTTCTTTCTGTTCACTATTTTCGTTTGCCACTGCAGGCGGTGCGTTCGTGTTTGGGCTCGACTTAACTGTCATGCCAATGGGGGTTTTTCCAATCTTAAAGAAGATTTTCCAAATCCCGAAAAATGCCATGCCTTTTGTCTTGACAAGGCTATCCCTGGAATACGAGTCTATGCCTACCACAAGGAGAGAACCATCGGGTTCATTTTTCCTGTGGAAGACTTCCCACTTCCCCACTTTAAGTTTCGAATCTTGTTTGCCAATGACGCTGAGTATGCGCTCTGACGGTACCTTACTTGCCCATCCTCTGACATAGAAAGATGTTTTTATGAGTACAGGGATGTCGCTATTCCTTACCAGTTTCAGCTTTGCGCCGTCCCAAGGTGAGGGGATGCTCTCCACTAGTTTTCCGGGGACATCGACACAGCATTGTGATGCCAGTTTCAGCATGAAAACGCCCCTCTCAAACGTGCAACTCATTACTTGGATTGTTGGTCCATCATTAGATTCGAGAATGTGGTCCAATACCTTTGTGTAGAACAAATCTTCGAAGATGCTCTTTTGCTCTTCGGGAATTCTGCCAGACGCACTACTGCTATCAATTATGGCATAGTGTAGTTCGTCCTGAATATGTCTTTTCGCTATTTGGGAATAAGATGTTGTTTCCTTACCCTTTCTAATAGCCACCTTGCTTTTTCCTTTAGAATGGGTCTTTTTGTTTGAGGCCCCCTCTTTTATGGATGGTTTGGTGGACTTACTCACCTTCTCAACAAAAGGATCAACTTCACTTCCCACCATTAACGGATTCTGACTAGAAACTCATTTTTTGGTAGATTGAATAGGTTTCTCCGAAGTGCTGGGTGTCGGTGAGCTTTTTTTCTTCTTAATTGATTTCGCATCGCTATGCTCTTCGGGAGATCTGACTCTTTTAGTAGATGTAGAAGAGTCAGATTCATCCTGTAATATCTTCTGCCGGTTCATCTTATTCAGTTTCCTTCTTTGTGCCCCTGACAGTCTTTTCCGATTTTCAACAATAGTAATATTGTTATCACTTGATGACTCAGAGTCCGAGTTCCCACTAGTTTTTAAAAGCTGGGGTTGCTTAGCGCCCCCCTTAGGTTTTCTTTATCTTCCTCATCGTTTATTTTGCCAAAGGCCAGATGTGCTCTTGTATCTGTTTCGACTACGGAATCCGAGGCACCCAACCCCTTAGAAGTTACTTGCTCACGATTGTTTGATAACGACGACACGTGACTCGCGAGTAAATCAACGCTTTCCGCCGGTACTGGGTTTATTTTTCCCTGCACCATAATATCATTTACTTCATCTGGGTTAATCATAAATTTTTGGGAGAGACCCCCATAGCCAATATAGATGTTGGCCTTCCAGACTACTTCCAAAATGTCTGTCCTGAGACCGATGCAACAAATTCAACCCCCACTTTAAGAACAACACCTTGTGGTTGCGTAGTAGGTAGGAGGATAAGTATTGCGTAATAGGTTGAAAAAACTATCCGCTCTGCAATAACACGTCCGTTCGCTACCACTGGCTGCGACTGACCATGAATGCGTTACAGTCCGTAACTATTTTAAAATGCAATCCGAGAAGATACACGCGAAATTTCTTCAAAGCCTCTCCAACTGCCAGTATTTCTAATTCATAACTGCAATACTTTCGTTCAGCGTCAGATGTTTTTCTACTCATATAATATACAGGGTGGAGTCTTTCATCGTCAGGTGACTTCTGCATCAAAATTACACCGTATCCGTCAATCGAAGCATCCGTATGAACTTCAGTTTCGTAATTCTGATTAAAAATGCTCAAAACAGGACATTCACATAAAACTTTCTTCAGAGTAGTAAACGCTCTCATTTGACTATCTCCCATTTCGAACTTGGTATTACTCTTGGTTAAATCTGATAGCGGCTTAGCGATGAGTGAAAAGTCTGGAATGAACTTTCGGAGATATCCGGCAGGCCCCAAAAAGCTTTGCAATTGATTCAAATACGTCGGTACTGGAAACTTCATCACTGCATTCACTTTGGCGGGAGTTGGCGATACTGTTCCATCTTCTATGATATATCCAAGAAATTCGATTCTCCTCTTCAGAAATTTGCATTTCTTAAGGTTAAGCTCAAGTCCATACTCTCTGCAAAGGTTAATGATCGTCACTAAATTTTCTACGGCTTCATCTTCGTCAGATCCAGGTATGATAATATCATCTACGTATGGCAATGCTATTCCCTTACGGGTTGAGTCTCGAAAAATTGCGTTAATGTAGCGTTGGAATACGGCAGAGGAGTTTGACAATCCAAATTGTACTCGTCTAAACTGGTATTGGCCATTATGTGTAACAAACGACGTAAACCGTCGACTCGATTCAGCAACAGGGACGTGAAAGAAGCCATTTTTCAGATCTATCGTACTGAAGAGTTTAGCATTCTGAAGACGATCCAATTGATCTTCAATCAACGGCAAGGGAAAACTATCTTTAATTATGACTTTATTTATACGGCGATAGTCAATACAAAATCTAGAAGTCCCATCACGTTTCTTGACCAGAACCACAGCACTACTATATTCTGATTCGGACACTTCGATGATACCATCTTTCAGCCACTGATCCACTTGATCATCCACCAAATGTCTTTCCGCCAAAGGTAGTCTTCGTGGACACGTCGATATCGGAGTGTCTTTCTCCAAAAATATATATTCATCTCTACTCCAACCGTCTTACATTTCTCGGGTTTAAAGTTACCTATAATTCCCACAACTTTAGCCTTTGCGTCTGTACTTGCCATATCGTCGATGTCCAATGTCGGCCCATCATCCACAGCACCAATTCTCATTACTGGAAATTCATCGTCGTCGGATTCTATTTTTCTGACAACCACACCTGTTGGGCGAATTATCACCTTCGCTTGTGAGAAAAAGCTTTCACCAATAATCAGATCGACGTTAATACAATTATGTGGTACTACCACGAAGTTTACGTTATAGGACTGACCGTCAATAATTATCACTTTCTCGAAATATCCAATTGGTTTAATCTTTGTACGACCGAAACCGATTAAGTAAAAATTACTTTTACAAAGTTCTGCTTCACCAAGATTCTTAAACACATTTTCCGTCATTATGTTAAATTTGCTACCAGTGTCTATAAGAGCCAAATAATCCCGATCATCTATTTTTACCGTCTTATTCATTAGTTCATCTTTCGGTTCTAGGAATCACGTATTAGATTTCTGTTCATTAGACACGGTACAGTTTTTCGCTATATGCCCGAATTGATTGCACTGAAAACATTTCGCGCCTTTATTTTTGTCTTTACAATCGACCGATCTGTGCCCTTTGTCGCCGCAGTTATAGCACATAACTCTTTGTACAACGCGATTATTGTCAATTTTTTTCTTATCTACTTTTTGTGTCACAGTTTTCAAACTACTTTCGTTTTTGAATTTTTCGCGGAATGTCTCATAGCACGACAGTTTTTCCTTGAATTCCCGAATATTTTTTGCACCGTACAACATCGATTTATTCATATTCAAATCTTCGATACCATCAATGACGTATTGTATTACCGAACATTCCTCTACCGACCCTCGTGATGAAATCTCTTTAATATTGAAGAAATATTCAATACACTTTCATTCTTCTTCATTTTTCTCTCAGATAATTGTTTATGTACTTGTGCACTATTCGTACTACGCGAAAATTCATCGATTAGAGCAGATCTCAGTTTTCTCCAAGTTGTTATGCCTCTTTCACTCTGACCGAACAATTTTGCCAAACCATTCAATGACTTTTTTGCAAATACAAACATTTGGAAATCATCCCACTGCATTATTGTCGCCGTCTCTTCCAACTCAGAAATTCATACATCTACTGACAAACTACCGCTACCATCAAATTGTCGTATTGGCCCTGCAAACAATTTGAAGATTGTTAAATAACGTATTGTCCGCGCGATAATTTCTCGATTCTTCATGACGATGCTTCAGGGATGAATCGTCATGGCGATCCGTGGCAGATTGATCAAAATCTTCCTAACAACAGTTGGAAGCTGTTTGGGAGATTGGTCATCCGGACCACGATTCTGCGATGGTTCCTAGCGATAATTTGAAGATGATTCGCCTCTACAACTCTAAAGCAATTGTTTTACGATCGATTAAAAATTAATGCAATCTTCGTCACCACAGTTGAAAGGTGTTGAGAAGATTAATTGCCCGCGCGATTTGTCCTCGATTAATCCTGCCGATAGTGTGATGTTGACCCGCTTCACCATCATCTTAGCAATAGTTTAGCGATCTGATAAAAATTTATACAATCTTTCTAACAACATTTGGAAGTGGTTCAGAAGATTTATGGTCCGCGAGATGTTTCTACGATGGAAGCATGTATATGCTATTGTGATTTGAAGATTTGTGTTTGTTTTTTATTTTGTTGTTTCGTTGAGGAATAACGGTAATAAAATCTTTCAATTTCGAAGTGAGTTGGAAAATTGTCATTTAAGTTTTGCAGCTCAATTGTGAAGGGTGTTTTTATCCTAATAATGCTGTCGAAAGGAATTGCAGATTAATAAAGATATGATTGGAGAATTGGTAGTCTATACAGTTTTATATGAATTATTTACAAATAATCACTTCTTTTTCAGAAGCAAGCCATTCTAAGAGTTGGTGGAGATGATTTACCTAATTTTTTGGGTTTTGCAATTAGACGTATAATTTTAGATGAGTTGGCGATACAATTTTCATGGAAGAGAAAATTACAATACAAAGTTTTTTTTCGTTTCCCTAATCAGAGGTAAGCATTTTATAGTCTTTCATATTGAAATAGAAGCATGTCAACACACATTTCCAGTGCAGTGGATACAAAAATCTGTTCGGTCATCCAGCAACGTAAACAAATAAATTTTATATTATTCATGATTTTATTAACTATTACAAAAAATATCGATTTCAATAAACAATAATTTAAATTATATTTTTGAACGTTTTTCTTGGGGTCGTTATACTTATTTTCGCTTACGAGTCGTCAAAATGATTCGCAAGCAAATTACTTCGGCGAATCGCTTTAAATTCGCCACAACGATGCGGATAATCAAAACTCGCTATCGACTTGCCTTGGTGAATCGCTTTCAATTCGCCACGGCGATGCGGATAATCAAGAAATTATTCCCTTATGACTCTTCTAGGCAATGCCCCTGCGATGCGTCTCTACTCTATCGCAAGCGAATCGTTTTCGTTCATTGCTTACGTTCCTTCTTGGCGAATCGCTTTGATGACACAATTGCTCACAGCGATGATTCGTTGACGACGCGCAGATGACAATCGCGGCGGTCTATCACGTCTTCCAAGCGATTCCCGGAAGAATCTCCCGCGATCAAAAATGTTTGGTGGGGAGTCCTCAATATCGCGAAAATTTAACGTAAATCTAGATGTTGTCATGTGTGATGTATCAATATGCGTAGCGTCTGCAACTATTCTATTCCCTTCGTTGTCAGCTAAAAAGAAACTTTCATTGTGTACAGCTTATTCCTCTACCGACACTTTTTGTTGTCGTCGTTGGCCAATTTCAGTTTTCGTATCATCAAACTCCTCTTCGTCTTCGTCGTCGTCCTCTCCGTCATCTTCGTCGATGTTCGATGCGAGCAACACACCCTTCTTCAAGTTGTTGAAAATATGCAACTTAACGTCTTTGTAACTGATATCCAACAAGTTGCAAATGGAAATCAAATCTGCCGTCGTCAAGTGTGCGTCGATATACGTCGTCTTCTGCACATACGCATCCGTCTTCTCGTCATAATCAAAACCTTCGAACCTTGTCTAGGATCTCGGTTGATGCCTCCAAATTATGGGGGTTCTTTGTAATTTTAAATAAAGAATAGTTTGTTTATTCATGTATTATTCAGTTTACAAGAATTATGATCTAGTTAAAATAAATGATATTGAAAAAGTAAAAAATCAAAAGCAATAAAACTATTGAAAGGGCAATCGTCGTATTCCTTCTTTACGTCTTAACTTCAGCTCGTCGCGAATAAAACTGTTTGCTTTGTTTTCATCAAGTTGAAAATTGCAACTTCACTCTCGTCGAAAGGGTTGCCATCGGTTCGGGAAAAACCATTCCCACAGATTCATAAGGCAAGTAGCTGGAGACCACCCAATATATGCGATTACCGATCTCCAGGCTAGCAGCTGTTTGGTCTTTACCACTTAAATTAGTCAGGAGAAAGATACTTAGATCTTTCCTGGCCAAAATGCAGGTTCTTGGAGTGCCTTCACAGTTGGCCACAAGCAGTTTAAAGTTGGGTGTCCTAATACCGCACACCCTTCCTTCCACTACGTAGGGCTCCTGTATCAGGACGATGTCTGTGGACAGGCGCAGCAATAGAGCCGCTGAGGCTGCTTTAGCGTGATGGAGGTTAATCTGCAGAATTCTTACCATCATTGGTAATTGACAGATTAACATCCACCCCGACAAGGGTGTTAGCGAACTCTTCGTCCGTATCGTCGAGAAGCATGTCCCCACCAGATGCGTCAAAGAGTCCGGAGACTCCCCTCAGCCTCTCTGTGTCCGAAGTAGAGCTTTTGTACTCAGAGAAGGACGTTACAGATCTTCTGTTAGACCTGGAGTCACCAGAAATAATAGGCGTGGGTACCTCCGCACTTCCAGAAAGTGCCACGGTGGACGACTCACCTTCTGCAGTGGGAGCTATATCCTGCTTGTATATCTTCAAGACTATAGTCTCGAAGCCATATTGTAGGGTTGCACTCGCACTTTGTATATGGGAGGTGGATTCAGCGTTTAGGATAAGATTGACCTGCCGCTTCACCCACCTGGCTGATTCTCCAATTATGGGCCGGCAGACCAGGATTGGAATTTTTTATTATTTCTAAGATGTCAGCCGGGTTGGAGGGTTCTTTTGTAACCCAGGTGATGGCTCTAGGGTGACAAGGGATGTTGTTTTTTTCGACAACATCC
Source organism: Eudasyphora cyanicolor (assembly GCA_963930755.1). Taxonomy (NCBI): domain Eukaryota; kingdom Metazoa; phylum Arthropoda; class Insecta; order Diptera; family Muscidae; genus Eudasyphora; species Eudasyphora cyanicolor. The sequence goes on from OZ005734.1 coordinate 142,841,645, forward strand.
AACAGGGCACCCGGCCACACCTCACCCGCTCGACTCAGAGCAGCCTTATACAGGTCTACTGATCTGGCATCACCAAAATATAAGAGCTTTACTCTCCCCTGATGCCATCCTGCATCGTTGCAGATTGGTGGTTTGCCCGGCATTTCTCTACGGACATCGAGGTAATGAGCCATAATGGCTAATTGTACATGACTCCATTTGTCCTTGAGGATGGATCTATCCTCCTACTTCTGTCTATAACAGCCATCACTAGACTCTCCTTCGCCACTTCATTGAAGGGCTTGGTGAGTGTACTGTTGATGGTGACATTAGGGCCTCTTGCCTTTTTCGAAGGCAGGGGTTCATCAGGTGATCTGATTCGTTTTACTTTCTTATCCGTTAACACAGCTGAATTTGTGGCTCTTTCAGCCGACTCATTGGCCTTAGAAGCATCTATGACGCCTTTAGCCCAGGTAAGTGACTCTTTTTGTTTTTCGGTAAGAGCCGAGACCTCAACAGCCTCCAACTTCGTCAAAACTCTGAGCGCTACACGATGATCATTGTGCTTCCGTTTTGACGGTCGGACATGACGTTTTCCCCTCACCGCACCACCTGTTGTGAGTACTTGGGGGAGATTTTCACCATTTTTGGTGTGGTCGGCTTTGGCCAAGACCAACGGACGGACAGTCGGACGCTTGGGGAACCGCGCTCCATCGGAACACGAAGGCATCCCCGTCAAGAGAATTTATTTTTATTTTGTCTGTATTAGACCGTAATAGGTACTACGATGTAGGCCTTACGAACTTTGTACAGATTTTTGCTATTGCGTAATAGGTACTGGTAACTATCCGCTATGTGATAAACACGTCCATTCACTGCGAATGATCAGCACCGAATATCAACTTTACTTGACTTTATTCTAACTACCAACTATTTGTAACATAGGTAATAAACCGACCTTTACAATTAAAGACAGACAAGAAGTACTAGACGTAACGTTTGCTACTGACCGGCTGTCAGACAAAATCATTGGGTGGAATGTACTGGAAGACCACTCATTCTCAGATCATCATTATATTGAATTCAAACTCGCTGAAAGAGCGCCTGAACCTGCCGTCCACAGAAATGTGAGAAAAACAAAGTGCCACCTGTATGAAAAGAATTTCAAGAAAGTCCTCAACTCCAAAATTCTGTACGAACCGAATGACAAAGCCGGTCTGGATAATCTGGTCGAGCATATCACCACATCACTCAATAGTTCCCTTGAAGAAGCCTGTCCAAAAACAAGGTACAAGGGTAAAACTAAACCCCAATGGTGGACTTCTGAGCTAACGGCTATGAAAAAGACCTGCAACAAGCTATTCAACAAGGCTAAATCTACTGGGGTAGCTAATGTTTGGGATGCCTATAAAGAGCAACTCAAGATCTATAAGAAGGAGCGTAGAAAGGCGCAAAGACGCTCTTGGTATACCTTCTGTGGCGAAGTGGAAAAGGTCTCCGACGCCGCAAGGCTGAGGAAAATACTATCAGATTCACCCTGTACTTGCAGGATGAGGCAAACAATTGGACCAAAAACAGCGAGCAGTCGCTTAATGTACTGCTCGACACACATTTCCCGGGGAACTCTCTAACAGAACCTGAGGATCAGCAGGACCAAAAAGAGTGCGAAAGGACTGCGAGCGTCGCTAGCTTGTTGACTGAGAGATCCAGAATAAGCTGGGCTATTAATAGCTTTGATCCCTTCAAGTCTCCTGGACCAGACGGCATCACTCCAGCAGAAATACAGAAAATGTTGAGGTACATTATCCCCTGGCTGGAGAAAATTTATGTAAGCTGTATCAGGCTTTCATACGTCCCGAATCGATGGAGGGATACCAAAGTGGTATTCATACCTAAAGCAGGAAAGATTTCACACACTAGGCCAAAAGACTTCAGACCAATTAGCCTATCCTCCTTCCTATTGAAAGGTCTGGAAAGACTTTTAGATCATTTCATTAGGGAAAATCTGGATACAAAACTCCTGACGGGGAACCAACATGCTTACAATAAGGGCAAGTCTACAGAATCAGCCCTGCACGAACTTGTGAGCACTATCGAATCTTCCCTGCATTTCAAGGAATTCACCATGGTGGCATTTCTTGATATATAAGGGTCTTTTAACAACATTCACTCAGAAGCAGTAATTGCGGCACTGTCACATCTAAAAGTTAACTCTAGTTTGATTAGACTAATTCAAAGTCTGCTCAACAGAAGACGCATAACAGCATGTCTTGGGTCCACAACTCTAACAAGGTTTGTAAACAGAGGGACCCCACAAGGAGGAGTACTGTCTCCACTAATTTGGAACCTAGCGGTGAATGAAATCCTGTTAGATCTAGAACGTTGTGGCTGCAAGGTCGTGGCATATGCGGGCGACGTTGCAATCGCAGTGGGTGGCAAATTCGAAAACGTCCTCCGAGACATTCTACAGGTGGCTCTGAACAAATTGGCTAGATAGGCCAGAAGCAGCGGTTTGGGTGTAAGCCCAAACAATACAGAATTGTTCTCTTTACTAGGATGAATAAAGTCCCACATGTGGACCCTTCACCTCGGATAAATGGAACAGATCTAGTCTTTTCTGAAAGTGCAAAATTTTTCGGCTGTAGGGTCGCGGTGGGGCCTCTCTTCTAAAATCGTCCACTGGATATATATAGCAGTAGTTCGCCCTATACTGCTATATTGCATTGTAGTATGGTGGACGGCAACTGACAAACTAACCATCACCAACCTACTAACAAAGGTTCAGAGAACAGCCTGCCTGAGCATGAGCGGAGCCTTAAGGACAACAGCGACCGAGTCTCTACAAGTCCTACTCCATATACTGTCGATTAATATAGTGGAGAGAGAAGTTGCAAACAAAGCGGCAATGAGATTAACTGCCTATCAATGTGGAGGTACAAAAAAACTACGGTCACATGAGGATATCAATGTGTAGTGCTATGGTAACCGACCGAGTAGACTATATACCAACTGTGTACACCTTCGAGAGAAATTACATCACTGTGATTCCCCCCAGAGATGAATAGGCTGGAAGAATATCAGGTAATAGAAACCATCTCCACTTTTACACGGATGGTTCGAAGCTTGATGCAAAGGTTATCGACGGAGTACATTGTTCAGAGCTGTCGTTGGAGGCAACTCTGTTGATAGGCGTTGTAACCCTGCAGTTAGCCATGCTTGAGCGAATGTCATATTGGGCAAACATGGCTTAAAAAATCCCAAGCTTTTGCCCCAAAACTTAATTTTCTTTTTATTTTTGTTGTTGGCAATCCTTAGAATTCAAATCATATAAATAGGCCCTTAAGGCAAATACTTATCCTTTCTGTTTGTGTTACCAATAAAACATGTAAGAGTTTGTAAAGAAATTTAATTTATTAATTTAAAATCTTTAAGTGTTTTTAAATTTTTTATTTGCAAAAATATTATAAATTAATCTAATTTATTTATTTCATTGTGTAGTGAATAAACAAACAACTCCCATACAACTACCATAATAAACGAGTTTTATGCCTCAACAAACAAATAAATAAACATCGCCGTTTAAAATTAAAAATCCAAAAATACCTCTGTTTCTTCTGGAAGGCAGCCGGTCTTGGGAGGTTTATTCCTGGAATACAACAGAAAAGCAAAAATTTTATTCAATGTTGTTTTATTGTTATATGATTTATGTTATATGTAAATTTGTGTTATTTGTTTGGTGACAAGTTTGTTAAATAAGAAGCTAAGAACGGACGGACATTTCATGCCATTTTTTTAATGCTAAATTTATATTGTGAATAAATTTTGTGTCAAATTTTGCATTAAAATCATCCTGCCATTGCGTGAAGCCTTGTAACCTACCATTGACATCGAGATCCTGCCGGTTATATGTCCGAAAACCAAGATCAACACTAATTAGGGAAAACCTGGATACAAAACTCCTGTCGGTGAACCAACATGCTTACAATAAGGGGAAGTCTACAGAATCAGCCCTGCACGAACTTGTGAGCACTATCGAATCTTCCCTGCATTTCAAGGAATTCACCATGGTGGCATTTCTTGACATAGAAGGATCTTTTAACAACATTCACTCAGAAGCTGTAATTGCGGCACTGTCACATCTAAAAGTTAACTCTAGTTTGATTAGACTAATTCAAAGTCTGCTCAACAGAAGACGCATAACAGCATGCCTTGGGTCCACAACAAGGTTTGTAAATAGAGGGACCCCACAAGGAGGAGTACTGTCTCCACTAATTTGGAACCTAGCGGTGAATGAAATCCTGTTAGATCTAGAACGTTGTGGCTGCAAGGTCGTGGCATATGCGGGCGACGTTGCAATCGCAGTGAATGGCAAATTCGAAAACGTCCTCCGAGACATTCTACAGGTGGCTCTGAACAAATTGGCCAGATAGGCCAGAAGCAGCGGTTTGGGTGTAAGCCCAAACAAGACAGAATTGTTCTCTTTACTAGGATGAATAAAGTCCCACATGTGGACCCTTCACCTCGGATAAATGGAACAGATCTAGTCTTTTCTGAAAGTGCAAAATTTTTCGGCTGTAGGGTCGCGGTGGGGCCTCTCTCCTAAAATCGTCCACTGGATATATATAGCAGTAGTTCGTCCTATACTGCTATATTGCATTGTAGTATGGTGGACGGCAACTGACAAACTAACCATCACCATCCTACTAACAAAGGTTCAGAGAACAGCCTGCCTGAGCATGAGCGGAGGCTTAAGGACTACAGCGACCGAGTCTCTACAAGTCCTCCATATACTGTCGATTAATATTGTGGCGAGAGAAGTTGCAAACAAAGCGGCAATAAGATTAACTGCCTATCAATGTGGAGGTATAAAAAAAACTACGGTCACATGAGGATATCAAAGTGTTGTGCTATGGTAACCGACCGAGTAGACTATATACCAACTGTGTACACCTTCGAGAGAAATTACATCACTGTGATTCCCCCAGAGATGAATAGGCTGGAAGAATATCAGGTAATAGAAACCATCTCCACTTTTACACGGATGGTTCGAAGCTTGATGGAAAGGTTATCGTCGGAGTACATTGTGCAGAGCTGTCGTTGGAGGCAACTCTGTTGATAGGCGTTGTAACCCTGCAGTTAGCCATGCTTGAGCGAATGTCATATTGGGCTAACATGGCTTAAAAAATCCCAAGCTTTTGCCCCAAAACTTAATTTTATTTTTATTTTTGTTGTTGACAATCCTTAGAATTCAAATCATATAAATAGGCCCTTAAGGCAAATACTTATCCTTTATAGTTCCCTTGCATGCCGACGCGTGCACATCTACCTGAATTGTGTTAATAGTGAAGTGAAAAAAAGTGAAACCAGTGAAAGTGGAAAGTTTTGAAAAAGTGGACAATTTGCCAATGGCTGAGAAAGTGATACAGAGCCTAGACTCTGGTGATGTGAACACTGATAATTTGAACATTGTAAATGTGGTAAATCCACAACATAGTGGTCGTGAAATGTCTGACACCAGTGTGGCAGCTGATGGTTTTCAGACCGTGTGTGATAGAAAACAGCGAAAACGCAAGAAAAAGAGTGGGCAATGTGCCGACGGCTGTGATGCTCAATATGAACTCATAAAAATGCAGGCAACGATCTCACAACTGGATCGCACAGTCAAGGAGCTCGCTGCGAAAAACCTCAGCCTTGTTTGTGAAATTGAGAAGATGAAATCGATCGCATCGAACAATGTTTTTTCATCAATAAACGACGTCACAATGGAAGAGACATCGACAAAAAATAACAACGATTGGTCTACAGAGATAACCCAGCAGATGTTAAAAAAGCCGGATGAGGCTGATTGCAAGCCTGGCAACATCCAACGAGGGAAGAAGGCAATCTTCAACAAGGCCGGATGTGGCTGGTGTTGCACTGCCGACAACATCCAACGCGGGACGCAGACAGACTGGTGATGACGTGGCATCAACATCCAAAGCGGCACGAAGCAAAGGAGCAATACCTAAATTGACACAGAACTCATCTGATGAAAGGCAAAAGCCGACGGAAGCTGCAACTATTATTAAAGGTAAGGCCAGCCCACCCGTTATAAAAATTTATAATATGAATGTGAAAGATTTTACACAAAAGATTAGGAGATTATTGGGTCATGGACTCTTTGTATTAGATATAGTTAATAAGAATATGATTAACTTGAAATTGTCAAAAATGGAGGATCACGGTAGGATTAAGAAGTTCCTTGATGATGAGAAACTGCCGTACTATACGTACACGCCGAGGGACTCGAAGCCGTACACAGCGATGGTCACTGGTCTCTCAGACTTATTCGATATAGATGATCTCCAATCTTTTCTCACGGAAAGGAAGCTAAATATAGAAGTAAAAAAGATAATTAAATTACAACGCAACAGATGGATTGTTCAGCTTGGAGGAGAGTCAGACATTAAATCATTCACAAGACTGCAATTCATTTTGAACAGTATGGTGACTATACAAAGACATTGAAGGAAAGGGCTCATCCAATGCAGGAATTGCCAACGCTACGGGCACGTGTCGACGAATTGCAACATGCCATTTAGATGCGTAAAATGCGGACAGCTCCATGGTCCAGGAAATTGTTCTGTCCCAGGAAGGGATGCCATAGCAGAAGAAGAGACAAATCTTGATCCAGTTACCGGTACAGCCATAAAGACCGTTGCGAAGCCAGTACACTGCGCGAATTGCAATACAGATGGGCACGTGGCCAGCGCCAAAGACTGCCCAAGAAGACTTCAAATCTTGCAAAGAATGGAGGAAAGGAAGGCAGCGGACAAAGCTGCTAGGACCATAGCCGCAGCTCGCGTAGCAGCAAATACACCTTTAGTGGCGAATAGTGGAAGAAGCTATTCCAGCGCAGCAATAAGAGCACCACCATCGAACTCAGCTCCTGCAACCTCCAGAGTTAATGAGCAGATTAGCATGGCAATGAGTATGTTTGATGCGGATTGTAAGGAACTACTTGGGAAGGATTTTCTTACATGTCTCAAGAAGATTGGAGATTACGCTGGCACATACGCCCAGCTTCGCACACCGGAGGAAAAGACGAAGTCTTTGTTTGGTCTCCTTCTAAGCCTCAAACTTTATGACTAGGATCAGATGCATTTTCATAAATGTAAATTCGATAGTGGCCAGGTTTAGAATGCACTATCTTGAACTTTTCACCAGGGAACACAAACCGGATGTTTTATTAATCGCGGAGCATGGCTTGTCAGGCAGGCACCGTTTTGCACTAACAGGATATACGATATACAGACAGGACAGAATCAACGGACGCAAGGGTGGGACGGCAGTCTGTCTGATGGACAAATTTAAAGGAGAACGACTCAATGCGGATTTTGAGGACATCGAAGGAACGATTGTGAAGATAAGATGTCTTGGTGGAAGACATATAGTTGTTATGGCTCTGTACTTAAAACCACAGATTACGCTGAAAGTGGCTGACCTAGATAGAATTGATACTATCATAGGATCAGACGTGGCGATCATCGGAGCTGACCTGAACGCGAAACATGGACATTGGCGTGGGGAAAGCGAAAACGCAAGCGGTAGGATGCTCTGTGGGTGGCTATTGTCGAATCCTACAATTGTGGTAAGGCCTACGGCTGAGGCCACCAGGTGTGCATTTACTTCACGATCGTACATTAATATTTTCCTGACTACCGTTGGACTCGGACTGTTTGAAGCAGAGGACGGACTTATTACGATTGACTACGAATCGGACCACAAGGCGGTGATGCTTGAGGTTACTGCTGGCGAGATGGAACGAGGAGAACCAAAAGAGTTATTTGATTTTAAAAGGATGCGAGTGGCTGATTTTAACAACAGCTTGGCAAATGCGTTAAACGGACGTGAGCTTCCAAGGGATCGCCAGCCAGACAACACAATTAAATGCACAAATGGCAAACATCAGCGATGTAATGGAAGAAGGCCAACCCATGGTACAATTCGGGCAGGGATGTCTGGCCAACGGGTCAAGAGCATATGAATCCCCAAGGGCACCACTTGAGTTTGTCAAGCCAGCCGAGATTGGCCACATTCTTAAGGGACTAAACAACAAAAAGAGCAGCGGAGACGATAGAATCCCCAACTTCGTGCTAAGGAAGATAGACTGCAGGACCTGGGAATATGTCGCAATATTGTTCAACCATTGTACAAATTGGGGATATTTTCCCAGGAAATGGAAGACAGCTAAGGTCGTACCCATCCTGAAGCCAGGAAAGGACCCTACCAATCCGTGTGCATACAGACCAATCTCCTTATTGTGTTGTCTAGGAAAAGTATATGAGATCATTATATATGACAGGTTGAAGGATCATATAGAGGCCGAAAATATCCTGAAGGAATTCCAATTTGGATTCAGAAGGAGCACGTCGACATCGCATGCATTGATCACGTTATCGCATAAAATAACAGCTGGATTGAATAATCGCTCTGCCACAATCGCCGTCAGCCTTGACTTCCGCAAGGCATTCGACACCGTATGGCAAGATGGAATCATCCATAAGATGCGCCAATGTTATGGCTTCAGCCCGTATATAGTCAGACTGGTGAAAAACTACTTGGAGGAAAGGACATTCTCGGTAAACCTGCAAGAGGTTCGTTCTAGGACTCGGATGGTGACGGTTGGTGTACCACAGGGTTCCGTATTGGGCCCTGTGTTGTACAACCTATACTTAGCTGATATAGCCCAGCCTCCAAGTAGTGAGCTCATACTAATATACGCAGATGATATTCTAGTGGCTTCCACGCATCCCAGAGCCAAAATAGCTGAGAGAAACATCAGTCAATATCTGGAGGTATTGAGGATATACTTCATCAGATGGAGGCTGACTTTGAACATTGAGAAATGCACATCCATCATTTTTAAGGGCAGAAGATGTAGATTGTTCTGCAATGCGAGGAAATACATACCAGCGATTAAGATAGGCCACGTAGTGATACGTAATGACCGTACATTGAAATACCTTGGAGTAATTTTTCAGGAGGACATGACTTTCACAAGGCATGTGGACCACGTACTGAGGAAAGGCGGATGTGCTTATCATACACTTCATGGCATCATGGCGAAGAGAGGAGGCCTTAGCCGTAAGATAAAGCTCACCATATATAGGCAAATTGTGAGACCAACGATGGCATATGCTTTCCCGGTCTGGTTTTCCGTCTCATGACACCAGATCGAGAGGATAAGGATATTTGAAAGAAAGATACTTCGCCGCTGTCTAGAGGAATAGACAAATAGATGATGGAACGTTCGTTAGACCTTCATGTAGACGGATATATGACGAAAGTGGTATATGCCGAATAGACAGATATATGACGAATGCTGCTCTGATTTTCCTCTCAGGATGCCATACTCATCCAAACGAGATGGTGAGGGGATGCTCACTAACCTGGAATGAGTATGATCGAATAATTGCGAATGATGGCTATTTGCCGCCTATGTGCCTCCAACACTTGTATGATAGTGGCTTGCTATACGATGCAGGGCAGAGACTTCTGTTCTACCACAGACGTTATCGGACGTATAGCCTCGATAACTTGGTATACAGGACGGCCCAGTAGTCGTGATCCTCCGATGGCATGCATTCATTGAATGCGATTTTGAATTTGACTTTTACTTTTATTATCATTATTATTTTTATTTTATTTTCTTTTCATTTTTTTTATGTACATAGTTTATTATTTTACTTTATTTTATTTTACTTTCATTTATTTTTTCATTTCTTGGATTATTTTGTTTTGTTTCTTGTAAATAGTTGTATATATCCATGTAGTTCTAAGTATCTCTAAGTATAGGAAGTAGATAGCACCTACGTTTTTACTCCCTTTTTCGTAGGATTTATATCCAATGGTTGACATAGTCAATAATAATTTATAAGGCTAAAATGGGCTGGCCTACCGCTTATTTCGTAACTAATATATAAGATGGAATTATTCTTAGAGAAGCACTAATAGTGCGTTTAAGAACATATATTATTTTAAGGAAAAATAGATTTAAGAATGTATGAATGATTTGGGAAAATAAAGAATATATAATACTTATCCTTTCTGTTTGTGTTACCAATAAAACATGTAAGAGTTTGTAAAGAAATTTAATTTATTAATTTAAAATCTTTAAGTGTTTTTAAATTTTTTATTTGCAAAAATATTATAAATTAATCTAATTTATTTATTTCATTGTGTAGTGAATAAACAAACAACTCCCATACAACTACCATAATAAACGACTTTTATGCCTCAACAAACAAATAAATAAACATCGCCGTTTAAAATTAAAAATCCAAAAATACCTCTGTTTCTTCTGGAAGGCAGCCGGTCTTGGGAGGTTTATTCCTGGAATACAACAGAAAAGCAACAATTTTATTCAATGTTGTTTTATTGTTATATGTTTTATGTTATATGTAAATTTGTGTTATTTGTTTGGTGACAAGTTTGTTAAATAAGAAGCTAAGAACGGACGGACATTCCATGCCATTTTTTTAATGCAAAATTTATATTGTGAATAAATTTTGTGCCAAATTTTGCATTAAAATCATCCTGCTATTGCGTGAACTTACCATTGACATCGAGATCCTGCCGGTTATATGTCCGAAAACCAAGATCAGCCAAGAAGAACAAGTAGCAGAAGCACTCAAGGAATCCCTCCAGCCCGTTTTCAGCCCGAAATCTACGAAATGTCTGTCTGCCGCTCACCAAAGCACGCCAACTCTCAGCCACCAAAATCAGACCCAGAAAGAAATTGCAGCTTCGGTCAGTACGCCATCCGCCAATACGACTAATCCTTCTCTTTTACAGACCCAGAAAACTGCAGCCAACTGACCAGCAAATACGTCGAAGTCTGCAAATGAATTTGTTGAGTTTAAAAAACAGATGAAACTGCAAATGGTACAGATGCAACGTCAAATGCATGCAATGCAAAGTGAATTTCTTGCATCGTCACAGCAAATGCAAGCACAACTTCTTAACACAGCACAACAAGTACAAATGCAGTTAGCCAATTTGCAGTCAAAGTCAGCGTCGCAGCCTGCATTGACGTCACAGCCACCTCCATTACAAGTTCAAACATCACAACAGCCGCAAGTAAGTCAAATGCCACAGATACCACAGACGCAAGTAAGCCAAATGCCACAGACACCGCAACCGCAATTAACTCAGCCTACAGTGTACCAGCCGCCACCACTGTCCATAACCTCAGATATGTCCGTCCAAAATTCGTATCACCAAATATCTATAGCCATACCACAGAAGAAAATGTATCCATTACCCACATTTTCAGGTCTTCCAGAAGAATGGCAAACCTTTTTTGAAGCTTTCGAGAGCACCACTGCCGAATTCGGATACACCGGCCTCCACAACATTATGCGTCTTAGGGATGCAATAAAAGGCCGCGCTAGAGAAACAGTCGAGTCACTACTGGGCAGCTCTGCTAACGTCAACGCCATAATACATATTCTGCAAGAAACATTTGGCCCCCCAGAACAGCTGATAAGAAGCCAAATTGAAAAGGTTCGTGCCATTCCTCCATTAGCCAATGATAATCTGGAAGCGCTTGTAAATTTTGCCACTAAAATGTCCAACATGGCGACTTTCCTTCAAAATGCAAAAGGTGAGCACCATCTCTCGAATCCATCGCTTGGTCTCCAAACTTTCAATAAGCCGTCAAATGCAGTGGGCCGAAAAATGTCTTCAACTCCCGCAGCCAGCCACAATTGTTGATTTCGCTAACTGGTTATCAGTCCTACGTCGCCTTGCCAACATCGTCCATGACACTGTGCCATCAACGTCCACAAATGCAACATCCAGTCGCCACTATTTTTCTGCCACTGCGCCATCACATACCCGAAAATATGCCTGCGTCAACGTCGCCGTCTGCCAACCATGTCCAATATGCCAGGGTGAGTGCACTACCTAAATAATTGTTCACACTTTTTACACATGTCCATCGATGAAAGATGGAACTCAATTAAAAGATTGAAATGGTGCTTTTGTTGTTTTATAATAAGCAAGGCCGTTGAGTTTGTGTTCGGATGAGCGACTGCTCTTTTATTATTAATTAGTCTCTAAAGTTTGGCAGGTGTGAATACATGGCGGTGTATAGTTACACCGTGCGACTGTCTGGCCGGTATGGATATGTGACGGTTTATAGTTACACCGTGTGACTGTCTGGCTGTGAGGCAATTCTCACAGAGTCAGCATAACTAAGTTTATATCTCCCTTTTTTTTTTAATAAATTTATGGTATTATATAAAATAAAATTTGTTCATATTACAAAAAAATTAGGTTAGAAAAAATAGTAATTATATGATATTTTCTTCATATTCAATAGTAGTAATATATCTCTAATATAATAGTAATTCGTATAATGTAGTATTTAAAACATAATTGATTAATTATAATTTATATACATTTAAGTGTACAATTGTATTCTTAACATTATTAATTATAAATTATACGTATATATTAAAACTATGATCTTAACATATGCAGGATATAATTTTAGTATATATTAAAACCGTACAACTATGGTCTTAACATAGGTAATATATTATTTTAGTGACGTCACTTATAATAATAAAGAAAATAAAAATGGTGAAAGAAAGTTAAAGTTATACTATACTACAAATTTCCTTAGTCGGTTCTTGTGAATCACAACTTTTTTTCCGTTGTTTAAAAACAGTTCACAGTTGCCCTTGTCATCAATGGCTACAACTTCATATGGTCCCTTATACAAATTTGACAACTTGTGTCCCGATGTGTCTTCAAACAGAACCAAATCATGTACCTCAATAACGATTGGTCTTGCAGTTCTGTCGTATCGATCCTTATTAGTCTTCTTAGTATGTTCTAACATCTACGTAACTCTATTTCGAACTAGTTGCAGTCTATATTTAACCTCTTTAGCATATGAGTCGATGTTGTAAATCGGATCGACTGTATTCGTTCATCCAAATACCAACTCATACGGACAGTATTGGTGGACAGTTGTTGGTGTTGTGTTAAAACAATAAGCGAAATATCGTAACCATTCGTCCCAATCAGTCCTATCTAATGATATGTACGATCGCACATACTCATTGAAAGTTCTGTGGGATCTTTCCACTGTACCTACTGTCTGGTGATGATAAGCTGTTGAAGTTTTATTATCAATCTTCAACAGTTTACATAGTTCCTCCATGGTCTGATTTTTGAATTCAGTACCCATGTCGGTCAGTATTTTGCTAGCAGGACCATACACTAATATGAAATGTTCAAAAATTGCCCTAGCCACTGTTTTTGATGATTTATCTGGAATGGGCACCACAACGAGGTATTTAGTAAGGTCGCAAATCATCGTCAAGGCATACTCATTGCCACTGTTCGACTTAATAAAAGGACCTATTGTGTCAATGATAAGTACATCAAATGCACTCGTGGGAGTATTAGACAATATCATTGGTTCTTTCGTCTTTGGCATTGATTTATTCCTTTGACAAAGCTCACATTTCTTCACATAATTTCGTATACCCTTGGATATGCCAGTCCAGTAGTGTCGTCATTCTACTGACTCCGGGATGACCACCGATTAATGGATCATCGTGATATATTACAAGTTGATCATGTTTCAGAAATAAGTAGATCATCACCAGAAATAATTGTTAGTCTTGGGCCCAAGTAAATCTCCAATTTTTTCAGTATTTTGTTCGCAATATTCTTGAACGCGTTCACTTCAACAGTGTTAAATATTTCATCGTGTAGATGTAGTTGAATTCTGTCAACTTTATTCTTGTCGGCCACTTCCTCGAGCCTAAGACAGAATTGATCGAGATCAAACTTTCCATTAACAAGAATCTCTACCAATGATATTCTATCTAAAGTACATTTTCCTTTTATCAGGTAACACCTAGGTGATTTACCTTTAAGTATGAACTTTAGGCGAACAAATTTCTTGATCTCTTTATATGTTTCTATCACTTTGGGTGTCAAGTCATCCGGTCTTTCTTGTGAAGCTTTGTCTAGGGGACAGGGAAATTTTCATCAACTATTTGAAAGCTATGACTCAAAAATTATCTTCAATCACTAGGTGTGAGCGTATTTCACCTATTGTTTCAATACCCGAGGTGCCGATACCACTGATCCTCGTTCTGTAATTTGAATTTATTTCTATATCTTTTCTTAGTTTACCGACTTTTAATATCGAAATATCGGCTCCAGTGTCCAATAGGAAAGTAATATGTCCGTCAGTAGATCTAGTTCTCAACACCACATAGCTATTCAGATTGAAATTCAAATTAAAAATGATATTGTTGATGAATTTCCCGGACTCATGTGAGTTTAATTGTCGTTGTCCCCCAGATGTGTAACCTCTGGGGAATGTTGGTTTCCCTGATCATGTACACATAGGGTCCGGTAGTTGCCCCGATTCTGGCGGCTGGAGTTATTACCTCCTCTTTGGGGACGTCCACGGCCACGTGTGTTGCCTCTACCACGATTATAATATCCGCGGCCGATTCACCTTTTACGGATGCCTTCAACTTAGCTACTATTTCGGCAATTGAAGACTCATTTCAAATTAAGTTTCTGCTCGAATTTTTCAATTTTGTTTGAATTAGGTTCACTGCTATTGCTTCATGGGACTCTTTAACAGTATCCAGTAGATTTAAAGAGTCCAGAAAAGATTACATATTTTCTGGTTTGCCGTCAAACTCTGGAATGAGTTTTGTGGCCAAACCAAGAAATTTATTACTGACAATGGCATTTGTGTTTGATTTTTTCTAGAGTTGGTGCAATGCTGTTTCGATTCCTCAGTCTCTATTTCCGCCTGGGAATCGCCCTCAAGTATCAATTTGCTTATTTCCGTGCTGTAGACTATTTCCTCGCGAAGAGTTAGTGGTAACTTTACATCTATACTTTTTCTTGACAAAACATTCTCTAATTTTCCACAAACATCGGAAAAGAAGTTATCGGCCGCCGCCTTGTGAGCTACTGTCAGCCTCGAATAATTTACATTCAATATTACTCTAATGCTTTCAGTAGAAGCAAAAAGAATCTTAATGTGTTTTTCGATAGTGTCTGGCCTCGATGGTCTGTCGGTGTTTAAACACTAATAAGACTTATCGAAGTCCTCCTTTATTATCCTTAATTTTCCCACTATATTCTGCCAGGCCATATATACTATTGAAATTTCCTGTATTTAAATTTAATTTTTTTTTATTTTTAAATTTCGGCCAATGTGGCTGATGATTTATATTTCTTTTTTAAAGAATTTCTATAAGTGCTGTGTACTTTCCAGAACATATTAACAATTAGTATAATGGTTATTATGAAAACCAAAATTTTTAAACTTTTCAAATCAGTGTTCTCATTTGGAGTTGTTATTATTTCATTAATAACTTCTCCTGTGTTTTATATTCTCTTTGATTCCTGGCTTCCCATTTTAACATAGAATCTGTAGCACTCTAAGTATTATTTAATTTGTGACAATATTTTAATAGTATGTGTTAGTAATTTTGAGAACAAAAATTAAAAAAAGATGTTATAGCAAATCTTATCATTACCATTTACGTTAATATTTAATTATTTATAAATATAATAATAATAAATAATATACTATATTATATAATAAATAATATACATTACAGTGTAGAAATATAGGCGGTGGTGTTGTAGGCATTTTTTACGTCTCTCGTTTTCTGTTGTTAATCTGGAAATTCGGATTTGGCTTCCTCAGCAACTATGGCATTAAGATGTTGTTTTTGTTGTTTGTAGTTTCAGTTGATTTAGTTTTCAGCGCCTTCTCTGCATTGGGTGGAGTTGTGTGTTGATGAAAGTAAAACTGAGTAATCTGGCAGGTAACGGTGGACATCTATTGCAATTCATTAAGTTGTTGTTTTAGCTGATTTTGATTGCAGAGCCTTCTCCGCATTTGGTGGAGTTGAGTGTTGATGAAAAATAAAACACAGCTATTTGGTAGTCGGAGGTGGACCTTTGGCAGTTTGTTTTTGTTGCACAAAATAAAACACTTGTAGTAGCCTTTCTTTGTTTTTACTCTTGTTTATATAATTATTTTTTATTTTGTAGTGTTTTTATCACTTTCACGGTTTTTGGTTTCATTATTGTTTTTGTTATTATTTTTTTCTTTTTGTAGTGTTCTTTATCACTTTCACGGTTTTTTGTTTTTATTATTGTTTTTATTTCAATTTTACTTTTGGTAGCGTTCTATGGTTTAATCCGGAGTTTGTTACTGCTTTACCACTGAATTTAGTAGGCATTTTCACATGAATTTAAAATCACATACAAAACTTTATCACTGTCACGGTCGCCATATAATAAGTAAGACCGTTGAGTTTGTGTTCAGATGAGCGACTGCTCTTTTATTATTAAGTAGTCTCTAAAGTTTGGCAGGTGTGAATACATTGCGGTGTATAGTTACACCGTGCGACTGTCTGGCCGGTATGGATATGTGACGGTTTATAGTTACACCGTGTGACTGTCTGGCTGTGAGGCAATTCTCACAGAGTCAGCATAACTAAGTTGATATATTCACACTGACATATATTCACACTACAGTTTACAAAAAGGACACCAAGTGAAATATTGCCGCACAAAGCGTCGCTGTGGCGTTAACAATTGCCCGAAATCACACCATAATTTATTGCACAATTCGCCACCGATACCGATCCAACCATTACCAACAAGGGATTTGGGACACCGAAACACCACTACGCCCGACACACAAACCGAACGACGAAATTGCCACGCAGCTCACAACACCGAATGTGCTTTTCCAAATATTGCCCGTGACGATTTATGGAAAACACAAAAATATAACCACATACGCGTTCATTGACGACGGAGCCAATGTGTCCATGTTGGACATAAATATCGCCCGAGAACTGGATTTACGCGGAAATCCAGAGATTTTGGAACTTCAGTGGCTAAACAATGAACGCGTTTCGGAAAAAACTGAGAAAATTAATATTGTGATTAGTGGTGTTGGAAAATACAATAACAAGTATTCGGTAACCACCATTTACGTATCTTCCCAACTGCCATTGCCAATTCAGAGTTGCCATCTTGCTCATATTATGAAATCCCGTGAATATGCAAAAATACCCAATATACCAGAAATAGATTATTCTAACGTTAAGCCTACATTAATAATAAGCTTACAACATTCATTTTTAACAGTTCCCCTGGAAATACACCGCATGTTTACGGAATTTGGACCAATTGTGTCGATCACCAGACTTGGTATTGTTATATATGGACCGATTCCAGGAGAAAAGTCTACATGTACTAAACGGGCTTTACACATAAGGAAATGTATAGATATGGACAAAAACAAATTATTGGAGGAAATCAATACAATGATGCGTGGATATTTCGATATTGAGACACTTGGAACGAAGGTACCCGTGAAACCACTGAGGTCCCAAGAAGATGAACGAGATCTGGAATTACTCGAAGCAACGACAAGGAAAGTAGATGGCAGATATGAGTGTTCACTTCTCTGGAAAGAAAGTGTTCCTCCAATTCCTGACTCATTCAATATGGCGCTAAATCGATTACACATCGTGGAACGAAAAATGGCGAAGAATAGTGAGTACAAAATGGAATATTGTGAAAAAATTAAAAATTATTTAGAAAAAGGATATTGTAGAAAGCTGACTCAAATTGAAAGAGAATTTAAAGGTAAACGAACCTTTTATTTGCCACATTTTGGCGTGAAAAATGTTAACAAAGCAGGCATTCGTCTTGTCTTTGACGCGGCAGCAGAAGTCCAAAATTTTTCACTCAACAAAGCTCTCATTCCAGGTCCCGATATAAACAATTCATTAATATCAATTCTTTTCAAATTCAGAGAATTGCCAATAGCCATATGTGGGGACATCCAAGAAATATGCCACCAGATCGCCATTGCCAAAAAAGACCAGGACAGCCAGCGTTTCTTATGGAGAAATGGAGACCCTGATCAGCCAATAGACACATACGTCATGGAAAGAATGATTTTTTGCGCCACTTGCTCGCCAACCATTGCTCAATACGTCAAAAATATATATGCCAAAATTTTTGCCAAAGAATCGCCTAGAGCTGTGCATGGTATAATAGAGCGTCATTACGTTGTGAACGAGGTGGTGAGAATTTATAAATCCGGTGGTTTTCATCTACGGAATATAATATCTAATAGTGGGCATATTAACAGGCGGTGGGGTAACCCTACCGGCAATGGCGATCGTGGTGGCAAATTTCTTTGTAGTGACAATATTGAACGGGTACTCGGTATTCATTGGGTGCCTAAAACAGATGTTTTTTTGTTTTCAATTAAAATTGTGGAAAGTGGACGGACAAATTTTGCAATTAAATAAAGTGCCAACAAAAAGAGAAATGTTGAGTCTTAATATGTCCGTATACGACCCATTCGGGTTCTTAAGTGATTTTATGGTGACGTCGAAAATAATGATGCAGCAAGTATGGAAATGTGGGGTAAGTTGGGACGGCGGAGTCGTACTGGCCGGAGGTGCAGAGTGGAACCAAAAATAGTGGAACCGAATCCGAGCTAAGATCGAAGCATCGGATATTAGTGGCCCGACAGGTGTATACATTCATTCCAAATTGTAATCGTTTTTCGAATTTCCGTAGATTGAAGCGGGCTATGGCGTGGGTGTACCGAAAGGTGACTCCTTGTTGCTGTGCGAACTTACCTTGGAAGAATAAAGAGAAGCTGAAATAATTCTTTGCCGGCATGTACAAAAACAATCGTACGCTGAAGAGTTCCCCGATTAATATAAAACCAAGACAGTGGCCCCGAGCAGCAAATTGAAGTCTTTAAATCCGTTCATTGGACAAGCTGACCTAATTCGAGCTTTTGGGAGGATACAAAATGCTTCGTTTTTATCTCTAGAAGCCAGGCAGCCAATTATTTTGACCAAAAGTCATCATTTTACGAAGCATCAACACAGCCACTGCTATGAATGAGATTCGCCAGAAATACTGGGTGCCATCACTGCGTCAACTACTCAAGAGCATCCAGAGTCGATGCACCACGTGCAAAATCCGTCGAGCAAAGCCACGTCAACCCCAAATGGCCGCCTTACCTGTGGACCGAGTTACTCCATTCGTCAGGGCTTTCACATACACAGGACTGGACTACTTTGGCCCAGTAACAGTCTCTATTCGACGCCAGCGTGAAAAGCGATGGGTTGCCCTTTTTACCTGTCTTACCGTTCGTGCCGTCCACCTGGAGATAGCCACCTATCTGTCCAGTGATGCTTGCCTAATATGTATCCGGAACTTCATCAACAGAAGAGGAGTGCCCATTATGATAAGAAGCGACAATGGGACGAATTTCGTCGGCATAACAAAAGAGTTAGAAGGTATGAATAAGTTCTTGGATACTAATAATTTATCTTCAGGTTTGACGGCATTTGCAATTAAATGGGTTTTCAACACACCAGTAAATCCCAGTGAAGGCGGCGTTTGGGAGCGACTGGTTCAGTCGGTAAAGAAGGCTTTGTTCAACATGTTGAAAGAACAGGCCCCAAAGCTCGACACTCTTCAATCTTTTCTAATAGAAGCGGAAAATATGGTAAATTCAAGGCCGCTGACTCATCTTCCTGTCACCCCTGAGGATCCAGAACCGCTGACACCCAACCATTCTCTACTGGGATGCACAAATTCGACGCAAACTCCAGCACCATACGAGCCAAGATTGATGTGTTTGCGAAAGCAGTGGCGTGTGGTGCTAAATACGAAGAATGGCATGTGGCACCAATGGCTGCGTGAATATCTTCCGGAACTTACACGGCGAACAAATTGGTGTCTTCCTTCACAACCGTTGAATGTGGGCTGTCTGGTCTTCATCTGTGATCCTGATCTCCCAAGAAGCCAATGGAAGCGAGGACGTATAATTGATCTTCATCTGGGCAAAGATGGTGTTGCCCGTTCAGCCAGAGTGCGAACAGACGCAGGAGTCTATCGCCGACCCGTGTCGAAGCTGGCTATTCTTGACGTCGAGCCAGATGCGAGAGAAAGTGAATCCTCCCCCTTTGGGTCAGTTCACGGAGGCGGGGATGTCGTTGGAGGAAACTCTGTTGATAGGCAGGGTAACCCTGCAGTTAGCCATGCTTGAGCGAATGTCATATTGGGCAAACATGGCTTAAAAAATCCCAGGATTTTGCCCCAAAACTTCATTTTCTTTTTGTTGTTCACAATCCTTAGAATTCAAATCATATAAATAGGCCATTAAAGCAAATACTTATCCTTTCTGTTTGTGTTACCAGTAAAACATGTAAGAGTTTGTAAAGAAATTTAATTTATTAATTTAAAATCTTTAAGTGTTTTTAAATTTTTTATTTGCAAAAATATTATAAATTAATCTAATTTATTTATTTAATTGTGTAGTGAATAAACAAACAACTCCCATACAACTACCATAATAAACGAGTTTTATGCCTCAACAAACAAATAAATAAACATCGCCGTTTAAAATTAAAAATCCAAAAATAACTCTTTTTCTTCTGGAAGGCAGCCGGTTTTGGGAGGTTTATTCCTGGAATACAACAGAAAAGCAACAAGAGCTTAGTTTAGATATAGCTCACAGACTACCAGATATCTGCAGTGTCTATCAAGCCGAAATAATGGCAATATGGGAAGTAGCCAAGTGGCTAAGTCGCAACATCGTAACCAACACTGGCGTTCTAATTTACTCGGACAGCCAGGCTGCCATCTCTGGAGGCAACATCCCTAAATTCACAAACAGCCCTCGACTGCCACAGTTTAATATACACCTCATATGGCTGCCTGGGCATAGGGATATCCCGGAGAAATGCAAAGCCGATGAACTTGCTAGGAAAGGGACGACATTACAAATTCTCGAAGAATTTGCATATATTGGTGCGCCACTATCCACGTGCCAGCTTTGGCTTAGGCAAGAGGCAATCAGGCAGTCCAACGAAAGATGGACAGAAATCGGCACCTGCAGGGTAGCTAGAAAATTCTGGCCAAGGTATGACCTGAGAAGATGAAAATATATCCTCGCACTAGAGAGGTAAAAATTGTCTACGTTAGTATCAGTTCCGACGGAACACTGCTTGATCGGCGAACACGCCAAAAGATTGGGTATTGCCTCTAATGACTTCTGCAGAAGTTTGTAACGACGAGTTTCCTCCGGTTGCTGGGGTAAAGCTCGCGGGGGAAGGGTTCGCCACAGAAATTTATATTCGCAATGGCAGAGAGCTAAGAGAGAACACGTTTGATATTTTTTTCAAGAAAGAGTAGGAATTTATTGTGGGTAGTAATTCAAAGATGTTGATTTCAAGGATGGTTAAAAACTAATGATGTGAATGTTGTTGTCCTAGTCCCGGACTGGGAATGGTCCTTATTCGGGTAGGCGGGATGTCGGAGCCTCGAGGAGGTACTTCCTTGTTATTCCGGTGTTGGGTAATGTGATATAGACCGAGCTGAGGCTCCCCGGTCTGACTGGGCTGGATTCGGAGACCCGGCTAAGTGCTCCCAGGTTCGGTTATGCTGACCTCGGCGTTGTGGAGACCTGTTGAAGTGCTCCCTGGTTCTGGCTAGGCTGGACTTTGCACTATGGAGACCTGGCTAAGTGCTCCCGGGTTCTGGCTAGGCTGGACTCTGCACTATGAAGACCTGGCTAAGTGCTCCCGGGTTCTGGCTAGGCTGGACTCGGCGCTACGGAGACCTGGCTTAGTGCTCCCTGGTTGTCAGAGTCAATTCGACTCTTGGCGCTGGCGAGGTGACTTCTCCGCAGGTAGACGAGCTCGGGGAAACAGGATTTGGGATAGGGAAGTGGGAAATCCAGGGGACCTCACTATTCTCGCTCAAAATGGGCACGGAAACACGAGTCACGAGATCTAAGTGTAGACGTCAGTGGGGACATGTCACGGATATGCGTCTCTAGCGACCTATGTAAGTGCGCTAGCGAGGACACGAGGGACTAGCGACCTTGTTAAGTACGCTTGCAAGGACACGCGAGCCTAGCGACCTGGATAAGTGCGCTAGCAAGGACACGTCAAGGACACGCGGGACTAGCGACCTGGTTAAGTACACCAGCAAGGACACGTCAAGGATACCGGGAACTAGCGACCTGGTTAAGTGCGCTAGCAAGGACACGAGGAACTGGCGACCTGGTTAAGTGCGCTAGCAAGGACACGCGGGACTAGCGACATGGTTAAGTGCACTAGCAAGGACACGTCAAGGATACCGGGAACTAGCGACCTGGTTAAGTGCGCTAGCAAGGACACGAGGAACTGCCGACCTGGTTAAGTGCGCTAGCAAGGACACGCGGGACTAGCGAGATGGTTAAGTGCACTAGCAAGGACACGTCAAGGATACCGGGAACTAGCGACTTGGTTAAGTGCACTAGCAAGGACACTCGAAGGACACGTCAAGGATACGCAAGGACACTTCAAGGATATTCGAAGGACACGTCAAGGATACTCGCAGGATTCGAAGGACACGTCAAGGATCTGGGAAGGACACGTCAAGGATCTGCGAAGGACACGTCCAGGATACGCAAGGACACTTCAAGGATATTCGAAGGATACGCGAGGATCCGTCAAGGACACTTGAGGATACACGAGACTAGCGAGTCACCCGGATTTACTTCACTATAAACACTCTACTTACCTCGTCTTCTTGGGTCCTGAACTTTTGTACACTCACTGATCGACTGTCCAGATGAGTCATCGTCTCGCCTTTATATACCCTTGTTAGCGACAGCGTCCGACACCGACGTCTATGAATCTACTTCACACGTGTTGTTTTGGTGGCTCACGTGTTGTTGGTTGCCGTCGGTTTGTCTGCTGCCGCTGTTGTTTTCGAGCTATTCGTTCATACATGTCCGCTCGTTGATTTGTTTGCGAACTAATTTTCCCGTCGGTGGTGGGGTTAGTGTGCACGTGTCGTTTTGGTGGTGTGAATGCATGTGTTCGCCTGGCCTAACGGATCGGTGTGTCTGCTGTCGCTTTATTTTCGAGCTAATTGTTCATACATGTCTGCCTGTCGCTGTTGTTTGCGAACTAACTTTATGTCGGTGGTGGGGGTAGTGGCGTGCTCGTTGCTGTTGTTGGCGAACTAATTTTTCCGTGACAACAATGAGGAGTGATTGGACAGGTGGGCTAACGGACGGACAATGGACAGTAATTAATTAACAGGTAATTTGTATTTATTAATTCATTATTTATTAATTCATTATTATGTTCCAATAATTTACTGGCCTATTTTATGTTTGTGTGAGCGAAAACGAGGCCCCGACTTTCGTCATCACAAGTTGTGGAGACGAGGAAGAAGTGGAGAGCACTAAGCACTTGCTAGCGACTGCCCCGCTCTGAGTAAACGACGACTGGACATACTGGGGTCGGCTTTTCTAGGCAGCCTAACAGATCTTTCCAGTACCAATATTCGTACTATCGATAAATTTTTATATCAAACAGGTTGGTTTCGATGAGGGGCATTTCAGCCCGTGGTAACACTAGGGACCTAAACTGGTCTATGTGAGCTTGTATAAAAAAATACGGCTGCCACCCTAACCTAAACCTAAAACAAGTAAGAAAGTTTCAGTCGGGTAAACCGACTAAGGTATACCCTCACTTTGTGAGTAGTGTAATATTGAATATTACTCGAATTATTCTGTCAATTTGTGTGGGAGGTACCAGAAGGGGTTTATCAAATACACCTTTTTTTCGCTGAACATTAGATACTTTAAATTCATTGCACTGTGCCGACTTATAAGCATTTATGTGCACTGGTATAAACGTTATGAGACATTAAATTGTGGTATGATTTGGACATTTTGTGTGGGAGGTACAAAAAGGGGCGTGGCAATAACGCCCATTTTTCACAGGGCTATAGACACTATAAAAACATTACACTGTACAGTGTATTTTTATACACTGGTTTTAATGTTATAAGCTGTTAACTTTTGGTGCAAAAGGGTACCTTTGTGTGGGAGGTACCAAAAGGGGCGTGGCAATAACGCCCATTTTTCACAGGGCTATATACACAATAAAAACATTACACTGTACAAAATTTCAAGTATTTTTATACACTGGTTTTAATGTTATAAGCTGTTAACTTTTGGTGCAAAAAGGTACCTTTGTGTGGGAGGTACCAAAAGGGACGTGGCGACTTCGCCCATTTTTCTCTAGTTGATAGCGACTAATAAGCTAATACTATGTGTGGAATTTCGAAAGATTCGAATAAGTAGTATAGCAGTTATTAAAGAATCAATATTTCCCAACATTTTAACCCTTTGTGGGGGAGGTACTAGAAGGAGTGGACCAATATGGCCCATCTTCGAACTTAGCCGGAGATAGAAGAAAATATTACCACATACCAAATTTGAGGTCAATCGGTTGCTCCTTTCGAGAGTTATCGTGCGCACCAGCCAGCAGACAGACAGACAGACGGACGGACATTGCTCATTCGACTTAAAATGACCCAAAAAGGATTTCCTCCGAACATACTTGGGGTCTTATGTCACTCCTTCGACGTGTTACACTTTTTTCCGTAGCAAATGATATATACCCTCGTCACACTAAAGTGAGGGTATAAACAACAAACAAAATAAATAAAATTTATTTTAGGAATTAATTAATTTGGTTTGCTATACTGTCCCTTATAAGAGTACCTGCGTTGCACAGACTTCTTTGAGCAATATCTCCCACGTCATAATCAATTTCATCCATTACTTCAATTTCCTCATTGATGTTCAAAATATGAGGTTCCTCAAGTTCAACGTTGTATTCTCTGCAGATGTTATGTAACGGACAACACACGTTTATAATTTTAATAACCTTGTTCGCTATAGACGGATGTTACCAGTAAACATCTGAACCGGCTTTTTATTACGCCAATTACACGCTCTACAATGTTACGAGCTGATGTATGTTTTTTGTTAAATTTGTGCTGCATAGTTCCGACGATTACATCTTTGTATGGCGTAATTAAGAACGGTTCTAATCCATAGCCAGAGTCGCACAATAGGCGAGAATTCATATCGCCATTTCAGTATTCACTTAAAAAATACTTTCTTGCTCCACTTAAGCCCCCAAATAAATACGTCGTGACACGAATCAGGCCTGCAAGCATCCGCACTTTCATGTTGTAATCACATATCTAAAAACATGTTGTATTCACATATCTAATTCATTTCTTTGAAAATAGCTATAACTTACAATCATTGCGTTTTAGCTATATGTTCCTTTCCTATTGTAATAGAGATACTCGTCTTCTGTGGGTTTCGACATATTTATGTGACTACCGTACGCCGGGTATCTGGTATTTTGAAAAGAAGTGCAATTTTCATTTCGTCTTCTCTTCAGGCCTCATTCTTAGTTTTATGAAATGTGTGTCATAACTCTCCATAGAATTGAAACGGTGCTTCTTCCCATACTTAAATCTACGTCCTTGGCTATAACACCTTGCTACGCTTCTTTAGCAAGAAAACGAAGGGTTGTTGCAAATTGAATACGTTTCAATTTTTTTCAGTACCATTAAAAATTCCTCTTTATTCAAACGATAAAATCTTATAAACGTAAAGAAAAAAATAGTAAGCGAATATACAATTAAATGCATATACTTATTTACTTGCACTCTATTTGTTTGGGACAATGGATCTGATGCATCGCGCAAACTTCTGAGGTGTAATTTTGTTTCGTAATGCACATTTCTCTATTCTTCCATCAATGCAGCAACTGCAGAAATTGAAATTCCAGGCATTATTTTCTTTTCTATATTTTTTTCGCTTTAATAAGTTTTATTTATTTTCACTAGTTTCACTACCGCCAATCAGAATATGGAGTCGAACCGATATTGTTGAAGGTGGATGCTGAAACAGCTGTTTCTGATTTCTATGCTGCCATATTTTTGATGGTTTTTTTCGGTTTCATGAAAACGTACAAGAGCTGTAGAAGATAAAATAAAGCGATACGATTTTGAAAAACAAAAACGAACCAATTTCGTACAAAACCTGTGACATGCCTGAATGACATATATTCTATACCAAAAGCAAGCACTCATTCGAAATTTCTGCATTTGGCCTTCACACATGCCGTAAGTCACACTGACCAATCATCAATAGCAGCACGCACCTCGTTCCTTTGGGAAAGTGTCCATAGCAGGAATCAACGCAGTCTTAAGAGAATCGATGTTGGGGTATCTTTTGTGGCAGACCTTGTCCTCTAAAACTGTCCCCAATTTGTAATCCAGTGGGTTTAAATCAGGGCTGCCAGATAGCCACTCATCAGAAGAAATGAAAGCTGGCAAATTGTTTTGGAACAGGGAATGGTTAAGAGGTTTCACAACAGCTTCCAAAACGGTTTCTTGGTAATTTTTGGCCAAAGTTTTGATCTCTTGTTCACAGAAATGCAAGTCAGTGACTTCAATAAAGAGTACTTTATACTCTAGAAATATTCTTAAATATTTTCTTTAAAATACCTTAGCCTTCGACTGGCTGTTTGCCTAAATTCCATAATAAACAAGGCTTCCCTGTACGTTGGCCCCAAGTGGTGGACAATATAAGCATTTATTTGAATCAAATCAAGCCATGAATTTTTTATTGCCCGTTATTTATCAACTTATGTTGACTTTAATGAAACATGTGTTGAAAATTTATTACGCGTTAACACAGTTCAGTTGCCTTTGGACTTGATAACAAAAGAAACGTTTTCGTAATTAACGGAAATATGTCGTCAAATTGCAATTCCGATGAATGTACTTCTCTTGTTAAGCATCACAAGGCCTGTTCCTCAAACACAGGTATTGCGGAATCAATTTGTCCTTTGCATTGCAAAATGATAACTTCCATTTGATGCTCCTCCATAACGGTCAGCAATGTTTCGATGGTGTTAAGCAGGCCCATGGTTGCGATGGCCTTTTTGTCACCACCATCCTCGACCTCTAGTGCATGGCTGAAGGTGGTAGCCAAATATTGGCAAATTTCAATTGCTACCTGTAACAATTGTTCAGAGAATGTTCAAACAATCTTCTGCAGAACATAGGTAAGGTCTTCATTTTCGATTTATCTTAGGTGATTTCTTTAATTTCCTCGCAGTATTGAGCAGCAACATCCTGGCAGCTCAAGAACATTTGCAGACCGATAGCGGCTTCTATTTTCACTTGCAATTCTTGATCGTTAGTGGGCGTATAATTTCAACCAAAATTTCAGGATTTTTCAATTGGATTTCACAGAAATAGTGCAAAACCCAACAGGCTCTAGTACGCATATGACCAGCGGTAGTTTAGAATTCAAGAAAAGCGTAAGTGGTAAGCATATTCTGATCAGTCAAAGTGAACGGACGTGTTTAGCACAGAGCGGATAGTTGAAATCTATTATGCAGCACCTATTACGCAATCGCAAAAACAAAAATCAGTACAAAGTCTGGAAGGCCTACATCGTAGTACCTATTAAGGGCTAATACAGACAAAAAAATCGTTGACGGGGATGCCTTCGCGTTCCGATGGAGCGGGGTTCCCCAATCGTCCTACTGTCCGTCCGTTGGTCTTGGCCAAAGCCGACCACACCAAACATGGTGAAAATTTCCCCCAAGTACTCACAACAAGGGTCATAGATGCTTCTAAGGCCAATCAGCCTGCTGAAAGAGCCACAAATTCAGCTGTGTTAACGGCTAATAAAGTCAAAAGAATCAGACCAGCTGATGAACCCCTGCATTCGAAAAAGGCAAGAGGCCCTAATGTCACCATCAACAGGACACTTACAAAGCCCTTTAATGAAGTGGCGTCGGGGACACGAGAGTCTAATGATGGCCGTTATAGACAGAAGTAGTGAGGATGGATCCATCCTCAAGGACAAATGGAGAAATGTGCAATCAGCCATTATGGCTCATTACCTCGATGTCTGTAGAGAAATGCCGGGCACACCACCAACCTGCAACGATGCAGGATGGCATCAGGGGAGAGTAAAGCTCTTATATTTTGGTGATGCCAGATCAGTATTCCTGTATAAGGCTGCTCTGAGTCGAGCGGGTGAGGTGTGGCCGGGTGACCAGTTGGATGTTGTCGAAAAAATAACATCCCTAGTCACCCTAGAGCCATCACCTGGGTTACAGAAGAGCCCTCCAACCTGGCTGACATATTAGAAATAATAAAAGATTCCAATCCTGGTCTGCCCACCTATAATTGGGGAATCAGCAAGGTGGGTGAGGCGGATGGTAAAAAGCGGCAGGTCAATTTGATCCTTAACGCTGAATCCACCTCCCATATACAACGTGCAAGTGCAACCCTACAGTATGGCTTCCAGACTATAGTCTTGAAGGTATACAAGCAGGATATAGTTCCCACTGCGGAGGGTGAGTCGTCCACAGTGGTTGATACACAGCTTTCTGGAAGTGCAGAGGTATCCACGCCCATTATTTTTGGTGACTCTAACTCTAACAGAAGATCTGTAACGCCCTACTCTGAGGACGAAAGCTCTACTTCTGACACAGAGGGGCTGAGGGGAGTCTCCGGACTTTTTGACGCATCTGGCGGGACACGCTTCTCGATGATATGGACGAAGAGTTCGATAACACCCTTGTCGGGGTGGATGTTAATCTGTCAATTACCAATGATGGTAAGAATTTTACAGATTAACCTCCATCACGCTAAAGCAGCCTCAGCGGCTCTATTGCTGCTCCTGTCCACAGGTCCAGTAGACATCGTCCTGATACAGGAGCCCTACGCAGTGGGAGGAAGGGTGTGCGGTATCAGGACACCCAACTTTAAACTGCTTGTGGCCAACTGTGAAGGCACTCCAAGAACCTGCATTTTGGCCAGGAAAAATCTAAGTATTTTTTTCCTGGCTAATTTAAGTGGTAAAGACCAAACATCTGCTAGTCTGGAGATCGGTAATCGCATATTACCTCCGTCTCCAGTTACTTCCCTTATGAAGCTGTAGTACCGACTGCTCTATTCAGGGAAATAGTAGAAGAAGCAACGTCTGACGAGGTCGAGCTGATTGTTGGCGCAGACATGAACGCACATCATACTATCTGGGGTAGTACGGATATAAACAAGAGGGGTGATTCGCTTCTTGACTTTATTCTAACCACCAACCTAAGTATTTGTAACATAGGTAATAAACCGACCTTTACAATTAAAGACAGACAAGAAGTACTAGACGTAACGTTTGCTACTGACCGGCTGTCAGATAAAATTATTGAATTTCAAGAAAGTCCTTAACTCCAAACTTCTGTACGAACCGAATGACAAAGCCGGTCTGGATAATCTTGTCGAGCATATCACCACATCATTCAATAGTTCCCTTGAAGAAGTCTGTCCAAAAACAAGGTACAAGGGTAAAACTAAACCCCAATGGTGGACTTCTGAGCTAACGGCTATGAAAAAGACCTGCAACAAGCTATTCAACAAGGCTAAATCTACTGGGGTCGCTAATGTTTGGGATGCCTATAAAGAGCAACTCAAGATCTATAAGAAGGAGCTTCGAAAGGCGCAAAGACGCTCTTGGTATACCTTCTGTGACGACGTGGAAAAGGTCTCCTACGCCGCAAGGCTGAGGAAAATACTATCAGCTTCAACCTGTACAGTGGGCTACTTGCAGGATGAGACAAATAATTGGACCAAAAACAGCGAGCAGTCGTTCAATGTACTGCTCGACACACATTTCTCTCTAACAGAACCTGAGGATCAGCAGGACCAACAAGAGTGCGAGTGGACTGCGAGCGTCGCTAGCTTGTTGACTGAGAGATCCAGAATAAGCTGGGCTATTAATAGCTTAAGAGGTGACTTAAGAGCCCTTCAAGTCACCTGGACCAGATCGCATCACTCCAGCAGAAATGCATTTCAAGGAATTCATCATGGTGGCATTTCTTGACATAGAAGGGGCTTTTAACAACATTCAATCAGAAGCAGTAATTGCGGCACTGTCACATCTAAAAGTTAACGCTAATTTGAATAGACTAATTCAAAGTCTGCTCAACAGAAGACGCATAACAGCATGTCTTGGGTCCACAACTCTAAAAAGGTTTGTAAACAGAGGGACACCACAAGGACGAGTACTGTCTCCACTAATTTGGAACCTAGCGGTGAAGGAAATCCTACTAGATCTAGAACGTTGTGGCTGCAAGGTCGTGGCATATGCGGACGACGTTGCAATCGCAGTGAGTGGCAAATTCGAAAACGTCCCCCGAGACATTCTACAGGTGGCTCTGAACAAATTGGCTAGATGGGCCAGAAGCAGCGGTTTGGGCGGTTTACTAGGATGAATAAAGTCCCACATGTGGACCCTCCACCTCGGATAAATGGAACAGATCTAGTCTTTTCTGAAAGTGCAAAATTTTTAGGAATAATTCTAGATAGAAAACTGTTATTTAGACTTAACGTATTGGAACGTGTAAGGAAGGCCAACGTCGCCTTATATTCCTGCAAAAAGGCTGTAGGGTCGCGGTGGGGCCTCTCTGCTAAAATCGTCCACTGGATATACATAGCAGTAGTTCGTCCTATACTGCTATACGGCATTGTAGCATGGTGGACGGCAACTGACAAACTAACCATCTCCAACCTAGGTTCAGAGAACAACCTGCATGAGCATATCTAAGCCTTAAGGACTACAGCGACCGAGTCTCTACAAGCCTTACTCAATATACTGCCGATTAATATTGTGGCGAGAGAAGTTGCAACCAAAGCGGCAATAAGATTAAACTGCCTATCAATGTGGAGGTACAAAAACTACGGTCACATGAGGATATCAAAGTGTAGTGCTATGGTAACCGACCGAGTGGACTATATACCAACGGTGTACACCTTCGAGAGAAATTATTATATTATGGGCTGAAATGCCCCTCATCGAAACCAACCTGTTTGATATATAAATTTATTGATAGTACGGATATCAGTACTGGAAAGATCTGTTAGGCTTTTTTTATTCATCCTAGTAAAGAGAACCAATTCCATCTAGCCAACTTGTTCAGAGCTACCTGTAGGATGTCTCTGAGGACGTTTACGAATTTGCCACTCACTGCGATTGCAACGTCGTCCGCATATGCCACGACCGTGCAGCCACAACGTTCTAGATCTAGCAGGATTCCCTTCACAGCTAGGTTCCAAATTATTGGAGACAGTACTCCTCCTTGCGGGGTCCCTCTGTTTACAAACCTTGTTAGAGTTGTGGACCCTAGACATGCTGTTATGCGTCTTCTGGTGAGCAGACTTTGAATTAGTCTAATCAAACTAGTTTTAACTTTTAGATGTGAGAGTGCCGCAATTACCGCATCTGAGGGAATGTTGTTAAAAGCCCCTTCTATGTCAAGAAATGCCACCATGGTGAATTCCTTGAAATGCAGAGACAATTCGATAGTGCTCACAAGTTCGTGCAGGGCTTGCCCTTATTGTAAGCATGTTGGGTCCCCGACAGGAGTTTTGTATCCAGGTTTTCCCTAATGAAGTGATCTAAAAGTGTTTCCAGACCTTTCAATAGGAAGGAGGATAGGCTAATTGGTCTGAAGTCTTTTGGCCTAGTGTGTGATATCTTTCCCGCTTTAGGTATGAATACCACTTTGGTATCCTTCCATCGATTGGGGACGTATGAAAGCCTGATACAGCCTACATAAATTTTCTCCAGCCAGGGGATAATGTACTTTAACATTTTCTGCATTTCTGATGGAGTGATGCCATCTGGTCCAGGTGACTTGAAGGGCTCAAAGCTATTAATAGCCCAGCTTATTCTGGATCTCTCAGTCAAGAAACTAGCGACGCTCGCAGTCCACTCGCACTCTTGTTGGTCCTGCTGATCCTCGGGTTCTGTTACAGAGTTCCCCGAGAAATGTGTGTCGAGCAGTACATTGAGCGACTGCTCGCTGTTTTTGGTCCAATTATTTGCCTCATACATAAGTAGTAAAGCATTTGTTCTCTAACACATATCTGGAAACTACCTCCGTGACCCAGATAATTGCAAAATAGTATTAAAAACGGAAAACTACTATTTTTATCAACTGTTTGGAGCCACATACCAAACAAAAAAGTTAGCGACGGCGAAACAAAACAAATGTACAATGACTTTTGTTAAGTTATGTCTTTAGTGGGATTCAGTCCAAACACATAAATTTGGGGTGACACTAATTTTTTAGACGTTCCTTGCAAGCACTTGTAACTTAAGAAAAACTTATTTAATAAGAAAACACACTTGTTATGCTGTACTATCAAATACGAATTTTTATTATTTTTATTTTCTGTGGTTTATATACTATTTAAGACTACAAAATAAATGCTTAAGTGGTAAAATCTACATACGTACATATATGAATTTAAATGTAAAATGAATAAATGCTTAGTTGCAACAAGTGGTCACTTAATGTACTAAATAACGAAGAATGTCACTGACATGTACTAACATTTAACATTCTCCCCCGCGTTGAACTCTGTTCATAATGTTAAGGATTATGAGTGGCTGATGATATATGTAGCTGGTTTCAAGTATCTGTGACGTCAATTGTTGTTGATCACGGCGCTGGTACAGGTGTGACTTGAAGTGGTATAAGAAACTTGGATCGACATTTTAACCATATCAGCATTATCATTAGCACCAAATAGGACGCAAGTGCGGTATAGCTAACTGCATGGTGATGTTGGCTGTTTGTGTTATTAAAATTGCCGTAAGTGTATTAGGGTTGTCTCGTTTAGTTGTTTTTGCAAATCTCGAAGCTGGTCTAGTTGCACCTTAATTTGTTGTTTTGTACTGTTGAAAACCTCTTCTACTTCCCGTGGCCCACTAATTGATTCGATTTGTTTGAATTTTGCATATGACGTGCGTAATGTATTTGATGCTCCGAAGTGGCCGTGGATAGTAATAGCATTGTTTTTGACTACACAGTTAGATCCTATTTCCATTAATCCAGTACCTTTTAATGAAATTTGAGTAGTTTCCGAACCGCAAACCATTGACAGTTCAGTTTCTTTAACTGTAGCAAAAATCCATTTGTTTTGATGATTCAATTGGGTATACACGGCATTTATACACACGAGAGTTAGTTTGCAACGAGTTGTGGATTGATTGTTGAATATGCTGAACTCGCAAGAGTTGACGTCAAAATTCTTCCAGAATTTTGATTGTTTATTTCTACATATCGCTCACACACTTCAAGAGTGACATAACTCAAAATTTAAAATTTTTGAGGTTGCCTTACAAAAATGCGAATTTCGCAAATGTCCATAAATTAATCTCAGCGAAATTTGGTATATAAGTAAACAACCATATTTTGGTTTATTCTTCGCAATTTTCAATTTTGAGTTATGTCACTCTTGAAGTGAGTGAGCGATATGTATACATCATCCTTGGTGACTACACAGGTGGTGATTTCATCGGAAGTAAATGGTACATATTCAATCCTGTGTGCATTGATTGCGAGATATGAATTTTCAGGCTTGATTGTGATTAGTATGTTGTTCTTAACTGCTGGAACTGGAATTGCAGTGAATAACTCGAAAAATTGTTGGTTAACCAGAGGTAGCATGATCTCAAACACTACTTCGGTTTTAGTTACAGCTCCCTTTGCATTCATCAGTTTATATAACTCAAGTAATTTGTTATCTTCGACAGAAAGTGCGTGTGATATAGAAAGATGAGCCTTTATTAAAGTGAATTCTTCCTTCAGCTGATGGGGATACAGCAAAAGTGGGCTATTTCTTCCATTATGAGTGTCAGTAAGTACGCCTATAATTTCGGACTCAGTTCTATGAAGATTTATTGCTGTCAATGTCAACTGGTTTGATAGGAGTCCAATTAGCTGTGTATTAGTAATCAGTTGAGACTCCTTTCGTATTTCGTTTTGGTCCTGATCAAACTTCTCTAATATCGCATCCAATCTTTGTTGAGTCTTAAGCTCGTCTTGTCTGATGACGTTGATTGTCGAATCAATTATTGAAGTTTTATTCTTTAGAAGCTGTACAATGTGGTATTTCTCTGTTTTGGCTTCATCAAGCGTCTTAGCCATTTCTTCCGCATAATCAGCGTCCAGAACTCCAAATAGTGATCGCGCAATGTTGCCAACATTGTTGAAAGGGGACCTTTTAAACCGTTTGTTTGAAAACAACTCCTTTTCTTCGAAATCTAAATCTAATTCATCCCTCATTTGATCCAGATTATTGGCCAAAATGTTACACAACGAATGATGTTGAGCTGTCGAACACAATTTCTGCAAAACTTGTAACCCCGAAGAAAACGCATTCAGTTCTGACGAAAATGGCTTGAGGTCATAATATACCATTAACTTCCATTCGGCTGTGATCAGTTTTACACTGGGAACTCAGACTCTGAGTCATCAAGTGATAACAATATTAATATTGTTGAAAATCGGGAAAGACTGTCAGGGCACAAAGAAGGAAACTAAATAAGATGAACCGGCAGAAGATATTACAGGATGAATCTGACTCTTATACATCTACTTAAAGTGTCAGATCTCCCGAAGAGCATAGCGATGCGAAATCAATTAAGAAGAAAAAAAAGCTCATCGACACCCAGCACTTCGGAGTCAGAATCCGTTAATGGTGGGAGGTGAAGTTGATCCTGTTCTTGAGAAGGTGAGCAAGTCCACCAAACCATCCATAAAGGAGGAGCCTCAAACAAAAAGACCGATTCTAAAGGAAAAAGCAAGGTGGCTATAAAAAGGGTAAGGAAGCACCATCTTATTCCCAAATAGCCAAAAAAACATATCCAGGACGAACTACACTATGACATAATTGATAGCAGTAGTGCGTCTGGCAGAATTCCCGAAGAGCAAAAGAGTATCTTCGAAGATTTGTTCTACACAAAGGTATTGGACCACATTCTCGGTCCGTTTTAGAGTGGCGTATTGGCACGTTTGAGAGGGGCGTTTTGATGCTGAAACTTGCATCACAATGCTGTGTCGATGTCCTCGAAAGCATCCCCTCACCTTGGGACGGCGCAAAGCTGAAACTGGTAAGGAAAAGCGACATCCCTGTACTCATAAAAACATCTTTCTATGTCAGAGGATGGGCAAGTAAGGTACCGTCAGAGCGCATACTCAGCGTCATTGGCAAACAAGATTCGAACCTTAAAGTGGGGAAGTGGGAAGTCTTCCACAGGAAAAATGATCCCTATGGTTCTCTCCTTGTGGTATGCATAGACCCGTATTCCAGGGATAGCCTTGTCAAGACAAAAGCCATGTCATTTTTCGGGATTTGGAAAATCTCCTTTAAGATTGGAAAAACGCCCATTGGCAGGTCAGTTAGATCGAGCCCAAACACGAGCGTACCGCCTGCAGTGGCAAACGAAAATAGTGAACAGAAAGAAGCGGAAGTGGTCGATAAGGTGGAAGTGGTCGATAACATCGCCAAATTACCGATAACATCATCAATTTTGCAGAAAGTTCCCAGCAAATGTGGTGATAAGGATCATATCAGTGGGGCACAAAATATCAAAACAAAGAGGAAGCGACAAAAACAACACAGCCTTCCAAGAATTGGTCGATAACATTATCAAATTGCCGATAATATCACCAACTTTGCAGAATGTTCCCAGCAATAGTGGTGATAGTAATAGGTACATAAAGAATCGAAACAAAGAGGGAACGACAAAAAGTAACACCGCCTCCCAAAGAGGTCTACTTGAAGGTAGTAATAGGTAGTGTGTAATAGGTAGTAAACGAAATGAGGAGAAAGACTCACTACGAAATAAGGAGGGAGTGCAACCAGATAGGATAGACGACTCCCAAAGGAAACTTTTACTGGAAACAATGATTGGGGTCATCAAGATAAACCTCCACCGGAGCGAAATGGCATCCATTGCTCTGATGGACATAATAAATAAAGGCAGGGTTCATGTTGCTTTGGTCCAGGAATCGTGGACTACTAGTATCAAGGTTACTGGATTAAACCATATGAACTACAATCTTTTCTACGCTAACACAGGTACTCGTCAAAGGACTTGTATTCTGTGCCATAAAAACGTATCCAACTTTTCTCTCCAGAGTTGTCAACATCGGACGCAAACTGTGCTAATGAAAGGTAATGGAAGTATGTACCTGGCGTCAGTATACCTGCCATTCGATGCGCCGACGCCACCTACGTCGGAATTACAACGTCTGGTAAGGGAATCCAAAAATACATGTAATGTGGTACTAGCTGGTTGTGATGCCAACTCACGCCATATAGCTTGGGGTAGTACTGACACCAATAAAAGGGGGCAAGCCCTTATAGAATTTTTCAATACTAACGATCTCCTAACTCTCAACATAGGGAACAAGGCGACCTTTGTTAACAAAATTAGGGAAGAAGTATTAGATATAACGATATGCTCAGAAAACCTCATTGATGAGATCCATGAGTGGAGGGTTTCGGATGAACACCGTTATATAAGGTTTAAAATTGCACGGCCACCGCCAAACCCAATAAATTTCCGTAATAAGGCTAAAACCGACTGGACCAAATTCATCAATCTACATAGAAATCGATTGGGCCAGCCTAAACACGATTATCCAAGTACAGAATACATTGATATAAATGTGAGGAGGATTATGGAGGCTCTTGTAAAATCATTCGAAGATAGTTGCCCACTTCGAGAAAGGAAATCTGCCTATGAGAAACCCTGGATGACGGGGCAAATTCGTTCGATTGGCAAGGATGTCCACAGACTTTACAACAGAGCTCGACGTAAAAAGCTATCAGTATATTGGGATGACTATCACAGAAAACTCAAAGAATACAATAACATCATTAGACTGGCGAAACATAACTCCTGGAGGCTTTTCTGTGAGCAGGTAGACAGCGTTAACAGCATAAAAAAGTTCCTCACAAAAACTCATATCCAAACCGAAACACTGGTGGATGAAACGGGTAAAATGATGGAAACTATAGATGGTACCGTAAGGCTTTTGATGAAAACTCATTTCCGAGTGGTAATGCTGGGCGAACAGAGGAACAGTTACAGGACAAAAATGTGATGCACCAAGTACCTATTACGGTTGCTATGGTTATAGAAGCAATAAAAAGCTTCTCTCCCTTTCAAGGCTGCAGGACCGAACGAAATATTTCCAGCGCTTATTCAGAATAAGGTGGATCTGGTATCAACTCATCTGGTTGGAGTTTTCACTGCATGTCTAACTCATGCATATACCCCAAAAAATTGGCAGGAATCATGGGTGGTCTTCATACCCAAGCCTGCCAAGGCGAGTTATACGATCCCAAAGGCTTATCG
Organism: Eudasyphora cyanicolor; assembly: GCA_963930755.1. NCBI lineage: Eukaryota > Metazoa > Arthropoda > Insecta > Diptera > Muscidae > Eudasyphora > Eudasyphora cyanicolor. The sequence goes on from OZ005734.1 coordinate 142,878,834, forward strand.
ACCTATTAGCCTAACTTCTTTCCTGTTAAAAACAATGGAGCGAAAAATTGACGACATGGTCAAAAGCAAGATAGCCGATTACAAGCTAACATTCAAGCAACACACATATGTTAAAGTAAGATCAGTCGCCGCCTGTCGTAGCGAACGGACGTGTTATCGCAGAGCGGATAGTTTTTAACCTATTACGCAATACATATTCACCTACCTACTACGCAACCAGGTGGTTTGTTGTTTTTAAAGCGTAGGTTGAATTGGATGCATCGGTCTCTGGACAGACATTTCTGAGCTCAGTCTGAAAGGCCTATATCTCTAGTCTGGGTCCTTCGAACGTGGGCGGTAAAGTTGACCCAGTGACGCAGGTCAGGTCAACTAAATCATCCGTTAAGGATGAGGCTTTAAACAAAAACACTCTACAGACACGGAAAAATCAATTGGCCATAAAGAAGGGTATGAAGCCACCATCTTATTCTAATATAGCTAAACAACATTTTCGAGACGATCTATGCTACGCCATAATTGATAGCAGTAGTGCATCTAACAGAATCCCCGAAGACCAAAAGAGTAACTTCGAAGATTTGGTCTATACGAGGGTAGCGGAATACGTCCTCGAATCAAAGGATGAACCACCAATCGAAGTAATGATTTGCAAGTTTGAGGGGGGTGTTTTGATGCTAAACCATGTGAACTATAACCTTTTCTACGCTAACACAGGTACTCTTCCAAGGACTTGTATTCTGTGCCATAAAAACTTATGTTTTATTTTCTCTCCAGAGTTGTCAACATCGGACGCAACGGTGATGAGGCAAGGTAATGGAAATATGTACCTGGCGTCAATACATATATCTGGCATTCGATGCGCCGACATTGCCACCTACGTCGGAATTACAACGTTTGGTGAGGGAATCCAAACACACAAGTAATTAGTTATTAACTGGATGTGACGCCAACTCCCATCATATCGCTTGGGGTAGTGCTAACACCAATAAAAGGGGACACGCCCTTATCGAATTTTTGAATACAAATGACCTCATAACTCTTAACATAGGAAACACTGCAACCTTTGTTAACAAAATTAGGGAAGAATTATTAGATATAACGATATGTTCAGAAAATCTTTTTGATGACATTCATGAGTGGAGGATTTCGGATGAACACCCCCATTCAGACCACCGTTAAATAAGGTTTAAAATTGCACGGCCACCGCCAAACCCAATAAGTTTCCGTAATAAGGCTAAGACCGACTGGACTAATTACGGAAATCTACTTAGAAATCGATTGGGGCAGCCTACACGCAATTATCTATGTGCAGAAGACATTAATATCAATGTGAAGAAGATTACCGAGGCTCTTGTAAAATCATTCGAAGATACATAGTTGCCCACTTATGAGAAACCCTGGATGACAGGAAAAATTCGCTGGATTGGCAAAGATGTCCGCAGACTTTACAACAGAGCTCGACGTAAAAAACAATCAGTATGTTGGGACGACTACCACAAAAGATTCAAAGAATACAATAAAATCATTAGATCGGCGAAACGTAAGTCCTGGAGGCTTTTCTGTGAACAGGTAGATAGCGTAAACAGCATGTCTAAAATGAAAAAGTTCCTCTCAAAAACTTATGTCCAAACCGAAACACTGGTGTCTGAAACAGGTAAAAGAATGGAAACTATAGAGAATACAGTAAGGCTCTTGATGAAAACTCATTTTCCGACTGGTAATGCTGGACCAACAGAGGAACAGTTACAGAATGAAAATGTATTACATCAAGTACCTATTACGGATATAACAGATGGTATGGTTAAAGAAGCGATAACAAGTTTCTCTCCCTTTAAGGCTGCGGGACCGGATGGAATATTTCCAGCACTTCTGCAGAATGAGGTGGATCTGGTATCAACTCATCTGGCTGGAGTGTTCACTGCATGCCTAACCCATTCGTATACCCCAAAAAACTGGCAGGAATCAAGGGTGGTCTTCATACCAAAGCCTGGCAAGGCGAGTTATACGACCCCAAAGGCTTATCGACCCATTAGCCTTACTTCTTCCCTGTTAAAAACAATGGAGCGAATAATTGATAACATGGTCAAAGGTAAAATAGCAGATGACAGGCTAAAAATTCAAACAACACGCCTATGTCAAAGGAAGATCAGTGGAAACAGCTCTGCATGATGTAGTGTACCACATAGAAGAGTCCTTTAGTAAAAAAATGTATACACTTGCTGTTTGCATAGACATTGAGGGCGCATTTAACAATGTACAGACCGATACACTTATCCAGTCCTTAGACGAGTTTCAGGTTGACCGGGCGCTGAAAAACTGGATCAACAATATGCTACAGTCACAACCCAACAGCTGTTGGCATCGGACTACTTTAGCGCTGGTCGTTTTTTTGTTTTTCTTTGCATACGAAAACAAAACAACAACTCTTACCTACGTATAGCGGTTCACAGTGACTTGCAAAACCTTAAGTTTTTTGCCTTTCAGTGTTTTCCAAACAATTTGTAACATACAAATTGGAGTAATTCTGATGACACAAAATGGGGGAGCTGGGGAACCACCTCCGCCGCCACATCCACCACCCCCTCTCTCTGATAAAAGAAAAGCTAACACCTTATCTAGAGATAATAAAAGCCTTAAAGACAACAATGACCTACCTGTTGGACAGAGCAATGTTTTATACACCGGCCCATCCACATCCAAACAAACACCAATTATCAATCAATTTCAAAACAATAAACAATCCACCAATCAAGCAAAAACCTCAACTCAAAACCTAAATAAAAACCAAAACCTAAATCCAAACCCAAACCAAACTCAAAACTCAATGGAAATTCCAAATCAAACACAAGATATACCTTTTTCTTTCAATTACAACAAAAAATCAAACACCACTGTATTATATCCCCCACACCACCCAGGTCCTTTCTTTGTGTTGGTAACCTCTGACACTCCTGTTAGCACAAGAAGGAAAAACTGTGAGCTTCATCTTTACGCTCGTTTCCAAAAAATCAACACCCCCAATAACTACATGTGCAAAAACATTGGTTATAATACCTTCGGCATCACCTTTAATAATGTCAATGCTGCAAAAGTTTTTGCTTTAACTCCCAATCTTAGCGGAATTGGATTAAAAGCTGAAATCCCTGATCGCTATGTCCAGAGGTTTTATGTTGTTAAAAATGTTCCCACCTCCATCGGAGCTGAGGAAATACGAGAGTCTATTGAAGCGAATAATGGTATGGAAGTTTACTCGATTTTCCGTTTTATGAGGAAAAATGAAAGAAAAGAAGAGGAACCAACTGAAACTGTAAAAATAGGCATTGTCAGTGATAGCCCGCCTCCTGAGATTACTATGTGTGGAACTAAAATTATTCCTGAGCTTTATGTACCAGCTATTCGTCAGTGCTTACATTGTGGCCGACTAGGTCACATAGCAAGTCGCTGTCGATCAACTAAAAGGTGCCTAAAATGTGGCCAATTTATTATCTGTCCTATACAATGCAAGGATGATAAATGTCGTGACTGCCTTGCCACAACTATTTGCAAAGGAATCTGCAACTCTCCGAGATGCATCCTTTGCAGCAAAACTGACCACATCTCAACTGAGTAAAGTAAATGTGCAAAATGGGAATCTGAACGAAACTTAAGAGAAATAATGACCCTCTCCAACCTGTCGCGGAAAGAAGTATTCCACAAATACCATGAAACCCAAAATTTTTATCAAATTCTTTCCGAAGAATCATATCAAAAGACCTTCCCCTCCATTAGAAGAAAAAAGGAACCTCTAAGTACAAATATAAATGATGAAATTAACAAGAGAATCACAAGAGTTAAATATATTGTAATCGCCAGGCCGGAACCAAAAAGAATCCATCCTGTTGCCAGCCCCCTGCAATTCTCCAAGGTCAATGATCTAGAAAAAACATTATCAGAATTTAATAAACAAATGTCAAATATTCTCACTTCTCTAAATTGCGCCGAAGGTCTCGACATCCTACAGCAGTTTCAAAAGTCCATAACATCAGCCCCAGTTATCAACCAAACCAGATCATTACTTAATCCAGAAAGTTTAGATTCTCCAACCTAAAAAGAAAAGTAAACAAAACCATCAAAAGAAACATATTCCAGAAGATTTAAATTACAACTCAAAAAAAAATATTGATATATTAAAAATATACACTTAAAAAATTAATGAACTTATTACAATATAATATACAAAGTTTTAACAAAAACAAAAATTACCTACAATTCTACCTCAATAAGCTTGGCATCGACATATGCATACTATGTGAAATCTTTAACATAGACGAAAGTCAAAATTCAACTACAATACCAAATTTTAATATTGTCTCAAAGAAAAGATCAGACAACTATGGAGGAGTGGCCATCCTTTTCAAAAAAGAAATACATTTCAAAAGAATTCAATTTAACACATCTTTAGATATCCTAATATATGAAACCACAAATCAATCAACCAACCTAACCTTGGTCTCAGTATATTTTCCTCATTCCATTTCCGCTAAAGTGATTAATCAAGAAATAAATAAACTTCTCTCTTTTCTTGAAAACAAATCAAATGTTCTTATCTGTGGTGACTTCAACGCCCGACACACGGCTTACGGTGACTTCTATGACTCACATCGTGGCAAAGCAATAAAAACTATATTTGATTCCTCCAATTTTCGGTATTTAAATACCGGTGTGCTTACTTTTAAAAAAGACCTACAAAACCCAACTGGTTCAGTGCTCGATCTATCATTCACAAACATTGACATGGACTTATCATGGGAAGTCTATGATACCACCATTGGTGGTAGCCACCACTTTCCCATATTAATTAAAATCAAAACGGTCACAAACAAAAGGAAAACATTTCTTGCAAAGAAAAAACTCCTAAAAAATCTAAGAAATACAGAACTAAGTACCAGCTTCGAAGATATTCAAAATGTTTTTATTTCTGAAATCAAGAATGCCACTTACGTCATTAATGAAAATGCAACTCCAAAGTACTGGTGGGATGCCAAGGTTGAGAAGTGTCACAGACTCCAATAAGCTGCTCAGAAAACCTACAATAGAAATAACAATAATATTAATGCTGGAATACTGATTAATGCAATCAAAAATTTCAAGAAAGCTGTTAAATTTGCAAAAAAGCATAGTTTCAACGCGAAAATCAATTCATTAAATGTCAACCCCAACTCAAAATCCCTATTTAGATTTGTAAGAGGCTGTAAAAAAAGCTTATGCTCAGTAGAGTGGAATTAGGGTTTCTATATTTCACGTACGCATTGACCTAATTAAAAGGTTCAGAAAGTCATAAAAAAGCCCTTATAAGGGAAAAACGGTTCAGAAAGTCATAAAAAAGCCCTTATAAGGGAGAAGCGAAGGTCTGTAGGAAGGAAAAGCGGAAGAGGAAAAAAAATGTGCGTCAATCCAAGCTTCGATTTTCTGTTTGACCAAGTTGAAATGGTTCAGAAAGTCATAAAAAAGCCCTTATAAGGGAAAAGCGAAGGTCTGTAGGAAGGAAAAGCGGAAGAGGAAAAAAAATGTGCGTCAATCCAAGCTTCGGCGACTTCGATTTTCTGTTTGACCAAGTTGAAATGGTTCAGAAAGTCATAAAAAAGCCCTTGGAATTCTATATTTCACGTACGCATTGACCAAGTTGAAAAGGTTCAGAAAGTCATAAAAAAGCCCTTATAAGGGAAAAGCGAAGGTCTGTAGGAAGGAAAAGCGGAAGAGGAAAAAAAATGTGCGTCAATCCAAGCTTTGGCGGGTTGGAGCGAGCGTATTTTTCAATTGCTCAGAAATTTTCTGGTTGTGTTTCACTTGGTGTATGGTATAGTTTTATTTGGTTCATATAATTACGAGGGGTTCGGTTTGGAGAAATGAAACTGACATAAATTTGTCCTATGCAGCCTAAAGTTAGTAAAATGTGGTGGTAAGGCAGTTGTTATAGTTCGATCTGTATTTCTAGCCATTGTAGTCAGTTGCTCAGAAATGTTCTGGTTGAGTTTCACATGGTGTACGGTGAAGATTTTTTGTTCATATAATTGTGAGGAGTTCGGTTTCGAGAAATGAAGTGGGCATAATTGTGTCATATGCATCAAATGTCATTTGCTTTAGTTCTGTATATATTTCTGGTTATGGTGGCACACTCGTACATTGGATAATCATAATGTGTGAGACCACTATAGGACGGTGTAAATATTATGTATCATTACAAGTCATTCATCGTACATTTTCAGTAAATGTGGTGTGAATGAGTTAATATATTCATAAATGAAAAAATATATTAATATATCCGTGGAGCGATTGTTACAAAATTCTTGTTCGAGGTGTGCTATCCGAAAAAAGGGCGGAAAAGTGAGGCATACAATTGGGATGAGTTCTGTTTGGGATGGTAGTAAACTGTTTCGAGTGAAATGTGTGTTGTGTTGGTGAGGCACTTGCTTTAGTTCTATTTTTATTTCTAGTCATTGGTGTATACAAGTGCATTTTTGGTGGCGCCACTTTTGTTTTGTAACAACACCGGATAAAGAGTTTTAAATGCAGTTGTTTGTTGTGTGGTATGAGATTCGTGGAAAGTGTTAACAGTGTGTTTCCTATGGAAATCGATTTGTATCTTCTACCGTTGATACAAATTAGTTTCGGAAGAGACATTCATTATAAAAACTTGTTTGTTATTTTTTCATTGTATTCACTGTGAAGACAAGAAAAATCAAAATTGTTTTGTTAAATTTAGTGTGTATTTATCCTCAGTGTCCACCAGACGTATCGATTTAAAAAAAAAAAAACTATTCAAAAAAGTTTAGAAAATTATATTTTCTACTTTGGAGAACAACATTTTAGTGACAATAAAATATAAACAAGAAAATAAAAAGATCGTCAAGAGACAATACTAATTTATTTAAACAAATATTTATAAACAAAAAAAAACAAGCAACATAATGGCTCACTTCATTTGTAATCATTGTGATATGTCTTTCAAACGTAAGAATTATCTTGATAGACATTTAAAAAAACATTGTCCATCGTGCCATGTTTTCATCGATAATGTTTACAGCATGAGATACCATCAAAACAAAGTACACAATAATGATCAGCAGGTTACTGAGAACATTAAAAATGAATGGAGTCAACAATCTGCCAACCATCACAAATTCCAACCTTTTAATTTACTACAAGAGTGGCAAGAACATCATCAGAACCTACAGCAACAACAACAACCACTACAACAGCACGAACTACAACAACTACAACAACAAATCAAAAAATATGGTACACTACAGCAGTGTGGGCAAGAATATCAATTTTCAGAACAGCAAAAACATCAACTACAACAACAACTCGACCAATATATTACACTACAACAAAACCAACAATTACAACAACAACTCGACCAATATGCTATACTACAACAAAACCAACAACTTCATTCACATCAGGGAGCATCATTAGCAGAGAAACAGCTTTACACCTCATCTTCTTCGTCTAATATACAAAGTAAAAGCGTGTCCACAGCAGAACATCAAATCACCCCCATGAATAATCAAAGAAAAGAAGACAAAAATGAGATCAAAAATAAGTCTTTCTGTGACGATTGTAATGAAGAGGTGGATACAGATTTCATTCACAATCGTACAAATAGACACAAAACAAATGTGTTTAAAAACCTCAGTGATAACATAAAGGAAATAAAAAGTTCGTTTAATAATCGTATCGCTATATATGACTTTGTAAACAAGGAAAATGTGTTATACCCTGAGGAGTTTTTGCAAGAAGCTAGACTGTCGCTGGTGAAACTGCTAAATCTAAAATTAGCAGAACATAGAGCAATAAAATTTAATCTGGAGCTTTTGGCTGAATATGTTAAACCAGCTGTTGAAGCTTCACAGGATGAAAAACCAAGTTCTTCAAAGAAAAGAAAACATCAGTCAGAGGGGGTAGACGAACCTAGAATATTCAGTCATATTACTAAGATGACATTAGGAACCCAAGCTGATGACATCGACAACCATTTGTGTGTACACATTTATCAAATTATGAATAAAATGTCAGAGTTTCAGGAGAGAGACTCAGGATGGGCACTACAAAAAATTCTTAAGGTTGAAATTAATATAAATAAGTCTGTCCTCACAAAAGGGTCAAAATTTATGGTTACACCTAACCACCTCGCGTTGAAACGTGCATGTCTTAATATTCGGAATATGAATGATAATTTCTGCTTCAAATGGTGTATGATAGCCGCATTGGGGGTACAACCCACCACCAATCAAAATTACACGACATCATATAACGTTGACATAAGTAGTGATGTCATAGATTTGACCAATGGGATCAAACTAAACTTCAAAAATTTGAAATTTCCGTTAGCCATAAAAGACGTTAAAATATTTGAAGAAAACAATGAAGAAATAAGCGTCAATATTTTCGGATACGAGAATGGTGAAGTAGTAGGACCATACTATTTAACCAAGAGTGAAAAGAGAAACCATATAAATTTATTACTGCTGAATGATGATGATGGAGGATACCATTACATTTTGATAAGGAGTATGTCGAGGTAAACAAAAAAATAATAATATTTGTCTATCTAATTATCATTAATATTTGTTTCTTTACAGACTTTTAAAAGCTCAGGTAACAAAATGTAAGGAGAGAATATATGTATGCAATGGATGTATACAACATTTTGTAAGCCTAGTAAGATACAACCAACACAGACAGGAGTGCAACGGTATAGTTACTTACTTACCAGACTACAAAAACGCTATTTTACAATTTAAAAATCACTTTAAAAAACTTCTTGCACCATTCGTCGGATATGCCGATTTCGAGGCTATAACCGAGAACGATGTGAGTATTAAAACTAAAAAAACGCAGTCACTTAAAAAGCACATACCATGTGCATTTAGTTATGCTATAGTTTGTAGTTATGATAGTAATTTAAGTATATTCAGGACATATGTAGGTGAGGATGCTTCAAAAATATTTTTGGAGTGGTATATTAGGGATTGTAAATACATTTATAAAGTATGAGGCAGCCCTCACAGCAAGACGTCTACAAGTGATGGGTGAATGGATAAATCGAGACCACAAGTCGTACCATCAGAAGATTTTAGAATATCTAGTTGGTCACATTCAAACGCCAGAAATCTCGGACCGCATTCCTGAAGTGCGGCTTACAGCTAACTGTGATACGTTTGTGCCAGACAGACGCTCCTGTAAAAATGGAACTTTGGCCCATGTGCCAGTTGGAACCAGCTGCTACACGGATGGGTCCAAGCGAGGAGGAAGGACGGGTCTGGGACTTTTTATTGATGAACCAGAAGTCGAACTTCACTTCCGCCTCCCTGACCATAACACGGTATTTCAAGCAGAAGTTCGAGCAATCACGGAGTGTGTGAACTGGCTCAGTAACACGACAAAGCCTAAATATGCCAACATCTTCACAGATAGCCAAATTTCGATTAAAGCAATAACATCGGAAAGGGTCAAATCCAGAACTGTGTTGGACTGTAAAAGAACGATAAATGATTACTCAGCCCATGGTCAATTGCGTATTTGCTGGGTACCAGGACACAACGGAGTGATTGGAAATGAACGGGCAAACAACTTGGCTTCAAAGGGCAGAGAACTTCGAGTAATAAACTTGAAAAATTGGAAACCTTTCGAAGCCACGAAAAATGAGTTGAAGCACTGGGCAGTGATGGCTCATAAAACTATGTGGAATAGCGCAACAGTAGGAGCAACTGCAAAGATACTGTGGGGTGACCCAAATGAAAAGAAAACAAGAAGTCTTCTGAAACTAAACAAGATCGATATTAGTAAGATGATGAGTGTTCTAACGGGACACTCAAGCTTACAAGCACATCTTCATCGCATAGGACTAGCAGGAAACGACGAATGCAGGGCATGCAGAGAAAACATCGAAACGATGGAACATTTTCTGTGTCACTGCCCGGCTTTCACACATGCAAGATCCCAACATTTCGGGTCCGACATATTACCAGACTTCACTCATCTCAGAGAATATGACTGGAAGATACTGAGTAAATTCGTGTCTAGTACCGATTTTCTGTAACTCGTGAGGTATAAAAAGATCATAAATAAGGAGCGCACAACAGGCCGAACCACTGGCTTAAGTGTATGTCCATGGACATGAGACGTTTAAACGTCTCCTCTCTTCAACCTAACCTAACCTAACCTAAATACATTTATAATAACTACTTAAGTGTGGTTAAACCTATGACACCTTTGACACCCTTAGAAGAGAGCGACTTCTCATCGGCATCAGACTGCCACATTTGTAATAAAAAGTTACTTGAAGATCGAGTTAGAGATCACTGCCATTTAACTGGGCAATATAGAGGTCCTGCTCACAACGAATGTAATCTTCAGCATACGGTTGCGAAATACATTCCCACATTTTTCCACAATTTTTCGTCTTATGACTCACATCTTTTTATTAAAGACTTGGCAGACTATGATGGTGAAACGCGTGTATTACCCTTGAATAAGGAGTTATACATAGCCATGTCACATTTCATTCCAATGAATGATAAAAATAGGTTAGAGTTGAGATTTTTGGATAGTTTTAGGTTTATGCCGGCTAGCTTAGATACATTAGCCAAAAATCTACCAGATAGCTCCCTCCACGCTGTTCGTGCAAATTATCCTAACGATACTGAATTTAAATTAATGCGTAGGAAGGGGGTTTTTCCTTATGATTATGTGAATTCCTTCGCAAAATTGAAAGAAAAACAACTCCCCCCGAGAAATGAATTTTTCAATAATCTAACAGATACCGAGTGTTCTGAAGATGATTATAAACATGCGCAAGATGTTTGGAGACATTTCAAATGTGAAACCATGGAAGACTATATGAAATTGTATTTAATGACTGATGTTTTACTCTTGCAAGATATATTTGAAAGTTTTAGAAAATTGTGTATAGATATACACCTGTTAGACCCATGTCATTATTATACCGCACCATCACTTTCATGGGACGCAATGCTTCTATGTACAGATGTTAAATTACAACTTTTAACCGATATTAATATGTATATATTTTTTAAAAATGCGATAAGGGGGGGAATTTGTCAGTGTGTAAAAAGGCACGCCGTAGCCAATAATGAGCATATGGAAAATTATGATCCTTCAAAAGAAGATGTGTTTCTATTTTATTTTGATATGAACAATCTATATGGAAAAGCGATGACAGAATTCCTCCCCGAAAAAGATTTCAAATGGTTACAAAATAACTCTAATGAATTTATAAGCTTATGTTCAAAAGAAAACATTTTAAAAATACCCCACAATTCTTCGACTGGTTATATGTTTGACGTCAACTTGAGATATCCGCAAAAACTGCATGACGCGCATAATGATTTACCTTTCTGTGCGGAAAATAAGAAAGTTGGGGATTCTAAATGCGCAAAATTAATAACAGACTTTTCTGAAAAAAAGTTTTATAAAATGCACTATAGGACACTCCAACAATGTTTGGAACATGGTTTAGAATTGGTAAAAGTAAATCGTATAATTTCTTTTACCCAATCCGATTGGTTAGCAAAGTATATAAAGAAAAATAATGATAGAAGAGCTTTAGCTCTGAACGACATTGAAAAAGATTTCTTCAAACTTTTAAACAACGCAGTTTACGGCAAAACCATGGAAAACGTTGACAATAGAAAGGATGTGAAAATAGTCAAGTCTTGGGGGAAAACCGAAAGAAATAGGTTGGGAGCACAAACCCTAATTGCAAAACCTAACTTCAATAGTTTAAGTATATTTTCGGAAAACATGGTAGCCATTCAGCTCGACCGCGTTAAAGTAACGTATGACAAGCCAATATATTTAGGGTTCTCTGTTTTGGAGTTATCAAAATGGTTAATGTATGACTTTTTCTATGATTTCTTGAAAAAAAAATATGGTTCAACTGTTTCATTAGCCTACATTGATACAGATTCTTTTATACTAGAATTTCGTGGAACGAACTTTTTTCAAAAAATCGATATCAAATAATTACAGGCAAGGTTCGATACATCAAATATGCCTGCTGATAACCCATATAAAGTCCCGTTAATAAATAAAAAGGAATTAGGTATGATGAAGGATGAGAATAGTGGAAAGATAATGACCGAATTTGTTGGTCTAAGACCAAAAATGTATGCAATAAAGGTCCAAGATAGTCGACAAATTAAAAAATCTAAGGGTGTCAAAAAATATGTCCTAAAAAAGTATAACATAGACAACTATAGGGATTGTCTTTATAATAAAAAAACATATTATGATGATATGATTACTTTTGTTTCAAAGAAACATATAATTTACACCCAAAAAATAAATAAAATAACACTTAGTTGTAATGACGACAAAAGAAAAATAAGACCTGACGGTGTAAATACATATGCCTGGGGTCATTACAAAATAAGTAATTTAGAAAATAGTTTAGACTAAGCTAAAATTTAAATTAATTTAATAAATTATATGATTGTGTATCTAGTTTTAATGAAATAAATGTAGTAAATTTCACAAAAAAAATTATTTCTAAAAATAATATGTAAAATATATTTTCTTTAATTTATTTACATAAATAAAAACAATAATTTGTTAAATTAAAATAATATCTTTTTTTTTTTTTATTTCGTAAAATGTATACATACAATTTTTTTGTTTGGGTGATAAGTGTAAGTATATACAAAAAAAAAGCTAGTATGAAACTTAAATAATCTTTCGAACGATGCCAGTTAGAGGTGTGTATTCTAGAAGTCGTTCGTGGAGTATTATGCAGTATGCTGAAGTGTTTTCAGGAATTGATTTACTGGTTTCAAATTCTAATTTGACATCAATAGGACCAGTTTTAATAATTTCATTCTGATGGCTCACGTCAACTACAACAATTGGTTTGTCTTTGAATTTTTCACATGATATGATGGGTTGAGACTCTCGAAAATAATAATTTTGCTGAAACTTTGCATACATATCATATAGAATAGCATAACGATTTTCATCAAATTTCAAATTTAAGTCATCATATGGATAAGTATCTGAATTCAAATGCTCTTTAATGTTTGTTAAATTGCAGTGGATAAGCCCGCCATCTTTTTCAAATGCAAACAGAATGAAGCGAGGTCTTTCTCTGTTCACAGAAAGCTTTACATTCCAATGACATTTTTTTGCACCTTGAAATGTGGGGTTGAAATGACAATCCCAACTACGAAAAGCGATTGGCAATGAAGTTCCATCCTTTATCGTTTTCATTATTCGTATTTTCGATGTGTCAGACAGGTGTACATGTGGAATTCTCCAAGTAATGTTTGTGATTGTCAAGTTTAGAGTTTCCGTTGTATCCGATGAATGGCAGACGCTGACATCATTGGAACTCCGTAAAAGTATTAGATCATGCTTACTATTCAATATAACTTTGGTAAAATCTTCTGCAAATCCGAGTAACATCTTCAGTGGTACATAAAAATTAAACACATTCATCTCTAAGTCATTACCATTATTCCAACCTGCATTTCGCATCATATTACTCTCGAAATCGGTTAATGACACAAAATTTTTTATGTTAGTTGTTATTCCTAAGTATCGTGTGCGATCAATTTCAACACCATTGATTTCATAACGAATTTCGTCGAACATGTGTGCCACACAATTGTTGTGTAATCGACCATTTGTCGCTTTCTCACCTCCAGGTTTGGTTACGACTCCTTCTATATAAATATAGCTTTCGCTTGGTAAAACGTATAAGTCTTGGTTTTGAACTGTTATTCTAATTTCGTCATTATTTTTAAAGGAATTTATGTATGGTATATAACTATGATAATCCTTTTTTATTATACTCTCATCAGAGAAAGGGGTTTCAGATACATTAAGTATTTCCACCATTATTTTTCAAACGAAATTTTAAAGATTTTAAAAAAAGTATATTTTCCTTGGTCAGAGACTGTCTTGTAGGTTTGACTGTTTGAATCGGAATGTTTGAAGATCGCTTTCCAGAATTATATTTATTATTATAAATAATCATTATGATATCGGTCTAAGATGTAATCGAAGTGTAATTTCTTCACCTCGAAAATTTATTATTCGTTGTTCTTGATCAACAATCCAAACTTTGAGAGAACTGATTTCTTTGACGTTCACAGGTAAATAAATTAAATTCCTTGGTATTTCATCCAATTTATATCCTGGTGAGACATTTATGGCGAACTCATGTATAGTATGTACCGGTAAATTATTCATAAAGGAACCTGATGTAATATTACATTGAATTTGAACCGCATTTACTTTCAAAATATTTACGGGGAGATGGGAGCTATGCCTCATGTTCGCAGTCAAAAATTTTCCCTCGAATCCAAATAAGGATCCTATTGAGCGATCTTGATTAAAATCTATAACGTCATGAGAAGAAAATATTTCAATTTGTAAGGTGTTATTATTTGCGGCGATTTCTAAAGCTTTGAGACCATCATGTTTTCCATATATAGCTTTTATGTAGTCGACAATATCTTCAAGCTCGTAAGAGCCTACAGGAATTTCTATTATCTTATCTCCGATATGAAACAAATTATTGTCATTGTCAACATTTGGTATGGAATTGTATGAATGAAAGTCTATAAGTGCACATTCATAGTCTTCAGTCAACTGAATTGGTGGGAAGTAATTAGCTGTTAAAACAGATGCCCTTCCAGTTAAGGCGAGTGTTATTGACATTATGAACGCTAGATATTGAATGAAAAACGTTTTGGTAATTTTATTAAATTTATTTTATTTACAAAATTTCATTTTTATTTATCCATGAATTGTGTTGGCTAGAGAAACCCAACCATTTAACGTATACTTTTTCTCCCCGAGTTTTTAAAACCTTCTCTACAAGATATGTATTAGGAAAACGAGCGCGTCGAATTTCTTCTGCATAGAAACCCCCTTTGATTGGATTTCCTTGATAGTCTTCCAAGATGAATGTGACAGGATTCGTAATCTGGATAGATTTGATTCGAAATATCTCTGTACTAAAATTAGGGGTGTATACTTTTTCGAATATATTTTTATATTTGCTTATACGTACGTAATCCCCTACGTGGAATTTAGTCAACTTAAATATTTTTAGGTGACTGTATACCGTATCCAACAACATTTTCTCTTTTTTATGGTTTACATCTATGGGTGCCATTTTTATAGTACGATGTTTTTTTCTGTTATACACATCAATCAATTGCTTATAAATATCAAGCCAATGATAGTTACCATTATATGAAAATTCTCGAAACATTAAAGTTTTTAATGTGCGATTAAAACGTTCAACAATTGAAGCCTTCATTACACTATATGTGGAATAGTGGTTAATAGAATATTTGTCCATTAGTGTCTTAAATTCTTTGTTAAAAAATTCTTTTCCATCATCTGTTTGTAAATTTTTTGGTATTCTGCCTTGGTCTAATATTTTTTGAAACGCATTGGAAACATCGGAGGCGTTTTTGGTTTTTGTTGCTTCTGCCCATGCATATTTTGAAAAGGTATCAATAACGGTTAGCAAATATCTCTGTCCTTTATTTATTGATGAAAAACCCCCCATTTCAACCAAATCAGCCTGCCATAAATCGTCAATACCCTTCATTATAACTCTCCTACGAGGGAAGTTTTTACGTGCGGGAGAATGAATCTCGTTAACAATTGTCCTTCTTTCCATGGTTAGCTATGTTTATTATATATTAAAGTTGTAGGTATAGACATTTTAGTTATAGCCTCAAAGACATCTTCAAGATTCTTTTTTAGCTGTGATATTTGCTCCCTAATATCTTCAAATTCTATTTTCAATTCACGTTTCAATATTTCTCGTGAATGAGAGATTTGTGTTTGTAAATAAACTTTGTTGACTGCGTCTGTGTCTTCTGATGGCGGAGCCAAATTTTTAATTTTCTTATTTTGGATATCGAGGTTATAATACCGGTCAACAGCAATCCCCAAAATTTTCGGAACATTTCTCCTTAGTGTTTCGGAATTGGAAAAGTGGCCGAACTTGTCGACGCTCATTTTGTTATTAAGTATATATTAATAGGGTCAATGTATTATATTTGCTTCCTTTAGCTCTTCAATAATTGATATTATTTCATTATTTTGATTATTGTGTCCGGCAGTTTTAGATGCAATCAAAAGCTTTAGCCGCTCAACTATTTCATTCGGATCATCCCAATATATATAGTTCGGTTTTTCAATGTTAAGACTCATTAATCCTTCACCTGTGTGAGTAGTTTGAAACATTTTTTTATTATATTAGTATATTTAACGGCTCGGCTTCCTTTTATTTGTCCATTTGCTTCATTATTTCTCCTATGTGCATTTGTGTTGGTCAAAATCTTTTTGTATATACTTAATTCAGATGAGTCGTAATTCTTAGGGTTTTTTAAAAATAGTAGTTCATATAAACCCCGTGTTAACGCCCATGTTTGATTTCCGATTATTACTTTTTCCTTATTTAATTGTATACTACTATTACCAAATTTCCAAACTCCATTCTCATCTTCGTGTATACCATATATAGTATCAAGCTGTTTATCCTTTTTTAATGCGATTAGATCAAACTCATTTTCATCACTTTGGTCTTCCCCCTCAGATTGTGAATAAAATTCATCGTCATTTTCATCATATTCTTTTCGAGGACTATCACTATCAAACTCAAGTTTATATTTCTTTTTAGAACTTTTTGTTTCGAAGTTCTCACCCTCCTCCTCCTGACCTTTAAACTGTTTCTTTAGCATATTCTTTTCAATTTTGATTGGTGTATTTTCATTTGATAGTTTTAAAATCTGATTTAATGGTGTGGTTATAGGTTTTAATGTATTCTCTAGCTGACTAATTTTCTCATGTTCTCCCATTTTAATACTTTGAAATTTCTTTTTCAAAATTTTTCTAGATTTAATTAGCTCCTTTAACACATTTTCATCCATTGTAAATGTTTGCTAAGGATGTATTTTTTCCGCTTTAACAAATTGGTAACTTATGTTTTGTAAACTGAACAGTTTTATTTTTTCAACGGATAGGTTTTTCTGTTTAATCTAACCAGTTCTATATCTAAAACTAATCTGTTTTCTTTTTAAACTGACCAGTTCTATATATAAACTGACCAGTTCTATATCTAAACTGATCAGTTATGTATCTAAACTGACCAGTTCTATATATAAACTGACCAGTTCTATATCTAAACTGACCTGTTTCCTTTTTAAACTGACCTGTTTCCTTTTTAAACTGACCAGTTCTATATTTAACTGACCAGTTATGTATCTAAACTGCTCTGTTTCCTTTTTAACCAGACCAGTTCTATATCTAAACTGACCAGTTCTATATCTAAACTGACCAGTTCTATATCTAAACTGACCAGTTCTATATCTAAACTGACCAGTTCTATATCTAAACTGACCAGTTATGTATCTAAACTGATCTGTATGCTTTTTAAAACTGACCAGTTCTTTATCTCAAACTACTCTGTTTGTTTTTAAAAGTGTTCTGTTTCTTTTTTAAACTGACTGGATATATATTTTTAAATCTGTTTTTTTTTTTTTTTTTAACTGGTTTAACAATAATGTCTATTTCTATCGGGGTATTAGCATTTACTAAATTTTAATATAGATATCAAATCCTTTTCTATATCGACCATCATTAATATCATTATCTTTACTTATAATTAAAAAACTATGTTTATCTTGCCAACATTCACGACATATATCGAAAAATTTTTTTAATGACATGTCACTACCCACATGGTCACTGTATATGTGTTTCATATTCATTTCATCCTGTTTGAACATAATAATTATATTAGCATTGTCACGTATTAAGTGCTTAGGTATACACGTATATGTTTGACACAAATAGAATGAGTCTATATTTTTATGTCTACCCATACAAAAATAGTTTCGAATATTATTTTGTTTATCACATGCAACATCGTCAAATATCATTATGGAATTTGCTTTAGCTTGATCTGGCGTTATTACATCTGAATTGTCGGAGAATGTATAAAAACCCATACCTTTTATAGGGGCTATGAGCGCCTTTAAATATTCATATTTCGGTTGATACAGTGATTTGGAGTATAAGTAAATATTTTCAAATTTTAAATCATTTGGACTCTCAATAAGACTTATCATAATATTAGTTTTTCCGCAATTGGATGGACCAACAATTAATGCACGTATTGAATTTGGCAATAATGAACTATGTCTCAGTTTATTAGAATTATTGTGTGTGAAATCGAAATTTCGCACAATAATATTAGTATCCTGTTTTACTAAACGCATTTTTGCAACTGTAAAAATTTCTCTTTCTCATTCAAATTTATATACATTTTTTATCTTTATAGAAACATAAAAATTATATAAAATGATAATTTATTCAACGAATAAAATTAATACCAAAAGAACCGTCCAAGGAAGAGGATTGCTGAATAATTTAATCGATTCTTTACCATTTGAACTTCATTTACCTGGGTATCAGTTTTGTGGCCCCGGAACAAAATTAGAAAAACGGTTGGAAAGAGGTGACAAAGGAATAAATGGTTTGGATGCGGCTTGCAAAACCCATGATATAGCGTATACACAAAGCACGAATATACATCAGCGACATAAAGCAGATAAAGAGTTATCTGAAAGAGCTTGGGAACGAGTTAAAGCTAGGGATAGCACTTGGGGTGAAAAATTAAACGCTTATTTAGTTTCCAACGCTATGAAGGCAAAAGTGAAAATGGGGATGGGGGTCTCAAAGAAACCTCAGAAACGTGTATGTGGGAAGAAAATGTTTACTACGGCTATAAAGAAAGCGACAAGAATTCTAAAGAAGCAAAAACCACAAGATATTGAAGCAGCTATAACAATTGCTCGAAAAGCTATTGGTCAATCATTTAAAGGGAAAAAATCACATGTTATTATACCTAGGGTTATAAGAGTTCCTAAAATAGGAGGCTTTCTTCCATTAATTCCAATATTAACTGCACTCAGCGCTTTGGGGGCGTTAGCTTCGGGTGGGGCATCAATAGCTAAAGCTGTAAATTCTGCAAAGAATGCTAAGCAACAGCTTGAAGAGAATTCTAGACATAATAGGAAAATGGAGAGTATTGCCATGGGCAAGGGTCTTTATCTAAAACCTTACAAGAAAGGTATGGGGGTCATTTATAACAATAAACAAATGGCAAAAAACTAATAAGTCAGCTACCCATTAAACCTCTAACTGATATCGATTTGAAAATGTTTGGAGTAAAATATATCCCTCATTTTAGAGGAGTCTATATGAGGGATAAACTCCCAAAAAAACCTCATGTTAGAGAGTGTGGAATAGTTAACCTAGACTCATGTAGGGGTCCTGGTACTCATTGGGTAGCATACTACAAAAATCGTAACAAAATTGATTACTATGACAGTTTTGGGAATCTTCAACCACCACTAGAAATAATACGTTATTTAGGAAAAAACATAACTTATAATTATAATAGAGAACAGCGATTTAATACTGTCAACTGTGGTCATTTGTGTCTAAAATTCCTATCTCAATTTTAAATTTAAAACATATAAAAATAAATATTTTTATTTTTTTTTTTCATAATTTTTAATTTTATTAGTCAGCTCTAGAATATAATTTATAAATTTGTACATCTTTCTTAATAATACTAGTAATTTTTTTACCAAACTCAAAACATAGTCGAGTTAAATCAATTTCAACGTCTTTTTCATAATATCCAGTTATGTCAGTAATTTGGATATAGGTTTTATTTAAATTGGCACATGTAGGAATGTAAAAATTATTATAAAAAAATGCAATTTGCTTTTGAAGTATAGCATTCCAACATATAAATGTTAGAAAAATTCCAATTCTGGTTATAGAGCGCCATGTGTCACCATCAATTTTGATTTTGTTGCCATTCTGCTGCAGGACTAGGTAACTTCGACCATCCTTCTGTCGAAAATCGAAATTTATATTTTCTTTGGGTGGGTCATTCATTAAGTTGAATGCATCGAAAAATTCAAATTGGTCTAGTCTCAATTGGATATACTCCTTGTATGTCATCATATGCAGCCACATATCGCGAGAAAACCCAATGAAATGTTTTCTTTTATTTTGGAGCCATATTATGGGTTCGAATTTCCATGTAGTTGAGAATCCACATTTCACCTTTAAACTTAAATTCACAAAATATTCCATTTCAAAGACGACATTGTGGTTTTGAAATTTGTCCGCCTCTTTAATTGTATGCTCCATTGTCGTTGAGTGAGTAAATTGTACTACAATTTTTGTTGAAAGGTAAAACCGTATATAAAGCCCCTCAACAAAATGTTACATCTATTAGTTTACTACGAGAACTGTTTACACAATGTTTAATATCAAAAGGTCGGAAATTGCCATTTTGGATTTTCAATACTGTCATGGAAATGATAACTGTATATATATGAAGGAACTGGCGTTTATGGGTGGTTCCTCTGTCGTACCGAATTACTTCCTGTTCAAACAACCTTTTGATTCTCGTGAATTAACTAAAGGAGGACGCAGAAAAAACAACTACTGTAAGAAATTCGTAAATGGACTGGATTGGTCGATGGGTTCAGTGGACTACTGCAGTGTTGGCGATATTCTTGTACCTCTAAATAGTTATAAGTATATTTTTGTTGTTGGCAAAGCCAAAAAAGACTTTTTATCAAAATATATTTATGCAACTATTATTAATCTTGAGGATAAAACATGTCTATCAAATTTGAATAATTACTATACTTCTTGTCCAATTCATACAGATGATAGATTTAAGTGTGCACTAAATAATTTATTTAAACTGTTCATATTTACTGAGAAAAATTATTACCAAATTCAAGATTTTATTCTAGATGAAATAAATTATTAACAAATAAAATAAAATGATTAGAATGAAAAACGAAAAATGTGTATTTTATTTCCTTAAAAATGATTTTATTTCTTTATAAATATAAATCGTAAGTATACATAACAAAAAATGTGTGTATATATTTTTAAAATCTACTTTTAAAAAACATTGCGGTTTCTCCTTATAAGTGTCGTTCTGCTTCTCATTTTTATTATCATTCACACCACATGTATCAAAACCCAATTTCGGTAGCATACGATCTAATTCCACAGTATTTAGTGGTACATTAATTGTATTTAATCGCCTCAGCAGTGGACATATTTTTGACCATCGTAGATGTTCAGAAATCGGAGAATCATCATGTTTCCAAGAATATATTTCAACTTCACAGAAATAACATTTGGTCTTGTCAGCTTCACCCGTATAAAACATTCCAGTCATAGCCAGTTCTTTATAGTTAATAAAATCGTTTGGCCACATTTCAAAAGTTTTTAAACGTTCCTCTTCACGATTAAAATGACTATAGACATTAGTTTTTTCTGAATAATACATGTTTATCATTAAGTTTTTTAAGTGAGACTGTTTTCTAAACCATTTTGACCCCCCTTTTATTGAATGGAGTTAAACCCTAACATAAATTCGTAATGAAAAAAACAATCAGTTTAAATTAAATTAACATGTCTTTATTTATTTATTTATTTAGTTTTATTAAACAAAATTATAATTAATATGGTAAATAAAATGTGTCTGTTGGTAAAATTTGTTTTAATTCTATCTTATATAATGTATTATCAGCTCCTTCTCGTAGTGGTATTTTTTGAATTGAAAATACTCCATCACATAGCCGATTTATTGCGTCATCGCCCAATGAATTGAACCTCGTTGGCAAATAAAGGATGCTATCGTCCAGTTTAAGCACAACATTTTCGCCATATTTTGTTTTTGTCTTGTATGCTCCACTGATGACGTATTCAGTATTAGGATTCAATTCCTTCATACTAACAATTTTTTTAAAATTTAAAAAATTGAACGCTTTTACTAGCTCAGTTTTAGATGGCATCTTGAGAAGACTTTATTTCGAACTGTGTATATTTATACCAATGTCCAGCTATTTATATTTGCACCCCCACCCACCCAAAACATGTATAAAATCTATAAATGGGTAAAAGAAATTCAGTTCAAACTTTCTAATTAAGAGAAAACGCATGGGGTTTAAATTTATATATTTTATTTATTTTTTCATTGTTTCTTACGCATGTATAGGAGACTAAACTAAATAGTATCAAAATATATTATATGAAAAATTAAAAAATAAATATTATAAAATTTATTTAGGTAAGAGGTCATCGATTGTCCAAGAACTACACACGTCTCGTATTTCATGAATTTCCACAAGCCTCATGACTCTCTCGTCGAAATCCTCTGCTGGGAGAACCTGCGAATTTTGAAAATGTGGATACTCCCACATATTTTCGCTTGCAACGTCCGATGATGCGTCTGGTTGTGTATCAAACGTCGATTGTACGGGATCCATCGGGTGTGCTGTTGTAATGTTCGCTGATGTATTAGAGTATGGGGGATTCTCCATCTGTATTGTTACACATGTATCCGCCTGCTTGGGATATAGCTCTTCCTCTTTAAAACTCACATGAGAGTTTTCTTTATTATTTCCATTTGTTTTTGATTTTTCCATTTCGATCACTTTTGCGAAATCTGCATCTCTCCACCCCAGTATCATATCAATTTCTTCGTTTGAAAAATTTACTTGAGACATTTTTTTTTTCAATGGTATATTTGTGTTGACACAGAGAGTTTAGGGAAAAGACTGAGTTCACTAGAGAACATATTCCATCTTATATCCACATTTTAGAAAATAGTTTTCATTAATTATTCCGTTTTTTCTATGTACATATTTTAATATAAATATTTCCCGATAAGTGTTTTTTCTAAATGAAATTGGTTACTACTATTTTCCAAGGAAAGTTGTTAGCCACCTTGTTGTATATCTACATTATGTTACCGGTTACAATTCTGAATTTCCCTTCCGAAACTAATTTCCATAGGAAACACACTGTTAACACTTTCCACGAATCTCATACCACACAACAAACAACTGCATTTAAA
This sequence comes from Eudasyphora cyanicolor, assembly GCA_963930755.1. Lineage (NCBI taxonomy): Eukaryota > Metazoa > Arthropoda > Insecta > Diptera > Muscidae > Eudasyphora > Eudasyphora cyanicolor. Next base: position 142,901,827 of record OZ005734.1, read on the forward strand.
ACTCTTTATCCGGTGTTGTTACAAAACCATAGTGGCGCCACCAAAATGCACTTGTATACACCAATGACTAGAAATAAAAATAGAACTAAAGCAAGTGCCTTACCAACACAACACACATTTCACTCGAAACAGTTTACTACCATCCCAAACAGAACTCATCCCAATTGTATGCCTCACTTTTCCGCCCTTTTTTCGGATAGCACACCTCGAACAAGAATTTTGTAACAATCGCTCCACGGATATATTAATATATTTTTTCATTTATGAATATATTAACTCATTCACACCACATTTACTGAAAATGTACGATGAATGACTTGTAATGATACATAATTATTAATCATTATGATTATCCAATGTACGAGTGTGCCACCATAACCAGAAATATATACAGAACTAAAGCAAATGACATTTGATGCATATGACACAATTATGCCCACTTCATTTCTCGAAACCGAACTCCTCACAATTATATGAACCAAAAATCTTCACCGTACACCATGTGAAACTCAACCAGAACATTTCTGAGCAACTGACTACAATGGCTAGAAATACAGATCGAACTATAACAACTGCCTTACCACCACATTTTACTAACTTTAGGCTGCATAGGACAAATTTGTCAGTTTCATTTCTCCAAACCGAACCCCTCGTAATTATATGAACCAAATAAAACTATACCATACACCAAGTGAAACACAACCAGAAAATTTCTGAGCAATTGAAAAATACGCTCGCTCCAACCCGCCAAAGCTTGGATTGACGCACATTTTTTTTCCTCTTCCGCTTTTCCTTCCAACAGACCTTCGCTTTTCCCTTATAAGGGCTTTTTTATGACTTTCTGAACCTTTTCAACTTGGTCAATGCGTACGTGAAATATAGAATTCCAAGGGCTTTTTTATGACTTTCTGAACCATTTCAACTTGGTCAAACAGAAAATTGAAGTCGCCGAAGCTTGGATTGACGCACATTTTTTTCCTCTTCCGCTTTTCCTTCCTACAGACCTTCGCTTTTCCCTTATAAGGGCTTTTTTATGACTTTCTGAACCATTTCAACTTGGTCAAACAGAAAATCGAAGCTTGGATTGACGCACATTTTTTTTCCTCTTCCGCTTTTCCTTCCTACAGACCTTCGCTTTTCCCTTATAAGGGCTTTTTTATGACTTTCTGAACCGTTTTTCCCTTATAAGGGCTTTTTTATGACTTTCTGAACCTTTTAATTAGGTCAATGCGTACGTGAAATATAGAAACCCTAATTCCACTCTACTATGCTCTACACCACAAACGAAATGGTCATCTGAAAATGACTCCAACTTTTTATCACATCTACGAGATCAAGTTCCCGACAACACCCCAATCTCAATACCCATCATTCCTTCTCCAGAAACTACAGAATTTTCAATCAAAGAACTTTTAAGTGTTCTTAAAAACAAACAAAAACCTTCGGCTGCAGGTCTAGATGGTATCACCTATGAAATGGTGAACCAACTAGCCGAAAACTCAAAAACTAATCTACTTGACGCTATGAACTTTGCATGGAAGAACTGCTCTATCAGAAATGAATGGCGCAAAATCAAAATTGTCCCCATTCCAAAAAGAGGAAAAGATCTTGAAATTTACACGAACTACAGACCCATAGCTCTCATTTCTGTTTTCTTGAAAATCATCAACCTCATGATCAAAGACCGTCTTCAAAGATTTATAGAAGAAAATGAAATTCTACCCAATAGCACATATGCTTATAGGAAACATCTCTCAGCGTCAATGTGTATAAACGACCTACTCTACACAATCAACTATCACAAGGAAAGAGGCGAAAAAATAATTATATTTACTCTAGATGTATCCAAAGCTTACGACTGCGTAAAAATTGAAACTCTTTACAAAATCCTAAATGAACTACAATGCCCACATAGCATACTTAACTGGATAATTAATTTTTTAAAACAGCGTACTATCGTTATGGGTAAAGAAAATCTTGAAATTTACAACGGACTTCCCCAAGGCAGCTGCCTAAGTCCTACACTATTCAACATTTACACCATTGGCTTACATGGCATCACAGATCAAAACACGTACATCTTTCAGTTTGCTGATGATTTTATTTTACTCTCAATCCACAAGGACTTTGAACACGCCAACAATAATCTTCAAATAAAAGTTAATCAATTATGTAATGTTTTGTCAACGCTAAACTTACAATATAACCCAGAAAAAACAGCTGTTATGTATGTAGCTAAAGGGGGAAGGAAGACGCCCAATATATCTATTCAAAGATTAAAAATCTCATCAGTCACCAAAATAAAATTCCTGGGAAGACATATCAAAAACAGTTTGTCACTAAAGGATCACTATGATGATGTGATATCAACATGTAACTCTACTCTAAATGCACTCAAAATGGTAAACTCGTTGAAAAATGGCCTATATCCTAATACAGCTCTAAATCTATCCAAATCATTACTTTTCTCAAAAACTGAATATTCAATATCCTCTATGGCTCACATGCCAACATATTTGAATTAAAAAATTACTACTTTCCAAAATCACATTTTAAGGAAAAATCTTGGTTTAAGCCCATCAACCCCAGTACACATAATATACGCCTTGTCCTTAATACTACCTCCGGAACTACGCGCTCAATATCTAGCAGCTAAAGAACTGGTAAAGTTTAAAATTTTTAATCGTCAGATGTAGTACAAAATATCTGTAAACTCTACTAACAAAACAAGTCTTGGTCGAATTTATATCAAATTCAAACATATCTTTGATAATACGGAGATAAACAAGAACGAAATACCGGACAATAAAATTAATTTTCTCCTGGATACCTTTAATCACTCCAAACATACTGAACTTAATGAATTCTTTAGGTACACCCTACAAAAAAAAATAGATGAAATGAAAAACATTGGCTGTTCCATTTGGGCAACAGATGCCTCAGTTAATTTTGATGAAACAGGATGTGCAGCTTGCAACATATCGTCTGACCACAACATCTTGTTCAGAATCTCTAAAAAAAACATCATCTCTTATTGGCGAACTCCACGCCATAGACAAAGCAGTTGATATTATAATAGAGGACGGAATTGAAAAAGCTATCATTCTCACTGATAGTATGAATGCATGCTTAACACTGAGACAAAACACCACTTACAACTACCTGGCCAACTCCATAATTTATAAAATAAATAAATCCAAAATCTCACTACTTACCTTCATTTGGACACCATCCCATATTGGCATTCCGGCCAATGAAAAGGCAGATTACTATGCCAAATATGCAGCAAGATTTGGCTCCACAATTAAAACAGGCCTCTCCGTTAAAGATGCTTACTTATCAATTTATGACTCCCTGTGGGATGAATGGAGTAATAAATATGAAGAAACCTCAATTACAAAAGGTACTTACTTCTCGCAATTCTTCCCCATTCCCCAAACCGACACTGGTTTGCGGGCTCATCTTTGTCATCAAGAAACATTAAAATGATCAACAGGCTGTTTGCTGGACAGACATATGGGAAAACCTACCTTTACAACATCAACGTCATAACCAACAAATCATGTGAAATCTGCAACTGCACGGAATCGGAAGACCACCTTATCTTTAAATGTAAACAATTCAATGAAATAAGGAAAGAATTCAAATTCTTCAAGGATTATAATACCTTACCCCATCTTCTCCAAAGCGGTGCCCTCCATCATCTCGAAGAACTCTGTGGCTTCATTCAGAGATGCAAAATTATACTTTAACAAAATCATTCATCAAACACGATGCAAACAGCATAATCAAAACAAAGGGAAAAATACGCACTGCCATCTCTCGATCCTGCTATCGATTACCCTAGTACGATTATATCGTAATAAATAATGCACAAAAGTAACCGATATCAGCTACAATCGATTTAAACTATCGATAACAAATTGAACGCACATCACAATTAGTACTGGTATATGAGTACCCAAAAGTACTCATCCAACCCAAACTTGACATAACCAAAAAAAAAAAAATGTGCTAAGGAATAGGTGGATTATTTGTGGGTCATATGACGTAAAAATTAGAGACAAGGTAAATCGTGGTATACCTCAGGGGGCATTTTATCGCCTCTTCTATGGGTTACGACGATACACAGTCTCCTAAAAGCCCTCAATAATGAAGGACTTAAACCAGTCTGTTATGCAGACGACGTTGTAATACTTCTAAGGGGCTTTCATTCAAATCTATTATGCAGAAGAGCTGAAGAGGCACTTAACATAGCATATAACTGGGCACAACCAAGGGGATTAATTGTTAACCCAGACAAAACAGAAATATGTCTATTTACAAGGAAAACGAAGATCCCACGTTTTACCCGGCCTCGATTCCTGAATAAGACAATTGCTATAACTAAAAAGGTAAAATACTTGGGAGTAATCTTGGATCAGAAACTGTACTGGAAAGATCATCTTGAAGAAAGAGTTACAAAGGCCCACAGATGTTGGTCGCTGTGCAGAAGCGCTATAGGTTTAAAATGGGGACTACGTCCAAATATGACTCACTGGCTTTACATGAGCGTGATTAGACCAATAATCACCTACGCCTGTGTAGTGTGGTGGACATCAATGGACAAGAAGTGCAACGTAATACATTTGCAAAAAATTCAACGTATGTGCTGTCTAGACATAAGCGGGGCATTTAGAACTGCACCAACAAAAGCGTTGGAGACTATACTGCACATCCAACCAATAGATATCCGTATAAAGTATGAGGCAGCCCTCACAGCAAGACGTCTACAAGTGATGGGTGAATGGATAAATCGAGACCACAAGTCGTACCATCAGAAGATTTTAGAATATCTAGTTGGTCATTTTCAAACGCCAGAAATCTCCGACCGCATTCCTCAAGTGCGGCTTACAGCTACCTGTGATACGTTTGTGACAAACAGACGCTCCTGGGAAAATGGAACTTTGGCCCATGTGCCAGTGGGGACAAGCTGCTACACGGATGGGTCCAAGCGAGGATGAAGGACGGGTCTGGGACTTTTTATTGATGAACCAGAAGTCGAACTTCACTTTCGCCTCCCTGACCATAACACGGTATTTCAAGCAGAAGTTCGAGTAATCACGGAGTGTGTGAACTGGCTCAGTAACACGAAAAAGCCTAAATATGCCAACATTTTCACAGATAGCCAAATGGCGATTAAAGCAATAACATCGGAAAGGGTCAGATACAGAACTGTGTTGGACTGTAAAAGAACGATAAATGATTACCCAGCCCATGGTAAATTGCGTATTTTCTGGGTAACGGGACACAACGGAGCGAGTTGATGCACGGGGAGTGATGGCTCACAAAACTGTGTGGAATAGAGCAACTATAGGAGCACCTGGAAAGATACTGTGGGGTGACCCAAATGAGAAGAAAACAAGTAGTTTTCTGAAACTAAACAAGATGGAGATTTGTAAGATGATGAGTGTTCTAACGGGACACTCAAGCTTACAGGCACATCTTTATCGCATAGGACTAGCAGAAAACGACGAGTACAGGGCATGCAGTGAAAACATCGAAACGATGGAACATTTTCTGTGTCACTGCCCAGCTTTCGCACATGCAAGATCCCGATATTTCAGTTCCGACATATTGCCAGACTTGACTCATCTCAGAGGATGTGACTGGAAGATACTAAGATAATACGTGTCTAGTACCGATTTTCTGTAACCTGTAGGGTATAAAAATCATAAATAATGAGCGCACAACAGGCCGAACCACTGGCTTAAGTGTATGTCCATGGACATGAGACGTTTAAACGTCTCCTCTATTCAACCTAACCTAACCTAAGGTACTCTGCGAACCACCTTCTCCAACATTCCCTTTTAATATGCGACACTAACTTCCAATGTGTTAAACATGAAGCTATTAATGGTCCCGCTCGATTATCTACTTCCGATGTAAGTGCTTCACCAATAAGGAAATGGTATCAATGCTTCCAGACTATTCGGATCATTTGAAATGGGAGTTAGAGGACGTGAGTTTAGTATTTCCTCTATCTCTACTACCACTGTTTCCAACTTCTCGTGGGTTAATGATTCTGTAGCAACGCTGCGCAAAAGCAGATGCTTCGCAGACTTTACAGCTGCCTCCCATAATCCTCCAAAATAAGGTGCTCTGGGTGGAATAAAATGAAAGTGTATTCCTTTGGAGCTGGATGTGGACATTATGGTTTCTTGCGCTTTATTGGTGGTATATATAGTGTCAGCTAATTTTGACAATTGATTCCTTGCTCCGACGAAGTTTGTTGCATCCGAGTAGATATTCTGAAAATGGCCATGGCGGCCAATGAATCGTTTAAGGACATCAATAAAAGATTCTGTAGATAAATCGGACACAACTTCCATGTGCACAGCTTTCGTTGCAAAGCAACAGAAGACGGTTAGTTGGTATTTTGCCTCTGACCTTATGATGTATCCAGAATGGTCCACAGTAGTCAACTCCAGAATTGACGAATGGTCGTGCAGGAACAAATCGTGATCGTGGTAAGTCACCCATGTCTTGCTGACATAATTGTGGTCGGGCTCTGGTGCATCTTACACAATTCTGAACCACAGATCGTGATGTTATTTTTCCTTTTATAGGCCAGAACCGTTGCCTGATTTTAGTTAGAAGAGCTTGAGATCCACAATGTTTGTTCTCTTCATGTATTCCAATAAATAGAAACTTTACCAAAGGATCGTTGTATGGTAATATTATTTGATGTTTCGCGTCTGATTGGAGATCTGACTTTTCCAGCCGACCCCCCACTCGAATAATGCCTTTGTCATCGAGCAATGGTGATAGGCTACTGATCGAACTATTCTTATCAACTTCAGCCTGTCAGAAATTTGCTTTGTCCGTATAACACAAGAAGCGAGTCGTCCAGCTCTCTTGGTGTCAGAGCTATATGTTTCGGACGATGTGACTTAGGTATCCTTGCGTTATTTATAAATCGAAGAACATATCCAAGGGTTCTCTGCAGGGTCTTAAATGAGCCCTTCCCAGCAAAATTTCTCATTACCAAATAATCCGACGAGTAAGCAAAGTTCGATAATGGTAAGTACTTATTATTTAGCCACTTTTCTCATTATTTTAACATGGGGATGTCATTGGAGGGAAGTACTTCCCAAAAGCATACAATAAAGTAGCATAATAAGTACTTATTTGTAGCATAGGCATACCACATAAATATGTGCTTATGTTTTCACGATTTTAAGTACTTGAATAATGCATTACCAATAAGTTACAAAATACGTAGTAGATATGGTAGATATGTAGAGATGGCCATTTAAAGTAATTTTGTGCATATTGTCGCGCATATTCGAATTTCTGAACCCAAACCACCATGTGAAAAATTCTTCAATGGTCCAACATCATACGATATACGTAAATATTTTTGGTATTTTCATTCAATTTGCACGTATTTTTGGAAAACTTGTTGAAAATAAATAAATCTTCTACAATAACCCACATATAGCCAAAATTGCATTATACTCAAATTTGCCAAAAATTATTTTGATAAAAAAATCACTTATTTCTGTTATTATTGGTAAGTCATTATTAATAAGCCGAAAGTAATTCAGCGAATAATTAGATGTCATTATTTGGTAATGCAGGGAATAATGACAGGTACTTATCAAGATTTTGCTGGGTTGTGGTTAATCCTGTATATGAACTCTTTATCAGTTGTTACAGCAGCTAAAACGGGTACAACTTTCTTCTTTTCGATGTCATTTCTAAGTGTGTAGAAAATGTGGAAGGCCATAAATCTTCGTTTCCATGTAGGAAAAGTGGTCCATGGAACCATAAAATACATGCAGGAAAGTCCGCCGCTAGAATACCTCTTGATAGTACATCAGTTGGAGTCTCTTTAGACCTTACATGCCGCCATTGTTCCGCAATCGTTAATGACTGAATTCTTGAAATTTTGTTAGCCACGAATGTTTTATAGGAGGAAGATTGTGCGTTTATCCAAGATAATACTATTTCGGAGTCGGTCCATAGAAAAACTGGTTGGTTTTGTAATTTGATTTCTCATTTTAACTTATGTGACAGTTCGGCTGCTATCTCGGCTGCACTAAGCTCGAGACGAGAAAGGAGCCACTCGTGACTTGACTCACAGTAAACGGACTACCACCCGTCCATCTTTGAGAACTGCTCAAATATATGCAACCGCGACGAAAGCCTTTTCTGACGCATCAACGAATATGTGGAACATCGTTTTTAATGGGATCTCGGTATTGAAAATATGTCTCGGTATCTTAAAGGTGCTTAAGCCTTCTAAACCATCTCTAAATGTATTCCAAGCAGAGCGAAGATGTTCAGGTAGTGGTTCGTCCAAATCTAACTCTTGTTGCCATAATTGTTGAATGAAGATCTTTGCCTTGACAACGACAGGAGCAAGAAGTCCAAGAGGGCCGAATAGTTTTGTGAGATCGGACGTTGCTGACGTTTCGACACTAATTGTAGTTGATTTAGCATCACTTTAACATATAAGTTATCAGATTTTGGCAACCAAAATAACCCCAGCGTTTTATCGTGTTGTTGTAGCTGGCATTGTTGAAATCCAAGTTCACTTCCTGATCGTCATGGGGTCTGCCCTACAATAGCTTAGGATTATTAGCGCACCACTTCCTCAAAGTACTTGAGGAGTACACTTGTTATGCTGTACTATCAAATACGAATTTTTCTTAATTTTCTGTGGTTTATATACTATTTTAGACTACAAAATAAATGCTTAAGTGATAAAATCTTCATACGTACATATATGCGTTTAAATGTAAAATGAATAAATGCTTAGTTGCAACAAGTGGTCAGTCACTTAATGTACTAAATAACGAAGAATGTCACTGACCTGTACTAACATTTAATAATGAATTGCTTTACTGAATTTAAGCTGACAAAATAAAATTATGAAAGTATGAAAATTACTAAATATGTATATATGTAGGTATATAATGAATTGTATTGTATGTTCTTATTTTGCAGATACAAAAAATAGTCATTATTTTTGCGGAAAATTAGTAGCGAGATTAAAAGGTTACATTGTAAGGAAGACTTGCATGTGTCGAATAACCTGCGAAGTGCGTCATACAAATAGGATATCGTCCAGTTTGCTGGACGGGAGAACATGAACTCTGGTCGGGATATCAAATAGTAATCCCCGCCGAAAAACTGTGAATTAGAAATCAAAGTGGACGTCAATACGAACATTTAGGTGTACCACATGTAACCCAAAGTTGTTTTTTGTCGAATAAAGTTTCCAGATTCCACTTTCACACTGGGGGTTTGGACATAAAATTAGCCCTGAAGGACAAATAGTAACCCTCGCCGAAAAACTTTGAATTGAAAATCAAAGTGGACATCAATACGAACATTTTGGTGTACCTCATGAACCCCAAAGGTGTGTTTTGTCCGACTATGTTTCCAGATTTGAGTTTCACTCTGGAGGTCAGGACATAAATTTAGTCCTGAAGGTCAAATAGTAATCCCAGCCGAAAAACTTTGAATTAGAAATCAAAGTGGACGAGCATTTTGGTGTACCTCATGAACCCCAAAGTTGTGTTTTGTCGAACAAAGTTTCCAAATTTGAGTTTCACACTGGGGGCAGGACATAAAATTAGTCCTGAAGGTCAAATTGTTATCCCCGCCGAAAAACTTTGAATTGGAAATCAAAGTGGACACTAATACGAACGTTTTGGTGTACCTCAGAATCCCGCCGAAAAACTTTGAATTGGAAATCAAAGTAGACATCAATTCGAACACTTTGGTTTACCACATGTACCCCAAAGTTGTGTTTTGTCGAACAAAGTTTCCAGATTTGAGTTTCACACTGGGGGTCAGGACATAAAATTAGTCCTGAAGGTCAAACAGTAATCCCAGCCGAAAAACTTCGTATTGGAAATCAAAGTTGACATCAATACGAACATTTTGGTGTACCACATGTATCCCAAAGTTGTGTTTTGTCGAACAAAGTATCCAGATTTGAGTTTCACACTGGGGGCAGGACATAAAATAAGTCCTGAAGGTCAAATAGTTATCCCCGCAGAAAAACTTTGAATTGGAAATCAAAGTGGATGTCAATACGAACATTTTGGTGTACCACATGTATCCCAAGGTTGTGTTTTGTCGAACAAAGCTTCCAGATTTGAATTTCATACTGGGGGTCAGGACATAAAATTAGCCCTGAAGGTCAAATAGTAGTCCCAGCCGAAAAACTTTGAATTGGAAATCAATGTGGACATCAATACGAACATCTTGGCGTACCTCATGAACCCCAAAGCTGTTTTTGTCGAACAAAGTTTCCAGATTTGAGTTTCACACTGGGGGTCAGGACATACAATTAGTCCTGAAGGTCAAATAGTAATCCCAGCCGAAAAACTTTGAATTGGAAGTCAAAGTGGACATCAATTCGAACACTTTGGTTTACCACATGTATCCCTAAGTTGTGGTTTGTTGAACAAAGTTTTGTGTTTCACACTGGGGTCAGGACATAAATTTAGTCCTGAAGGTCAAATAGTAATCCCTGCCGAAAAACTTTGAATTGAAAATCAAAGTGGACATCAATACGAATATTTTGGTGCACCTCATGAACCCCAAAGTTGTGTTGGACGTTGGAAGCAGATCCACTTTTGATCTATTCAATCTGAATATGGTTACAGGTGATGAAATACCTTTCCGGAACCAAAGGAAAACTAATTGGGTATAGTATTATGACCTTGATGACAGGCAGTTCCAATCGATGGATAACAATTTCGTCGACACGGGGAGGGATAGAAACAGCAGTGGACAATTTTACTGCAATCCTGTCCCCTTACATATCCTGGGCCAATTTCTGTGAGAGCATAGAAGGGGTAAACGAGTCCTCCAGATTTCGAAGATTGCTATCAAAAGACCCCAAAGCTTGGAAACATCAAAAAGAAAGATTGAAGCTGGACTGAGTCTAGCTCCGAGCATGCTACAGAACGCAGTGTCAAGAGTGATATGCTTACTCTTAACGATTTTTAGGGAGTGCCTACTGAGGAATTGTATTCCCTCCAGATGGTGTGAAGTTAGAGTGGTTTTCATCCCTAAAGCGGGAAAACCTAGTCACTCAATGCCTAAGGACTACACACCAATCAGTCTCTCATCGTTTTCACTGAAAACTTTGGAGAGACTGAGTGACATCTATATCAGGGATCGATTACACCCATCTTTAATCAGCAGAAGTCAACATGTGTACATCAAGGGTCGCTCTGTTGACAGTGCTCTTCATGACGTGGTAAGTTATATTGAGGGTAATCTAGGAAAAACAACAATGCACTTTGGCTACTTTCCTAGACATAGAAGGAGTCTTCAATAATGTGAAGTTGGAGTCGATACATATTTCCTTAATGGATGTGGACATTTCCCCTCTACTGGTTGATTGGATTGATTCAATGCTAAACAGCAGAATCATAAACGCATCACTTGCAGAGGGCTCCATTAGGAAGATGGTAACCAGAGGAACTCCTCAAGGAGGGGTACTCAGATCATTTGAGGAAGAAAGAGTGAAAGTTGTCGCCCACACAGATGATGTCATTTGGTGGCAAATTTTGGAGGCATATTTCTCTCGACTATCACCGATTTTACTCAGGGTGCTCTTAGAAGGCTATCTAGATGGGCAACCGCAAATGGCTGGGCATTAACCCCATGAAGACCGAGCTAGTACTATTCACCAGGCAGAATAAGCTACCACATTTCACCAAACCTATTCTGGACGGAGGGGAGCTGAACCTGTCCTCAGCTAAATACCTTGGTGTCATACTTGACTGGAAATTGAGATGGAAAAGAAACACAGAGGAAAAAGCCAAAAAGGGATACTCCATAGGTAAGAGCTGGGGGTTCAGAACCGACAGACTATTTGTCACCAGTTCAGAAATTCTGCTCAAATCTTGACATAATGATCCCCCCAGAACAGACTGGTCAAGCGGCAACCTTTCTTTGGAGCGTCATGTAATGTACACTGACGGTTAAAAGATGGATGAAGGCACAGGGGCAGGCGGTTTCAGCGAATCTCTTGACATAAATACGTCCTACAGGTTAGCCGACACCTGCAGCGTTTTCCTGGCGGAGATCTTTGCTATACTGCAAGCCTTCAGCTTGATAAATCGACGAAAACTCGGCCAAGATGATGACATAACAGTCTATGTCGATAGTCAGGCTGCTCTGAAGGCACTGAAGTCAACCACTATTAAGTCAAAGGTAGTTAATGAGTGCCGTTTGGAACTACAGCACATGTCAGACATAATCAGACTACGCTGGGTCCCCGGACACTGTGATATCGCGGGGAACGAGAAGGCTGAAGAACTCGCGCGAAATGGATCAGCGATGGACGCTCCCATCGAAGTGGCAGAGTGATTCTAACGACTACTGTCGACTCTGTGAGGATGAGGAGGAACTGGAAACAATCGAACACCTTCTCTGTCAATTTCCTTGCTTTGTACTGCTATCGAATCACAAACCTTTTACCAATTATTGCCTTTTGAATTAATCACGACTCGAATTAATGTTTTACAATGTTTATTAATAAAAGGGTAATTTAAAGATATTTTACAACGGACTATTGCGGACTCTATACGACTGAATGTTTAGAGCGTAAGACGAGTACTGATGAATGAATATGAAAAGGATGATAGACAACTGTCAAAATGATGTGTGAAGGAAATAAGGAAAATAAATAGAGATGAGATAGTATTAAAGGAAGATAGGGATGAGTAATGAATGTACAAAATATGGATATTAGTGTAAATAATAATATAATAACGCAAATAAATGTACGTTGTTACGATGCGTTCCTCATCATCCCGGGCGACCCTGAAACACTGTTTCAGCAAATAGGTAATTTGACAAGTTTGCGTATAAGCCTGGTCATCTCTCCATGCGTCGTATGAATTTTAGCCACTCTGACGAGTGATACGACCGGTGATCCAAGTAGCAGGATGAGCGTTGTCCTCCATCACAATGACTAAATTGTTGACTTCAAGGTTAGGATTCACCTTGGACCATTTCGGACGTTGTTGGAGTGAAGTTAAGTACTCCTGGCTCCAACGTTCCAGAAGCCTTGGTACATCATTGACTGGACATGCTGTCAATAGTCGAGACGGTTGACGTTAATGTTTGTTAAATCTCCGTCAGGCACCATAGTTGTTGGGCGACCTATGAGAAAATGGGATGGAGAAAGATAATCAGTTTCTGTGTCCGGGGCAGCTCCCAATTGTTGAGTTCACGACGGCTTCGATTTGAGCGAGTAGGGTTCCTATTTGCTCGAATGTCAGGATAGTAGCACCAACCACGCACTTCAGTTGCAACTTCACAGAACGCACAGCCGATTCCCAAATACCTCCCCAATGAGGCGAATACGGTGGTATGAAGTTCCATTTAATGCCCTCCTTAGCAAGTGCTGACATTACTGCAACGTTGTTTCTTCAGATCGTAATTGCCGGTACATCTCATCTAATTTCCTCTTACCGCCGAGGAAGTTTTTGCCGTTATCGCTGAAGATGTTGGAACACTTGCCACGACGTGCCATGAATATACACAATGCTGCTAGAAAAGAATCCGTAATCATATCTGCTACCAATTCGAGATGTATCGCTGATGTTACCACGCAAACGAATAAGCAGATGTAGCCCTTGGACGTCCTGGCATTTCGGCTCTTGTACAATTTCAATGTAACTGGGCCTGCGTAGTCACAACCTGCATTTTCGAATGGGTTTCACTGATGTACCCTAACTGACGGAAGATCTGCCATTCACTGTTCTATGTTTTGACGAGAATGACGGAAACATTTCAAACAATCGTGGCTAATTTTGCGTATCAAATTTCTAGCTCCAATTATCCAATATCGTTGTCGAAGTATTACAAACATAGAAGACACACCAGGATGAAGATTTGTCACGTGTTCTTCTCGAAGAATCATTTGAGCCACGTTGTGGTTCTTTGGAAGGATGATTGGGTGTCGAGGAAGCTGATAATTATCTATTCGTCCTCCAACGCGTATGAACCCCTTGTCGTCCATAAAGGGAGAGAACTTACACAATTTCGATTTATGGCTGAGTGGAACACCTCGACTCAAGCACTTTATTTCCACTTTGAAGCACATATGAGCCAACATGAAACAATTGGTTTTAGCATTTACCATTTCTTCGAATGTCAAGTATGAATGTTCCGGCTTAGTCTTTGTTCCTATGGCTGCTGCAAATCGAAGTACATACGCTGTAACTCGTAGTAACTTAGTCCAAGAGGACGTTCTTTTGATCAGATTGTCGAAAGGCAGCTCTACTTCATCAGCACACGACGCCAACGATATCAGGTTCGGCCTCACTTCAGATTGAATTTGTATATCATCGCCAGAGCACCGAGGGTTTTTAAATTCTCCGTCATCAAACTCAAGTGATTCCATTAACCATTAGGTCCTTTCCACCAATGTTCCAGGTCTAGTAATTGTTCTGCCATTATTCCCCATGAAGCACAATCGGCTGGGTTTTGCTTGGACCGCACATGACGCCAAATATTGCTGGGTAACGTATCCAGAATTTCGGAGGTTCGATTAGCCACGAATGTCTTTAGTCTTATAGACTGTAGAATCGCACCAGGCATAAAGTTTAACAGGTTTCTGTGCAAAATCGGCAACGACAGTTTTCATAAGTCTAGTCAAGACCAAAGCTCCGCATAATTCCAATCTTGGCAAAGACACCTGCCTTTTAGATGCAATAATAGAAACATGAATATGGCCATTATCATCACTGGAACGGGAGTATACGACAGCTGCGTAGGCCTTAGTTGATGCATCGCAAAACCCATGCAGTTGCATCTCATCAGAATTCACAACAAACCGTTCCAATTTCAACTGATCAAGTTTGCAAAGATCATTCCTATATCTGCGCCAAAGTTGTACAATGCGTTGTGGAAGAGGATAGTCCCATTTTAAGTCATTCAGCCACAACTCCTGGAAAAGTATTTTGAATTTGATCACAACTGGAGACACTAGGCCAAGAGGATCATAAATCAGAGAAACATCCGAAAAGACTCTGCGCTTCGTAGCCTGTTGCGAATCATCTAGTTTTATCTTGTAACAAATAAAGTCATCAGAGTCCCAATGAATTCCGAGAACCTTGGTCGAGTTGTCTGTCATTTGTAGCCTCCTGTCTTGTCAGCAGTGGAGTTGGACATCCATTTGCTTAACTCCAATCCACACAAAGTCAGCAAATTGATAAGTTCATCACGGTATCGTATTAAATCAGTTTCCGAAGATGCACCCGTCAGTACGTCGTCGACGTAGAAATCTTCCAGTAAGATCCGATATGCATTTGGATGAGATTCTTTGTAGTCCTTGGCAATTTGTTCCAAAACCCTGACCGCCAAGAACGGCGCAGATGCTGTACCGTAGGTCACAGTACACAATTGAAAATGTCTAGTTGGGTCATCAGAATTTTCCCGCCACAGTATTCGCTGAAAATTACGATGAAATTCCGCCACCTAAACCTGCCGGAACATTTTGACTATGTCAGCAGAAAAGACGAATCGATAATAGCGGAAACGCAAACAAACGGCGAACAGATTTCGTTGGATTGGTGAACCGATATGCAACTTGCTGTTCAATGATTTTCCTTCACAAATGATGCATCAAACACCACCCTTAATTTCTTGCCAATGATAGGGTGATGTGGCAAATAAAAGACCTTGCCGTCCGATACCTCAATTTCGCTCGCTGTCAGCTCGCGCATATGACCCAAATTTTGATAGTCCCTCATGAAAGTTACATACTGCTGCTTTAAGTCCAGATTTCTGCAAGTCGTCTCTCGGTGGCATGAAAACGCTTCAATGCTCCATTGTAAGTATTTGCCAAGGTTACATCGTTGCCGACAAACGGAAGCTCCACAATATATTTTCCATTAGCATCTATGCGATGGGTGTTCCGAAAATGTTCTTCAGCAACAATTGATGAGTCGTCTTCTGCAACCGCCCCTAAACGTTCTTCAACCTCCCAAAATGCCCGCAAAGGTTTGTCAATATCGATCAAAGATACCATAGATGAAGTTGAAGTTTGTCGTTCTGAAGAAATTACGGAGGTCACAACCAAGTCTTTGAATGCCGGCCAGTCTCTGTAGTTACCAGTAAAAGGCTCAATTCTAATTTTCGGTATTTCACTTCTAGAAGTGCTAGGGCCATCAGCAACTCTTTGAAGTATTGACGATTGTTGGTCCGCAAAACGAGAAAATGCTTCATTCTAGGACCTAGATCTCGCTTTAACGCCTCAAATCTTCCTTTCGTCGTAATATATTTTTCGTCATATGCGAAAAGTTCTTTCTCAGGGTCTACATACCCCACACAGTCTCGTACATACATATATATTCGCGCAGCACATTCTTCAAATTTCACCCAGGTTTCATTCAATCTGGAAATACGAACATCCAACTCTTGGACTGTCAAATTGTCCGCAGGATTACAAGCAAATGTATAAGATTTCGTTAAAAACCCTTTCAACACCCGTAGACTCTTCAAAATCAAGTTGATTTCCTCAGCCATTTTTCAAAGTAATTATGTATAAAATTAAGTCAAATGAACTTACAGTAGTATTCACCAAATTTTCTCGAGTGTATGCTGCCACCACCTTAATCCACACAGCAACACGTCGGTATGTACAAATATACGGTTTGTACCTACTACGCAGAATCCACTGCCTTATTATGTATTGGTCACACTTGCACAGTTCGTTGCTTCTTTTTTGTTCAAAACGTCACGAATAAAGTCTCCGTATCACAAATGATGCAACAAATATGAACGTATATGTATATGAAGATATGTCTCCTCAAATCAAATCCCACGACACAACGACAATGAATGAATGATATCAACCACTCCTCCGCGCGAATACACAAATATACAACCAAACGACCGCAGCTTTGTTATGAACAACAACAACAACATCAAACACCCGAGTTCACTAGAACAAACACAAATGTACATTTACACAATTTGTAACGTATTTTCTAACAGTGTTTTTTTCGACAGTTTTCTCTCCACAAATTCTTCACTTAGAAACGTTCACACACGAAGCCGATGTACATATGTATGTCCATATGTATTCACAAATGTTCGCACTGTCTGGTTAGCCCGAGGATACGGTTCGAATGACCAATATGTTTTGTACTGCTATCGAATCGCAAACCTTTTACCAATTATTGTCTTTTGAATTAATCACGACACGAATTAATGTTTTACTATAGGCGTGTTTTCGTTACACCATAAGTGCTTAATTTTTATGTGGAGCTAAGCACTTTTAAGCACTATTAGTTCCCGATGAAGTTTGGTGCTTGTGTTCCTGTCTTAATCGAGTATGATGTTGTCAGATTGGGCACCCTACATTTAGCAATATGGCATCCCATTTTTGGAGAGATTTTATCAATTATTGTGAATTAACGGGAAGAAGAAGAACAAAAATGGGAAATTATTTCAATATTTGCAAAAAGAGTGTAAACAATTGTACATAGAATAGTAAATATATGTTTTATAAATACTTTTCACGAATTTTTTGTCTGTTTCGCACTGTTCTTTCTTCGCAACTCATGACACCATTGCTACCAGATAGTGAAAATCCGCCACTTATATCTTATGTGTCGGTTAGTGGAAGTCAGTTGTTTTCGTTGCAAAGTGCTAAACTGAAATTGCTAGCTTGTAACGAAAACATGCCTAATGTTTATTACTAAAAGGGTAATTTAAAGACATTTTACAACGGACTATTGTGGACTGTATACGACTGATCGTTTAGAGCGTAAGACGAGTACTGATGACTGAATATGAAAAGGATGATAGACAACTGTCAAAATGATGTGTGAAGGAAATAAGGGAAATTAATAGAGATGAGATAGTATCAAAGGAAGATAGGGATGAGTACTGAATGTACAAAATAGGGATATTAGTGTAAATAATAATATAATAACGCAAATAAATGTACGTTGTTACGATGCGTTCCTCATCAGTTCTAGACCCAATTTACACGGAGCAACTTGTTCCTGCAACTTTTTTGAATTCTCTTTTGAAATCCCTACGTAAAATAATACTCATTTAGACGGTGAGTCTTTAGTTTCAGCAACCAGGGGACAAATTTATATCTTTATTCGTCCACTCACATTTATTTTATTGAATTTGTTTTTCGTATTCAGTTGTTACAATTCCCTTTCTTCTTCGCTTGTGTGATGCCGCCTCAGCTAGCTCCAGCAAACAGGCGTGACTTCCCAACCCGCATTCACACAATCAAGGAGTAACAATAAACGTTAACGCAAGTGTTAACATTTAAATTTTAACAGACTTTCATAGAACAATTACGACAAAATTTAACTAAAAAAACAAATCACCTATATTCACCACAACACACATGAATTCGGAGGAACGATGTCGTCTCCACCTACGTTGCCCTCCCTTCCTATGTCATCCCTTGTTTTTGATGACCCCTGTAGTTCCACCAACAACTCACCTTTCCTTCACTTATTCATCCATACGACCAACCATACCCGAAATCCACATTTTGACAACTACCACCAAAACATATTTAAATTCAATTTTCAAGACATATTTATACAAAAATAACACATATAAAACAAACTAACAGTAAAAAAAATATAATCCTAAATGAAATAAATAATAAAATTGACATAAAAGAAACAACAAAAAACAAATTATAACCCTTTTCGTTACTTAAAAATTAAACAAAATTAACCTTAATAAAATTCCTATCCTAAACTTATATTTTCAGTGAGTGACGAAATGGAATTAAAAAAAACTATAAATGAAAATGACTAAAAATTACACAAACGCAAATAAAAACCTCACAAGACACAAATACTATACAGGATCAAACTATTTCCAGTAAAAACTGCAATTCCTTCACTCGAATCCCTTCAACCTCTTTACTCGCTATTTCCCCTATCTTCCTTAAAGAGCTCTCTAAAGAACGATTTAATTTTGTATTCGAGCGATTATTAATTTTCGCTCTTACCGATTTCCTTATGAATAAATACAAAAAATACTTGGATCCTCTATAAAATTCTTTACTATGACCCTAACTATTTTGATCCCTAATAAAAATAAACCCTACAGATACATACATATAATAACAAGAATACATAAAAAACATATTTTAAAATTAATAATAATTAATCTATATAAAAAACATAAAATTACGAACTTAATAAAATATTGGAATCCTCTTTTTCTTCGTTATAATGTGTCATACACCATGATATATAACAGATGGAGAACGATGGGGTTCGGAACTTTGATGCGATATCCGAGTATAACATAAAACTCTCAGACAGAATATAACAATATTTTACGTCGTATAACACAAACGTAGGGACGTAGTATAACAAAAAATGATACTTGTTGGAACGAGACAACATGGACATACACAACAATATACTTTTTTCCCGTTCTGGCCAAATTCAGCCAAAGATGTAGAGGTTACCACTCGGACGGACTGTAGCTTCAATAATCAGGTGCTGCCACTGGCTTTTATTTGGGCTGCCACTTGCACCAACATGAGCTGCCACTTGCCCGCTTATACGAGGTGTTCACAGCCACATCTAACGACTCACACAATTCAAATCTAAACTTTTACCTGGAATCCTTTGGACCGAAATCCGCTTTAATATAAGGTAGGGTTCCTCTTCGGTCATTGGATTTCCATTTGGTAAACTTGCTTGTCAATTTATATCTAATCTGGTGGTTGGGATGCAGGCTCCTGGTGATCTCCCGGTTTAATCCCTGCTAAATCATTAACATTATTTCAGATATTTTTCTGTAATTCACCCAAGACACCTTAAACCACTAAACTTCCTTTTCTTTAACAAAAAAAATCACTTTTGAATATCTTCACTTTTGCTTGCTTCCTGGTTAATTAATTTTCGCTAGCGCTGACCACGACTTGATTTGAAATTTGCCACAGAACGAATGATCTTTTATTCAGTTGAAAGACTCTGTCCTCCGTTCTCTATTTACTTAAACATATAGCTAACTGACTATTTCCAACAATTATTCTACACAATACATAAACCAAATAATTGTACTAACATTTCCCGAACACATACATTAACAACTAAGGGCAACGAACGAACATCATTGGCCTTGAAAATCATTTTCTACTAATTTCCGCCTTTAGGTGGGTACTATGTTTTTTCAGCTTGAAAAAATTCCACAAAATGTTATTTCAAGTTGAAAAATGGAACGCTATTTTACTAAAGTGGCATTACATTTTTGAAGTGTGTGTGTGTCGAAATGTCACTTTTATATGAATGTGTGTGTGTAAGCATGTGCATTTTTTCCTTTTTGCTTTTCTTGAAAACAAACACGAGTTTAAATTATAAACAATCAACAAATAATTAAATGAAATAATGCCGACTTAGAAAATATTTAATTTAAATTGCAGAAAGGAAATATTTTTGAAGATAATTGTGCTAATGTTATACATACGATGGCGATGCTTGTGAGGCATCAGAAGCCAGCGTAATACAATGTTGCTAATAACAAAATAATTTCCTACTGTTGTACGAATATAAATAAATTAAATGATGTTTTGATGAACCGAAAAAGATGTTTTATTATTATTTTTAAGGATTTGCATTATATTTGTTGACTTATACAAATTATACTTCCATCCATAAACGGAATTTCTTCTTCCAACTTCTATGGTTGGCAAGAACTCACTATGTTCTTTATAACCATTGAAAAACATGATCACAGGCACTACCCAATTCCATTGTCTTACTGATTCGGCAGCGATAGCCGTCCACAATATTTTTCCAGGCTTTTCGTCACGATTGTTCTAAACATACAAACGTAAATGTACATAATTACAAGACAAATTTCACATTATTTCATATAGTTACATGTCCGTCCAGTGTTTTGCACATTTTTTGCTTTGCTATCCAATCGGAATGTCGCTCTTCTCGTTTATTCCATATACACATAATTATTATCCGTTCCAAAGCTTTTCATTAGTCTTCATTGTTTCAAATAATTTAATTTAGTATTCTTTATTAGGAAATTTTATTGATAATATTTACAACAGTTGAATTTCTCGCGGACAAATATAAATATAAATAAATAGGAGTACAATGCTGGCGGCTTCAATTTGTTGCGGCGTTCAATTAATATGCAGCGGCGCAAAATGTCAATTTCTCACGTTGAATAAACACAGTACCAAAAATGAAAAAATTTCACTCATTTTTTCACAACTTTGGTTTTTGTATGGGATTTCACCGTGAAACGGGAACATAGTACCGTGCTTTTAAGAGAAAAATTCTTCTCTTATCCCGACTCCCACAACAACAAATGCCCAGCCTTGCCATTCGTCCTATGAACTTCGCCATATTCTATGGGCCACACTGCTTTGTGGGAGTAAGTAGGATATATATTACACATGCAAACGACTAATATATCGGTTTCACGTATCTCATGTTTCTTTGGCAGATGGCGAAAACCATCTTGCCGGCCAGACGTACAACCACAAGTAACCACAAAAAAATAAAATTAATAATAAATTTATTTACACAAAAAAATAAAATACAGCCACATGTGCCACAGACAAAATAAAAAAACCTCCACCAACAAATAAAACCAAGACAATAGAAAAAAACAGCCAGCAACGACACAAAGCCTCTACCGAAATCTGGCCTGGATCACTGGGAATGCGGATGGACGGACGGACACGACTCGAATCACCCTAGAATGTGACCGAGTCGTTTATTTTGCTCAGCTAATTGTATCGTGGGTTATTGTATCATAATATACAATAAACCACCACAATCATCCAAGAAATTTAACCCCATAAGGTGTCCCCCATTCCGGATGATCGGTCTACGTTCCAATCCAGTGGTACCTCGTCCTCCTGACTCGGTCACACCACAGGTATGCCACTGTGGCCCCCATTCCGGTTGGTCGGACTGCGTTCCACTCCAAATCCAGTGTTACCCCGTCCTCCTGACTCGGTCACACCACAGGTATGCCACTGTGGCCCCCATTCTGGTGAGGCTACATATGAACATGCTCCTTTTCTTCTTTCCAGGTTTTTAATTTCATCTATTTTCTTTCAGGCAGTAGCATAGTTATAGCCTAAGTGTTATACCATAAATATCTCCTTATATTGTGGTTCAGAACCACTTTATAACACTTTCTAGCACTTATTCTCATATGCCAGTTACTCGCATATGACAGTTCGCTCCGTAACTTATGCTACAACTTTAATATTTTCTTGCTTTTGCATTAGGGTCCCCCAACTCAAAATTGCCCAAAACAAACGGAAGAGGAACCTATAGAAGAATTACTCTATAGTTTCCGTTTCCTTTTCAGGGTTTAAACTGACTTCTATATACTTCCAAGTTCCACCCTCAACACAGTCACACATAAAATGAAATGCCAATTTGCCCCTTGTATTTTCATTTCCAGCAACTTTTTCTACCCCGCAAGCTTCTCTACACTTTTCGTCTACAAGCTCCTGTCGCAAGCCTCATGTCGCAAGTTGCACCGTGTAAATTGGATCCTACTCTATCAAGACGAAGACATCGCTACCTAGGTGATTACACGATACAAAATCTGGAATCTCTATCATCCCACGATATTGATAGAATAATGGGCTTCATAGGTTGCTTGAGATGAATGGTTTGAAGCCATCTCTCCTCTCTCTTATCTATACTCATCACCTCCTTCACTTCTTCGACCTTTCCCTCTTCTTTTACTCCTCTTCTCAGGACGAACACAATGGACAAAATGGTCTCCGAGTGGTGCACGCCAGCAATGGTTGTGTGTCGCGCGTCCTTAACCTAACCTAACCTAATACACATAGGAGTTTTAGGTAACTTCTGAACCGGCGAAGATAGCGCAAGTTGCTTTGGTGAGTAGTCGTACGACAGCTAGGACATTCTAATTTGACAAAAAAAAATCGAAAAATTACACATAGGAGTTTTCGTCGGCGCAAGATACGACAAATCCACATTATTACATATAGTAACATGCAGGGTTCAGAAAAGGAACGATTTGTTAGCGTTCTTCACGGTTCTTCAGTAGACTAACACAGCAATTACCAAATAACAGAATACACTAAAAAAAATTTTAGTGTTTGTGTTTGCGAACTACGATTACGTATGGTTCTCCGAACACAGCGTTCGCTAACACTACGATAACGTACGGTTCTTTGAACGCTATCACAATGGGAAAAAAGGGGTAAATACGTGCGCACAACAGTATTTTCTATCTCATGACTATACCGTTAGAGATAGAGTCCTACCGTTTGGACCATCTTCAAGGGGATTCTTTGGAGAAGAAATTGGTGTACTGTTACCGTGTAGCGCACAGTGGGGCTACAAAAACGAATTTGTGGAAATTTATGTAAAAACCAAAATATCGTACCAACTTCGGTGATCTTGATTTTAAATTAAAGCTGACAAAAGTTAGTTTAAAATCTATTTGGGTTACTTCATTGTATGTTGCTGCGTTTTAAATATATTGACCATTGAAGTTTAAAAATATTTTTGTCAACATTGCGCAAAAAGTCTACAAAACGGGGCAATGTTTTTGAAATTGAAACCAAAACAACTTAAATAAGATAAAATCGTAGTCTGCAATATTTTTGAAAGCTGACATTTTGCACTAATTAATAAGGTAAATTAAAAACAAAAATAATCGGGCCACCCTAATATACATAAACTGCAGAAGTGTTTAACTATATTTGTATTGTTCTTTGTAGAAGAAGTAGTAAGATTAATATAAGATGGCTATTTTTGATCGTAACAACACTACAAACTTGCAGACGGACATGTACCGGTCGTATTTATCATCCAATTTTTTAGAATTTTCGTAACGTTATTTTTTTGGATCAAGAAAATCGGTCGATATGTTTCGGGAAAATCGGTTCATAGATATTTACTATATTTAAAGTTAAAAACATATTTAAAGTACAAAAATCTGCCATAATCGCAAAAAGTCGCAGATACACTAGGTACTGTTGGATTTATCACTAAGTCAACTCTCCTCTCTATGTAATAAGGTAGTGATCCCACGTGATCTAAAAAAGTTGTATTCCATTTACTGTGGATAATTTTTTAAAAAAAAAAACTTTTTTCTTTGAAATATCTCTTAATTTGAAGACGTTAAAAATACGTCTTATACACAAAAATTAAGATGAATATAACCTTACTAAATGCTACAAGTCCGGTCGCATTTCACCAACAAACGCGAATTCTACAAGCACTTCAGGATAAACATTTTATCATCGCAATGTTATTTCCATTTATTAGCAAAAAAGACTAACATTGAATGGTCATAACTCGAAATCGCCTGGAAATATTTTCATAAAATTTTAAGGTATTGTGACGGTAAAAGTCACTACATGTTCGTTTTTGCCCACAACGAGACTTAAGGATTCAATTATTTTTTTATTTTCTTATTTTCGCTTTATTATTAATTAAATGAATTACCTTTAGTTTGTATTATTCCAAGACAAAATTTCAAAAGCGAAAGAGTTCTAACGGAAATTGTAGCGCCTCTGGTGGCATAAACATTAGTTATTTCCAATGAATGAATGGCAACAGTGGTATACCATTCGGAAATATTACTTCGCTGTGGACAGCTGATGGGGGTGAGTCTTTGCTTGGAAAAAGGTATAAAAGGGCGTCGATTCAGTACTGCATCCAGCGATGCCAACTTGGTGATATTTCCGCTACTTGTGGTGATTTTTGATCTCCAAATACCACTGTTTTGCAAGAGTAGTGATTTTTCAGAAAAACCACTACGGTAGCGTTTTTAAACATTTTTTGTAGCGCTTTTAGTGATTTTTTACATACATCGGCGACGCAACGTATCGTCGCACTATTTTAGAGCATATGGAATGTAAAAACGATGTCACTTTCATTTATGTTTCTCCATATGTTCTTATGTGCCCGCAATTCACAACTGAGCGTTATGAATTTCTGTAAGAACAAAGCTAGTCCTGAATCCAAGCAAGTGTCAAAGTATGTAGAAGAGAGACTTTGACACTTGCTTGGAAAAAATTGCCTCGTGTGATTCAGGCCTTAGGAACCGAATGTCTTTAAATACAGTAAATTCTATAACACAAATAAAATATGTTTTAAAGTTTCAAAATGTTTGCTGCTCGAAGTATAAAATACCCAATAATTTATTTTTAAAAATATATGTATGCCAATGAAACATATAGAAATCAAAATTGTATACACAATCAATATTATGGCCAGAAGAACAAGTCATTTATTAATAATTTAGTCCTAAGAATGGAAAACAAAAAACACTATTACGTTTATGTTATAAATATGTTTTTATTTATGTTTTCAAAGAAAAATGCTACAAACATTATCTAAATGTTTAAAAAATTAATTGAATCCAAAAATATTTTGTTGGTGGTTTTTAAATATAATTCATGGTTAACATTTTTGTCGGTGGTAGCGTTTTTAGGAGATTGTGTTATTTTCTCACAGCGATTTTTTGCGTTTTTATACTTGGTTGGTAGTGGTTTTGTGGTGGTTTCTGCACAGTTCTTCCGTAGTGATTTTTGCCTCGGAAGAGTTGGGAACACAGACTGCATCAACTCATGTTGACGTCAGACTGTTTATGCGCTGGTTCGCTGTGTTCTTACCTCTTTACGCACAACAAATAGAACCAATATAACGGTTTAAGAACAAAAACAGGGGCCTAATTACCGCATCCGTTTCGTATCGTAATTCGATTACGTGAGATCTAATAGCTCTAAAATTTATGGGCAGATATTGATGAAATTTCAGCATATCGTTCCAAAGGCGATTCATAACTTATTTATATAAAAATAAGCAAAAAATAATTTCCCAATTTCTCGTTTTATGCTATCGAAAATTCAGATTACGATACGAAACGGATGCGGTAATTAGGCCCCAGTGTAGCTTTATTTTCTAGTTACATCCTTTAATACAAAAACAAAATCACATATTGTTTGTTTAAAAAAATAATCAAAGCACAATACTAATAAATCATGGAGGGGAATGAACCCCCACCTCCAATATTAAAGCCAAGGAATCCGAATAATGACACAAATAGCACTGAAACAAAAAGATGCAAGCCAAATATTTCAAAACAAATAAAAAATTATCTAAATCAACCAATTGCCAGTACCTCAGCTCCTGCAATGCCACTCCAACCACCAACAGTCATCCATAATTTTGATACTTTTCAAGATAATCAAATTTTATATCCATCATATCATCCCGGCTCTTTTTACATACTAATTGAAACAGAAACTAAAGTTTGTAAAGTTAAAAGAAATTGTGAATTGCACCTATTTAAAAAATTAGAAAAAATAATCCCATCAAACTATGAGCTCAAAAACATTGGCGAAACAACTTTCAGGCTCACTTTCAATAACTATATTGCAGCAAATGATGTAAACAAAAAACAGCATTGGTATGATATACCTCAAATTCAGAGATGTTTAAATGTAAATTAAGTTAAAACTTTTTGATGCTAACACCTTAATAACCAATGTTTTATTGCTATATATTGCCAAAAAGTTAATGAGCTTAAATCTGAATGATATTCTATATGCTATATGGACCACAGACGCGTCAGTAACCCCTAACTCTACTGGCTGTGCGGTATGTAATATTTCCTCACAACAGAATTTCGTTTTTCAAATCCCTCACCAAGTTTCATCACTCACCGGAGAGCTTCACGCCATTGACAAGGCCGTTGACATCATAATGGAGGATGGTACAGCAACAATACGGCTCAAAACTATCTAATAAACAACATAATTAAAATAATAAACAATTCAAAAATCACAAAACTCACTGTTATCTGTTATCCAGCTCACATTGGAATTCCACTAAATGAAACTGCAGACTATTATGCCAAACATGCTGCGACTGCTGGCTGTACAATTCCTTCCAGCCTCTCCCTAAGAGATGCTACACACCATATAAAGGATAGCCTATGGAGTGAACGGGTGAATTCCTACAAAGAAACGTCCTTACACAAGGGAAAAAATTTTAGCCAATTTTTTGATGAACCTCCAAAAATTCCGTGCCACAAAAACGTTCAGACATCACCTGCAAAAATAAAACTGTTTAATATGCTGCTTTCAGGCCACACGTATTGTAAAAATTTGTTGTTTACAGTTGGAATCTCAACCACAAATCTATGCGAAATCTGCAACACAACGAGCACCATTTAATTTTCCACTGTAAAAAATTTCAACAAATAAGATCACAATTTAAAAATCTATTTAACAAATACACTAACCTGCCGGATTTGTTAAAAACACAAGCAAATAACGATATGAATGAACTTTTTTCATTCATTACCAAATGCAAAATGAACTTATAAAAACAAAACAGGAGAATACCTGACTTACCAACTATCAAATACATAAAACAGCAAAAAACATATGATTTACTACATACAATCATGTCAATTCAAATAACCCAATTAGTGAACAGTGAACGCTGTGCTCTCACGTAAGACGTAACTACCTAGCCCTGGTATATGAATACTCAAAAGTACTCAGCCAACCCCACAAGACGTGGAACATCAAACCAAAAAAAAAGGGCGTCGATTGCGGTCGTGAGTGGCAGTTAAGGCCCAGTTAGGCAAACTTAACCTTAACGCCCCCGTAGCGTAACGAATCAGCTGATTCGATCTGTCATATGGAAATCAGTGTAAACGATTAGCCAACGGACGGCTGAATCTGTTGAAATCAGAATTGGACGTTCCGTTTACGTAGAATTTGACAACAGCTGATACTACATGTTGAAGTGTCAACAGCTGATCTTCAACAGCAGCGCCCCCCAGTTTTTCTATTTCGCGTTTACCAACAACGCCCTCTATTGACAGCGATTGAAAGTGAACAATCAGTGATGGTAACGCCGTCGCTGTGACATTTTGGGAGTCAGTTGTCAACTCATCCGCACCGCATACGGCACACTGCCACAACAAAATTAAAATATTATAATAAATTAAATATAAAATAAAACAAAAGTTTGTGTTTCTTTTTTTAACTCCCGCCACTCTGGCGCGGAGTTAAACACTACATGTTGTTTACAATTACAATTGTATGTTCACCGAGAAAAGTAAAGAAAATAATTTATTAATTATTTGTTGTTTAAAAGTGCAAATAAACATGAAAGACGAATATTTGATTTCATTGGTGCAGTCGCACGAGTATTTATACAATAAATATAATCCAGCATATAGGATATCTGAAAAAAAGCGAGAAGCTTGGAAGCAAATTGGCAAAGAGCTGGGCGTTACAGGTGAGTTTTATGAAGATCGCGGCTGACTCCATTAAAAATTAATCTGCTTCAGGATTCTTTTGACGACAGTACGAGACAATCATTGCGCCAATCTTCTTCATTGTGGGTTAATTTGGCAGCAATATAAGCGTCTCTACAAACGTGGACTTATTTATAGATAGAGATTGGATTGGATTTGGCTAAGTCCCTCTTCAATGGAAATAGACATAAGTAAAGGGTTTTCCATTAAGGACATACGAATTTTATATATTAATAAAACATAGAATATTTAAGATATAGAGTTCAAATTTATTCCAGGTGTAGTGCAAATGTTACATTTTAAGAATGAAATTCAATTTCGGTCATATGACCACCACGAGCCCGTCAACAGCGATCTATTCTTTGGACCCAATTTTCCACCACTCTTGGACACATTTCGACTGGAACGTTGGCAATTTCGCGTTGGATGTTGTTGACTTAGACCAAGGATATTCCTCAGGGGAGTTTGTTCACTTAAATAAATCGGCGAAAGCAAGCACCACAAAGGTTTAGGTTTAGGTTAGGGTGGCAGCCGTATTTTTATACAAGCTCACATAGACCAGTTTAGGTCCCTAGTGTTACCATGGGCTGAAATGCCCCTCATCGAAACCAACCTGTTTGATATACAAATTTGTCGATATTACGAATATCGGTACTGGAAAGATCTGTTAGGCTGTCCAGTCGTCGTTTACTCAGAGCGGGACAGTCGCATAGCAAGTGCTCAATGCTCTCCACTTCTTCCTCATCTCCACAGCTTCGGCAGAAGTCATTAGAGTCAATACCCAATCTTTTGGCGTGTTCGCCGATCAAGCAGTTTCCCGTCAGAACTGATACTAACGTAGACAATCTTTGTCTCTCTAGTGCGAGGAGATATTTTGATCTTCTCAGGTCATACCTTGGCCAGATTTGTCTAGCTACTCTGCAGGTGCCGATTTCTGTCCATCTTTCGTTGGATTGCCTGATTGCCTCTTGCCTAAGCCAAAGCTTGCATATTTCGAATTGTTGTTTTCCCCAGCTTGTGACTCCATGCAATCGATTGTATGGAACAACCATGACCCAAATATCTACAATTTTAAAAAATAGAATGTTAATATTTCCCAACTTTTAATCATAGGATAGAGCAATATTTGACATACAGTGATGTTATTGCTAGTCTCTCTGCCGGTCTAATCCGTTGCTTTGGCGTAGTTAACTCATATTTTATTAATGTTAATAACAATCATTCGTTGCTGATCATTCGCAGTGAACGGACGTGTTTATCACATAGCGGATAGTTACCAGTACCTATTACGCAATACCAAAAATCTGTACAAAGTCTGTAAGGCCTACATCGTAGTACCTATTACGGTCTAATACAGACAAAATAAAAAATAAATTCTCTTGACGGGGATGCCTTCGTGTTCCGATGGAGCGCGGTTCCCCAATCGTCCGACTGTCCGTCCGTTGGTCTTGGCCAAAGCCGACCACACCAAAAATGGTGAAAATCTCCCCCAAGTACTCACAACAGGTGATGCGGTGAGGGGAAAACGTCATGTCCGACCGTCAAAACGGAAGCACAATGAGCATCGTGTAGCGCTCAGAGTTTTGACGAAGTTGGAGGCTGTTGAGGTTTCGGCTCTTACCGAAAAACAAAAAGAGTCACTTACCTGGGCTAAAGGCGTCATAGATGCTTCTAAGGCCAATGAGTCGGCTGAAAGAGCCACAAATTCAGCTGTGTTAACGGCTAATAAAGTAAAACGAATCAGATCACCTGATGAACCCCTGCCTTCGAAAAAGGCAAGAGGCCCTAATGTCACCATCAACAGGACACTCACCAAGCCCTTCAATGAAGTGGCGAAGGAGAGTCTAGTGATGGCTGTTATAGACAGAAGTAGTGAGGATGGATCCATCCTCAAGGACAAATGGAGTCATGTACAATCAGCTATTATGGCACATTACCTCGATGTCCGTAGAGAAATGCCGGGCAAACCACCAATCTGCAACGATGCAGGATGGCATCAGGGGAGAGTAATGCTCTTATATTTCGGTGATGCCAGATCAGTAGACCTGTATAAGGCTGCTCTGAGTCGAGCGGGTGAGGTGTGGCCGGGTGCCCAGTTGGATGTTGTCGAAAAAAACAACATCCCTAGTCACCCTAGAGCCATCACCTGGGTTACAGAAGAGCCCTCCAACCCGGCTGACATCTTAGAAATAATAAAAGATTCCAATCCTGGTCTGCCGGCCCATAATTGGAGAATCAGCAA
This sequence comes from Eudasyphora cyanicolor, assembly GCA_963930755.1. Classification (NCBI taxonomy): domain Eukaryota; kingdom Metazoa; phylum Arthropoda; class Insecta; order Diptera; family Muscidae; genus Eudasyphora; species Eudasyphora cyanicolor. The sequence continues at coordinate 142,932,401 of OZ005734.1, forward strand.
GGTGGGTGAGGCGGATGGTAAAAAGCGGCAGGTCAATCTTATCCTAAACGCTGAATCCACCTCCCATATACAAAGTGCGAGTGCAACCCTACAATATGGCTTCGAGACTATAGTCTTGAAGATATACAAGCAGGATATAGCTCCCACTGCAGAAGGTGAGTCGTCCACCGTGGCACTTTCTGAAAGTGCGGAGGTACCCACGCCTATTATTTCTGGTGACTCCAACTCTAACAGAAGATCTGTAACGTCCTTCTCTGACGACAAAAGCTCTACTTCGGACACAGAGAGGCTGAGGGGAGTCTCCGGACTCTTTGACGCATCTGGCGGGGACATGCTTCTCGACGATACGGACGAAGAGTTCGATAACACCCTTGTCGGGGTGGATGTTAATCTGTCAATTACCAATGATGGTAAGAATTCTACAGATTAACCTCCATCACGCTAAAGCAGCCTCAGCGGCTCTATTGCTGCGCCTGTCCACAGGCGCAGTAGACATCGTCCTGATACAGGAGCCCTACGTAGTGGGAGGAAGGGTGTGTGGTATTAGGACACCCAACTTTAAACTGCTTGTGGCCAACTGTGAAGGCACTCCAAGAACCTGCATTTTGGCCAGGAAAGATCTAAGTATCTTTCTCCTGACTAATTTAAGTGGTAAAGACCAAACAGCTGCTAGCCTGGAGATCGGTAATCGCATATATTGGGTGGTCTCCAGCTACTTGCCTTATGAATCTGTAGTACCGACTGCTCTATTCAGGGAAGTAGTAGAAGAAGCAACGTCTGACGAGCTCGAGCTGATTATTGGCGCAGACACGAACGCTCATCATACTATCTGGGGTAGTACGGATATAAACAATAGGGGTGATTCGCTTCTTGACTTTATTCTAACTACCAACCTTAGTATTTGTAACATAGGTAATAAACCGACCTTCACAATTAAAGACAGACAAGAAGTACTCGACGTAACGTTTGCTACTGACCGGCTGTCAGACAAAATTATTGGGTGGAATGTACTGGACGACCACTCATTCTCTGATCACCATTATATTGAGTTCAAACTCGCGGAAAAAGCGCCTAAACCCGCCGTCCACAGAAATGTAAGGAAGACAAAGTGGCATCTGTATGAGAAGAATTTCAAGAAAGTCCTCAACTCTAAACTTCTGTACGAACCGAATGACAAAGCCGGTCTGGATAATCTGGTCGATCATATCACCATATCATTCAATAGATCCCTTGAAGAAGCCTGTCCAAAAACAAGGTACAAGGGTAAAACTAAACCCCAATGGTGGACTTCTGAGCTAACGGCTATGAAAAAGACCTGCAACAAGCTATTCAATAAGGCTAAATCTACAGGGATCGCTAATGATTGGGATGCTTATAAAGAGCAACTCAAGATCTATAAGAAGAAGCTTAGAAAGGCGCAAAGGCGCTCTTGGTATACCTTCTGTGGTGAAGTGGAAAAGGTCTCCGACGCCGCTAGGCTGAGGAAGATATTATCTGCTTCACCCTGTACAGTGGGATATTTACAGGATGAGGCAAATAACTGGACCAAAAACAGCGAGCAGTCGCTCAATGTACTGCTCGACACACATTTCCCGGGGAACTCTGTAACAGAACCCGAGGATCAGCAGGACCAACAAGAGTGCGAGTGGACTGCGAGCGTCGCTAGCTTCTTGACTGAGAGATCCAGAATAAGCTGGGCTATTAACAGCTTTGAGCCCTTCAAGTCACCTGGACCAGATGGCATCACTCCAGCAGAAATGCAGAAAATGTTAAAGTACATTATCCCCTGGCTGGAGAAAATTTATGTAAGCTGTATCAGGCTTTCATACGTCCCGAATCGATGGAGGGATACCAAAGTGGTATTCATACCTAAAGCAGGAAAGATTTCACACACTAGGCCAAAAGACTTCAGACCAATTAGCCTATCCTCCTTCCTATTGAAAGGTCTGGAAAGACTTTTAGATCATTTCATTAGGGAAAATCTGGATACAAAACTCCTGTCCGGGAACCAACATGCTTACAATAAGGGCAAGTCTACAGAATCAGCCCTGCACGAACTTGTGAGCACTATCGAATCGTCCCTGCATTTCAAGGAATTCACCATGGTGGCATTTCTTGACATAGAAGGGGCTTTTAACAACATTCACTCAGATGCGGTAGTTGCGGCACTCTCACATCTAAAAGTTAACACTAGTTTAATTAGACTAATTCAAAGTCTGCTCACCAGAAGACGCATAACAGCATGTCTAGGGTCCACAACTCTAACAAGGTATGTAAACAGAGGGACCCCGCAAGGAGGAGTACTGTCTCCACTAATTTGGAACCTAGCTGTGAATGAAATCCTGCTAGATCTAGAACGTTGTGGCTGCAAGGTCGTGGCATATGCGGACGACGTGGCAATCGCAGTGAGTGGCAAATTCGTAAACGTCCTCAGAGACATCCTACAGGTGGCTCTGAACAAGTTGGCTAGATGGGCCAGAAGCAGCGGTTTGGGCGTTAACCCCAACAAGACAGAATTGGTTCTCTTTACTAGGATGAATAATGTCCCACATGTGGACCCTCCACCTCGGATAAATGGAACAGATCTAGTCTTTTCTGAAAGTGCAAAATTTTTAGGAATAATTCTAGATAGGAAAATGTTATTTAGACTTAACGTATTGGAACGTGTAAGGAAGGCCAACGTCGCCTTATATTCCTGCAAAAAGGCTGTAGGGTCGCGGTGGGGACTCTCTCCTAAAATCGTCCACAGGATATATATAGCAGTAGTTCGTCCAATACTGTTATACGGTATTGTGGTATGGTGGACGGCAACTGACAAACTAACCATTACCAACTTACTAACAAAGGTTCAGAGAACTGCCTGCCTGAGCATAAGCGGAGCCTTAAGGACTACAGCGACCGAGTCTCTACAAGCCCTACTCCATATACTGCCGATTAATATTGTGGCGAGAGAAGTTGCAACCAAAGCGGCAATAAGATTAAACTGCCTATCAATGTGGAGGTACAAGAACTATGGTCACATGAGGATATCAAAGTGTAGTGCTATGGTAACCGACCGAGTGGACTATATACCAACTGTGTACACCTTCGAGAGAAATTTCATCACTATGATTCCCGCCAGAGATGAATGGGTCGGCAGAATACCAGGTAATAGAGACCATCTCCACTTTTACACGGATGGTTCGAAGCTTGATGAAAAGGTTGGTTTCGGAGTACACTGTGAAGAACTTAGTCTGGATATAGCTCACAGACTACCAGATACCTGCAGTGTCTATCAAGCCGAAATAATTGCAATATGGGAAGTCGCCAAGTGGCTGAGTCGCAACATAGTAACCAACACTGGCGTTGTCATTTACTCGGACAGCCAGGCTGCCATCAATTCTCTGGAGGCAACATCCCTAAATTCACAAACAGCCCTCGACTGCCGCAGATCTCTTAATGAGATGGCTGAGCAGTTTAATATACACCTCATATGGGTGCCTGGGCATAGGGATATCCCGGGGAACTGCAAAGCCGATGAACTTGCTAGGAAAGGGACGACATTACAAATTCTCGAAGAATTTGCATATATTGGTGCGCCACTATCCACGTGCAAGCTTTGGCTTAGGCAAGAGGCAATCAGGCAGTCCAACGAAAGATGGACAGAAATCGGCACCTGCAGGGTAGCTAGACAAATCTGGCCAAGGTATGACCTGAGAAGGTCAAAATATCTCCTCGCACTAGAGAGGAAACGATTGTCTACATTAGTACAGGTTGTGACGGGACACTGCTTGATCGGCGAACACGCCAAAAGATTGGGTATTGACTCCTATGACTTCTGCCGAAGCTGTGGAGATGAGGAAGAAGTGGAGAGCATTGAGCACTTGCTTTGCGACTGTCCCGCTTTGAGTAAACGACGACTGGACATACTGGGGTCGGCCTTTTTAGGCAGCCTAACAGATCTTTCCAGTACTGATATTCGTACTATCGATAAATTTATATATCAAACAGGTTGGTTTCGATGAGGGGCATTTCAGCCCGTGGTAACACTAGGGACCTAAACTGGTCTATGTGAGCTTGTAAAAAAATACGGCTGCCACCCTAACCTAAACCTAAACCTAAACCTTAATAACAAATTAAAAACTGCCATAGCCATTCTAGTTTCCGGCTTTCGCCAGGCATTGTTTATAGGCCGTCCACCCCATCTTCTTATCCGACGATATTTTCTTGATTACTTTAATTGTAAATTCTGCACAGATTTAAAAAAAAACACAAATTTATAAACATTATTTTTAACTTCATTTTTAATAAACCTAAACAAAAAGAAATCGCGGCTTTTTTGTTTACTTATGTGTTGTTGTTGTCAAAACATATGACTCGTTTTCTCAACGTTGGCTAATCGCTCAAACGGGCAACGTTACGACAACGGTAAAGATAAATTACGGTTACGTATGCTTAACCCGGCCTTTAGTCTGTAGACGTCCACGAGGTAGGAACTTATTGTTGGAGACGTTGTCCGTATTCAACCAAGTAAAACTAAAATTTTTGATCGTGGTGTGGTCAATAAAGCGGTGAAGTTGTCCTTCATCTCTGACCCAGTCCTGGTCGATATCTCGGAGAGCAGACGAAGTTGTCCTTCGTCTATCAGAGATTGAGAGCCGTCAACCAACCGACGTTATACGTCGCCGTCGCTGCCAGTGGTGAAGCCGTCCACCACCTATCAACCGACGTTATACATCGCCGTTCGAGCGATTTCTTAAGGAAATGGGCATTCATCACCAACTAACAGCTCCGTATACTCCTCAGGAGAATCCGACTGAGAGGACAAATCGTACCGTGAAAACTATGATGGCACAGATCTGTCGCCAGCAACGCAATACCTGGGATGAGCACCTCCCGGAGATAATGTTAGCAATGAATACGAGTGTCTCAGAGTCCACCGGGTACTCACCAGCTTATCTCACTCAAGGACGAGAACCCCGACTACCAAACGCTTTATATGACGAAGTCACAACTGGAACGGGAGCCAGATATCTGCATCCTGACGACCGAGCGAAAGAACTGAAGGAAATATTCTCAATTGTAAGGAGGAACCTTTTAAAGTGCTCACAAGACCAAAGGCGTCACTATAACCTTCGTCGACGTGCCAGGAAGTCACAAATTGAGGATCTGGTTTTGGTACGACTACATCCCCTTTCGAAGGCCAATGAGAATTTCGCAGCGAAACTGGCACCCAAATACGGCGGTCCGTACATTGTACAACAATTTATATCGCCAGTGATCGTCAAACTTAGAGGGAGGGACAATTCCGAACGCCGCGTAGCCCACCTGAGCGAGCTTAAACCATACACCTTTTAAAATACTACTAACCCAATATATTCAATCATTTACCACATACGTCAAGGTCATACCACCTCATATATTAATTTTCATTTATTTCCGTTTGTTTTTATTTCCTAAACACAATTTCGACAAGCTCTTTTCCCATGGATGCCGAAAGTCCTAACACGGCTAAATTTGAAGCCAGCAAACGCAAATTTCGTGAGAGATGAGAGATGAACGCGAAAAAAATAAGTTACGACGCACACAGTTCATCCCAGATGAGGAGCCCCCCGCAACCAGTGGCCGAGGACGGCGTTCACGGAAAACAGCGGCCCGAAATTATAAAAAGCGACAACCATCACCACCCCCCATGCCTGAGGGGCCAATATTTTATCAAATGTCAAAGAGTGAACCCAAAGAAACAATTGAGAACACTTTCATTCCACCAATTTGGTCTCGCCTTGACGTAGAAGCCGCAGAAGTAGGAGGAGACATCACGGTCGAGAGAATTCTGTTTATCAAGCAAAATGAAAAATATCAGAGGATGAGGAGGGGCAATGTGACGGCAAAAGTCACTACATGTTCGTTTTTGCCCACAACGGGACTTATGGATTAAATTATTTTTTTTTATTTTCTTCTTTTCGCTTTATTATTAATTAAATGAATTACCTTTAGTTTGTATTATTCCAAGACAATTTGTTTAATTTCAAAAGCGGAAGAGTTGTAACGGAAATTGTAGCGCCTCTGGTGGCATAGACATTAGTTATTTCCAATGAATGAATGGCAACAGTGTTATACCATACGGAAATATTACTTCGCTGTGGACAGCTGATGGGGGTGAGTCATTGCTTGGAAAAAGGTAAAAAGGGCGTCGATTGCGGTCGTGAGGGGCAGTTATGGTGTTTTTTTGTGCCAAAAAATGCTACATTTTTTATGCCTTTCGCCATCGGTAGGAACTTATTGTTGAAGACGTTGTCCGTATTCAACCAAGTAAAACTACAATTTTTGATCGTGGTGTGGTCAATAAAGCGGTGAAGTTGTCCTTCATCTCTGGCCCAGTCCTGGTCGATATCTCGGAGAGCAGACGAAGTTGTCCTTCGTCTATCGGTTTCTGGGACAACATTGAAAGCCGTCAACCAACCGACGTTATACGTCGCCGTCGCTGCCTGTGGTGAAGTTGTCCTTCATCTCTGGCCCAGTCCTGGTCGATATCTCGGAGAGCAGACGAAGTTGTCCTTCGTCTATCGGTTTGTGGGACAACATTGAGAGCCGTCAACCAACCGACGTTATACGTCGCCGTCGCTGCCTGTGGTGAAGTCGTCCACCACCTAACAACCGACGTCATACGTCGCCGTCGCTGCCTGTGTGGAAGTCTCCCACCGTTTAACCGACTACGGTACAAGTCGCTGTCACCTAGTGGAATGTGTTGTGAAGTGTTGAGTGTAGTGTTAAGTTACAAATAAATATTATAACGTATAACGAAAATAAGATCGCAAACTCGTGTTTTTTCTCTCTCTGTCAAAAAAAGTTATAAATTTTTGTGACGACCCTGGCCCGCTGAGTTTTATCCCAGCTTAAAGGTGAAAACACGTCGTTACAGTATTTTCAGTAAATGTTATCCACAATAAAACAGCATTCCCAAAAGAATGATTTTTGATTGTTGCTTTCAAAGTCCTATGCGCGCATATTTCATCATATTTTACCATCGTGCGTCGTAGTGTTAGTGTTCATTTAGTACAGAGGCATTTTTAAGCCTAGGGACTATGCCAATATATATTAAATTATGGACCGATATGCCTCATTTATACTAGGCATGCTTGAATGTAATAAAGGGTTTTCCAACAAGAGGTGTTATTTTGGTATTCAAAGAAAAATGCAATGTTTTTAGATAAATGATCGGATGTTTATTTCATAATAAAGAGGAAGGTATGCCGTTAATAATGAAAAACAACATTAGCCAAATGGCCATCACGACCACGCTTACAGGACCATATCCGTTTCATGAAGTTGTCCATACCCAATTCGCAAAGTGGCTGCCCTATGTCCTCGATAGCCTCACGAATTCTATCTTTGAGGTCTTGAATCGACGCTGTTGGCGTAGACCTTATCCTCTACGCGGCCCCAAAGGAAGAAGTCACAAGATCTCGGTGGCTAATTGTGATCACCTCTTCGAGAGATAACACGGTCCGGACACTTTTCCCGTAACAGAGCAATGGTTTCGTTGCTTGTGTGGCACGTAGCGCCGTCTTGTTGAAAGTAAACGTTGTCCAGATTAATACCATCCAACTCCGACCATAAAATCATTAATCATCTCTCGATAGCGCAATCCATTCACCGTAACTGTTGATCCAACCTCAGTTTCTAAAAGTAAGGTCCAATGACCCCGCCGGACCATAAACCGCAACAAACAGTCACACGTTGCATATGGAGAGGCTTCTCAACAATAACTCTTGGGTTTTCCGAGCCCCAGATGCGACAATTTTGCTTGTTGACGTAGCCACCGAGGTGGAAATGGGCCTCATCAGTCAAGATGATTTTTCGATGATTTTCGAATTTTAATAATTCCAATGCGTTGTTGAATCGTGTAGCGTTCCATTTTTAGTAATGGCGTAGTTTATACTTGCCAAATGTCAAAGAATAAAAGCTTCAAAAGTGACAGCTACCGAAATACCGGGTGATTCAAAATAACACCTCTTGTTGGAAAACCCTGTACAAAGTACATTTATTTAGATTTCACTGATCGGTTAAAAAATTCTTAAAAAATAAAAAAAGGTATCGTCGAAACAACTGAACGGATGAAATAATTTTATTAGAGGAAAATTAAGGCTACTTCATTTTGGATCTTCCAAAGCTTTCCTGAAATATTTCGGAAAAATCGTTTTCGAGTTATGATAAAATATGTGTATCAACCTCTATTTTTTGTCCCACTGATAGACCAAAAAGCTCTTCAAGATATAACCGAATCTTTCATTTCAGCAAAAAATTCAAGAATATAGTTTTTGACAAAAATTAATACTTAAATAATTAAGTGTTCGCGAAAAAGGTTCGTTGGACCAAAATGCCAAATTATAAAATTGGAGAGCCTTTAACTCGGAGAGTCCTCAAACGATCTCGTTGAAATTTTGTTTCGTAAGTTCTACCCAATAGGTCTAAACTTGGTGTAAGTTTCATCCCGATCAAAAGACTTCGGTTTCAAAAGTTAACCCACTTGGCATGAAATCACCCATATATAAAATTTTGGTCACTAAATGTCTCAATGAACGTTTTTTTACGTAATACATTGCAAATATTTAAAAAATACTAAGTAGGCTTGTCTAAATTAATCCACAGATTTAATACCAAATACAAGGTGGCGCAAAAGTAACCTTTCGATGTTTTGTGCCAAAGTCACCGACCGATTATTGGTCAAATAAATAGTCAGCAATATTCCGCGTTCTGGAGCAGTGTAGCGTAACATTGTTTATTAACGTGTATTTCGCATGTGTTTACTACACAAATGTCAAAACAGAACTGACATTAGGGGTCAATCGCAAAATGTATAGCATTTTCTGATAGGAGGATTACTTTTGCGCCATTTATAGCATTTTCTGATAGGAGGATTACTTTTGCGCCACTTGTTACCTCAGTGTGCGACGTAGTGATATTATTCGAAGAACCGTACGTTATGGAAGTGGTAGCGTTCGCGAACATAAGCACTAAAAAAATAAATACCGTTTCTTTTTCTGAACGAACCGTTCGTATAACATGTCCTTAAGGAGTTTTGCAAATTTTTTCGCTGTTGTATTGCAATCCAATTGGAATATCGCTCTTCTGGTTTATACATATACGAGTACATAACAAAATTATTTTCCCTTCCACATCTTTGCATTACATTTTTCGCATTTATTATCTTCTTCGACCTCTCCCTCTTCTTTTACTCATCTTCTCAGGACGAACACAATGGACCAAATGGTCTCCGAGTGAAGCGGAGCACGCCAGCAATGGCTGTGCGCCGCGCATCCTTAACCTATCCTAACCTATTTCGAAAAATACTTTAATTTATTTTTTATTAGGAAATTTGATTGCTAATATTTACAACAGTCCCATAGGTAAGAGCTGGGGGCTCCCTTTAACAGAGGAAAATAAAATGTCAAAAAGGCAACTAAATGCATAAAGAAATAAAAAAGAATGTTAAATATCATAAAATTGTAGTAAGCGCTTCATGTATAAATGGTTTTCTTTTATTTATTTATACATTTAGTTGCCTTTTTGACATTTTATTTTCCTCTGTTAAAGGGAGCTTTATGTTATCCCTACGGTTACACATACTTCATAACAGCAGAAGAGAGAACTTTCCCGTCTTGGTCTTTAAAAGTCTTTGGTTGATATTCACACCATGATTCAATTATACAATGTTGTGTTACTAGCACAACAACTACAATTCAACAACAACCACAAGGAGATTTGTTGTCGGATTCGTAGATTGGTGGTTTGCCCGGCATTTCTCTACGGACATCGAGGTAATGAGCCATAATGGCTGATTGTACATGACTCCATTTGTCCTTGAGGATGGATCCATCCTCACTACTTCTGTCTATAACAGCCATCACTAGACTCTCCTTCGCCACTTCATTGAAGGGCTTGGTGAGTGTCCTGTTGATGGTGACATTAGGGCCTCTTGCCTTTTTCGAAGGCAGGGGTTCATCAGGTGATCTGATTCGTTTTACTTTATTAGCCGTTAACACAGCTGAATTTGTGGCTCTTTCAGCCGACTCATTGGCCTTAGAAGCATCTATGACGCCTTTAGCCCAGGTAAGTGACTCTTTTTGTTTTTCGGTAAGAGCCGAAACCTCAACAGCCTCCAACTTCGTCAAAACTCTGAGCGCTACACGATGCTCATTGTGCTTCCGTTTTGACGGTCGGACATGACGTTTCCCCCTCACCGCACCACCTGTTGTGAGTATTTGGGGGAGATTTTCACCATTTTTGGTGTGGTCGGCTTTGGCCAAGACCAACGGACGGACAGTCGGACGATTGGGGAACCGCGCTCCATCGGAACACGAAGGCATCCCCGTCAAGAGAATTTATTTTTATTTTGTCTGTATTAGACCGTAATAGGTACTACGATGTAGGCCTTACAGACTTTGTACAGATTTTTGCTATTGCGTAATAGGTACTGGTAACTATCCGCTATGTGATAAACACGTCCGTTCACTGCGAATGATCAGCAACGAATTCCAGCCTTCAACTTCGTCAAAACTCTGAGCGCTACACGATGCTCATTGTGCTTCCGTTTTGACGGTCGGACATGACGTTTTCCCCTCACCGCACCACCTGTTGTGAGTACTTGGGGGAGATTTTCACCATTTTTGGTGTGGTCGGCTTTGGCCAAGACCAACGGACGGACAGTCGGACGATTGGGGAACCGCGCTCCATCGGAACACGAAGGCATCCATGTCAAGAGAATTTATTTTTATTTTGTCTGTATTAGACCGTAATAGGTACTACGATGTAGGCCTTACAGACTTTGTACAGATTTTTGCTATTGCGTAATAGGTACTGGTAACTATCCGCTATGTGATAAACACGTCCGTTCACTGCGAATGATCAGCAACGATATTCAGTATAATAAGTTTTCGTTTGTATTGGGATACACAAACAATGCAAGTTTGGTCTTTAAGAAATTATAAAATTTAAATAATTTCCTCATTTTAATCTCCGAAGGGCAGACGTTTAGAATCGATTGCTGAATATATGATAACGTATCAATATCCGACATGGCACCCAGATGTTTTTGCTGTTACAGTATTGAGTAGCATTGATGATGGAGGGCATATACACCCAGCGAAAAACCAAGCACATACGTGCTTAATCTTTGCAAATTCGTTTATGATAATGAACCAACCCCGTATGTTACGAATTTAAGCAAGGCGGTGCATGAATAAAGCATCAAAACAACAACAACGCTTCGTTGCAAAATGAATACCAACTGGGGATAATTTAAATAAAGTGTTGGGGACAACTATAGAACGTGTGGGGGTCGACTAAAGCACTTGCTGAGGACGAATAAAGTACGCGCTGGGATAACTTTCCATTCTAAATCCCCCACCCCCCTACCCTCTCCCCATTTAAAACTATTTAAACAGCGTTAGCGTTTCAATACATTTATTAATGTTATAAGTAAATAAAACGTTAACACAACAAACATATAATTGTAAATTTGCATATTTATCACTAAGCAAATCACGTCTAAACAAAACACATTCGAATGTGCAGCAACACAGTATTACCTCTGTTTTTTCTCGGAATTCAGCTCGTAACCCTAATGGTGGCAGTCTCCTTCGTATCATTCGCCTTTATGTACTGCAAAATTTAATTCCTGTGCTCTATACAAAACATACACACTCATTATTAACTTTTCAAATTGAAATTTTTATAAGCTTAGGTTGTTAAATATTCGTAGGCCGACACCATTTCTATTCATTCTAGAAATTTCTGCAATAGGAAGATGTCACTGGATTTTGCAATTACCTTATCCTTCTCATTCCATAGCCCAGAGAATCATCCACAATATCAAACAGGTCATTAAATTCTATTTCTTCGTCAATAATTTTAATTTTTCACGTCTTTATAAATCCTCGTGGTTTCTTCTTCTAAGAACAGACAATAACAAATCCAATGAACAGCACAAAGCCGAACAAATAATCATCAATCTTACGGCGACAATACATAACGCAACGCCGGTCAAAAAATCACCCCCCTTTTCGTTGATAATTAATGAACGAATCGGTGGCGATTTTTCATGCACTTTACGTTTATAAATTGGTACCAAACGGTGTTTATTTTGCAACGTCTTTTTTCCCTCAGTGTACATACTGCCCGGTCGAGGTTTGTCAAGATATTACTTCTTTGAAGCACATTTTTTGAATGGTTTGTCTCTTCAGAGTATGTCCTTACAAATGAGTGGCGAGAGGCATAAGCTAAATGTGGCCAAACGTGTCACACATATCGCCCATATCAGTGAAAAGGCAGAACAGGAAAATATAGCTGGGAATGCATTAAATGGAAGGGGCAGCCTCTCGTGCAATGCACTGAAAGTGCCGATACATAAGTGTTGAGTTCGAACCGAAACAAACAACTTTTATTAGCTGCCTTTATATTAAAAAACACTTTGAATTAATTTTCATTTAGTTAAGTATTTATTAATATTTCGTTAATCCGATGGCGTTTCGCTTAAAAACAATTTGTTCACTCCGTATTAACATTCGAACTGAACTCAGCTTTTGCCTTCGTTGCCCTTTACAACTTCTTTTCCAAAAGAAGACACTGCCGTTATTAAACTGCATACAATGTATATCAAAGGGCTACGCACATACATACACACATGTATGTACGTACATATGATCGAATTGGTAAACAAACAAGAGGGCAACGAAGGAATAGAAAATAAATAGATTTGTAAAATGAGAGTAATGACTACATAAACAAAGCATGAAGATTGAGGACATAAGAAATTTGAATGTAGTATTAGAAAATAATTGAAAGTAATAAATAAGACAGTGGCGGCGGTAACATTCCCCCCCTCGTAAGCGAATTAGGTCTTCATGAGCTTACTGTCATCCTTCTTTATACCGACGTCTAACACTGCAACTTTAGCTACGGGCCTCTCGTACGTATTGGAACTCGTTCTGATTTTGACACTGCGGACTTGACCATCTTTAGCGGGGAACACGTTGGTGACAACACCTTTGGGCCAACTATTGCGAGGAAGTGTGTCGTCAACTATGACGACTATATCGACAACTGATGGTGGTTGTACTTTCTCGAACCACTTACTTCGCCGAACCAAAGTTGGACCATACTCACGCACCCATCTTCGCCAGAAATGATTTGCAAATTTCTGCGTTTGGTGCCACCGTTGTCGCAAATCGTAGTCGAACTCAACTAGAGGTTTTTGCCCGGCTGCTGAACCAAGTAATAAATGGTTTGGTGTTAGGGCATCGTCGTCACCTGAGTCTAGGGCCACAAATGTCAATGGACGAGAGTTGATCATAAATTCAATTTCGTACAGGGCACATCTTAGGGTCTCGTCGTTAAAATTGAAAGCTGGACACATTGAGTAGAGGATAGACTTTACTGACCGGATTAAACGCTCCCATGCACCGCCCATATGCGGGGCTGCCGGAGGGTTGAATCGCCACTTGATTTCATCGTAATTGGAGAGAGCTTTTTTAAAGTCGATATTTTGTTTCTCTTCACGAAGAATTTTCTCCACTGATTTAAAATTAGTCCCGTTATCAGTGTATACCTCTTTCGGAGAGCCACGACGACTGATGAAATTTTGTATACACATTATACAAGAACTGGTGTCAAGACTATGAGCTACTTCGATGTGAATTGCGCGTACTGTCAGGCACGTAAACAGAACACCCCACCGTTTTTCCTTATGTCTTCCTACGGTAACGTATAAGGGTCCAAAAAAGTCGATACCGACGTAGGTAAATGGACGTTCAAAACTGGAAAGTCTCGCCAAGGGTAGAGTTGCCATTTGTGGTGGTCTGGGTACGGCTGCTGCATTCTTACATCGTTGACATTTGCTTCGTACATTTTTGTAGAGGACTCTCAATTTGGGGATATAAAATATGGACTTTATTCTGGATACTGTTGCTTCGTGTAGACAATGATGGAAATTTTCATGATAATATCGGACCACAAGGAAAGTAATGTAGTGACTGTGCGGTAAAATGATTGCATTATTGCAGCTTAATGTGTCGGCTCTGCCTGAGGCACGAATTACACCATGTTCGTCCAGATAAATATTTAGCTGTCTTAGCTTGCTGGTCTTTTCAATAGACTTATTATTCTTGAGGCACCAAATTTCTTCAGAAAATTCGCTTAATTGCGCGTTTTTAAACAAAATGTTTTTTGCTTTCTGAATACATTTATATTGTGCTTCGGATGGTACTTTATTGCTACGGACCACGGACTTTAGTTTTTCTATGTAAAACAGAAACAGCGACAGCGCTCTATAAAGTCGTCTCCAGCATGAAAAATACTCAATATTCAGAGTGAAGTTACATGATTTTGTAATATGTAAAAGATGATGACGTACCTCTTCTTTATTGGTGCCTCCTAAATCTGGACATTTCGGCCAATCACTTTTGTTGAATTTGAGAAACTCTGGACCTCTGAACCACATGTCGTCGTTGGATGTACAGACCTTCGTAGAGAAATCTGCTGGGTTGGATTTCGATGGGACCCAATTCCATTGAGTCACATTAGTCGATTCTAAAATCTCGCCAACTCTGTACATCACAAACGCCTTAAAGTTTTTCGGATCCATGGACAACCATTTCAAAACCGTTTTAGAGTCGGACCAGTAAAAACTTTCTGAGCAGTCTAGACGTGTCGCATTTTTGATTTTCGTGGCGAGGCGGGTTCCAATTAACGCCGCTTGGAGTTCCAATCTAGGGATTGACACAGGTTTCAGTGGGGTGACCTTGGACTTGGCTTCTACGATACTGACTTCGACCTCATCATTGTGACACTTCAACCTTTGACACGCGACATCATAACTTCCAGGCAATTCTTGCGTGCCGTTTTTCCACAGCAAACTTACTTCAAATTTTTGTTTTCTCCTTACACAATTATTCTGAAGAATTTCTATGGCCTTTTGATTCTCCGATGACAAAATATTCTTCTCTTGGGCCACTTCCAGGGCGAAATACTCCTTTACTTCGTTATGTAAACTTTTATATCCGTCTTCACAATCACACGTGTGAATATTTAACGAAGCACTTCTTCTAAGGTCAGAGCCACTACCTTGAAGGGTCCACCCCAGACGAGTTTTTGTTGCAATCAGTTGATTGCGTCCACCTTCTCGAATTTTCATAGGGACGGCCATCCTCCAGTTGTTGACACCAATTAAAATCATCGGTTTGGCATTGTCGTAAGATTCAATGGGCAACCCTTTTAAGTATGGATTGACCTTGACGATGTCTTCGAAGTTTAGGGACTGTCTGGGTAGACCAAGATTATTTACCGTATGCACATCGTGGAGTGTAAAACGCGATTCACTTTGTGTACCGGAAACTTCCAAATTAATTTTTACCGATTCGTCTTCACATCTTGTCGTATTACCGGTCCAGCGCAACTCAAGGGGCTCCTTTTTACCTTTTAGGTCAAGCTTGTTGAAAAACTCCTGATCCATTAGGGTCACTGAAGATCCTTCATCCAGAAAGGCAAACGTTTTAATTGAACCACCGTTGAAGAAAACACGAATTGGTAAAATCCTGAAACACGGTCTTTCTTTGTCACCGTCCCTATGCGCATTTACACTTCCACGGTGATCTTGCGTTGATACATTACTCGTACTAGGGCTGGCTGTTGTGGCATATTTATGTAATAACGGGTGATGTTTTGCTGCACATCCACTAACTCCACACTGTTTATTCGAGAAACACTTTCGACGATGTAAATTCAGGCACTGGCGACACAATTTGTTTTCCTTTACCACATTCCACTTGGCGTCCAAATTCATGGATTGAAACTCACCACAGTTCTGGATTTTATGAGCCTCACTCTTGCACGAAAAACATATTGGTCTGCTTGGGCTACTTTCTCGATGTGTGTTCACTGATGCTCCTTTTTTACTGATTACAGGGGACACGACTTGGCTGGCTGCAGCTGCTATAGCATATATCCAATCACTGAACACTTTCACAATGGGAACCTTATCATTTTTAACATGCATGGCCCAGTTTAGCTTATGATTATTTGGCAATTTATCGACCAAAGTTTTCACAAGCATCGGATTATTCAAATGGGCCACCATATTGCATGCCTCCATTGTTGAACAAATATTCTTTATAGATAGCGCGTACTCAATTATACTCTCCAGTCTGTCCTTCAAGGGGGGAATTCTTGTGGCCTTCTCGATCATGCTGTCCAGAATATGCTCTGGACGACCGAAACACATTTCCAGAGTCTGGATAATTTCACCCACCATTGAAGGAATTAACAGTTTACTTTTCACCAATTCTTTAGCACGACCACGGAGACACGACTGCAAACGCATTAAATTTTCACCATCGGTGTAACCAGCAATCTCAGTACTATTCCTATAGTTACTGATGAACAGGGGCCAATCCTCTGGATTTCCATCGAAATTAGGCAAATCCTTTGGAATTACTTGCCTGGCTGCAATCTGCGACGCTGTCGGTTGGAACGACGTGAAGCTGTTCGAAAAAGAACACGATGGCTGGCTTATGTTGCCTTGAGAAAGAATTTTGTATTTCTTTTCCAAATACTGCCGTTGAAGTTCTTTTTCTTCTTCCAACATTTGCAACTGCAACTGGGTCTGGGACAACATGTTGGATTGGGCCACGTTCGATCCGTTAGGGTTAACAAAATGGCGAGGATCATACTGATTTTTATGCGAGTCGGTTGGTAGCGTCATCGTTGTTCTTGTTGGCGGAATTACGGTGGTTTGTGACATCGTTGTTGTAATCGACGAAATGGTGCTGGAGCCATGACTGCTTAAAATCGGGTTATGTGCTTTTTTATATGCACCGTTGTCATGTCCCGCATCCATTTGTCTTTGTGGTGGTGCATTTCCAGAAAACGACGGACCGGGCATTCCCATCACAACTTCTGCTGGAACTATGTTTGCTGGTGATGAGGAAGCCTGCCTACCGGCGGAGAAATCTGCGGTGTTGTTAACGGGGGGCATCTGCTGTGCTGTATTAAACTCGTCACTTTGGACCACGGGTTGTTCACCACAGCACGAGCAACTCCAGCTAACGTTGGCTACGTTACTGTCCACCTTAACGCACTCGAAGTGGAACCACTTGTCACAAGAATCACATTGCACCATACGTTCTGTGTCTTTTAAATCGCACTTGTTGCAATTAAAATCGGTTTCTGACATTATTTTGGCTACTTATGAAACACGATTTATTTATTTATTAATCTTAATTTTTTGATTAGAAAAACACTTGTACCGATTTTAATTTATCTTTCACGGCTATTTGGTTTGATTTCCACAGCTTTTTTATTTTTATTTTCTTTGAACCACTTTATGTTTTCTTAAAGCACCGCTTTTGTGGTTGTTTCGTTTAACACAAAGAAAAATTATTTGCCGAAGCCGCGTTTCACTTTAAAGCCGGTGTTTATTTTAAATAAACGCAAAATTGTTTAACTTAAATTGTTTTTAAGAATGTTGAGTTCGAACCGAAACAAACAACTTTTATTAGCTGCCTTTATATTAAAAAACACTTTGAATTAATTTTCATTTAGTTAAGTATTTATTAATATTTCGTTAATCCGATGGCGTTTCGCTTAAAAACAATTTGTTCACTCCGTATTAACATTCGAACTGAACTCAGCTTTTGCCTTCGTTGCCCTTTACAACTTCTTTTCCAAAAGAAGACACTGCCGTTATTAAACTGCATACAATGTATATCAAAGGGCTACGCACATACATACACACATGTATGTACGTACATATGATCGAATTGGTAAACAAACAAGAGGGCAACGAAGGAATAGAAAATAAATAGATTTGTAAAATGAGAGTAATGACTACATAAACAAAGCATGAAGATTGAGGACATAAGAAATTTGAATGTAGTATTAGAAAATAATTGAAAGTAATAAATAAGACAGTGGCGGCGGTAACAATAAGTATACGAGTATGTACCATTTATTACCAAATATGATGGACGATTAATGAAAAAATTATTAAACATATTATATTTTATTGTTGGTTATGGTTGACCTGTTGTTATATTTTTTTTAATTTAATAACAAAGTTTTTCCTTGATACGAGTACAAATAATAAGTTGTGATCGGCAACATTTTTCAAGCAACATCTGTTGAATTGTCCGGCATTCATTCAGCTTTAGCAAAATTGGTGTTGTCTTCCGCCTAGTTTACTATTTGTTGATGGACAAAATCGTCAACTTTGAGACGATAATTATGAGTTCCAAGAACGTCCAATTCATTCCGAAAAAGCCTCTTTTTTGTGTATTTGGGGCTTACCAACTTCTCTTGAGCTGAATTGGATGATATGGACACTATCATGTGGTTCCAACAGGACGGCTCTACGGCCACACAACTTATGGCATGGTCATCTCATGGTGATGTGAACTAACCACCGAGATCGTGCGATGTAACCCAATTATAATGTTTTTGTGGAATTTTGTTAAGTTGCACGTCTATGAGAATAATCTAGAAACCATATCAGCCAACACAACCCTTGACAACGGTAAAATTCAGTTTGTTTCATCTGCCAATGTTATGGAAAATTGGAAATTGCGGATTCGCTCCTCAGCGAAAGCGTGGCGAACACTTGCAAGATATATTCCATTTAGATATATAGTAATAAGATCAGTAGGCCTTTCAAACGAAACTAAAAAGTTCGTTGGCAACCCTGTTCCAATAGATTGACTTTTGAGTTTGTGCTAATGTGACAATTTAATAATTTTAAAAAATTTCGTGTGAAAATGTAAACTGTAAGATCTATAGAGTGTTGGCTTTGTACTAACGATCTATAGAGTGTTGGCTTTGTACTAACATTTGGCATTCTAAGTGTGAAGGCTTATCTGCAAAGGTTGTAGATGTTATGTACGGAGATAGTGATAGTTGTCTTAAATGGTGTTGCAAGAACTGTAGAAAATTAATGTTAGTTTTTCGGAAATGGCTGAAATTGGTAAAGAAATGTGGTCATTGTATTCGAGATTTAAGAAATATGCATCTCTGTTTGATAGGATCCCGGAATTGAATGCATTTGTGTGTTCGCCTGACGTTGTCGGACAGCAGCGCAAAAGGTCGACGAAAAAGACGCTTCCTAAGAAGCTCGATGTCGGTACACCGAGTGCTTCTGACCGTACGTCGTTGGATGAGCCTACAACATCATCAGCTTGTGTCAGTGCTCCTTCAGTTTCAGTTTCTGTTGATCAGCAGGGGGTTGCTCTCGCTGTAACACCAAGGGTTGATAAGGTTGTCTCTATACAGGAGGGAAATTCATTGGGTCATCTTGAAATGAATCCTAAACCTCTTGCAAATGTAGCATCACGAGCTGGTGGGAAATCGAAAACTCTGACTGTGGTCCCAGCCAAGAAAGTAGTTTTTGTTTCGCACTTTGCTCCCGACACATCCTCCGAAGATATAGACTTTTATATTAGATCTATGATTGAAGGTGGCTTTTATCTTAAGACATTTAAGATTTGTTCGTCTTCCTCTAATTCTAGGTCATCATTTAAGATCATCGTGCAACCGAAGATCTTTGATAAACTGATATCTTCTGATTTTTGGCCGCCTAAGTCATTTGTTAAAGAATTTGTTGATAGGGTCGACATTTTTGCGCAATTAACTTTGAGGCCTCCTAGCTCTAATTCATAAAAAAACTGATTAGCTCTTTGGTCTTAGCTTATCAGAATGTAAGAGGGCTTAATACTAACTTAACCCGACTATTTGCTGATAGCTTTAACTTTGATTTTTCAGTTTTGTGTTTCACTGAGACCTGGTTAAAACCCTCAATATTTGATTCGGAGATACTGTCGAATGAATATGTTCTATGTATATAGAAAAGATCGCATTCAAAAAATTGGTGGCGGAGTTCTTATTGCTGTAAAAAGTTCGCTTTCTTCTGAGCGTGTCATTCTTGATGAGATTGATGATATTGAACTTATTGTTGTCTATTAATTTAGGTAAAGCTAAATGTTGTGGATGGCAACCCTGTCACACAAAACTTTCTCACATACTTAGTTACATGCATTACGCATACTTACGTACATACATGTAGATTTTCGTACATATGTTTTGTTCTATCTCTTCGTCTCTTTTCATATGCACACATCTATGCAAACATACATGCGTGCATCTATTTGCACATATAATTATTGTCTACATATTTATTCGATACATGTCTGGCCGTTAACCTTTTGTATGTATGTACATGTCAACTGTGTTTACATGATCATAACAACTTATTATTGTTCACTCTGTTTTCTACCGCCGAATCGCGAGCAAGCTAAATTGTAACTTTAAATACTTAGTAATAAATTTAAGTTTATAACGTATTAAGCATAAGGAACTTCCCTTTTATTTGTGTACAAGAGAACACAACAGTGGCGACGAGTATTTGTGTGTTTTAAATAAAAAAAACAAATGAAAAGTGACCCACAGTGGAGGAAGTTTTAAAAAACGTTTTAGCCCAACAACAAAAGTTGATGGAAGAATTGTTGGCGATAACTAAAAATAGTTTAGCAGCAACGGAACAACCATCAACCAGTGCAAATACTGATGGTATAATGGAGATGCTGTCAAAGTGTATAAAAGAATTTGTGTACAATCCGGAAGCAAACCAAACGTTTGAAGCTTGGTATTCCCGGTACGACAACTTATTTGGCGAAGATGCAAATAGACTCGCTGACGCTTAAAAAGTAAGGTTAGTGTTGCGCAAATTGGAGCCGGAAATTTTCGAAAGTGCCTCGCGATTTGAATTTTGAAACAACTGTGTCCACACTCAAAACATTGTTTGGTAGAAAAGAGTCACTGTTCAGCGCCCGTGTTGCCTGCCTGCAATTTACCAAATCGACACAAATGGATTTCATTTCGTATGGAGCCATGGTAAACCGTAACTGCGATAATTTCGAGTTTGGTAAATTGAAGGAAAACCAATTCAAGTGTTTAATGTTTCTCCGATGTCTACAAACTCCTGAAGATGCCGACATAAGAGCCCGCTTTTGCATTTTTTGGAGGGAGACGCTGATGGAACATATACAATTGACAAAATGGTGTCAGAAGTTCATCGCTCAGCCTGAGAAGAGATGCTGCTAGAGTATGAAGCCGCCGAGCCGAGCCGCCGACCTTTTTTCACAAGCCGAAGCCGCCGCCGATCTTTGCGGCTAAAATCGGCTGAAATACAGCCGCCGTTCCATAGAAAAACTTTAAAATATGGATAGATACAATTTACATTTTTGATAAGCAAATACCTATATAGCAAATATATCGTTCCATTAATAGAAGAATAATGTGTACGCATATACACTATTATTTTTTATTGCATTCTAAGAATCTACGCAAGTGGTTCTATCAGGTAACATTCTACTTCCAAAAATTGGGTTATTGTGTGTTTGAAATTGTTCATTAAGAAATAATAATATCGAGTTTCAATTTCACAAAAACTTCAAATATGATTTTCTCGAAACGACAAATAAATTATACACTATTCATTTATTGGGTGGACGATATGGAAGTGAGTGATTTTCGTTTTGATTCGTTTATTGTCACAAGCGGGAGCTTAACATGTCTTAAAAATAATAATATTGATAGAAATAGAAAAATAATTATAAAAATTCTTGTAGAGATAAAAATATATTTTCCATATTTTCGGGAAAAAATCAATGGAGTATTAAAGAATAAAACATATAAATTAATACCTCCATTCTAATAAATAAATCAAGTTAAGCTCAAAACAGTAGAGGTCATTTTATTTAAACCACAAGGTAATCCACACAAATTTAAAATTTCACTAAAACTTCGATTCGCCTCTCCTGGAAACAACCTGTTTCGACTTAAGCTATATATAGACGAATGGCGGAAAAATGCAACCCTGTGAACGTACAACCGTGTGAACATAAAATTTTTGTCTTGCAGCGTTGGCAGAAAAGCCATTGTGGGATAATTTGCAGATTGTAATATCTGCGAAGTTTATGCATGTGACTACTGCGCCATTGTCGGAAAAACATTTTATTGGCCACTGTCTATAAAATATTTTTATTGGCAATCCTGCATATAAATATTTACAAAATATATTTTAAATATATGAAATTGTAAGGGTTTCTTGCAATCGTCTTCACCTTTGCCTAACAATCTGTCATTGTCCGTACATTTGCGACACTTTAACAGGGTTGATAAAGTTGTCCGATCTGACAATCGTCTATACATAGCTTTAGCATACTTTGAAAATAGAGTGTATCATAGAGCCTAGCGGCATAGAATCGATGATTTGTTCACCTCACAATACCTTACAATCAACTTAAAAACATCTATTATTTAAGAATAAATACCAGAGCTTAACTTTTCAGAGCTTAACTTTATGTCGGCTTAGCCGCATAGCCGCCGCCGCCGATCTATAATTTTCAATGGCAGCCGCCGCCGCCAATTTTGGCTCGGCTTCATTCTCTGGATGCTGCCGCTGTGGAACAAAATGTCGTCCATGCCGTCAAATCAAAAAAATTAAAGGGTTAGGCCTCAAAATCACAACAGTGCTGCTCAAAGTGAGAAACCGAGACGTCCATGTTGGCAGTGCGGTTAAATGCACTTTGCTAAAAATTGCAGTTACAGTAACCATTTGTGTGAGCAGTGCGGTGTCGTCGGTCATAAAGAGGGGTACTGTTCAATGTTTTTCCACGCAAAACAAACAGCGCAGCCGAACGAGAAGAAAAACAAGAAGAAGCATCAAAGCAAAGCTCAAGTGAGTCTGACTGCGGTCAACAGCGTCACTGCAAATAGAAAACACATCGTTGTAAAAATTAATGGCGTAAAGCAGCGGTTGCAGTTCGATACTGGCGCAGACATCACAATTATTTCAAAAACAATGTGGTTGCAAATTAACAAACCCATACTCATACAGCCTTCACATACAGCAAGAGACGCGTCAGGTAATGTTCTCAAGCTTATGGGTCAGTGCACAGCAGAGGTGGAATTTAAGGGAAAGTTAATATCTGCAACACTTTTCGTAACAAACCATAATTTAAATGTTATGGGTACTGATGTGATGGATCAACTGGAGATTTGGAGCCTGCCAATTGAAACAATGTGTAACAATATTACTGTCTCTGAGATAGACAATATCAAAAGCATTGTTCTACGTTCAAGGTCAACCTCAAACCGAAAGAAGATATCCAACCTGTTTTTAAGCCAAAGCGACCTGTGGCGTATGCTGCATTAAAACAGGTAGATGACGAATTACAACGCCTGGAACGGGCTAATATCATAACACCTGTAAGTTACTCCAGATGGACAGCGCATATTGTTGTTGTAAAAAGGGCCAACGGTAAGGTTCGGATCTGTGGAGACTATTCTACTGGACTGAATGAATGTGTGGAAACACACGCCTATCCCCTTCCCTTGCCTGATGATATCTTCGTAAATTTCAACAACTGCAAATTTTTTACACGTATTGATTTAACTGATGCGTATATGAAATTAGAAGTCGATGACGCTACCAAGGAGATTCTCACAATCAATACACATCGAGGTCTCTACAGTTTCAATCGACTTGCGCCAGGAATCAAATCTGCACCTGGAGCTTTTCAGCAAGCAATTGACACAATACTGTCTGGTGTTCAATTTGCTCATCCGTACCTTGATGACGTCATCATAGCAACACCATCAAAGGAAGAAAACCAAAAATCGGTTGATGAAGTTTTTCAACGTTTCCAAAGGTATAATCATACGATTAATAAATGTACTTTTTTTCTCGTAGTTGCACCTACCTTGGTTATAAAGTCGACGGAAGTGGTATTCGACCAGATCCATGCAAAATATCCGCAATTTTGCATATGCCAGCTCCCACAAAAATTTCTGAACTTCGATCTTTCCTAGGTGCAATCAATTACTACGGGAAATTCATTCGGAAAATGCGACAACTGAGGGCACCGTTAGATGATCTGCTAAAACAAGACCGTGAAAAGAGGCGGCGCAAGCCATGCGATGAGTCTTTTAAAAAATTTAAGGATATTTTGGCATCCGTCCTCATGCTCACCCATTACAATCCCAGACTGCCAATCAAGGTTGCAGCAGATGCAACTAATCTAGGAATTGGTGCATACATCTGCCATCCCAGTTGGATCTGAGAAAGCCGTGTATCATGTTTCACTATCGTTGACTCCAGCGGAGCGAAATTATTCGCAAATTGAAAAAGAGGGTTTAGCTCTCGTCTTCGCTGTCAGCAGATTCCACAAAATGCTTTATGGTCGTCGGTTTAAACTAGAAACTGATCACAAGCCGTTGCTGGCGATATTTGGTTGTAAGAAGGGTATAGCAGCTCATACAGCCAGTCGTTTACAACGCTGGGCTTTAGCCCTGATGTCTTACGATTTCGACTTAAGTTACGTGCCCACTCAAAAGTTCGGCTGCGCTGATATTTTGTCAAGACTGATTAAGAAAAATCAGAAACCTGAAGAAGATGTAATCATCGCATGTGCGGAATTTGAAGCACATGCGATGATTCGCCTCTCCTGGAAACAACCTGTTTCGACTTAAGCTATATATAGACGAATGGCGGAAAAATGCAACCCTGTGAACGTACAACCGTGTGAACATAAAATTTTTGTCTTGCAGCGTTGGCAGAAAAGCCATTGTGGGATAATTTGCAGATTGTAATATCTGCGAAGTTTATGCATGTGACTACTGCGCCATTGTCGGAAAAACATTTTATTGGCCACTGTCTATAAAATATTTTTATTGGCAATCCTGCATATAAATATTTACAAAATATATTTGAAATATATGAAATTGTAAGGGTTTCTTGCAATCGTCTTCACCTTTGCCTAACAATCTGTCATTGTCCGTACATTTGCGACACTTTAACAGGGTTGATAAAGTTGTCCGATCTGACAATCGTCTATACATAGCTTTAGCATACTTTGAAAATAGAGTGTATCATAGAGCCTAGCGGCATAGAATCGATGATTTGTTCACCTCACAATACCTTACAATCAACTTAAAAACATCTATTATTTAAGAATAAATACCAGAGCTTAACTTTTCAGAGCTTAACTTTATGTCGGCTTAGCCGCATAGCCGCCGCCGCCGATCTATAATTTTCAATGGCAGCCGCCGCCGCCAATTTTGGCTCGGCTTCATTCTCTGGATGCTGCCGCTGTGGAACAAAATGTCGTCCATTCCGTCAAATCAAAAAAATTAAAGGGTTAGGCCTCAAAATCACAACAGTGCTGCTCAAAGTGAGAAACCGAGACGTCCATGTTGGCAGTGCGGTTAAATGCACTTTGCTAAAAATTGCAGTTACAGTAACCATTTGTGTGAGCAGTGCGGTGTCGTCGGTCATAAAGAGGGGTACTGTTCAATGTTTTTCCACGCAAAACAAACAGCGCAGCCGAACGAGAAGAAAAACAAGAAGAAGCATCAAAGCAAAGCTCAAGTGAGTCTGACTGCGGTCAACAGCGTCACTGCAAATAGAAAACACATCGTTGTAAAAATTAATGGCGTAAAGCAGCGGTTGCAGTTCGATACTGGCGCAGACATCACAATTATTTCAAAAACAATGTGGTTGCAAATTAACAAACCCATACTCATACAGCCTTCACATACAGCAAGAGACGCGTCAGGTAATGTTCTCAAGCTTATGGGTCAGTGCACAGCAGAGGTGGAATTTAAGGGAAAGTTAATATCTGCAACACTTTTCGTAACAAACCATAATTTAAATGTTATGGGTACTGATGTGATGGATCAACTGGAGATTTGGAGCCTGCCAATTGAAACAATGTGTAACAATATTACTGTCTCTGAGATAGACAATATCAAAAGCATTGTTCTACGTTCAAGGTCAACCTCAAACCGAAAGAAGATATCCAACCTGTTTTTAAGCCAAAGCGACCTGTGGCGTATGCTGCATTAAAACAGGTAGATGACGAATTACAACGCCTGGAACGGGCTAATATCATAACACCTGTAAGTTACTCCAGATGGACAGCGCATATTGTTGTTGTAAAAAGGGCCAACGGTAAGGTTCGGATCTGTGGAGACTATTCTACTGGACTGAATGAATGTGTGGAAACACACGCCTATCCCCTTCCCTTGCCTGATGATATCTTCGTAAATTTCAACAACTGCAAATTTTTTACACGTATTGATTTAACTGATGCGTATATCAACTTAAAAACATCTATTATTTAAGAATAAATACCAGAGCTTAACTTTTCAGAGCTTAACTTTATGTCGGCTTAGCCGCATAGCCGCCGCCGCCGATCTATAATTTTCAATGGCAGCCGCCGCCGCCAATTTTGGCTCGGCTTCATTCTCTGGATGCTGCCGCTGTGGAACAAAATGTCGTCCAT
Organism: Eudasyphora cyanicolor; assembly: GCA_963930755.1. Taxonomy (NCBI): domain Eukaryota; kingdom Metazoa; phylum Arthropoda; class Insecta; order Diptera; family Muscidae; genus Eudasyphora; species Eudasyphora cyanicolor. Next base: position 142,958,770 of record OZ005734.1, read on the forward strand.
GCCGTCAAATCAAAAAAATTAAAGGGTTAGGCCTCAAAATCACAACAGTGCTGCTCAAAGTGAGAAACCGAGACGTCCATGTTGGCAGTGCGGTTAAATGCACTTTGCTAAAAATTGCAGTTACAGTAACCATTTGTGTGAGCAGTGCGGTGTCGTCGGTCATAAAGAGGGGTACTGTTCAATGTTTTTCCACGCAAAACAAACAGCGCAGCCGAACGAGAAGAAAAACAAGAAGAAGCATCAAAGCAAAGCTCAAGTGAGTCTGACTGCGGTCAACAGCGTCACTGCAAATAGAAAACACATCGTTGTAAAAATTAATGGCGTAAAGCAGCGGTTGCAGTTCGATACTGGCGCAGACATCACAATTATTTCAAAAACAATGTGGTTGCAAATTAACAAACCCATACTCATACAGCCTTCACATACAGCAAGAGACGCGTCAGGTAATGTTCTCAAGCTTATGGGTCAGTGCACAGCAGAGGTGGAATTTAAGGGAAAGTTAATATCTGCAACACTTTTCGTAACAAACCATAATTTAAATGTTATGGGTACTGATGTGATGGATCAACTGGAGATTTGGAGCCTGCCAATTGAAACAATGTGTAACAATATTACTGTCTCTGAGATAGACAATATCAAAAGCATTGTTCTACGTTCAAGGTCAACCTCAAACCGAAAGAAGATATCCAACCTGTTTTTAAGCCAAAGCGACCTGTGGCGTATGCTGCATTAAAACAGGTAGATGACGAATTACAACGCCTGGAACGGGCTAATATCATAACACCTGTAAGTTACTCCAGATGGACAGCGCATATTGTTGTTGTAAAAAGGGCCAACGGTAAGGTTCGGATCTGTGGAGACTATTCTACTGGACTGAATGAATGTGTGGAAACACACGCCTATCCCCTTCCCTTGCCTGATGATATCTTCGTAAATTTCAACAACTGCAAATTTTTTACACGTATTGATTTAACTGATGCGTATATGAAATTAGAAGTCGATGACGCTACCAAGGAGATTCTCACAATCAATACACATCGAGGTCTCTACAGTTTCAATCGACTTGCGCCAGGAATCAAATCTGCACCTGGAGCTTTTCAGCAAGCAATTGACACAATACTGTCTGGTGTTCAATTTGCTCATCCGTACCTTGATGACGTCATCATAGCAACACCATCAAAGGAAGAAAACCAAAAATCGGTTGATGAAGTTTTTCAACGTTTCCAAAGGTATAATCATACGATTAATAAATGTTCTTTTTTTCTCGTAGTTGCACCTACCTTGGTTATAAAGTCGACGGAAGTGGTATTCGACCAGATCCATGCAAAATATCCGCAATTTTGCATATGCCAGCTCCCACAAAAATTTCTGAACTTCGATCTTTCCTAGGTGCAATCAATTACTACGGGAAATTCATTCGGAAAATGCGACAACTGAGGGCACCGTTAGATGATCTGCTAAAACAAGACCGTGAAAAGAGGCGGCGCAAGCCATGCGATGAGTCTTTTAAAAAATTTAAGGATATTTTGGCATCCGTCCTCATGCTCACCCATTACAATCCCAGACTGCCAATCAAGGTTGCAGCAGATGCAACTAATCTAGGAATTGGTGCATACATCTGCCATCCCAGTTGGTTCTGAGAAAGCCGTGTATCATGTTTCACGATCGTTGACTCCAGCGGAGCGAAATTATTCGCAAATTGAAAAAGAGGGTTTAGCTCTCGTCTTCGCTGTCAGCAGATTCCACAAAATGCTTTATGGTCGTCGGTTTAAACTAGAAACTGATCACAAGCCGTTGCTGGCGATATTTGGTTGTAAGAAGGGTATAGCAGCTCATACAGCCAGTCGTTTACAACGCTGGGCTTTAGCCCTGATGTCTTACGATTTCGACTTAAGTTACGTGCCCACTCAAAAGTTCGGCTGCGCTGATATTTTGTCAAGACTGATTAAGAAAAATCAGAAACCTGAAGAAGATGTAATCATCGCATGTGCGGAATTTGAAGCTGAAATAAAACATATTGTTCAGGACAACATCAATGCATTGCCCATCACATACAATATGATACGTTCAGCTACGCAGAAGGATTCCACTCTACAAAATATCATTAGCTATCTGAAAAGTTTCTGGACAAATTCCAAATCAACCGATGAAATTGTTGTATTTTGTACCAAAATAGAATTGTCATTCCCAAAACTTTACGCCCACGCATACTGAAACAACTTCACAAAGGTCATCAGGGGATTGTTCGTACCAAATCTTTGGCTCGGAGTTATGTATATTGGCCGGACATAGATAAGGATGTCGAACATTTGGTTAAAAACTGTGAAATGTGTGCCTCTACAGCGAAATCACCACCAAAAACAACACTTCAGTCATGGCCTATTGCTCAAAGACCGATGCAACGGTTGCACATCGATTTTGCTGGTCCTGCGAATCAAAAGATTTATCTTATCGATGCTTACTCTAAGTACCCAGAAGTCTATCAGCTGAAATCGATGACGTCATCAACAACAATTGAATGTCTGGAAGACTATTTTTCTAAATTTGGTTTCCCGGAAACATTGGTGAGCGATAATGGTACTCAATTTACTTCACAATATTTTTCTCATTTTTGCAGAAGAAATGGTATCGAGCATATACGCACTACTCCATGCCACCCGCAATCAAATGGTCAAGTGGAACGTTTTGTTGACACGTTTAAGCGAGCCTTAAAAAAACAAAACTCACATAACTGTATCAGCGGCATTCGGGAATTTCTTCTGTATTACAGAGCAACCAGCAACAACAATGCTTTTGAGAATAAATCATCTTCCGAACTTTTCTTGGGGAGGAAAGTGAGAACAAATATGGATTTACTGTTGAAGTTAAAAGAAGACTATAAGCAGCGGAATGAGAAGATGGAGTCCCAATATAACCGAAGATTTAACGCCAAAGACAGAAAATTCCAAGTTGGAGATTGTGTCTACGCAAACGTCTACAAACACAACAAATTCTATTGGGCTCCAGCTGTCATTAAAAAGCAAATTGGAAATGTTAATTACGAAGTGGGAATCACAGCATTTCCATATTTCAAATCTATGAAATCGCATTCTAACCAACTCCGGTTACGCCATACTGATACAACAAATGTCCACTCCTGGTGGGGTATGTTCGATATTTGTCCACCTACTAACACAATACCAAATCGGAGTATAGATGCTAATGATACAACTGTTTCAAATGATACAACTGTTATAACTGATACGATTGTTACTGATCGCATCTTACCTCCACCGTTAATTCATCCACCATCCAACAATTCATTGGAAGTCTCAACTGAACCTCTTACCCCTACACAATCTCTATCAAGTGAAGTCAACAACAAGTTGCTGTCCGTCGTTCCAGCCGTCGTCGACGTGAGCCAGATTGGTTAAGAGATTTTACATCTTAAAAGGGGAGATGTTGTGGATGGCAACCCTGTCACACAAAACTTTCTCACATACTTATGCTGAGTATAGAAGATTGCCAGATCGGCAAACGTTATCAACCTTGTTAAAGTGCTGCAAATATACGGGCAATGTCAGATTGTTTGGCAAAGGTGAATTGACAGTTCAGACGATTGCAAGAAAACATTACAATTTCATATATTTACAATATATTTTGTAAATATTTATATGCAGGATTGCCAATAAAAATATATTATAGACAGTGTTGCAAATAAAATGATTTTCTGGCAATGGCGCCGTTGTCATATGCATAAACTTCGAACATATAACAATCAGCAAATTATCTCGCAATGACTTTTCTGCTAACGTTGCAAAACAAAAATTGTATGTTTACACGGTTGTAAATTCACAGGGTTGCATTTTTCCGCCATTTTTCTGGCAATGTTGTCCAATTTGCAAATCGTCTGTACTTACCTTTATTTACATGCATAACGCATACTTACGTACATACATGTAGATTTTCGTACATATGTTTTGTTCTATCTTTTCGTCTCTTTTCATATGCACACATCTATGCAAACATACATGCGTGCATCTATTTGCACATATGATTATTGTCTACATATTTATTCGATACATGTCTGGCCGTTAACCTTTTGTATGTATGTACATGTCAGCTGTGTTTACATGATCATAACAACTTATTATTGTTCACTCTGTTTTGTACCGCCGAATCGCGAGCAAGCTAAATTGTACGTTTAAATACTTAGTAATATATTAAAGTTTATAACGTATTAAGCATACGGATCTTGCCTTTTATTTGTGTACAAAAGAACACAACACTAAATTATTGGTTTCATGTTCCTACATCCCCCCCAAACTCGGAATTATCTGTTTATGATGGTCACTTAAAGGCTATAGGCCGATTGGTTTTGATGTTGAGGGATGTGGACCATATCTTAGTCTTGGGGATTTTAATTTACCCTCTGTTTCTTGGCTTTTATTGCCAGATACTGAGGCATTTACTCCCTTAAATTCTTCTTCGATCACGGTCGAGTGGACTTATGATGTAGTAAGGCGTTTTTCGATCTCGAACTATTGCAGATTAACGGGATTTCTAATTCGTCTGGAAAATTACTTGATTTAGTATTTGTGAATAACGCTCAGATTTTTGATATTCATTGAATTTCTCCGGTTTCTACCCCGGATGATGATTACCATCCTACGCTGGGTATTTTCATGATGTATGACATTTCGGACTCTTCTTCTATATACCCCCCACGTGACGAGGGTACAGTTTTTTGTTTGAAAAGAACAAATTTTGAGTTGCTAAATGTTCTGCTCTTGAATACTAACTGGGCTTTAGTTTGTTGTTGTAATCACCTGACTGATATTCATGTATCTATTGAGAGATTTTACAATGTCTTGAATGAATGTTTGGTACAATCTGTACCAAAGATTCGTATTAAGAATACCAATAGACCACCGCGGTATTCTTCTAAAATGACTGCTCTCAGGAACGTAAAGAGCAGACTATTTAAGCAATTCAAAAGGTCTGGATCCGATTTTGATTACGTCAGATACTCTGTTGCCAGATCACAGTATAACATTGAATCACGTAAGTGCTATGAGCTCTACTTAGAGAAGTTGGCTCACAATTTTAAAATGAACCCTAGATCGTTCTATGATTTTGTCAATATGAAACGTAAATCTAATCCAAGGCCTTCAAGGGTTCGAATTGATGGTGAAGAATTCTGTGGTGATCAGTCAATCGCCGATTGTTTTGCAAAGTTCTTTGCATCAACCTATTCTCGCCAACAGTGTCACCTAGTTTCTAAAATCTGGAAGCTTTATTGATGTTATGAATTATCGTGGAATTGCGAAATAAAGTATAATTCCAAAACTTTTTGAAAAAATTATCACTGAGATTTTGTCTCATAGTGTATCACCTACACCCAAAAAAAATTGTTTGCTGTTAATAACAAACAACGTCTGCTAATTTTTAGCAACCATTTTTTCTGCTAATACAGCACATTTTCTGCTGTAATAGCAAAAAGTTTGCAGTTTTGCATTAGCAAACGCACTGCTGAAAAATTTGCAGTTTGCTGAAAATTTTTGCTGTTAATCAAAATATGTGAAAATAAGACAAAAGTTGCAATAATTTACATGATAAAGTTCAACTACCATTGAAAATCAAAAAGGTTAAGGTCATTCGTGAGATAAGACAAGTATATTTAAAAAAAAAATTAAATAATTATTCGACGATATCTGTTTTCGAGTTACGGTTCTCAATATTTTTATTTTTTCATTAGATTTTAAAAATATTGGAAATAGGAGTCGATTAAAACTGCAAAAAGTAAAACACAAATCGATAACGAATATGATTTGACGATTTCAAAATCTTAGTTCCGGACATACAATTAAAATTAATCTATTGTGTTTAGATTTTAGTTTCTAATTTTTTATACATATTTTAATAAACCAAAGCTAAACATTAATATTTTATGTGCGATTTGTAAAAATGTTTATAAAGTCTGATTCACACAACGCAATTTTATTTCAAGCAAGTGTCAAAGTTTGTAGGAAAGATACAGAGAGCACTTTCCGCTTGGAAGAAATTGCCTCGTGTGATCTAGGACTAAGTATTGTGTATGCAAAAAAAGTTAAAAAACGAGAGAATTCCTAAAGGCTTAGGGTGAGTATTAAGAGAAAATTTCGCAAGATTGTATCATTCTGTGCAAAGACGATTTTTATATGGTTTCCACGGCTATTCCTTAAGCGGCGTTTAATTTATATTCCTTACCACTGAAACCAATTTTTTCCATTAAAATGTGCTTGCGATAAGTTACACATATATTCATATTTGTGCAGATGACAAAATCTCATATAAAATGTTTATTTCGCTTATCAAAAAATATTGACAGACGTAATATGCTTTCACTACCATTCAAGACTGCCTCTTTGACAGACATCGTGCGCCGATGACGGCTATTTATGTAACACCCTTTGAAGAATAAAATATTTTACGCCGAACAAATTGAATTGGATTTTGTCTTGGCTTTTTTTTTAGGACCGGCCAAATAATTCTTCTACCGCAATTGCGTTTGATGTAACCCTAAAACCAAAAAAAAAAAATTGAATTGGATTGGATTGAAATTTTCGTTCTGTTTGTTAATTCGCATTAAAAAAGCATTCCGCGAAGATAATAAAGGGTGTCCCAAGAAGAACGCAATTTTTAAATCTCGCAACATTCGAAGTGTCATTGTTTGACATTTGAATAATTATTATTGTTTGTTAGTAGAAGGTACGAGGTTAGTAAAAATGGAGAAGGACAGCGAAGGGAGTTCGTTAATTGGGTATTGGAGAGACAACATGAAAATGCTGATTTTGCCGATAAAATCATCTTCAGTGACGAGGCCCATTTTCATCTTGATGACTTCGTCAATAGGCAGAATTGTCGCATTTGGGGTGCGGAAAATCATCGAGTGATTCACGAGAAGCAAATGCATCCTCAACGTGTCACTGTGTGGTGTGGTTTTTGGGCTGGAGGAATCATTGGACCTTTTTTTTATGAAAATGAGGCAGGTCAAGCGCAAACAGTCAATGGTGTTCGGTATCGTGAAATGATAACCAGTTTTTTCTTGCCTAGAATTGAAGAAATGAATGTGGAGGGCATGTGGTTCCAACAAGACGGCGCCACATGTCATACAGCCAGAGAAACAATTCAATTGCTGCATCAGTAATTACAAAATTGCGCTCTTCTTGGGACACCCTTTACAAATGATTTTAATTAGTAAAACGGTTCCGGGACAGCTTCGACAACACTTACAAATGGCTAAAGAAAAAAAGGCGAAATTGTGTATGCCTTGGAGGATCAATTAATCAAGTTGCAACAGGTAAGCGTACACAAATTGGAAATTTCTCTATGATTGTGTAAGTCTTATTTCTGGTTGTTTTCATGATTCTCAGCAAGCTCTATGGCTTTGGACATGTACAATTACCGTGTATATAGGGTGAACCCAATTGGCTAGCGCGTAGGAGTCACTGATCATCATACGGTCTTGGAGAACATCAAATATAACCAAAGGTCGTACGATGTATGTTCTTTATTGTTATCATTCGGACAAAAAGAAGATAGTTATAATGCCAGTGACCGGTAAGTATTGTGTGTAGATGCTCCTATTTAATTTTCTAAATGATTATATTTTTTGATCAAGCGTACACAAATGTACATAAAGGACCATGTTATCAATTAATCAAGACGCAACAGGTAAGCGTACACAAATTGAAAATTAAATGTACTATGATTATAAGACTTAATTCTGTTTGTTTTCAAGATTCTCACCAATCAGTGTCCTATTAAAATACGGGTATAAAAGATGATATGAAATTTCGTAGCAACTACAATGTATAAATTCAGATAACTTGTGTCATGGATGGACTAACCATTTATTTCCTTGTCTACTTTTCCAAATCGCATACAACTCTTGGAAGTGTGACCCTAATGATAATACCTGCAACAACTCGTAAGTATTTTTCCTTTTTGTGATTTGTTTACCGAAATGGCAACATTGATTATTTACTCTATATGTTCCAACGATGGTCGCTAATATCCGAATCACGAAGCAACCTTTTGGCTCCAAAAATCTCAGGATAATTTAGTCTAATTTGGATGTAATCCATGGATAAGATCATTTTGCCCAATGATATGGCTCTGGACATGTACAATTAGATACCGTGTCCATAGGGTAAACCCAACACATTGGCCAATATTGACAGAGTTCGCGTCGATGTCGTACGATTTATGTTCTTTATATTTATCCTTCGGACAAAAAGAAGATAATTGTTAATGCCAGTGACCGGTAAGTATTGTTTGTAGATACTCCTATTGCTTTTCAATTTTATTAAATGATTTATTTTTCATTTATATTTTTAGATCAAGCATACATACAGATTTCACAGTTCGAAACGCTTATCAATACATGGGCTGAATAACTTCAGGTTGGAGTCCTGGTTGATATACTATTCTCAAATATCAGGAAAATATAAAATTTGGATTTCTTTTATTAAAATAAAAAAGAAAGAAACGTATGCTAGAATAACAAAAATAGTTTGTTCTCCCAGCCGCTTTTTTCTGTTAAATAATAGCAAAATTGTTTGCTAAAATGACTGTTCTAGTTTGCTACAGTAGCAGGCAAATTTATGTGCTAAAATAACAACCATAGGGTTGCTAAAATAACAGACAAAGTCTGCTTTCCTTTTTTCAGCAGACACAGACTGTTGAAACAACAAACATTTTTGCTAATGATACTCACAAAATTCTTTGAGTGTACCTATTCTTAGTCCATTCCAACATGGATTTCGTAAGGACTATAACAAATTTGGTTCAATTTATCTCACAGGTAATTGATGAGTTTTTTCTTGGTAATCAGACAGATGTGGTTTATACTGATTTTAGTAAAGCTTTTGATAGAGTTAATCATAAGCTCTTACTGTATAAGCTGAATCGCATTGGTTTTAGTAATAACTTGTTGAGTTGGATATCTACACTCAAAGAATTTTGTGAGTATCATTAGCAAAAATGTTTGTTGTTTCAACTGTCTGAGTCTGCTGAAAAAGGGAAAGCAGACTTCGTCTGTTATTTTAGCAACCTTGTGGTTGTTATTCTAGCACACAAATTTGCCTGCTACTATAGCAAACTAAAACAGTCGTTTTAACAAACAATTTTGCTATTATTTAACAGAAAAAAGCGGCTGGAAGAACAAACTATTTTTGTTATTCTAGCACACGTCTTTTTATTTTAATAAAAGAAATACAATTTTTATATCTTCCTGATATTTGAGAAGAGTATATCAATCAGGATTCCAGCCTGAAGTTATTCAGCCCATGTATTGATAAGCGTTTCGAACTGTGAAATCTGCACGTACGCTTGATCTAAAAAAGTAAATTAAAAATAAATCATTTAGTAAAATTGAATAGCAATAGAAGTATCTAAAAACAATACTTACCGGTCACTGGCATTAACAATTATCTTCTTTTTGTCCCAAGGATAAATATAAAGAACATAAATCGTACGACATCGACGCGAACCCTGTCAATGTTGGCCAATGTGTTGGGTTTAACCTATAGACACGGTAATTCTACATGTCCAGAGCCATATCATTGGGCAAAATTATCTTATCCATGGATTACATCCAAATTAGACTACATTATTCCGAGTTTTTTTGAGCCAAAAGGTTGTTTCGTGATTCGGATATTAGCGACCATCGTTGGAGCATATGGAGTAAAAAATCAATGTTGCCATTTCGTTAAACGAATCACAAAAAGGAAAAAAAATACTTACGGGCTGTTGCAGGTATTTTCATTAGAGTCACACTTCCATCGCTGTCACAAGTTCTCTGTATGGACAGCTCATATTTGCTATGAAATTTTAGTTCATCTTTTGTAGTCGTATTTAAGTAGAGGGTTTTAATAGGACACTGCTTGCTGAGAATCGTGAAAACAACCAGAAATAAGCCTTTCACAATCATAGTGAATTTAATTTGCGATTTGTGTACGCTTACCTGTTGCGACTTGATTAATTGATAATGTGGTTCTTTACGTGCCACATCCCTTATGAATTTCATTATGAAATCGTAAACACCCATCCACCGTTCAATATTTTCTGTCCTGTGCCTTCTATTCCCAAAGGCTTAACAATTTCGCCTTTTCGGGAAATATTAAACCGATTTCTTTCTTAAGCCATTTGTAAGAATGGTCAAAGCTGTCCCCCGGAATCGTTTTACTCAATAAAATCATTTGCATTATCTTCTTTGATGGATGTGATCTCTTTGCCAAAAATATTTCTATACTCCGCCAGCTAGATGTCTTTGTAATGCGAATTAACAAACAGAACGAAAATTTCAATTTTATTCGGCGTCAAATATTTTACTCTTTAAAGGGTGCTACTTAAATAGCCGAAGTCGCCGCACGATGTCTGTCAAAGGGTGCTACTCTTGAATGCTAGTGAAAGCATATTACGTCTGTCAATATTTTTTGATATGCGAAATAAACATTTAATATGAGATTTTGTCATCTGCTCAAAAACAGTTAGTAACTTATCATAAGCACATTTTAATGGAAAAAATGGTTTCAGTGGTAAGGAATATAAATTAAACGCCGCTTATTTTCTTTTTTCCGTAATAAAGCATGTCTAGGTCCCGATTCACACGAGGCAACTCGGTGTTTGTTGGAGATAAAGGCAGCAAAGTGCGAATGAAAAACACAAAACGGATTGCCAGTACAAGAAACTACTTTCCCCATTATCTTCCGCATGCCTCTCTCTCCTACAAACACCGAATTGCCACGTTTGTTGAGGTGTCTAAGTTCGTCCCGATTTACACGAGGCAATTTTATCAGCGGCTTAACGGTGTTTGTTGGGGAGGCAGTTGGAAAGGGAGGGGAAAACTCTCGTACTTAATTGAAAAACAAACCGTTTTTCATTCGCACTTTGAAACAACAACAATAAACACAGAAATAGCCGTGGGAACGCAAAGGCAAGTTGAAAAGAGAATTAGAGAACATAAATAATCGCAGATAAAAATCGCCCGAAGTAAATCGGGACTTTCAATTTCAAACCGAAAATTTCACAAGTATTTGCCGTCCTGTGGCAACAAAATTTTTCAGATGTAATTTCAAGTATAAAAATCGTCTTTGCACAGGATGATACATTTTGCGAAATTTTCTCTTAATACTCACCCTAAGCCTTTAGGAATTCTTTTGTTTTATTAACTTTTTTTGCATACACAATACTTAGTCCTGGATCACTCGAGGCAATTTCTTCCAAGCATATGACCAAATTTGTAGGAGAGAGGGGCTGGCGGAAAGTGCTCTCTGCCTCTCCAACAATCTTTGACACTTGCTCGAAAAAACTGCCTTGTGTGAATCAGAACTTTATAAACATTTTTACAAATCGCACAGAAAATATTAATGTTAAGCTTTGCTTTCATTAAAATATTTATAAAAAAATAGAAACTAAAATCTAAACTCAATAGATTAATTTTAATTGTATGTCCGGTACTAGGATTTTGAAATTGCTCTATTTCCATGTCAAATCATATTCGTTATTGATTTGTGGTTTACTTTTTGCAGTTTTATTCGACTCCTATTTCCAATATTTATAAAATCCAATAAAAAAATAAAAATATTGAGAACCGTAACTCGGAAAATAGATATAGCCGACAAATTATTTAATTTTTTTTTTAATATACTTTTCTAATCGCACTAATGACCTTAACCTTTTTGATTTTCAATGTTATTTAAACTTTATCATGTAAATAATTGCAACTTTTGTCTTATTTTCACGTATTTTGATTAAGCGCACTGATTTTTCAGCAGTGCGTTTGCTAATGCAAAACTGCAAACTTTTTGCTATTACAGCAGAAAATTTGCTGTAGTAGCAGAAAAAATGTTTGCTGAAAATTAGCAGACGTTGTTTGTTATTAACAGCAATTTTTTTTTTTTTGGGTGTATTATCTTAACAGTCGTGTTCAGATAGTTGGTTTCATCTGGGGTACCCAGATGCCCTTTGCTGTTTCTACTATGTATTTATAAATGACTTACCAGATTCAATTATTAGTTCTAGATTACTAATGTATGCAGATGATGTTAAGATATTTTATTCTCGTAACACATCTGATGATTCTTTGTTTCTTCAAAATGACTTAGACAACTTTGGTTATTGGTGTGAAATTAATTGCATGCATCTTAATTTGAAGAAGTGTAAACATATGTGTTTCTCTAGATCGAAATTTATTCCATCTACATTCAGTCTTCTTGGTTCCAATTTAGAAACTGTCGAATCCTTTGTGGATCTTGGTATATATAGAATTCTCAGATCCATATGTAACGAAACAGTTGTATACTTCACTTGTTAGACCTCTTCTAGAATATGGTTCTGTTGTATGGGACCCCCATATGGGATTTATGTTGATAAAATTGACCCGTTCAGAAACAATTTTTATTATTTGCTTTGAGGCACCTGCATTGGAATAGTGATTTTGTTCTTCCACCCTATACTAATAGGTTGAGCTTGATAATATTGCCTACTCTTAAGAGCAGACGTATTATGCTGAACACCACAATGATATTGAACACCACAATGACAGGTTGAGCTTGATAATATTGCCTACTCTTAAGAGCAGACGTATTATGCTGAACACCACAATAATATTGAAGTGATGTGCTTTCTGGATACATGCTTTCTAAGATAAGATTTAACGTACCATTCAGATTTTCCAGATATTACCAATTATAGCATATTGATTTTCAAACTACAAATTACGCATCTGCAGAGCATATCCGTAGAATGTGCATAGACTTTATCACTTTAAGCACGGTACTATGTTCCGGTTTCACGCTGAAATCCCATACAAAAATCAAAGTTGTGAAAAAATGAGTGAAATTTTTTCATTTGTGGTACTAGGTTTTTTCAACGTGAGAAATTGACATATTGCGCCGCTACAGTTTAATTGAACGCCGCAACAAATTGAATGCCGCCAGCATTGTACTCCTATTTATTTATATTCATGTTTGTCCGCGAGAAATTCAATTGTTGTCAATCTTAGCGATAACTTTTCCTAATAAAGAATACAATATTAAATTACCTGAAAGAAAACTAATGCAAAGCTTTGGAACAGAAAATAATTATATTGCTTTTCTTGAAAACAAACACGAGTTTAAATTAGAATCAATAAGCAATTAAATGGTATAATGCCGACTTAGAAAATAGTTAATTTAAATTGCAGAATGGAAATATGGTTGAAGATCATTGTGCTAATGTTATAACTAAATAAATAATTTATTTTGTGTTGATACGTTGGCGATGCTTGTGAGGTATCAGAAACCAGGGTAATACAATGTTACAAATAACAAAATAATTTCCTACTGTTGTACGAATATAAATAAATAAAATGATGTTTTGATGAACCGAAAAATATGTTTTATTATTATTTTTATGGATTTACATTATATTTGTGGACATATATAAATTATACTTCCATCCATAAACGGATTTTATTCTTCCAACTCCTATGGCTGCTAAGAACTCACTATGTTCTTTATAACCATTTAAAAACGAGATCACAGGCACTGCCCAATACCATTGTCCTACTGCTTCGGTAGCGTTTGCCGCCCATAACGTTTTCCAGGCTTTTCATCACGATTGTTCTAAACGTAAATGTACATACGTAATTATAAGACAAATTCCACATTATTACATATAAGGCATGTTTTCGTTACAAGCTAGCGATTTTAGTTTAGCACTTTGCAACGAAAACAACTGACGTCCACTAACTGGCGCATAAGCAGTAAGTGGCGGTTTACCACTATCTGGTAGCAATGGTGTCATGAGTTGCGAAGAAAGAACTGTGCAAAACAGACAAAAAATTCGTGAAATGTATTTATAAAACATAAATTTACTATTCTATGTTCAATTAATTGTTTACACTCTTTTTGCAAATATTGAAATAATTTTCCATTTTTGTTCTTCTTTTTATCGTTTATTCACAATAATTGACAACAATCTCTCCAAAAATTGACAACAATTGAATTTCTCGCGGACAAACATGAATATAAATAAATAGGAGTACAATGCTGGCGGCATTCAATTTGTTGCGGCGTTCAATTAATTTGTAGCAGCGCAAAATGTCAATTTCTCACGATGAAAAAACACAAATGTAAAAATTTCTCTCATTTTTTCACAACTTTGAATTTGTATGGGATTTCAGCGTGAAACCGGAACATAGTACCGTGCTTTAGAAAAAATTGCTTCGCGTGAAGCTAAACTTTGCAAACTTCTAAACCAATGGTGATTTTGTTTGTCAAAAAATTCGACATTTTACAATGAAACCGCATTTTTAAGATGGTTCGTAAAAACGGGTTTTGATTTCGTTTGTAAAATTATTACACTCCGCAAATTAGCGAGGGTGCTCGGGGAATTTTTAAAAAGTCGCAACATGATGTGGTGACATTATTTTCAGAAACGAAATCACCATAACATTTCTAACTTCGACATAAACTTTGTCATTTGCTTGGAAAGAATTGCCGATTGTGAAGCAGCACTTATATTGATTGTCATTTTTTCTTTGCGTGTATGTGTATTCAATTTTATTCAATGTAAACCCCCCACCATAAGCAAGCCGCCCATGACGATCGGCGTCGTTGTAAGTCGATGGAATCACTGTTACGTGTGCAACTAACTTCGCTGTTTCCTTCTTTCCTATTTTCAGCCTGGTGTAAGGTGGGTGTTTGGTGTGGGGTTTTGGATGTGGGAACCAACCGTTGGCTATGTGTAGTGAATTCGTTTGCTATTATTTTTTCCATTTCCATCCGCACTGCGTTGCTCCCTTATTCAGACCGATGATGTGACTGTTATTTAAGAACAAATAACTTTTTTTTCGTTTGTTACTAGGTCTACATCTACAATGGGGGCTTACCGATACATGCAAGAGCTCTATAGAAAGAAGCAAAGCGATGTAATGCGATATTTGCTTCGCATCCGAGTATGGCAGTATCGACAACTAACTAAGCTTCATCGTTCGCCGAGGCCCACTCGCCCTGATAAAGCACGACGTTTAGGATATCGTGCAAAGCAGGGTTTTGTGATTTATCGGATTCGTGTTCGCCGTGGTGGTCGTAAACGCCCAGTTCCAAAAGGATGTACATATGGCAAACCCAAGAGTCATGGTGTAAATGAATTGAAACCATACCGTGGATTGCAATCGATTGCCGAGGTAAGTTTTTGTATATTGTGTTACTTTAGACATGTGAAGAGCTCAAAAATAAATTGTATGTTGCGATTACCCAAGTTTTGAAATAGTTACAGGGGCTACGAAGACTTAATCATGAGGAGAAAGTTTTAGGCTTTTGGTTTCTCAAAACTGAGGTCTAAATCCAGTTTTCTTAAAATTTAACAAAAATATTAATTAGGTTAGGTTAAGTACGCGCGGCACACAACCTTGGTGGCGTGCAACACTTCATTCGGAGACTATTTGGTCCATTGGTTTCGTCCTGAGAAGATGTGTAAAAGAAGGGGAGATGTCGAAGAAGATGGAGGTGATGAGTATAGATAAGAGAGAGGAGAAATGGCTTTTTAGGAGAGGTTTAGATGAGTTGATGTCAAACCATAAAATATTAATTAAAATTTTTCTACATCTTTGGATTGTAGTCCCATAAATTATATTATATATTATTAGATTATAGCCCCACCTTTCTTTGAATTGATAGAAATGTTAAATTTTCATGAAAGTGCAAAGAAAATGCTACAATATTCCAGAAACGAAATCGACATTAGTAAATCATGTGATAAATTTTGATTTGACTACAGTGATAACGTAAAACACGAAAAGACAATTGTTCAATATGTGAAATCAGAATCAATTGCAGCTATTTTCACTGAACGATGAACTTAATTGAAATTATAAAAAAGCAAAAACAACGATCTCTGAAATCAAGTCAAAAACAAAACTATGAATTGTCAAAAAAATTCAAACCTACTACTCGAATTCTATCCAAAATTATTTCATATTTACACTAGGATATTTTTTCAGCAGATCATCCGCTAATTCTCCTTTAAACTTGCCTCTGCGATTAGACACGTAATTTTGTTTCGGATATTCCTGTGTGAATTTTTGTTTCAAAGTGCGAGTGAAAAACACAAAACGTTCAGCCCGAGTACGGGAGAGTTTTTCCCCCCTCTTGCCGACTGCCTCTTTCTCCTACAAAACGCCGATAATCTGCTGAACATTAAGCCAGTGTAAATCGGGACTTATGGAGTTATAGCCATAATTCCAAGCATTTATTACAAAGAGACCTGCATTTATCTATGTAATTTACTGGAATAAGAACACATAAAAATATTCAGGAGTGTCAAATAAATTCCTCTCGCAGTACATTTGATACTGAATGTCACAGTTGGGTGTTGGAAAAGTCGCGAGTGCCATATTTGGATCGATAGATAGTTATTAGCTAAAAGCACTTATGGTATGTAAAATCTCGAAATAAAAAATTTCTTACATGGAAATTTCCAGAAAATCACAGATTTGTGTCATCGGTCCTTTTCTGTAACCACAGTGATTGAATATATCCTCCAAATTTAAAATAGCTATTGGTTTATGTTTTTAGGAAAAAAATATTAATATATATAACTTTAAGTGGTCATAACTATTTGTACTATTGGGTATCGACCCAATTTTTCGTCATATATGACATTTTATTGCCCATCCAGACATGTTGATATGGATGCAATCGGTGCATATTGTGCTCCAATATTTACAAAAGACTAGCACACGGTAATTTTTCAGATATCTCCGTAAATATACGACATAATTCTTCGGTGTAAAAAGTTTTTTGTAGACCTCAGTTCCTGGAACACACAAAATTTTATAAATCGGAAGAGAAACACGAGTTACACGTACTTGGACATTTTCTTCACCCGATGTGGCCAACTTTGAGACCCTCTGGCTCCGCCAGTGTGACATAGGGGGCCTGGTCGCAACTGGTTGTTTTGTTAAGAAACGGTCGAATTATTTCCCCTTTTTGAATTCGTACCACTGTGAAGTGTTTTGCAAAAATAGACGAAAATTGTCAGACTTGTCTTGGTATTTAGGTTAGGTCCATAACTTTTACAAAAATTGAGTCTCGACAATGTTTTTGTTTGCATTTCAAAAATATTTGCCTGTAGCAAATGACATACATAAAAAAGGTGTTTTTTATTCAAAATTATCTTCTACCAAAATTATGACCGTTACTAATCCACTTTTTTAACGTCAAGGAACACTTCTCCTTAAAATTAGCGCGTATTCCGACACTATCGGACTTATACTTCAAAAAATATTGTCAAAATACTGAAGGTATTCTCCATGAAAACTGAAATTTAAGAAGAAACTTTACAATAAAAGAATGATTTTATGGAATAGTATGCCAATCTACACAGACAAAACACAAATAATTCTTCACCTGAAATCCAAAATAACGTAACCCACATGTTCATGATTTTTCAGGAGAAGCAAAAAACAAAGTAAAGTAATTTTAAGCTTTTGACCAAAGTTATGGATTTCAGACTATTAAGCCGAAATCAAATAACAAATCTATCGCATTTGGTTGTGGCGTACATTCTGAATAAAATAAAGTATTATGAATCTTTCCGCTTTTTTAAGATCTTGTTTGCTTTAACGTCATTTTGAATATCACTCGTAAAATGATCAATTTTTGATATTGAACTCCAAAATTTTGTAGGAATGTGTAGTTTAGCCGTGATTTTGGATTTCATATGACGATTTGTACTTTAGAGCTCTTGGTACTTAGAACAAGAACTTGTATCCAACTTATTTTCCATTGGCAGTGACTTGGACAACTCCCCTTCATAAATCTTTATTGTTTTGTTGCACCCACTTTCACTTTCTCTGCAGATGTACGAAAGCTTGTCCGTTTATTATTTTCTATACCATTGCAAATTTATCTTTCAATTGCACCTTATTGTTTAAACTGTTTAATGGGCTTGCACAAAACATTTGATGCAAATGTGCAGAGATGTCTTTCTAAAAAGTTCCCAAAAATTGGACTTACCTAGGAGTTTCATATATGGATCTGTAGATATTGATTAGCTGAATTAATTTATGCTAATATTTCGAAATTAAAAAATTCCGACATAGATATTATTCAAGAAAACCGTAGATTTGTTGTCAAATTCTTATTTACATTTCAAATATTTATTCTTATAGATTTATTCTTATAGATCACAGATAAAAAGCACCAATATAAATATAAGTCGAATACAGACTTGAAATGCATTCCCAGGGTAATATTTACTTATTTGTTGTTGAGCAAGTGTCACTGCCTTTGACATGGAATGAAATGTCTCCAAAACAGTAGACTTCTAAACTTTGATTTTCTCCCTCATTTACCTATAAATAACTCGTTTTTTTTTGTACTATTTTTAGGAACGTGTTGGTCGAAGACTTGGTGGACTTAGAGTTTTGAACTCTTACTGGGTTGCTCAGGATGCATCCTACAAATATTTCGAAGTTATTTTGGTTGATACTCACCATAATGCTATACGCCGTGATCCCAAAATAAATTGGATTTGCAACCATGTTCATAAGCACAGAGAGCTTCGTGGACTTACTTCAGCCGGAAAGAGTTCTCGTGGTATTGGTAAGGGATACCGATATTCTCAAACAATTGGTGGTTCTCGTCGTGCCGCATGGAAACGCAAGAATCGTCTGAATATGACGAGAAAACGTTAAAAGCTGGCAATTTCGTTTTATGAAAATGTATTAAATAAAAGAAGCACATTCACCACAATTGTTTTTGTTCAGCTCATTCCCTTGACATTGAAAATCGATATTTCTCTTTCCTTTTCCATCATAAATTGTACATAGTAAAATTGATGTTAGCTACCGCCAACTTTAGGACTTTTAAAAGTAATCTGACAGGTTCCACGGAGAGACTAACTAGGATGATCTCACATTTTCCCTCTAAGAGAAGGTTGATGGCTGGTAGTGTTGTCAGGGTAAGATTTTCTACCATCTATTTTGTTCCACTAAAACGCATTCATGCGCCGCATTGCATAGATTTCAAGATACAAAAACAAGTCGGATGGCCTGCACTGTTTTGGGAATAACTTCAGATTGGATGAACGGGGAAACAACAAATGTTGACTGAATATAATATGCAAAAACTATATTTTAATGTGTAATGCCCACTAAAATGTGCTAAGCCGACTTTACATTAACTATACGTAACGTACGTATTTAAGGTAGACTTGTAGCATATTTCCACAGAACGTGTACGACCGAGGCCAGCAAATAGTCTACATGTATTACATGATATATTCGCCCATGTGATGACAATCGCGTGAGTTCGAATCGCAAAAATTTCCCCTTCAATTTTAATGGTCTTCGACATACAATTTTAATAAAATACACGCATGGATGTAGTTATTTATCACTAGAGCCCGACCGAAGTCGAATTTTAAGGCCGAATCCGTAGCCGAACTTCGGCTAAATTTACAACCTTCGGCCGAAGCCGAATGTTTTATATTTGTTAAAGAATTGTTTACTTTGCACCAAAAATTGTTTTTTTAATCAGTTTATATCTACTGCTTACGTATTTATTTACTTAGCACATTAACCTTATTGTTATAATGACAAAGAAAGTACTTTTTTCTGCATTAAGACCTTGTATACTATTTCGATAATTTGAATACAGCTGCCCAGCAGCATAAACAACTGCTCTCTAACACACAAGTACTTTTCTGCCACTATTTCCAAATTTTTGAAACATCTCGAGTTACAGTATTAAAAAATTTTAATGATTCTTGGACTCAATGGCCCATTATTATCTATTCGTACTACTTTTACAAGAATGCTTTCACTAGCTGGAGAGCATTTAGGTGAGGAACTGAGTCATGTTTTTCTTTGTCGTTCTTCCTTCGGGGTCCTTCCTTTGGTGTCCTTTCTCAAATTATTTTTGTAGTATTGTTCACTTCTGTACGCTTTTATGAAGATTTCCATAATAGAATTTTCTTTTAAAAAGTAATATAATTTTATTTTTTTGAACAAAAATTCGGCCTTTGGCCAACTTCGGCTGATTTTGTGGCCGAATGCCGAATATTGGCCGAATGTCGAGTTTTGGCCGTAGCCGAAGCCGAACATTCGGTCGGGCTCTATTTATCACTGTAAAAAATAATTTGATTTTAATAAATCCAAATTGTTGTGGTAAAAAAGAATTCAGAGCATGCATTTTGCGATTTTAAATCACAATCGCCAATTTTAGGCGAAATGCGATTTGCCATCACATGGGCGATTGACTAGGTAGAAGCCTCAGTATATTCTTCTTCACGTATAAGATATCTTTGAAGAAGTTCATTTGGAACTAAAATGTATTTCTAGAATGTCACAGAGTGCACTGTTGTACGTTTTTGAAAAATAGAACGTTTTAGCTTTGTCCAAAAACGTAAAAAGAGCTGAAGAAGCAAAAGTAAAACGATAAGATTTCTAAATGCGAAAGCAAAGAAGCTTGTGACACGACTGATTATTGAGTCATTTCAGTACATCCGTGTAAGACAAACTTCTTTAAAGGCTGATACAATGTTATCAACTCTGTCAAAATAGTGTCAATGTATTGACAATGACAGATTGTTAGCAAAATGTGAATTGTCATTTCAGACGATTGCAAAAACACCATATAATTTCATATTTTTACAAAATATTTGTAAATATTTAGGCATTGTTGCCAATAAAAATATTTTATAGACTGTGCTAACAATAAAATGTTTCTCTGACAATGGCCCCATTGTCAAATGCATAATCTAACAATGTACTGACAATCGCCCATGTGATGGCAATCGCCCATGTGATGGCAATCGCATTTCCCCCAAAATTGGCGATTGTGATTTCAAGTCGCAAAATGCATGTTCTGAATTCTTTACATTAAACAAAATTAGTGAATAGTGAAAAATAACTACACCCATGTGTGCATTTTATTAAAATTTAATTTCGAAGACCATTAAAATTGAAAGGGAAATTTTTTGCGATTTGAACTCACGCGATTGTCATCACATGGGCGAATGACTTTTCTGCCAACGTTGCAAGACAAAATTGTAAGTTCACACGGTTGCATTTTTATACATTATGCTGTCAACATTGTACAGGGGTTTCCAACAAGAGGTGTTATTTTGAATCACCCGGTATTTCGATAGCTGTCACTTTTGAAGCTTTTATTCTTTGACATTTGACAAGTAGAAACTACGACATTACTAAAAATTTAAATTATTAAAATTCACTACAAAAATGGTGAAAATCTTGCAGTCACAGTTCGCAAAACTAAAGCATTTTTGGGTCGTCGTGAAGCACCTTGTCGGACCGCAATACAGAAAATGGTGGAAAAATTAGAGCTGTTGGGACAAGTTAGTGATGTGAAGAATAAAACCCGTGCACGTCGCTCAAGAACAACTATCGGGTCTGTTCTATAATCAAGGCGATTTGAAATCACGGTGATTTTAAAATCACCGGCGACTTAGCATCACTTTTGGAGTTCGAAATCATCCAAACATATTTCGAACAATCTTTTTTGGGAGGCTATGAATAATAAACCGGGCGATTTCGAACTCCAACAGTGATTGTAAGTCGCCGGTGATTTTAAAATCACCGTGATTTCAAATCACCTTGCTACAGAACAGACCCGAACATTGCTGCAGTAGCCTAAAGTGTTGAAGAAAACCAAGGTTTGTCCATTCCTCGTCGTTGGAATTGGGCATTCCACAAACGTCATTACACCGTATCTTGTGTAAAGACTTGGATCTTAAGGCTTATAAAGTTCAGTTAACACAAGAAATCAAGCCGGCCGATCATCCACAACGTCGTGTCTTTGCTGATTGGGTCCTTGAAATGCATGAAAATGATCCGGAATTCCATCAAAAAATCATCTTGACTGATGAGGCCTATTTACATCTCGGTAGCTAAGTCAACAAGCAAAATTGTCGCATCTGGGGCTCGGAAACCCCAAGAGTTATTGTTGAGAAGGTCGGAGTTGTATGGTATTAACCTGGACAACGTTTAACATGACGGCGCTACGTGAAAGACAAGCAACGAAACAATTGCTCTATTACGGGAAAAGTTTCCGGACCGTGTTATCTCTCGAAGAGGTGATCACAATTGGCCACCGAGATCTTGTGATTTAACACCTTGCGACTTCTTCCTTCGGAGCCATAAGGTCTACGCCAACAGCCCAGCGTCGATTCAAGACCTCAAAGATAGAATTCGTGAGGCTATCGAGGACATAGGGCAGCCACTTTGTTGGTTATGGAAAATTTCATAAAAAGGATATGGTCCTGTAAGCGTGTTACTGGTGGCCATTTGGCTGATGTTGTTTTTCATTATAAACGGCATAACTTCCTCTTTATTATATTAAGCATCCGATCATTTATCTACCTCTACCTCTAACACCCCTTGTTGGAAAACCCTTTAAGATCTGACCATCGTGTGTATCAGCCTTAACATTCCCTACGGGAATGAATGTCTTCTTAAATTCTATTGTTTTTGAGATCTACAATCACCCCAATTATGAATATCCACGCGGAATTTCTCCCCTGGGGATTTATCGAAGCGAATCTACTTTAGCAAACGTATAAATGCCATATAAAATACAATGCTGTGAAAAAATGGGTGAAATTTTTCATTTGTGTTACTATGTTTATTTCAACGTTAAAAATTGTTTATGCGCCGCTACAAATTGAATGCCGCTAGCCTCAATCCTATTTGTTTCTATTTATCTTTGTTCGCGAGAAATTAAACTGTTGTAGGTAAAAGACGCAACTATTGCTAGCGTGCACCATTGCACTCGGAGATCATTTGGTCCATTGTGTTCGTCCTGTGAAGATGGGTAAAAGAAGAGTGTGAGGTCGAAGAAGATTATTATGATTATTCTTCGGAAATGGCCGAAATTGGTAAGGAAATGTGGTCTTTGTATTCGAGATTTAATAAATATGCATCTCTGTTTGATAGGTTCCCGGAATTGAATGCATTTGTGTGTTCGCCTGACGTTGTCGGACAGCAGCGCAAAAGGTCGACGAAAAAGACGCTTCCTAAGAAGCTCGATGTCGGTACACCGAGTGCTTCTGACCGTACGTCGTTGGATGAGCCTACAACATCATCAGCTTGTGTCAGTGCTCCTTCAGTTTCTGTTGATCAGCAGGGGGTTGCTCTCGCTGTAACACCAAGGCTTGATAAGGTTGTAATCTTGAAATGAATCCTAAACCTCCTGCAAATGTAGCATCACGAGCCGGTGGGAAATCGAAAACTCTGACTGTGGTCCCAGCCAAGAAAGTCGTTTTTGTTTCGCGCTTTGCTCCCGACACATCCTCCGAAGAAATAGACTTTTATATTAGATCTAAGATTGAAGGTGACTTTTATCTTAAGACATTTAAGATTCGTTCGTCTTCCTCTAATTCTAGGTCATCATTTAAGATCATCGTGCAACCGAAGATCTTTGATAAACTGATATCTTCTGATTTTTGGCCGCCTAAGGCATTTGTTAAAGAATTTGTTGATAGGGTCGACAATTTAGCGCAATTACCTTTGAGGCCTCCTAGCTCTAATTCATCAAAAACCTGAATAGCTCTTTGGTCATAGCTTATCAGAATGTAAGAGGGCTTAATACTAAATTAACCCGACTATTTACTGATAGCTTTGACTTGGATTTTACAATTTTGTGTTTCACTGAGACCTGGTTAAAACCCTCAATATTTGATTCAGAGATACTGTCGAATGAATATGTTCTGTATAGAAAAGATCGCATTCAAAAAATTGGTGGTGGAGTTCTTATTGCTGTAAAAAGTTCGCTTTCTTCTGAGCGTATCATTCTTGATGAGATTGAAGATATTGAACTTATTGTTGTCTCTATTAATTTAGGTAAAGCTAAATTATTGGTTTCATGTTCCTACATCCCACCAAACTCGGAATTATCTGTTTATGATGGCCACTTAAAGGCTATAGGCAGATTGGTTTTGATGTTGACGGATGTGGACCATATCTTAGTCTTGGGGGATTTTAATTTACCCTCTGTTTCTTGGCTTTCATTGCCAGATACTGAGGCATTTACTCTCTTGAATTCTTCTTCGATCACGTTCGAGTAGACTTATGATGTGGTAAGGTGGTTTTCCGATCTCGAACTATTGCAGATTAACGGGATTTCTAATTCGTCTGGAAAATTACTTGATTTAGTATTTGTAAATAACGCTCAGATTTTTCATATTCATAGAATTTCTCCGGTTTCTACCCCGGAAGATGGTTACCATCCTACGCTGGGTATTTCCATGATGTATGACATTTCGGACCCTTCTGCTATATACCCCCCACGTGAAGAGGGTACAGTCTTTTGTTTCAAAAGAACAAATTTTGAGTTGCTAAATTCTCTGCTCTTGAATACTAACTGGGATTTAGTTTGTTGTTGTAATCACCTGACTGATATTGATGTATCTATTGATAGATTTTACAATGTCTTGAATGAATGTTTGGTACAATCTGTACCAAAAATTCGTATTAAGAATACCAATAGACCACCGTGGTATTCTTCTAATATGACTGCTCTCAGGAACGTAAAGAGCAGACTATTTAAGAAATTCAAAAGGTCTGGATCCGATGTTGATTATGTCAGGTACTCTGTTGCCAGATCACAGTATAACATTGAATCACGTAAGTGCTATGAGCTCTACTTGGAGAAGTTAGCTCACAATTTTAAAATGAACCCTAGATCGTTCTATGATTTTGTCAATATGAAACGTAAGTCTAATCCAAGGCCTTCAATGGTTAGAATTGATGGTGAGGAAATCTGTGGTGATCAATCAATCGCCGATTGTTTTGCAAATTCTCGTCAACAGTGTCATCTAGTTTCCTATCCTTACAATATCCCATCATTGAATCATTTGAACATTCCTTATTTTGATTTATCTTTTGTATCGTCAGTTTAGGCAAACTTAGGACTTCTAACAGTGCTGGCCCAGATGGTATACCGAGTGTAATCCTGAAGCTATGTGCTCAGAGTATTGCTGTCCCGCTCACATTACTTTTCAATAATTCGTTGAAGTTTGGATATTTCCCATTTATTTGGAGAAAATCTTTTATAACTCCACTTCATAAATCTGGGAGCTTGATTGATGTTATGAATTATCGTGGAATTGCGAAATTAAGTATAATTCCAAAACTTTTTGAAAAAATGATCACTGAGATTTTATCTCATAGTGTTTCACCTATTCTTAGTCCATTCCAACATGGATTTCGTAAGGGACTCTCGAGTATGACAAATTTAGTTCAATTTACCTCCCAGGTAATTGATGAGTTTGTTCTTGGTAATCAGACAGATGTGGTTTATACTGATTTTAGTAAAGCTTTTGATAGAGTTAATCATAAGCTCTTACTGTATAAGCTGAATCGCATTGGTTTTAGTAATAACTTGTTGAGTTGGATATCCTCTTATCTTAACAGTCGTGTTCAGATTGTTAAATTTGGTAGTTACTTCTCAGGTCCGATTTTGGTTTCATCTGGGGTACCCCAAGGTAGTCATATTGGCCCTTTGCTGTTTCTACTATTTATAAATGACTTACCAGATTCAATTATTAGTTCTAGATTACTGATGTATGCAGATGATGTTAAGATATTTTATTCTCGTAACACATCGATGATTCTTTGTTTCTTCAAAATGACTTAGACAACTTTGGTTATTGGTGTGAAATTAATTGCATGGACCTTAATTTGAAGAAGTGTAAACATATGTGTTTCTCTAGATCGAAATTGATTCCACCTGTCGGAAACCCGGTTCCCTTAAATAACCGATGCGGCAACCCTACACCGTTGCCGATTATAAATGACGATATATTCGTTGTAATTGCAATCGACACTATTCTATGTTGTTTGTTTCGTTAAAGTGCAGCCAACACTAGACTATTGTTCGTTTTTATCATACAAGATTAATAGCCATTTTTGTACCATTATTAATTTGTCGTCTTTGAAGTATAGTCGTCCAAACAACAAGTAATTATTAAAGACTGTTAAAATTAAGTTTACTCAAATATTTACATAATTTTCTATTTTATAGAGAATAAATTCTCATCTAATTTATCCCCAGCAAAAAATAAAAGAAGTACTTCCAAAAGAATAACATTATAAGTACTTCCAAATCATAAGTATGAACATTTTTTCGACATTTAAAAAAGTTCTTCTAAATAACTAACCAAAATGCAATTTCGGATTATAAATTATTAACCCAAGAATGCATAATTTCAAAACGATTGGATGTAAAATAAAGCTTCTGAAGTGATAAACGTCCAGATCGGAAGGAACGTATATATGAGGGCTATGAAATATAAGTAAAATACTGCTTCTATAGTGCTAAAGGGAAGAAATATATATTTATATGGCGGGTATATCAGAATTAGTGAATGGTTCTGAAAGCTAGTCGACTTTCGACTTTTTCATCAACCAAATTTAGTTTCAGTCCACTAGGTCGATTAATCGGACCTAAAAGTCGACTTTTTCATAGTCAATTAAAATAACATAGTCATTTCAAAGTATGCTGATTTTCTTCGAAATATGTTAAATTGTGGAATTGTAGTACATTGGATTGCGATAAAAATTTATTAATAACACTTTATACTTTCCACAAATGTTGATATATCGTCACCAGAAATGCCCAAGAGCGTAACCCTCAAATGAAAATTCGTTTTTCGTCCAAAAATCAAGATTTTATTGAAGAAAAAAAAAGATGTAACAAAAGGCGTAACCCACATTGTATTAAACAGAACGTACTGTATTCATCTATTTAGCCTTTGAAGTAGTTCTCTTGTTGCTGTATTGATTTTTGTCAATCGTGTTTGACAGCTATTTTAGATGCAAAATTCTATAAGGGGTCTGTATTTAAATTTGGCCTTTATCTGAATGGTATCTATTTTTTTTTTATCAAATTTCGCAGTGTTCATGATTCTATAAACTAATCTCTGCCAAATTTAATAATGATCTGAAGTAAAACACGAAAATACATTTTTCCAACCTTGCTAGTGACCGTTTATTCTCTGATTAAAAAATCCTTTGTGCAAAATTTAGTACATTTGACTAAAATATGACTTCTATGGAGTTTAGATGCTAAATCGGAAGGAACACATCCATGCGAGTATCTGGGGCTATATGTAAATTTGAACCGATATTGTTCACACAGATATTAACTGTTAAAATAAGATACTCCTTACCAAATTTCATGAATATCGAAAGGAATTTATATCTTCTATAGAGGGTATAAGCTAAATCGAAGTACATTCATATATATTAAGATATCTGGTTCAAATAGTTGAGAGATTTTTGTTCGTTCGCCTTAGCCGAAAGAAAATAAGTAACACAAACAGTCCCTATATCTAAATACGGATTGTCTTTCAATTTTAATACGCATTGTCTTGTCCCAAAATAAAGAAATGTGCAAAATTTCTTTGAGATGGGACTATATTTGTGACCTGCACATTGATTACAAGAATCCATGCACAGACTGACATAGCTAAATCGGTTCAGAAAGTGATTCTAAGTCGATCGGTATAATACACGATGGTTCTATATATCTCTTCTGATTTTGGGTGTTAGAAACAAATGCATAAAATTATAATAAATTGTAGCACATTGTGGTGTAGGTTATAATTAAATAATTTTAAAAGAAATTATGGTAATTAAATATACCATACCATACTTACTGTACCACACTGTGGTACTTTACTACTCTTTGAACCGGGGCTACGGAAAATACATATCGCCGCACAAATGTGCTATGTATTACAGTGTAAAATAAAAATCCCTTTTTATTAGTGAGAATGTTGGTCATTTGCGAAAATGTTACGAATGACCCCATAGTGTACTATGGGGTCATTCGGTCACACTTTTCAAGAGCCAGCTACACCATACAGTTGATCTCTTTGACCAATAGTATATTATTTATACGTTCCCTTCCCTATGTCAACATTTATATACCTTTAAAATAAGAGATCTCTGGACCCAAAGATGTTAATAAGAACGACATGTATTCATCAAATAAATACAACGCCAAAAAAGCAAATCTTACAGTGCTTTAAAAGGAGTTGTGCAAAAGTGGTGACAAAGAAGTACTTCCCCGGCGCGACAACCCCTTGTTAAATTCATTGGTGAAAATCCAAATTAGAACAACTTCCGGATCATAGGTTGGGGATTTTTATTGCTTCCTTGGATGCTCTTTTTTTGCTGGGTCCAACAATATGACCGGAGTTTTTATTCTTTAACGACGAGATCTTTATTCTTTGTTGTAACATCGTTATTCTTGTTGGAGCCCAATGGAAACTTGTTGAATGTGGCGGCCATTTTCTTGTATATGGTGTAATTTGTTCGTGACGTCCTTATCGGAATTTGTGTATTAGTTTCCGATTTATGAACAAATTGTGTGTCGTTGTTTGTGACGTATATTTGCAACGCTAAATAATGTCTGAGACACCAAGAACAAGTGAAAGGTCAAATAAAGGTGTACCCGCAAAACGGTTTGACGGGGATGCTGAAGGCAAGGTAAATTCCCCAAAGACAGCAACCAACCCACAACTACAACTGGCGGCACCCTCACCAGCAATACAGATTGCTGACAACCAACAACCTGACATTATGCAAGTAATAGCCTATATGCAAAGGGAGATGACGAAGCAGATAAGTGCAGTTCAAAAATTAATTGCCGCTCAAAAGGATCAAACAACTGCAAGTATAGCATCACTACAAAAGGAAATCAGATCAGTATCAGAAAAGGTTGCTGTAAGCGAACAGACGGTGCCGGAGACGGTCAGAGAAGCAGAGAGAATACAAAATGTCAGAACGCCCAGTCTAGCTACAGTAAATAATGGTGAGTCTCTTACTAATAACTCTTGCCACAGCCAGGGTTCAGCGTCACATAAAGCAAAAATATATCCCGTCCCAAAATTTGGCGGACTACCGGAGGAGTGGCCCACATTCTTAGAAGACTTCAGACAAACAACAGCTGAATTTGTGTATACTCCACTGCAAAACATAATTAGGATCCGTGAAGCACTTTATGGGGACGCGAAGGAAACTGTAGAATCACTTTTGTCAAGCTCAAAGAACGTCGAAATGATAATAAACACACTGGCACAAACCTTCGGTCGCCCTGAACAATTAATAAGAAGCCAAATTGACAAAGTTAGTGCAATTCCGTATGTTCCTGAGGGAAAATTAGATTTATTAGTTAAATTTTCGACTAAAGTCAGTAACATGGTTCGATTTTTACAAACTGCAAATGGTAAGCACCACTTAAGTAATCCGACGTTGCTGAGTGAACTTGTTTCGAAGCTTCCACAATCAAAACAAATGCACTGGGCAGAAAAATGTATCACTCTGGATCGACCCGTAGACTTGGTGGACTTCTGTGATTGGTTGGATACGGTAAAACGAATCGCGAATATGGTATCAGACGGACTTCCAACATATTCGTTGCACCAGAACAAAAAGCCGCAACCTAAAAACAAATTTGCTTTAACTACCAGCTCTGTGAGAAAATGTGTATATTGTTCTGGAACTTGTCAAATACTTACCGGATGTCAACCGTTTAAAGATCTGCCTATAGATGATCGTTGGAAAAAGGCCCGTGAACTTCGTCTATGTTTTTCATGTCTTAAAGGGCATCACCAAGTCGGCAAATGTTTTAAAAAACAACGTTGTGGCATTGATGGGTGTGATAAACTACATAATAAAATTTTGCACAACACAGCTGATTCTGTTAATGACAGGCAAACACACGGTATTGCCACATTATCAGCTAACGACAATCCCAGAAGGAATTTGCATGCCGGTACTGAGAGGAGTGATGTTTTGTTCCAAATAATCCCAATTAAATTATATGGCCCAAAGAGGTCTATCTCAACCTATGCATTTATTGATGACGGCGCGGATGCCACTATGCTAGAGTGGGATGTGGGAAGACAAATTGGTTTGCAAGGAAAACAAGAAAAATTGAAATTGCAATGGCTAAATGGACATTGCTCCAGTCAACAGACAGAAACGGTTGAGTTGTCCATAAGTGGTTCTCAAGACTCGAGTATGAAGTATAAAATTTCGAAAATATTTTTGGTCCACAATTTAGAATTGCCAACGCAATCATTTTCCATGAATGAGGTAAAACGTTGTGCTCAAATGTCGAAGTTGCCAATTGATAATTATTACAAACTTAAACCACAAATGATTTTAAGTTTAACACATGCGTTTTTGACTGTTCCTGTGGAAGTACCCAGGTGTCCCGATGATAATGGCCCTATAGCGGTAAAGACAAGATTGGGCTGGGTAGTATATAGTCCCACTGGTACTGGAAATGAACATGTTGTTAAAAGGGTGTTGCATTCAAGGCGGTCGGTTGATGAAGACGCAACGTTAGAAAATATAATGAAACAATATTTTGACATTGAATCGTGTATGGTGAAGCTGGATGCTAAACCAGTTATGCCGAAAGATGATGAGAGGGCACTTAACATTTTAAAATCCACTACAAGGATTTGTGACGGTCGTTTTCAATGCGGACTTTTATGGAAAGATGATGTGAGGACCTTCCCGAATACATATTCATCGGCATTGAGGCGGCTTCAACTAGTTGAAAGAAAATTCAATACGAATAAAAAATTTGAAAATGATTATCGATCAAAAATGAATCATTTACTGAATGAAGGATATGCAAGACGTCTAACCCCCGAAGAGGAAAAAATAATCTCCCCAAAAACATTCTTTATACCACATTTTGCAGTCTCAAATCCGAAAAAGGATAGTTTACGTTTGGTGTTTGATGCGGCGGCTAAGGTACAGGGTGTTTCCCTAAATGATTTTTTGTTGCCCGGACCAGACTTGAATCAATCACTTCTAGCAGTCATGTTTAAATTTCGAGAGAAGCCTATAGCGGTATGTGGCGATCTTAAAGAAATGTTTTTGCAAATAGCCATTCGCCGGGAAGATCAAGAGGCACAGAGATTTTTATACAGAACTGACATAAATCAACGAGTTAGTCAATACGTAATGACAAGGGCCATTTTTGGAGCGACGTGTTCCCCAACTATCGCGCAATACGTTAAAAACGTCAACGCTGAGAAATTTGCCGCCGAAAGCCCCAGAGCTGTTGAAGCAATTGTCAAACGCCATTACGTTGACGACTACGTGGATTGTTTTTCTACTGTCGAAGAAGCTGTAAATGTGGTCCAAGAAGTTAGGAACATTCATAGACATGGTGGTTTTGTGATGCACAAAATTATATCCAACTCAGAGAAAATTAATATACACTTTGGCAATCCCACTTATCATAACATGAACATCACATCTGGCAACATCGAAAAAATTTTGGGTATGCACATGATACAATAATAGAAGGTAAAATCACTTGCCCAACAACAAAAGTGGGATACAACCCTGTACATTATTTTCGTACAATAGCTTGTCAAAATAGGCAGCCGACTCGAACAGCTGACCAACAATTGGTTGTCAAATAAATTTTTTATTTGAAATTTGATTTTCTTTGAAAACGATAATTTGTTCTTATATTTCAAACTTACGTGCAATTACCCTTTAAAGTAAATCTGGTGGCTGCAATTGTATTCAGTATAACAAGTTTTACCTTGTATTGGGATACACACACAATGTAAGTTTTGTCTTTAAGGAACTATAAAATTTAAATAATTTCCTCATTTTAATCTCTGAAGGATAGTGTCTGCAATTGTATTCAGTATAACAAGTCCTTCATGGACCCAGATGTTTTTGCTGTTACAGTATTGAGTAGCAATGATGATGGATGGCATATAAAACAATACTGTCCGGTGGAGCTTTCCAACTATTTTACTTCTTTGGAATACATTTTTTAAAAGGTTTGTCTCTTCAGAGCTTGTCCTTACAAATGAGTGGCGAGAGGCATAAGCTGAATGCGGCCATACGTGTCACACCTATCACCCATATCAGTAAAAAGGCAGAATGCATAAAATGGAAGACGGCCGGCCTCTCGTGCAATGGAATTAACTCAGAATGACGACAGCAAGATCCGTTAGGCAGAATGGGCCTCCTGATGACGTAGAGGAATTTGGATTGAAGAGCTACTCCTCATGTTAAAACCAATTTTCAGGTTGTATTTATTTTCTAGTTAGGAAATACGTTTTTCATGTTATAAGAAAATACAAACTCGTACATATGTATATGGACCATTTATTAAAAAATATGATGAACGAATAATGTAAAAAGAATTGAACGTATTATATATATTTTTTAATTTAATAACAAAGTTTGTCGTTGATACAAATAATAACAACATTGTTCAATCTACATCTGTTGAATTGTCCATCAATTGTCTTCCGCCTAGTTTACCATTTGTTGCTGAACAAAATTTAACAAACAAGAGTTCCAAGAACGTCCAATTCCAATCGAAAAAGTTGCTGTTTGATGTGGATTTGGGGCTTACCAACTTCTTTTGAGCTGAATTGGATGATATGGACAATAACATGTGGTTCCAACAGGACGGCGCCATAGCCACACAACTCATGCTACATGCCATCGGCATCTCACGAGGAGGTGATGTGAACTGGCCTCCGAGATCGTGCGATGTGACCCAATTAGAATTTTTTGTGGAGTTTTGTTAAGTGGCACGTCTATGAGAACAATGTACAAACCATAACAGCCAACACAACCCTTGACACCGGTAAAATTCAGCTTGTCTCATGCGCCAAAGTCATGGAAAATTTGAAATTACGGATTCGCGACTCTGCGAAACCGTGGCATACATTATATTATATTCCATTTATAATGACATCAATAGGACTTGAAAATGAAATTAATAAAGTTATGTAATATCACACATACACACTTTGCTTTATTTACATTTAAATATAGGAAATGTTAAATACAATTTACATTATTTTCAATTTGCGTGAATTTTGTTTGATTTTGATTGTACACTATTTTTTAAAACGCTCCCAACAACAAAATGTAAACAAACAATCAAACGTCATCCATGAGTTTGACAGTTCATTGAGCTCCGAAAAAATGGCGAGAAAATCAGCTGTTCGCTGTACGCTACCTTGTTCAATATACCTTGGGTATGCAGTGGTCACCGAAAACAGATGATTTTGTTTTTGATTGTCAGTTTCAGCGAGTTTCGGCAGAAATTTTGGAATATAAACGTGTCCCGACCAAAAGAGAAGTTCTCAGCCTCGTCATGTCGGTATTCGACCCATTTGGACTTTTGGGTGATTTCACGATTTCCGGCAAAATATTTATGCAGTCTCTATGGAAATGTGGTATTGGATGGGACGATGAGATACCGGAGGCTTTGTGTGACAGCTGGGCATCCTGGTTGCGTGGACTAGTGAAGGTAAGAGACTTTAAAATACCAAGATGTTATTTTGCTAATATTAATGTCAGCAAAAGAACTCTCCATATTTTTTGTGATGCTAGTGAAATGGCGATGGCGGTGGTGGCATACTGGAGGATTGAATCAACAAGTGGCCCAGAAATTGCATTCGTAGCTGGAAAAACAAACTGTGCACCAACCAAGTTTATGACAATTCCCAGGTTGGAATTACAAGCAGCAGTATTCGCCGTTCGTTTAAAAAACTCAATTACAAAATTTCATGACATACAGCCATGTCAAGTTTGGTTTTGGTCTGACTCCAGCACCGTGGTACAGTGGATAGGGTCTGACCATCGTCGCTACAAGCAGTTCGTCGCCAACAGGGTTGCTGAAATTTTAGAAAGTTCTGCGGAAAAACAATGGCGTTGGGTTCCTGGTGAAATGAACCCCGCCGACGAAGGTACTCGTGCTCGTCTACCATACAACCCTAACGGAAGGTGGAAAATTGGACCAGAATTTTTGCGTCGTCCTGAAGAATTGTGGCCCACAAGATCTCAATCATCCGTTGTAACCGCTAATTGTGAGGAAGAAGTCCGTCATGTTAATTTTTCTGTATCAACTCAGGTGATAAATAATCAAATTATCAATACTAATCGTTTTTCGAATTATTTAAGATTGAAAAGATCAGTTGGATGGATATTTAGATATTTCAATAATTTGAAATTTAAGCGTGAAAAACAACCACTATTAAAAGGCGACCTGACACCGGAAGAAGAAGATTGTGCTGAAAGAGCTGTCATACGAACGGTGCAAAAAACTGCGTTTTCTGAGGAATATTATTGTCTCGGAAAACTAAAGTCAATTCCTTCAAGTAGCTCAATAATAGCACTGAATCCATATATTGATGAACATGGCGTAATTAGATGTGGAGGCAGAATTGATAACGCACCGTTTATTTCATTTTCAACGAAACGACCATACATTTTACCAAAGGACCATCGATTGACCCGTTTGGTAGTACATTGGTACCACAATCGTCTACATCATATTAATGACAATACAGTTATATGTGAAGTTCGTCGAAAATATTGGATGCCATCAATTCGAGTTGTCTTAAAAACGGTAAAGGCTTCGTGTTGTATGTGCAAGCTGAGGAAAAGTAAACCAGCACAACTTATCATGGGTCCTTTACCCGTAGATCGTGTACGTGCATTCGTTCGTCCATTTTCCTACACTGGTGTGGATTACTTCGGTCCAGTGATGGTGTCAGTTCGTCGTAGCCATGAGAAGCGGTGGATTGCTTTATTTACCTGCCTAACAACGCGTGCGGTACATTTGGAAGTGGCCACAAATTTGTCAAGCGATTCGTGTCTCCTTTGCATCAGAAATTTTATAAATCGTCGTGGTGTACCGACTCAAATGAGGAGTGACAATGGCACGAATTTTGTTGGTCTTACGAAGGAACCGGGCAGTGAGGAGAAATTCATCGACTTCGGCAAAATAGACGACACATTGAAGCCACTTGGAATTAAGTGGAAGCTTAACACACCTTCAGATCCCAGCGCCGGTGGAGCCTGGGAACGTTTAGTTCAATCAGTAAAAAAGGCGTTGTATTCAATTTTAAAAGAAAGTGTGCCACGCCCTGAAACACTTTATAGTTTGTTGGTCGAGTGCGAAAATATGGTGAACGCCAGGCCTCTTACACATTTGCCAGTGACTCCTGAAGAGCCGGAACCGTTAACGCCAAATCATTTTTTGTTGGGATGTCCCAACTCGACACAAACTCCTGCTCCGTTTGATCCAAAATTATGCTCACCGAGGAAACAGTGGAGAATTTTACAAAACTTAAAAAATGGACTGTGGAAAAGATGGATGGCAGAATATCTTCCTGACTTGACCAGGAGAACCAAATGGTGTCGCCCAAGTAAACCAATCGAAACTGGATCTTTGGTTTTAATCTGTGACTCTGAACAGCCCAGGTCTAAATGGAAAAGAGCGCGTGTGCTGAAATTATTTGTGGGTCAAGATGGCGTTGCAAGGTCTGCTGAGGTACGTACGGTTGATGGTGTATTACGGCGCCCAGTTTACAAGTTGGCTGTGTTGGACGTTCAGGAGAGTGGTGAAGTGGGCCCGGTGGGGTCCATTCACGGGGGCGGGGATGTCGGAAACCCGGTTCCCTTAAATAACCGATGCGGCAACCCTACACCGTTGCCGATTATAAATGACGATATATCGTTGTAGATCGACTTTATTTGATTCGTTGTAATTGCAATCGACACTATTCTATGTTGTTTGTTTCGTTAAAGTGCAGCCAACACTAGACTATTGTTCGTTTTTATCATACAAGATTAATGCCATTTTTGTACCATTATTAATTTGTCGTCTTTGAAGTATAGTCGTCCAAACAACAAGTAATTATTAAAGACTGTTAAAATTAAGTTTACTCAAATATTTACATAATTTTCTATTTTATAGAGAATAAATTCTCATCTAATTTATCCAACAATATGACCGGAGTTTTTATTCTTTAACGACGACACCACCTAAATTCAGTCTTCTTGGTTCCAATTGAGAAACTGTTGAATCCTTTGTGGATCTTGGTATATTAATGGATCCTAAACTTAACTTCAATAATCACATAATTACAATGGTGAACAAAGCTTATGGTGTCCTTGGCTTCATTAAGCGATGGACGAAAGAATTCTCGGATCCATATGTAACGAAACAGTTGTATACTACACTTGTTAGACCTATTCTAGAATATGGTTCTGTTGTGTGGGACCCCCAATATGGGATTTATGTTGATAAAATTGAGTCCGTTCAGAAACA
Source organism: Eudasyphora cyanicolor (assembly GCA_963930755.1). Lineage (NCBI taxonomy): Eukaryota > Metazoa > Arthropoda > Insecta > Diptera > Muscidae > Eudasyphora > Eudasyphora cyanicolor. Next base: position 142,994,934 of record OZ005734.1, read on the forward strand.
ATTTTTATTATTTGCTTTGAGGCACCTGCATTGGAATAGTGATTTTGTTCTTCCACCCTATACTAATAGGTTGAGCTTGATAAGATTGCCTACTCTTAAGAGCAGACGTATTATGCTGAACACCACAATGATATTGAAGGTTATAAATTGTGATGTGCTTTCTGGATACATGCTTTCTAAGATAAGATTTAACGTACCATTCAGATCTTCCAGATATTACCAATTATTGCATATTGATTTTCAACGTACAAATTACGCATCTGCAGAGCCTATCCGTAGAATGTGCATAGACTTTAACACTTTGTATGATATTATTGACTTTAATGTAGGAATAGATATAGTGAAATCTAGAATCATATGTTATTTAAATCAGTAGTGAAATTCTGTTTTATGTGTGTTCTTTATTTAACTAAACAAAGTTAACACTTTTTATGCATGTATGTATGTACATACCGGCTGTTGATATATATTCTGTAGCTGGTATTCCACCCTCTACTGTTAACCCGCCATGGTTCGGATCATGGTGTGTACGCAATCCCTACGTTATGGTGATGTGGCCCCCGCGGTCGGAAGGGGTGGGTAAGAGTGGCTGCGTTGGGAAGGTTCGTAAAAAAAAAAAAAAAAAAAAAGAGATGAAAGAGGTGGTGAGTATAGATAAAGGTGGGTACTATCTTTTTTCGGCACGAACAATTTCGCACAATGTTATTTCGAGTTGAAAAATGGAACGCTTTTTTTTACTAAATTCATTGCAGTGTGGAAGTGTGTGTGTCAAAGTGTCACTTTTATATGTATGGATGTGTGTAAAAGTGTCACTTTTATATGTATGTATGTATGTGCATTTTTTCTCTTTGCTAATATTCTTGAAAACAAACAAAAGTTAAAATTCGAATCAATACAAATAATTGGAATAATGCGGAGTAGTATGTCGCAAAATGAATTAAAAATAATATAAACAATAAATACATATGTATAAATATAAAAACAGAATAGCAAGAAGAGTATAAATAAGACTATATATGCTATGACTACTCGACAATAGTTTCGAGTAAGAATTTAGTATTTTTTTTTAATGCCAGCTCACTATCTTAAGCACGGTACTATGTTCCGGTTTCACGCTGAAATCCCATACAAAAAACAAAGTTGTGAAAATGTGAGTGAAATTTTTTCATTTGTGGGACTATGTTTTTTCAACGTGAGAAATTGACATTTTGCGCCGATACAAATTAATTGAACGCCGCAACAAATTGAAGCCGCCAGCATTGTTCTCCTATTTATTTATGTTAACATTTGCAAAGGACGAAAAATAATTATGTACATGGAATAAGCGAGAAGAGTGACATTCCGATTGGATAGCAAAGCAAAAAATGTGCAAAACACTGGAAGGACATGTAACTAAATGTAATAATGTGGAATTTGTCTTGTAATTACATATGTACATTTACGTTTGTATGTTTAGAACAATCGTGACGAAAAGCCTTGAAAAACTTTGAGGACGGCTAACGCTACCGAAGCAGTTGGACAATGGAATTGAGCAGTGTCTGTGATCTCGTTTTTAAACGGTTATAAAGAAAATAGTTAGTTCTTGCCAGCCATAGGAGTTGGCAAAAGAAATTCCGCTTATGGATGGAAGTTTAATTTATAATGTTAACAAATATAATGTAAATCCCCAAAAATAATAATAAAACATCTTTTCGTTTCATCAAAACACCATTTTATTTATTTATATTCGTACAACAGTAGGAAATTATTTTGTTATTTGTAACCTGGCTTCTCATGCCTCACAAGCATCGCCATCGTATCAGCACAAAATAAATAATTTATGTATAACAGCACAATGATCTTCAAGAATATTTCCTTTCTGCAATTTAAATTAACTATTTTGTAAGTCGGCATTATTTCATTTAATTGTTTATTGATTAGAATTTAAACTCGTGTTTGTTTTCAAGAAAAGCAAAAAGGAAAAATGCACATGCTTATACACACACACATTCATATAAAAGTGACATTTCGACACACACACTTCAAAAATGCAATGCAACTATAGTGAAAAAGCGTTCAATTTTTCAACTTGAAATAACATTTTGTGGAATTTTTTCAAGCTGAAAAAACATAGTACCCACCTTTAACTAGTAATATAAACTAGGAATACATAGTGGCTACTATTTTTTCTTTTTGTTCCTCTCTCTTATCTTTTTCCCCTCTGTATTAGCCTAAGCATTTATATATTTTTAGTAGTTATCTCAAGTGTATTGTACTGTAATTTACTACATTGGCCATAAGGCTTCAAATTACTTGTTTGAATAAATAAATAAAAATAAAGAAATAAATAAAATAATGCCGACTTAGAAAATAGTTAATTTAAATGTCAAAGGAAATATTGTTGGAGATCATTGTGCTAATGTTAAACATAAATTATTTATTTTGTGTTGTTGCGGTGGCGATGTTCGTGTACTATGTTTATTTCAACGTGAAAAATTAACATTTAGCGCCGCTACAAATTTAACGCCGTTAAAAATTGAGCGCAGCAACCCTCGCACTTCCATTTGTTTATATTTATTTTAGTCCGCATGAAATTCAACTGGTAAATATTAGAAATTTCCTAATAAAGAATAACAAATTAAAATATCTTCCGAAATATAGAAAAATAATGCAAAGATGTGAAAGGGAAATAATTATGTTTATGGAATAAACCAGAAGAGCGAAATTCCAATTGGATTGCAGTACAAAAGCAAACAAAATGTGCTAAATACTGGAACGACATGTAACTAAATGTAATAATGTTTGTATGTTTAGAACAAAAGCCTGGATCAGTAAAATAATGCAATTGGACAGTGGCTGTGATCTCGAGTTGGAAATGGTTGTAAAGAACACACATAGTTAGTTCTTGCCAGCCATATAAGTTGGAAGAAGATATTCCGTTTATGGATGGAAGTATAATACACATATGTCAACAAATATAGTGTAAATCCTTAAATATAATAATAAAACATATTTTCGGTTTGTTTAAACCTGAAACAATTTAATTTATATTCAATCATTTTGCTCGGTGTATTTGCCGTAGTTAAACCCTCGTTAAAATCTGTCTACTCCTTTTGAATGCAACATTGTAAGAGTAGCTTTACAGATTTTAACGAGTAACTGGTTGTAACATTGTTTATTTTTTGCCGCCGCCTTTCTTCATCAAACGACTTGTTCGCGATCCCGCCTATTGAAAGCATCTTGTTGCTCTCTCGCTCTCATCCCGCATACCGTTGCATACGTACATATTGTTGTACAAAGGTAATCTTGTTTACCATTTATTGAATTAAATAAATTAGAGTTTCGGCTCCTTTTTTATATTGAAAACTAAACCATAATTGTGTTTTTATTTCTTTTTATGCATTGGCACTAACATTTTGGTCCTTCGAGCCGGATATGTTGAGCCCGATTTGCTTAAGTTCGCGCTGTTAATTGTTTGTTTTTTTCGCCCTCCAGTTCGTGTTGTCGGCGCATATTCATCCCTTCATCATCCTTTCAACCTTATCACCACCTCATCATTTATTATTATTTATTTAAATAATAATGTCAAAGTAAGTATAGTGCAGTGTAGTTATAAGTGTGAGCTCGCGATTTTTAAATCAATAAATGTGTTCGTGTTGTTTACAAAAAGGTCGTCTTACAGCGCGTCGCGAACCCCTCCCTCTACACCCGTCTAGTTTCTATCGTTGTGGTTACATACGTACGTGTATGTATGTCCGTCCGGCATATGTCCGTCCGTACGTATTAAAGAAAAACAATAATTTAAACAAATAAATAAAATATTATTTAAAACCATCCCTATAGTGCGGATATTAGTGGTGAAAAAGTGTATTTTTTTGACAGTGCAGTGGTGGTAAATGTTACAAAATTAATTAGCGAAAATAAAATAGTTCGCGTATTTGTAAAAATAAGCAACAACTCCTTACCGTCCGAAAAGGAGAAACAATAACATTTGAAATAATTGTTGTCATTTGTATTGTGGTTTGTTTGTCGTTAACAACAATAACAATAAAAAGTTCATCGCCACCACCAAAAAAAAATACACTCAGTTTCTCCAATATTGTTTATTAGCGCGTCCGTCCAGCAGCCAGCCAACATACGGTTCTCATATAACATATATACGTACATATATATACTGGTATATGCATACATACAGACAAACAACCGCAGCCGCGTGGAACTATTTTTCTTTGATTCGCTTTTGTTTCGGTACGCTACACTAATTACGTTGGTTAAGTGTGTTCGGTACAAAGTTTGTAACCTCGGGACTTTTTTTGTGAAATTAATAATAGGGTTTCGTGCGTCGTAATTTTCGATAAGATTTGAAAATTAAATTATATAACGTGCACCCTACATACGGTCAATTCGACTTTTTTAAATAAAAGTGTGATTTTGTGATTGTTTTCGGTTTCGGTTCGGTTTACTGTCCTGTTCGTTGGGTTTTCACCATATTGGTTGCGTGAGCCCCACAGTCGGTCAAGCCGACATATAATCGAATTTAGAGGTATTTTTTTGAATTTTCTGTTTTTTTTTATTTATTTTTGCTGGGTTTTCGGTGCCCATTCGATAAATTTCGTTATTTTCGCGAGAAAATAATATTTTGAAAAATATCTCGGTGCACGGAAAGAAATTTGTGAAATAATTTTAAATTTAATTATATATTTATTTTTGTTTGAATTTTATTTACATTTTTTTAAAATTTAATTTGTTTTTAAACATTTTAATCGTTTGTTTTCTTTGTCTTGTTGGATTTTTTACGAATTAGCTGGTTTTAACGATTCTTTTCACAAATTATAGAACATTTATAGTTGTTTGCTTTCGGTTTGTTCTTTATAACTAGACGTTTTTGCACTTTCTGTCATTTGGACATATCGTTGTTCCAAACAAAAGTTGATACTACATTCGGTAGATAGATTAAAATAAGCATTTGTTTTTTTTTCTCAATTTTTGCGAAGAGGGAACTAAATTTCATAGGAAATTTTTAGTGTTCTGCTTAATTTCAGAATTTACCTGGGTATTTTTAGAAATTTCGGCGTTTTTTTATTATTGAAAATACAGTCCACTCGACTTTTGTTTGTGATTACGTCACATTTCGGTGAATTTCTACCAATTGTTTTTGAAAATAAATTACAATGTCTCTTCCTCCTCTTCATTTCTTTGTCAGAGCTTCGGATGTTCTTACAAAATTTTGTGCAAATTTTGTTTTGGAAATGGAGGAAGATTTTGATGTTTATAGTCTCGAGATTCATAGCGCGGAAGTTAATAAAATATGGAGTAAGGTACAAGATACGTACGACAAATACCTTACGTATTTGGAAACCGCCGAGAAAGTTGAGCAGGCGGAAGTTAACAAAGCTGAGGGTAAATATGATGCTTCTTACAAAACGTTTATGAATTGTTTAGCGGGAATTAATAGAAAGTTAGCCGATTTTCGTGGTTTGAGGCGTTCGGCCTCTCGGTCTACAATTGTTAATTCAGCTCAGTCTGTACTTGAGCTTTCGGACCATTCTAGTCCAAATGGTTCTATGGTAAATCAAACGCGTTCTCTTACGAACGACTCTCGTAGATCGAATGGGGGAAATAGTGAGGTCTTGCGACGTGAAATGTCCGACCTGGTCAATAGTGAAACTATGCACAATTTGTCGTTGCCCCCATGTGATGTCGATATATTTGAGGGAGACTTTCTTTCTTGGCCCACTTTTAGGGATTTTTTCAGCGCTGGTATATACACAATTCTCGTCTAAGCGATATTGAGCGATTGTGCCATTTAGTTCGCAAAACAAGCGGGGAAGCGCGCGAAATTGTTTCGAAATTTCCGCTCACACATCATAGTTTTGAGCTTGCATGGCAAGCATTAAGGGATGCCTACGATAATCCTCGAATTCTTGTCCACAATCAACTGAAGACTCTCTTTGCACTTCCGGTGTTAAATAGCGAGACTAGTTCAGGATTAAAATCAATTCAACTCTGGATAAATAGTTGTCTTTCAGCCTTATCGATATATGATATTCGCAAAGATAATTGGGATCCTATCCTTATTTTTATCTGCCTCCAACGTTTGCCGAGGCTTACCCAAACCTTATGGGAACAAAGTGTTAGGGACAAATCTGCTCTTTCATTGTGGAAAGACATGGATTAATTTCTTTCGGAAAGGATCCGCACTCTCGTGTGCCTCAACGACTTAAGGGGAAACGATTCTCCAAAACGGTCAAACCCCAAAATTGGAACGCATTTTACGAATGCCGCATCTTCGAAATCATCGAGTCCACCCTCAATTGTTAAATGTGTACTTTGTCCTAAAGAAGGTCACAGGCTCTCCAAATGTCTTCGGTTTAAGAAACTTTCGCCCTCGGAAAGATATAATGTTGTAAAACGCAATCGTTTGTGTTTGAATTGCTTAGTAAAGGGACATGACGTGAAGAATTGTTCAAGTGAACATCATTGCTTCAAATGTGAAGCGAGACACCACACTCTACTGCATCGTGATAGTCAGGTTTCGGCTTCTGCTTCTGCTACTACTACCACTAACACTAGACCGGTTTCAAATCCGGAAGAGGAAAAAATGTGCGTCAATCCAAGCTTTGGCGACTTCGATTTTCTGTTCGACCAAGTTGAAAAGGTACAGAAAGCCATAAAAAAGCCCTTGGGATTGTATATTTCACGTACGCATCGACCAAGTTGAAAAGGTACAGAAAGTCATAAAAAAAACCCTTATAAGGGAAAAGCGAAGGTCTGTAGAAGGAAAAGCGGAAGAGGAAAAAAAATGTGCGTCAATCCAAGCTTTGGCGACTTCGATTTTCTGTTCGACCAAGTTGAAAAGGTACAGAAAGCCATAAAAAAGCCCTTGGGATTCTATATTCCACGTACGCATTGACCAAGTTGAAAAGGTACAGAAAGTCATAAAAAAGCCCTTATAAGGGAAAAGCGAAGGTCTGTAGAAGGAAAAGCGGCTTTGGCGGGTTGGAGCGAGCGTATTTTTCAATTGCTCAGAAATTTTCTGGTTGTGTTTCACTTGGTGTATCGTATAGTTTTATTTGGTTCATATAATTACGAGGGGTTCGGTTTGGAGAAATGAAACTGGCATAAATTTGTCCTATGCAGCCTAAAGTTAGTAAAATGTGGTGGTAAGGCAGTTGTTATAGTTCGATCTGTATTTCTAGTCATTGTATTCAGTTGCTCAGAAATGTTCTGGTTGAGTTTCACATGGTGTACGGTGAAGATTTTTGGTTCATATAATTGTGAGGAGTTCGGTTTCAAGAAATGAAGTGGGCATAATTGTGTCATATGCATCAAATGTCATTTGCATTAGTTCTGTATATATTTCTGGTTATGGTGGCATACTCGTACATTGGATAATCATAATGTGTGAGACCACTATAGGACGGTGTAAATATTATGTATCATTACAATTCATTCATCGTACGTTTTCAGTAAATGTGGTGTGAATGAGTTAATATATTCATAAATGAAAAAAGATATTAATATATCCGTGGAGCGATTGTTACAAAATGGTTGTGTGAAGGTTAACAAGACGAGTTCGAGGTGTGCTATCCAAAAAAAAGGGCGGAAAGTGAGGCATACAATTGGGATGAGTTCTGTTTGGGGTGGTAGTAAACTGTTTCGAGTGAAATGTGAGTTGTGTTGGTAAGGCACTTGTAGATTATGTATCAATACAAATACAAGTCATTCATCGTACATTTTCAGTAAATGTGGTGTGAATGAGTTAATAAACTTTCAATGATCAATAAAAAAGCCTATGTCACGTGCCCAACATGGATCCACCTGCAATAAAAATTCTTTAAAATAACATTTTTAAAAACGTGAAATGGTGGAGTTGCTCTTGGTGTGTAGTGCGAAGATATTTTGGTTCATGTAATTGCTAGGAGTTCTGTTTGGGAAAATGGAATGGACATTATTGGGTCATATGCATCATACTATTTCTATTCAGAGCTATGGAATGTATTTCTTGCCTTGAGATATATTCGTACATTGACTACTAGAGGTATGTATCATTAATGCGTGTTGTATACTTATATGTTTCCTAGAAATTGATACCGACGTGTTACTAGCATATGGAAGGGTGGTGAAACAGTTTCAAATCAATGTGTGTGTTAGTGGGGAAAGGTACTTGCTTTAGTTCTATATGTATTTCTAGTCATTGTCGCATACTAGTGCATTTATAGAAAAAATCTCGATTGATCGAAACTTTAGCGAGCATATTTTTCAGTTGCTCAGGGACACAAAACCTTCTATGGGAAAAGCGAAAGTCGGAGCGAGAATATTTGCTCGTTCCGCTCCGAAATGTTCTGGTTGGATTTCACTTGGAGTATGTTGAAGATTTATAACAGCGAGGAGTTCAGTTTAGAGAAATGAAATAGACATAATTGGGTCGTATGCAGCTTGAAGTTAGTAAAATTCTTTAATTTATCTGAGAGTAGTGGTGGTAAGGCAGTTTTTATAGTTCTATGTGTATTTCTAGTCATTGTGGTATACTCATACAAGCAATAATCATAACGTTTGACAATACTAGATGTTGGTGAAGGTGATATGTGAGGAGATGTGAGGTTATATGGAGAAATTGAATGTGTATAATTCAGTCGTATGCTGCATGGTGTACATGACGGTTCTTTAAGTTGTTAGATTTATTTGCTTGGAGAACATAGCTGATATTTTCGCAACTATGTGTACCATTAAATCATTATATAGAAGGAATAGCGTACGCCGATAGTAACATTTCAATATTATATTATAGCGATAACAGTAATTTGTATCGTATTCTGATTTAAAGTCATTGCCTAGCTTATAGGCTCCTAGTTTAACGTCGTTTTTTCTAATAAAGCTTTTTTCACACGTACACTGTGTTCGGTTCAAGATTTTTGAAGTTGTAAGTTGCTATTACTATATACTCGTAGATAGATAGATAGTCAGACGTAACAGAAATAATGACAACCAACCTTAGTGGTGATATGTGTTATTGTTCTTTATCATTGTATGTATTGGGTTTTCCACATTTCTGTTCCATAAAGCACACGTTACAATATCCGAAGAAAAAATTAATTTTCTATTATGTTATATTGTATCCTGATTCCTTCAGTAACCAGTTATTGATCTCTCATCTGTACCAACATTTTACACGTCGGAATTTTTATAGCTATATATAATTTGGTATTCATACATAAGATCTGTGCGATTGCGAATTGTTTTTTTTGAACGTTAGATAATTGATGTTCTACAGATTGTGGCACGGCTTAGACTTAACCTCTCTGTACCAAATTAATATGCCCCGGTTTTGAATGAAAAATATACAATTCAAAAATGAAGTACATATTTAAATCGAATTAGAATTATTAGTTAAACTGAGATTCTCTCACAGCTCAATACTCTCTCGGATAAATCATAACGTTTACAGACCTAATAAATCGGGCAACCAACATATTATTATTATTAGGATTATTATATAGAATATTGCAATTATTATTACTCTTAGTATTATAATTATGTTTTGTGGTTTATATAATGAATAAAAGACTTTACAACTCTTTATAATATAATAATAATAAATAAAAATATTTGAAATTATAAACACAAAAGCAAACATATTAAACATGTTCTACAAAAATCAATCATATGTTTAGGGAACACTCGATATATGTATATGACATGGAACACAACTAATATTATATGTTTGTGTAAATGTAGGTTACTCTACACCACCTTTAATAAAATTTTTTGTGTAGCGTTGTTATCTGGCGCCCTATCGAAACGAAACGCATATCGTTGTTTATGTTTTATCAAACGCTATGTTTAGCGACACACACTCTTTTGAATACGGCTTGAATTTTGAAACTTAACTTTTCGTACTATATTTCTTGTCACAAAAATATTAAGTGTTGAAGTTGCTAATTTCAGCAATTAACGAAAACGATATAAATATTTTCAAAATGTGGCATGTCCCATCATATCGGCTACAGACACGGAAAAATCAATTGGCCATAAAGAAGGGTAAGAAGCCACCATATTATTCTAATATAGCTAAACAACATTTTCGAGACGATCTATGCTACGCCATAATTGATAGCAGTAGTGCATCTGGCAGAGAATCCCCGAAGACTAAAAGAGTAACTTCGAAGATTTGGTCTATACGAGGGTAGCGGAATACGTCCTCGAATATTATTATTATTAGGATTATTATATAGAATATTGCAATTATTATTACTCTTAGTATTATAATTATGTTTTGTGGTTTATATAATGAATAAAAGACTTTACAACTCTTTATAATATAATAATAATAAATAAAAATATTTGAAATTATAAACACAAAAGCAAACATATTAAACATGTTCTACAAAAATCAATCATATGTTTAGGGAACACTCGATATATGTATATGACATGGAACACAACTAATATTATATGTTTGGGAAAAATTTACCCTAAACTAGTTTTTATTTCCATCCTAATGTTTTCACTTGTAATCTTTAAGTCCAAAACAAAGAATAAGCATTAAAAAAATAAAATTTCTGAACACCGAACTATTTTCTGATCTGTGCACCCTACGTACGGCTCAATTAGGTATTATTGTGCTGTGCTATTATTTGGTTCTTGTTTTGTCAACAGTTTAATTTTTCTGTATTTTGTTTCCTATATCCATATTTTAAATAATTATTATAACGTCCAAGAAGGCTTTTAGGAACCATGAAACGTTTGCTTTAGAATCACTTAAAAAAATGTAGGTTACTCTACACCACCTTTAATAAAATTTTTTGTGTAGCGTTGTTATCTGGCGCCCTATCGAAACGAAACGCATATCGTTGTTTATGTTTTATCAAACGCTATGTTTAGCGACACACACTCTTTTGAATACGGCTTGAATTTTGAAACTTAACTTTTCGTACTATATTTCTTGTCACAAAAATATGAAGTGTTGAAGTTGATAATTTCAGCAATTAACGAAAACGATATAAATATTTTCAAAATGTGGCATGTCCCATCATATCGGCTACAGACACGGAAAAATCAATTGGCCATAAAGAAGGGTAAGAAGCCACCATATTATTCTAATATAGCTAAACAACATTTTCGAGACGATCTATGCTACGCCATAATTGATAGCAGTAGTGCATCTGGCAGAATCCCCGAAGACTAAAAGAGTAACTTCGAAGATTTGGTCTATACGAGGGTAGCGGAATACGTCCTCGAATCAAAGGATGAACCACCAATCGAAGTAATGAGTTGCAAGTTTGAGAGGGGTGTTTTGATGCTAAGGCTGGCATCACAACGCTGCGCTGGTGTCCTCGTAAAACTTGTGGATAGCTTCCCCTCACCTTGGGACGGCGCAAAGCTAAAATTGGCAAGGAAAAGCGACATTCCTGAACTCATAAAAACGACCCTATATGTTAAGGGATGTCCCAGTAAGTTCTCATCAGAATACATACTCGACATCATTGGCAAACAGAATTCAAAAATTTCCGTGAGAAAGTGGGAAGTCTTGCATAGGAAGGATGATACCGAGGGTACTCTCCTCGTGTTGGGCATAGACCCAGAATCCAAGAACAATCTTGTCATGGCGAAGGGTATGGCGTACTTCCTGATCTGGACAGTCTTTTTCAAAATTGAAAAGGTTCCGATTGGCAGGACAGATGAATCGAGTCCAAATATACTGTCTGAAGAGGCAAACACTGGTATTGAACGGATGGAGATAAGTGAGACACTGCCAAAAACTGATGTGGAAGTAGTCAATAACACCACCAGTTCACCAATAGTACCGCCACTTTTGCAGGAAGTTCCCAGCAAAGGTGGTGATCAAAATAAAAAGAGCCACAAAACGATTCAAAACAATGAGGGAGCGACAAAAAATAACACCGCCTCCCAAAATAGTCGTCTGGAAGATGGTGTAATTGGTAGTGAACGAAAGGAGGAGAATGACCCACTACCAAATAATGAGGGGGTGCCACCAGATAGGATAGACTCCCAAAAGAAACTTTTACTGGAAGCACAATGATTGAGGTCATCCAGATAAACCTCCACCGGAGCGAGACAGCATCCAACGCTCTGATGGACATCATAAATAAAGGCAGGGTTCATATTCCTTTGATCCAGGAACCATGGACAACTAGCAATAAGGTTACTGGATTAAACCGTGTGAACTATAACCTATTCTACGCTAACACAGGTACTCGTCCAAGGACTTGTATTCTGTGTATTCTTATGTTTTATTTTCTCTCCAGAGTTGTCAACATCGGACGCAACGGTGATGGGGCAAGGTAATGCAAATACAAGGTGGCGCAAAAGTAATCCTCCTATCAGAAAATGCTATAAATTTTGCGATTGGCCCCTAATGTCAGTTCTGTTTTGACATTTGTGTAGTAAACACATGCGAAATACACATTAATAAACAATGTTACGCTACACTGCTCCAGAACGCGGAATATTGCTGACTATTTATTTGACCAATAATCGGTCGGTGACTTTGGCACAACGTGAATTTCGTCGCAGATTTCCTGGCCGTACAACACCTACTGGTGAAACACTGCGACGTTTAGCCGCTCGCCTCGAAGAGACTGGCACAACACGAGATGCTGCCAGGCGTGGCAGACCCCGGAGTAGCCGTTCTGCAGAGAATATTGCTGCTGTAGCCGAGGATGTCATGGAAGCGCCGTCGACATCGACCAGACGACGTGCCACGCAAATGGGTATCAGTCGACGGTCTCTACAGCGAATTTTGGTAAAAGAGTTGAAGATGTTTCCGTACAAAGTCCAGACGGAGCATCAGCTGTTAGCTGCTGACCGCCAATCGCGTCTAACATACGCTCAAGCCATGCTTAATCACCACCATGAGGAAGATGATTTTTCATCAAAAATGATCATGAGTGATGAGGCCCATTTCCATCTTAGCGGGTACGTAAATAAGCAAAATTTACGCTTCTGGGGCACTGAAAATCCGCGTGTAACCCACGAAGAGCCATTACACCCGCTCAAGCACGAAATTAAGAAAAAATTTAAAAAATTTAAAACCCGAAAAAATCGTCAATTTCTTTTGAAAATCTTTTCAAACAAAATATACTTGGAGAATTTTTTAAATAATAATTTTGTGTGTAAACACATAGTTCGTTTCTCAAATAGTAGATACCATAGACCATAGATTTTGGACAATTTAATATATTTATACAAAAAACTGAAAAATTTACGAACAAGACTTAAATTCTTATTTGTGAAAACCCCAGATATGTTTTCTTTCAATTCAGACATATCAAGACTGGCGGTAGATGTTCGTGTAAAAAAAAAGCTTTCCATCATAATGTAGAAATTTAATTTTTTGATCTTTTAGATATTTCTTTAAATATTTTGATACTAGGAACTAGCTGTGTCCCTCATCATTGCGCAAAATATTCAGGGCCTACCTAAGATAAGTAATCGTTTTCGTAGTGTATTTGCTGGAAATAGATTATTTTTATGAAAATTAATTTTTCTTCCCCTGTAAGTCTTCTCCATTTTTTAAGATAATCTGCATCGAGGTCCAAATAATGTTTTTTTAAAGAACTACTCCAAAAAAAGTTTGCTATGTAAATATAAAATATTTACACCAAAAAAAGCAATAAAACGCCACTAAAACAAGGTAGAAAACTGGAAAATTTACATATGCATATATTATCTGTATGGAGAGTCAAACAAAATGTCATTCGTTTTATTCATTACACCCAAAAAAAATTGTTTGCTGTTAATAACATACAACGTCTGCTAATTTTTAGCAAACATTTTTTCTGCTAATACAGCACATTTTCTGCTGTAAAAGCAAAAAGTTTGCAGTTTTGCATTAGCAAACGCACTGGTGAAAAATTTGCAGTTTGCTGAAAATTTTTGCTGTTAATCAAAATATGTGAAAATAATACAAAAGTTGCAATAATTTACATGATAAAGTTCAACTACCATTGAAAATCAAAAAGGTTAAGGTCATTCGTGAGATAAGAAAAGTATATTTAAAAAAAAATTAAATAATTATTCGGCGATATTTGTTTTCGAGTTACGGTTCTCAATATTTTTATTTTTTCATTGGATTTTAAAAATATTGAAAATAGGAGTCGATTAAAACTGCAAAAAGTAAAACACAAATCGATAACGAATATGATTTGACGATTTCAAAATCTTAGTTCCGGACATACAATTAAAATTAATCTATTGGGTTTAGATTTTAGTTTCTAATTTTTTATATTTTAATGAAACCAAAGCTAAACATTAATATTTTATGTGCGATTTGTAAAAATGTTTATAAAGTCTGATTCACACAAGCCAATTATATTTCAAGCAAGTGTCAAAGTTTGTAGGATAGATACAGAGAGCACTTTCCGCTTGGAAGAATTTGCCTCGTGTGATCTAGGAATAAGTATTGTGTATGCAAAAAAAAAGTTAAAAAACGAGAGAATTCCTAAAGGCTTAGGGTGAGTATTAAGAGAAAATTTCGCAAGATTGTATCATTCTGTGCAAAGACGATTTTTATACGGTTTCCACGGCTATTCCCGTGTGTATTGTTGTTGTTTCAAAGTGCGAATGAAAAACAAAACGTTCAATCGAGTACGAGAGTTCTTTTCCCCTCCCTTTCCAAATGCCTCCCCTACAAACACCATTAAACTGCTGATAAAATTGCCTCGTGTAAATTGGGACGAACATAGACACCTCAACACACGCGGTAATTCGGCGTCTCTCTCTCTCAGTCAAACTTTGACACTTGCTTGGAAAAAGTTGCCGAGTGTGAATCTAAACATTATCTTCCGTATGCCTCTATGTCCAGATTCACACCCGGCAACTTTTTCCAAGCAAGTGTCAAAGTTTGACTGAGAGAGAGACGCCGAATTACCGCGTGTGTTGAGCTGTCTATGTTGGAAAGAGCTCTCTACTGCAAACTTTGACACTTGCTTGGAAAAGTTGCCGAGTGTGATTCTGGACAATGGGGAAAGTAGTTTCTTGTACTGGCAATCCGTTTTGTGTTTTTCATTCGCACTTTTCTGCCTTTATTTCCAACAAACACGGAATTGCCCCGTGTGAATCG
The DNA here is from genome assembly GCA_963930755.1 of Eudasyphora cyanicolor. NCBI lineage: Eukaryota > Metazoa > Arthropoda > Insecta > Diptera > Muscidae > Eudasyphora > Eudasyphora cyanicolor. The sequence continues at coordinate 143,009,998 of OZ005734.1, forward strand.
GGACATAGACATGCTTTATGACGGAAAAAAGAAAAATTAAAAAAAGCGGCGTTTAATTTATATTCCTTACCACTGAAACCAATTTTTTCCATTAAAATGTGCTTGCGATAAGTTACACATATATTCATATTTGTGCAGATGACAAAATCTCATATAAAATGTTTATTTCGCATATCAAAAATATTGACAGACGTAATATGCTTTCACTAGCATTCAAGATTGCCCTCTTTGACAGACATCGTGCGCAGACGCTGGCTATTTAAGTAACACCCTTTGAAGCATAAAATATTTTACGCCGAACAAATTGAATTGGATTGAAATTTTCGTTCTGTTTGTTAATTCGCATTAAAAAAAGCATTCCGCGAAGATAATGCAAATGATTTTAATAAGTAAAACGGTTCCGGGACAGCTTCGACAACACTTACAAATTGCTAAAGAAAAAAAGGCCTTGGAGGATCAATTAATCAAGTTGCAACTGGTAAGCGTACACAAATTGCAAATTTCTCTATGATTGTGTAAGTCTTATTTCTGGTTGTTTTCATGATTCTCATCAAGTAGTGTCCTATTAAAACCCTCTACTTTAATACGGCTACAAAAGTAAACTAAATATATGCTGTCCATACAAAGAACTTGTGATAGCGATGGACTAGCAATTTCTTTCCGTGTCTACTTTTCCAAATCTCCCAATTGGCTAACGCGTAGGAGTCGCTGATCATCATACGGTCTTGGAGAACATCAAATATAACCAAAGGTCGTACGATGTATGTTCTTTATTGTTATCATTCGGACAAAAAGAAGATAGTTATTGATGCCAGTGACCGGGAAGTATTGTGTGTAGATGCTCCTATTGCTATTTAATTTTCTAAATGATTTATATTTTTTGATCAAGCGTACACAAATGCACTTAAAGGACCAGGTTATCAATTAATCAAGACGCAACAAGTAAGCGTACACAAATTGAAAATTAAATGTACTATGATTATAAGACTTATTTCTGTTTGTTTTCAAGATTCTCACCAAGCAGTGTCCTATTAAAATACGGGTATAAAAGATGATCTGAAATCTCGTAGCAACTACAATGTATAAATTCAGATAACTTGTGTTATGGGTGGACTAACCATTTATTTCCTTGTCTACTTTTCCAAATCGCATACAACTCTTGGAAGTGTGACCCTGATGATGATACCTGCAACAACTCGTAACTATTTTTTTCCTTTTTGTGATTTGTTTACCGAAATGGCAACATTGATTATTTACTCTATATGTACCTTTTGGCTCCAAAAAACTCAGGATAATTTATTCTTTAATGTAATCCATGGATAAGATCATTTTGCCCAATGATATGGCTCTGGACATGTACAATTAGATACCGTGTATATAGGGTAAACCCAACACATTGGCCAATATTGACAGAGTTTGCGTCGATATCGTACGATTTATTTTCTTAATATTTATCCTTCGGACAAAAAGAAGATAATTGTTAATGCCAGTGACCGGTAAGTATTGTTTGTAGATACTCCTATTGCTATTCAATTTCATTAAATGATTTATTTTTCATTTATATTTCTAGATCAAGCATACATACAGATTTCACAGTTCGAAACGCGTATTAATACATGGGCTGAATAACTTCAGGTTGGAGTCCTGGTTGATATACTCTTCTCAAATATCAGGAAAATATAAAATTTGTATTTCTTTTATTAAAATAAAAAAGAAAGAAACGTATGCTAGAATAAAAAAATAGTTTGTTCTCCCAGCCGCTTTTTTCTGTTAAATAATAGCAAAATTGTTTGCTAAAATGACTGTTCTAGTTTGCTACAGTAGCAGGCAAATTTATGTGCTAAAATAACAACCATAGGGTTGCTAAAATAACAGACGAAGTCTGCTTTCCCTTTTTTAGCAGACACAGACTGTTGAAACAACAAACATTTTTGCTAATGATACTCACAAAATTCTTTGAGTGTAGGACAATGACAACTTTATATTTTGTATGTAAGAATAATATGGGTGAAGATATTATTTATTTTACATTGGCTTTTCGAATTTATAAACTGAAATAAAACTCTTGTCACACAAATCATAGTGGTGAGACAATTCGCGCCATGTAATTTAGTTATTGGTATTAAAAATAAATTAACTTCAATTTGAGTCGCACCGTGTAAATTCGTCCATGAATACACAAAAAATTTATTTTCCGAATTCATTCACTCATAAAGGAAAAAGTCAAATTGCCCCTCGATTTTTCATTTCGTGCAACTTTGTCTACCCCTCTTGCTTCTCTACATTGTCCGTCAACGCAGGGACAAGTCACAGCGTGTAAATTGGGTCCATCATACATTGGCATAGTCATTATAAAAAAATAGTGTGACATATCGCATCTTTTCAACTATCTGTTGCCATGCAATGAATTTCAGAATCAATGTGATGTGCTTTGTATAAGCTTCAATTATACCATTAGTTGAAAATGTTAACCTATTCTTCCATATGAAGTATTTTTGGATTGTGTTTTTAATATGGGAGCTGACAACAGTGGTTTGGTAAGCTTTTGTATACTTTCCAATATAATAGCTATATTTACTCTACCCATTCCACAATCATTAGTTGTGTCTGTTCTAATTGTGTCTGTTAAAATTAATTGATGTTATAACTCACGAATATACTCATATTGTTAAAATAAAAGTTAATACCTTGGTGGATATGTTTAGGTTTCATGACTTTACCATTAAAATTTTGAAAAAATATATCTATATACTACAGAATTTTGCAATACTTTCATGCGTTTTTTTTTGTTTTTAGCATGATATTCATTCCAGAAAGCAAGTAAACATTTTCAAAGACAGATGAAATTAGCTATGATTACAGTATTTGTCAGGTACTATTATTAACGTAGGTTTCCAGAAACTGATAACCGTCACAACATTTATGGTAGCAATTTTTCGCCAATCATGAAATAAAACTGAGAAGTTGATATATTTCTAATTGTGTTATTGCTTTGTATGAAAGAACATCTAAATATAAAATAATTCAAATATTTTAAGAAATATTACATGTTTCTTGATTTTAATATATTTCTAACTGTAACTTATAGGCATTATTCTTTAATATATAAACACATACCATACCGCATACCAAACATTCGACCATGACAGCAATCAATAAGTTATATCCATGCGGAAGATTGCGAATTCCATCATCTATTTGTAATATGATGTAGATTCCCTACTTATAGGTTGCCCTATAGGCCTTTTTAATCAGATATACTCCATGTTTTTAACCCCAAGAATATTTTTGTTACACAAAGACCACTTTCCAAAATGTCTAAAATGCAGTAATCTGTCATAGCTGCTTTTTTGTAAGTTCTCACAATGTATTCGATGTAGTGATCAACAAAATTTTATGTTGAACAGTAGAGACGACCTTCTTAATTTTCGAGCTAAAAAATCACAGTTTTCAATAAACAGTTATGATGGTTCTACATATTATTTGACTCAATTATTAAAATATGATGTTGCGATTATGTCTTTCAGAAGATAACTCCAATCCAAAACCACAGTTTCACTCACAGAAACGTTCAGGAGATCACTCCAATCCTTTAGAGAACAAAGTTTTCACTGTCAGATTTTCTTAGGAGTACAATGTTTTGAGTACACGCGACACATAAGTTTCAATGTAATTGTATTAGACCAACCCAGTAATAAATTCGTGTACGCTACACGTATGCCAAGTATCATTTATTCAGCTGAGAGACATATGTCGATATCTTCATTCCAGTCGAAACAGGTAGTTTGCAGGAGAGGCAGTTCAAGTTGTACGATTTTTTTTAATTTGTATGGAATACTTTTATATTGCAAATCGTCTGACCTTTATAGTTTTGCGTACAACTTTTCATTGGGCTGACGTCTAAATAGAAAATATTTACTGAATATACTTTGGAATATTTAGAATTTAAAAATGCAATATCCCTAAAAAGAGATGCACTGTTTCGAGATCATTTTAAAATAAGTTAACAGTTAGCGCTTTAACAGATATTAGTTATGTGTTAACTACCAGTAGTTACCTGTTAACTGCTATTAGATAGCTGTTAACTGATATTTGTTAGCTGTTAACTGCTATTGGTTAGCTTTTAACGGCTAGCAGTTAGATGTTAACTGCTAGCAGTTACTGAATATACTTTGGAATATTTAGAATTTAAAAATGCAATATCCCTAAAAAAGAGATGCACTGTTTCGAGATCATTTTAAAATAAGCTAACAGTTAACAACTACCTGCTAGCAGTTAACAGCTAACCAATAGCAGTTAACAGCTAACAAATATCAGTTAACTGTTAGCTTATTTTAAAATGATCTCGAAACAGTGCATCTCTTTTTTAGGGATATTGCATTTTTAAATTCTAAATATTCCAAAGTATATTCAGTAAATATTTTGTATTTAGACGTCAGCCCAATGAAAAGTTATACGCAAAACTATAAAGGTCAGACGATTTGCAATATAAAAGTATTCCATACAAATTAAAAAAAATCGTACAACTTGAACTGCCTCTCCTGCAAACTACCTGTTTCGACTGGAATGAAGATATCGACATATGTCTCTCAGCTGTATTCAGCTGAGAGACTTGTCATACGTGTAGCGTACACGAATTTATTACTGGGTTGGTCTAATACAATTACATTGAAACTTATGTGTCGCGTGTGCTCAAAACATTGTACTCCTAAGAAAATCTGACAGTGAAAACTTTGTTCTCTGAAGGATTGGAGTGATCTCCTGAACGTTTCTGTGAGTGAAACTGTGGTTTTGGATTGGAGATATCTTCTGAAAGACATAAACGCAACATCATATTTTAATAATTGAGTCAAATAATATGTAGAATTATCATAACTGTTTATTGAAAACTGTGATTTTTTAGCTCGAAAATTAGGAAGGTCATCTCTACTGTTCAACATAAAATTTTGTTGATCACTACATCGAATACATTGTGAGAACTTACAAAAAAGCAGCTATGACAGATTACTGCATTTTAGACATTTTTGAAAGTGGTCTTTGTGTAACAAAAATATTCTTGGGGTTAAAAACATGGAGTATATCTGATTAAAAAAGCCTAAAGGGCAACCTATAAGTAGGGAATCTACATCATATTACAAATAGATGATGGAATTCGCAATCTTCCGCATGGATATAACTTATTGATTGCTGTCATGGTCGAATGTTTGGTATGCGGTATGGTATGTGTTTATATATTAAAGAATAATGCCTATAAGTTACAGTTAGAAATATATTAAAATCAAGAAACATGTAATATTTCTTAAAATATTTGAATTATTTTATATTTAGATGTTCTTTCATACAAAGCAATAACACAATTAGAAATATATCAACTTCTCAGTTTTATTTCATGATTGGCCGAAAAATTGCTACCATAAATGTTGTGACGGTTATCAGTTTCTGGAAACCTACGTTAATAATAGTACCTGACAAATACTGTAATCATAGCTAATTTCATCTGTCTTTGAAAATGTTTACTTGCTTTCTGGAATGAATATCATGCTAAAAACAAAAAAAAAACGCATGAAAGTATTGCAAAATTCTGTAGTATATAGATATATTTTTTCAAAATTTTAATGGTAAAGTCATGAAACCTAAACATATCCACCAAGGTATTTACTTTTATTTTAACAATATGAGTATATTCGTGAGTTATAACATCAATTAATTTTAACAGACACAATTGAACGATTCACAACTAATGATTGTGGAATGGATAGAGTAAACATAGCTATTATATTGGAAAGTATACAAAAGCTTACCAAACCACTGTTGTCAGCTCCCATATTAAAAACACAATCCAAAAATACTTCATATGGAAGAATATGTTAAAATTTTCAACTAATGGTATAATTGAAGCTAATACAAAGCACATCACATTGATTCTGAAATTCATTGCATGGCAACAGATAGTTGAAAAGATGCGATATGTCACACTATTTTTTTATAATGACTATGCCAATGTATGATGGACCCAATTTACACGCTGTGACTTGTCCCTGCGTTGACGGACAATGTAGAGAAGCAAGAGGGGTAGACAAAGTTGCACGAAATGAAAAATCGAGGGGCAATTTGACTTTTTCCTTTATGAGTGAATGAATTCGGAAAATAAATTTTTTGTGTATTCATGGACGAATTTACACGGTGCGACTCAAATTGAAGTTAATTTATTTTTAATACCAATAACTAAATTACATGGCGCGAATTGTGTGACACGAGTTTTTTGACGAATGCGATATGAAGCTTGCAGTGTAAACAAAGTTACACGAAACGGATATTTGAAGGGACAAATTAATATTTCAGTTTATAAATTCGAAAAGCCAATGTAAAATAAATAATATCTTCACCCATATTATTCTTACATACAAAATATAAAGTTGTCATTGTCCTAATGAATAAAACGAATGACATTTTGTTTGACTCTCCATACAGAAAATATATGCATATGTAAATTTTCCAGTTTTCTACCTTGTTTTAGTGGCGTTTTATTGCTTTTTTTGGTGTAAATATTTTATATTTACATAGCAAACTTTTTTTGGAGTAGTTCTTTAAAAAAACATTATTTGGACCTCGATGCTGATTATCTTAAAAAATGGAGAAGACTTACAGGGGAAGAAATATTAATTTTCATAAAAATAATCTATTTCCAGCAAATACACTACGAAAACGATTACTTATCTTAGGTAGGCCCTGAATATTTTGCGCAATGATGAGGGACACAGCTAGTTCCTAGTATCAAAATATTTAAAGAAATATCTAAAAGATCAAAAAATTAAATTTCTACATTATGATGGAAAGCTTTTTTTTACACGAACATCTACCACCAGTCTTGATATGCCTGAATTGAAAGAAAACATATCTGGGGTTTTCACAAATAAGAATTTAAGTCGTGTTGGTAAATTTTTCAGTTTTTTGTATAAATATATTAAATTGTCCAAAATCTATGGTCTATGGTATCTACTATTTGAGAAACGAACTATGTATTTACACACAAAATTATTATTTAAAAAATTCTCCAAATATATTTTGCTTGAAAAGATTTTCAAAAGAAATTGACGATTTTTTCGGGTTTTATTTTTAAATTTTTTCTTAATTTCGTGCTATACCACTTACTTAAAAATGTGATAAGTGCATAATTAGTTGTCAACACTTCAATGTAATAGCTGTTACGTCGCTTTGCTATATTTAAATTGAAACAAAATATATTTGACACATTGTTTTTTTAACTTTTTATGTATCTCTGAAAAAAATAGATCTTATTTTAAAATCATGAAAGTTAATGTTAAAAATGCAACTTTTATTGTTTTTTATATTGAAATGAGTAAGTAAAAATGAGTTATGTTTTCATACAAATTTATATTTCGGCGACAAGCATGCCACATTTTGAAAATATTTATATCGTTTTCGTTAATTGATGAAATAAGCAACTTCAACACTTCATATTTTTTGACAAGAAATATAGTACGAAAAGTCAAGTTTCAAAATTCAAGCCGTATTCAAAAGAGTGTGTGGCGCTAAACATAGCGTTTGATAAAACATAAACAACGATATGCGTTTCGTTTCGATAGGACGCCAGATAACAACGCTACCCAAAAAATTTTATTAAAGGTGGTGTAGAGTAACCTACATTTTTTTAAGTGATTCTAAAGCAAAGGTTTCATGGTTTCTTGGACGTTATAATAATTATTTAAAATATGGATATAGGAAACAAAATACAGGAAAAATAAAGCTGTTGACAAAACAAGAACCAAATAATAGCACAGCAACCTAATTGAGCCGTACGTAGGGTGCACAGATCAGAAAATAGTTCGGTGTTCAGAAATTTTATTTTTTTAATGCTTATTCTTTGTTTCGGACTTAAAGATTACAAGTGAAAACATTAGGATGGAAATAAAAACTAGTTTAGGGTAAATTTTTCCCAAACATATAATATTAGTTGTGTTCCATGTCATATACATATATCGAGTGTTCCCTAAACATATGATTGATTTTTGTAGAACATGTTTAATATGTTTGCTATTGTGTTTATAATTTCAAATATTTTTATTTATTGTTATTGTTCTAAGGTGACACCACACTTTTGAACATCAGTGTAGAACGACCAAGGTGGCGCGGCAGCATATGTATGTGCGTGTGTGTGTAAATGCGTCTGCATTCTGCAATCTATGTAGTTGCATACGTACATTCCAGTGCTGCCTATGCTTACCTAGGTATTGTCATGTCTTTTTTGGCATCGTCATTTGGTTGCTCGCTGCTTGCGTTTTGTCATTGTAACCGAGCTTACATTAGACAAAAGGAAAGCAGCAGGAGTTAGTTCTTATCCAATTGTGCCAACTATTAACTCGTGCGTCTCCCTCCCGCGATTATGTGATTTTTTAGTGAAAAGTAAAGTTTAAATAATAAGTGTTATTTTTATATAGAAAAATACATGTACATAAAAGACACTGTGAAACCAACAGACCCAACATTGAACAATTAAATTGAAACAAGAAGAACGCAAATTGTGAATTACATAAAAAAAAACAATTAATATTAAGAATAAAACTGAAACTAAAAATTGAAAACCAAAACACCCAAAAATTTTTAACATTAAGAATACCAACTAATCACATTTTCACACACACTTGTACATAAATTATATGAAATCCAAAAAAATTGAATTACATTACAAATAAAACCAAAATCGTCAAAATTGAAAGCTACCAATTGAATTATCATTTTGAAAGGAACCCAACACACCGAGGTAAGAACTAAACATTGGTCAAGAAACATTGGTCCTATGCGAACCGGATCTAAAAGTGTGTTTTTAAATTGTTAAAAACAAAATCTGAGGAAAAAGTGTGAAAGTGTGATTAGTGTGTTTTGGAAAAGTGAGAACCACGAGTGAAAAAAGGCCACAAGTGCCAAGTTTTAAATTTTAATATATTTGTAGAGAAAAAGATAAATAAATTGATAAATAAACCGATGCGCCGCGAAACAAAAATTTAACAAAAGACTCTAAACAAAATCAATAGCAAGACCCAGCCACGAGGACACTTCAACAATTAGACACAAAATCAAAAGACCCTAGAAGGAAGAGCCAGCGACCCAAGCCAGCAACATCGAGACAAAACCATATAAGACACTTATTACAGGATCAAAGTGAGTACCCAAAATTTGTGCAAGTAGCGTTGTTACATAGGGTGCCAAAACCATTTTTTTCGAACTCCGCCATATTGATATATGAAGGAGATTTTGGCGGGTCTGGCCCTATGTACGACGCTGGCTTGGTTTTTGCCTTTTACATATATACAAAAATAACTGAATACTTAACTGCAGTTAGCTTGCACTTACATACATAGTACTTTGATATACATACATACATACATAAGTGCATTTAGCTTGCAGTTACATACCTACACATTGCTGCACATACATACCCTTTTACATATATACTAACCTCTTGCATAACCTACATGCATTCTAACCTCTGAAAGTTTTTTGACGATTTTTTCGGTAACAACGCGCGACTTTACTGTTTTCTAGTTTTCGAAACTTTAGGAAAATAGCGACCCAACCTTTTTGAAAACCCTTCGATAATTTGCTCAAATAATTTAATACGCATTCTGATGAATTTTTCTGAAAGCCAGCGGCTAGTCGAGTCGATTTATTCGGTCAAGTTATTTTTAAGATAAGATTATTAAGATAAGAGTATTAAGATACGATTATTAAGATAGGATTATTAAGATTTGTTTCGGACGCGCGGACGGACACCCATTGACTTATTCCGAAAACCTCAGCAAGAATTCCAGATAATTTTGTGCTGAACTTTCTTGCGAAACAAAAGAGCGAAAATTTCTTGAATTTTTTCGGCTGCTTAAATCGCGGTTATATTAATTAAGCTTACTTTTAGTCTTATTACTATCATTATTAGCTGCTTAAAAGAAAAAAAAAGGAAAGATTTTTATTGGCTCGACTCATCCGCTGACTGGCTTGAGAACCCTACAAATTACTTCGTGATTTTTGGGTACCTTAAACATCGAGTTTGCAACTTAGAGAAAAAATATATTTTTTTTGCCTTCTTTATATGCGATTTTCTGAGGGAGAAATCGACCGTATGATATTAGCTGATGCTTTGGAGACGCTAAAATCAATCCCAATCAATAAATTAAAAAGAAAAAATAAATTTATTTTTTTTGCTTTAGAAAATACGTGTTCCAACTTTTTGAACGACCCTCGTATTGCCTTAGATTCAATAGAAAAACCCTTTTGAAAAATGTCAAAAAATTTACGATTTTTTAATCTCTATTGCCATTAATATGTGCGGTTTGTGCTATAAATCAGCATTACTGTAGTTTCCAACCGATTTGAAGCGAAAATCTTGATATATTTGATAAAAAAGTTCCTGTGCCGACACTTTCAACTCGACCCCTCGTACCCATTAAAACAACAACAACAGCAGTCTATGTACACCGATGCATACGAGACAATAGGTAGCGGATTTTTTTTTCGTTGGTTTCTCGTTGTCTTTTCATTCGTTTTCACTTCTTGCCTTGATTAGGGAACCCAAAGGTTAATGTACCACTGGAGTTTTTTTGTGAAGTAGAAAAAAAGGGAGAAGTAGGAAAACATAATTTCAGCCGTAAAGAAAGGAATAAAAGAACATATGGTTTGATGGTTGATGGGTTCGGACGGACATTTCGGCAAAAGCTAAACAGAACTAACACAATAATTTACATTTATTGAAATAGCAAAATAAATTGACTCAACAATTTATTAAGTGCTAATTTTTGGAAATTACACTTTACTACGAAAAATAAATTTACACAAAAATTTATTAAGTGCTAATTTTTTGGAAATTGCACTTTACTACGAAAAATAAATTGACTCAAAAATTTATTAAGTGCTAATTTTTGGAAATTACACTTTACTACGAATGATAAATTTGCACAAAAATTTATTAAGTGCTAATTTTTTGGAAATTACACTTTGCTACGAAAAATAAATTTGGTCAGAAATTTATTAAGTGCTAATTTTTGGAAATTACACTTTACTACGAAAAATAAATTTGCTCGAAAAATTTATTAAGTGCTAATTTTTGGAAATTACACTTTGCTACGAAAAATAAATTTACTCAGAAATTTATTAAGTGATAGTTTCTTGGAAGAAACACCTTCCTACAAAATTTGGGTATTTTTTTTTGAAAAACAAGTTCCTACAAAGTTTGTTTTTTTGTTTGTTATAATTTTGCAAAAAACACTTTCCTACAAAATTTGTTTTTTGATTCCATTGAATTTTTTCTGATAGAAAAATCACTTTCCTACGTTTTTTTGTTTTGTTAAAGAAGAGTTGATTGGTAATTTTTTGAGAGTACATTAGCCGACAAAGAATTACTTTCGTCCAAATTTTTATTTATATAATTTTTTTTCTCCAAAAGACCCAAGTCTATAAAAATTATTATCGCTAAAATTTCTTACTTTTCGCACAAACGACACAAGTTCAAAATAAACTGCCATTATTTATATCTATTCGTGAAAAAAAAGTCGGACTGTAAAAGATTGGCCCCATTCAACAAATATTAGCGTTTTTCTGAAATTATTTTGCAAATATTGGCAAAGTAAATTTTTACAGAAATTGTTAAGGGAAACTCTCAATTTTAAAAGTTTCTTGAAATTTTAGCCAGTTTAAAATTTGACAAAGAAAATATTTAAGAAGGAGGAAATATTGATAAAGTTTTACGTGATAAATTTGTAAATTGCGTAAATGACCTGATAGACTTTGAGAGTGGTTACTCGGCGCAGTAAATGGAGAAATTTTAGCACTAACCGACGAAAGGCAGCAGGAAAAGTTCGAACGAGAATCGGAGACCCGAAAAAAGGAAACAGTTGAGCCAAACAACCATCTATCGTTACGTTTACCACCATGCGACACCGACACATTTCATGGAGGATACAGCGCTTGGCCTACTTTTCGGGATTTGTTTTCGGCCTTGTACAGAAATAATTCTAGACTTAGTAAAGTAGAAAAACTTTTCCATCTAAAACAAAAAACCGCGGGGGAGGCACGGGAAATTATTAGTAACGTACCACTAACAAATGAAGGTTTTGATCTAGCATGGAAAAACTTAGAAAACAGATACGAGAATAAACGAATGCAAGTTAATGAACAGCTAAAGACTCTACTTAGTTTACCACCAGATTCAGGATCTTCGATCCAAAAACTTCAACGCACTATTGATTGTTGCGTTCAGACACTAGAAACACTCAAGGTAGATGTAAAGGGGTGGGACCCAATTTTAGTTTACCTCACTTCTACGAAACTGCCGATAAATTTCTTAGAAAAATTTGAAAACGGTTTGGAAGACTGTTCCATACTACCGTCTTTGAAAGATTTGAATGAATTTTTGACGCACAAGTTCAAAACTTTAGAATCTGTAGGAAATATTAAGCCCCATTTCTCCAAAAATAATCAGCCTAGACCCGATTATAGTAGGAAGGAAAATAGGGTTAAGTCATTTCAAACTAATGTTGCGCATCAGACTCAAAGAAGATTCAACAATAGCAACAGATTTAGCACTTCTACGCAACCTAGTAGTCGTACAAATGGACCGAGTTGCCAAATTTGCAAGGCAAACCATTTGTTACGAAATTGTCCACAATTCCTTGAGAAAAACGTGAATGATCGCATTCACTTAGTAAAACTTCACAATCTTTGTTACAACTGCATCACTTCGGATCATGGTGTAAGAGATTGTAAGAGTCGTTTCACGTGTAGGGAATGTAATCAAAGACATCACACTTTATTACATAAGGGTAACGAGGCCCGACCTACAAATTCACAACCGGTTAGATATGACGTACGAACTATTACCAGTGCGGCAGCTCTAACCACCCTAGTACAATCCACTCCTAGTTTACAGTCCACACCTAGTTTTCAAACTCCTAGTATAACGACTCTAACTCTCAAGGAAAATTCACAACTTAGCCAGCAGCAATCGAAAGAAACACTACTCTTCACAGCGATTGTTCAAATTGAATCTAGAGGGCAGCGATATGACGCACGAGCTGGATCTCAATCAACTGGATCTCAATCAACATTTATTTCAGAGAAGATTACAAACCAATTGAAGCTTCCAACTAGGAAGAATCTTGTTCATGTTACCGGTTTAAGTGAAACCGTTTCAGAAACTTCAACAAAGGCTTGTCTTTTTAACCTTTGTTCTCGTACAAACCCTAGTTTTGAATTAGAAGTTTGGGCACCCGTTTTGAAGTCCCTTCCTTCTAATTTGCCGTCGCGCACCCTAGATAAAAATCAACATAGAGGAACAACCCAACTCGAGTTAGCAGATCCTCGTTTTTACTAAAGCCGACCCATAGATCTTCTGATAGGTTTAGACATAGGACCCTTAATTTACACAGTAGGAGCTCCAATGAAATCTATAGGATCTTTACTAGCGCAAAGCACAGTTTTTGGCTGGATAGTGGGCGGTCCCCTTGAAAAATCAAACACAAATGATAGGAAAATTTCACTTTACAATACAGTTTCGATAGAGAAAATTCTCACACGTTTTTGGGAGGTGGAGGAGACCCCAAAAAAAGTTTTGAGGTCAGCAGAAGACACCTTTTGCGAAACAAATTTCAAAAATACAACGCGAAGAAATGGAGATGGACGATATATTGTCACGATGCCGTTCAAATCTTGTGCTGAACTTGGAGCATCTCGAAATATCGCAATGGCGCAATTCTATCGAATGGAAAGAAAGTTGCAAAAAACGCCCGAAATCAAATCTCGATACGACGCAGCGATAATGGAATATTTGGAACTTGGACACATGCGGAAACTGAGACCCCAGGAAATCGAGAAGACCCATCACTACTATTTGCCACATCATGCAGTTATTAAACCAGATAGGGTTACTACTAAACTAAGGGTAGTTTTCAATGCGTCAAGTCCCACATCAAATAGGAAAAGTCTTAATGACATTTTACATCCAGGGCCTATTCTTCAACAGGATTTAGTATTGCAGATTTTAAAATGGAGGTTTTTTAAATACGTATTTAACGCGGACGTTACCAAAATGTATCGTCAGATACAAATCGACCCAAGTCAGGCCCCATTTCAAAGAATTCTTTTTAGAAGATCAGCAAATGACCCAGTTGAAGACTTTGAACTTTCGACAGTCACTTTCGGAATGAATTGCGCCCCATTTCTAGCTCTTAGGACCCTAATTCAATTGACAGAAGATGTTAAAGAAACATACCCATTAGGTTCGGAAATTATAAAACAAAATTTATATGTCGACGACGTTTTAGCTGGAGGTCACACTGTAGAAGAATCCCTTAAGTCTATGAAAGAATTAGTAGCAGCCATGGACTCAGCAGGTTTTGAATTGAGAAAATGGAGTTCAAACGACCCCAATCTACTTCGCGATATGCCACCTGACTCACTCTTGCCGGTCAATTGGTTGGATATTTCGGAAGGAACTTCAACGAAGACTCTAGGTATCCGATGGAACATTTCGGCTGATAACTTTACGTTCACATCACCACCCACGGAAGAAAGGGTGGTGATGTGCACCAAACGAGAAGTCCTTTCAACAATTGCCAAATTTTTCGACCCATGTGGATGGCTGGATCCAGTAATCATCCAATGCACCAAACGAGAAGTCCTTTCAATAATTGCCAAATTTTTCGACCCATGTGGATGGCTGGCTCCAGTAATCATCGTAGCGAAACTTATCATGCAGCAAGTCTGGCTGGATAAAGTAGATTGGGACGACGCGTTGAAGCCCATAACTCGAATGAATTGGAAGAATTTCATTAAAAATTTTCCCTCAATAGATTCAGTTTCAGTACCTAGGTGGATCAGATTTAAACCTTCAAGTAAAATTGAAGTGCATGGTTTTTGTGACGCTTCAGAAAGCGCTTACGCCGCGACTCTTTATGTTAGAGTAGAACATTTAGATCAAACAGTCGACACGTTTCTTTTGGCAGCGAAAACTCGAGTAGCACCCATCAAAAAAATATCTCTGCCTAGATTAGAATTATGCGGAGCCGTTCTCTTAGCAAAATTAACCACAGCGGTGGTTCCCAACCTACAAATTGAAAATATTTCAACTCACTTTTGGACTGACTCAACAATTGTGTTAGCAATTCATGGAGTGCCTTTGTAGGAAATAGAATTTCAGACATTTTAGATAATGTAGGCAACGAAAATTGGAAGCATATAGATTCAGAAAGCAACCCTGCTGATGTAGCCAGTCGAGGATGTTCGCCAGATGATTTGCAGTCACATCATTTGTGGTGGACTGGACCCCAATGGCTGAAGTTTCCAAGAGACCGATGGCCTAGACACGACATTATGAGCGACACAGAGTTAGAAGCAAAAGCAGTTAAAGTTTTCGCGACCACAACAGTTGAAGATCCTTTGGATAGATATTCTTCTCTATCTAGGGCATACAAAGTCTTAGCATTTGCGATTCGTTTTTGGAGAAATACCGGCGTCAATCGGACCCGACTTAGAATTTCTTCAGCAGAGATAACCCACGGTGAAATCCAAGATATCAAAGATCGTCTTATTGTTTTAACACAAAAACATTATTTCGCAGAGGAGTATTTAGCGTTAACCCAAAAGAAAAGACTCTCATCGAGTAGCAGTCTTTTATCTCTCAATCCATTCATTGATTCAAAAGGAATCATTAGGGCAAATGGCCGCCTTGTTCAGTCCCCAGCACTTACATATAACGAGCGCCATCCCATTCTTATCCCATACGAATCGAGATTAGCCCTTTTGTTAGTGGAATTTATTCACAAAATTACGATGCACGGCGGAAATCAACTCATGACTCGCGTAATCAGGTCTGAATTCTGGATATTTAAATTGAAGCCATTAATCAAGAAGGTAATTCATAATTGTCGAACTTGTGTTTTGTATAGACACCAGACTCAAACGCAAATTATGGCCTCACTTCCGCCCCAGAGAACTATGCTGACTCGGCCCTTTACCAACACAGGAGTAGATTTTGCAGGACCCTTCAACATAAAGAATTTTACAGGAAGAGCTTGTTTAATAACAAAGGATTATGTTTGCGCCTTCGTTTGCTTTTCCACAAAAGCAATTCACTTAGAACCCACTAGTGATTTATCAACTCAATCTTTTTTAGCCGCTTTATCTCGCTTTATTGGGCGACGAGGAAGCCCAGCCAAGATCTACTCAGATAATGGGACTAATTTTGTAGGAGCAGCAGAATTAATAAGAAAAGATAGGCTAGAGTTTATGAAGAATCTGCAAAAGGACGCCACCCAGAACAATATTTATCAGAACTTAGAATGGAGTTTTATTCCTCCAGGTGCCCCTCATATGGGAGGATTATGGGAGGCGGGAGTTAAATCATTCAAAACACACCTACGGAAATTTATACCGCAAATGAATTTTACCTTTGAAGAATTCGCAACCATTTTAGCGAGAATTGAAGCCTGTCTTAATTCTCGACCCCTAAGTCCAGCCAGCGACGACCCTTCCGACTTACATCCTCTCACCCCAGCTCATTTTCTGATTGGTACTTCAATTTTGACCCCAACTGAACCCGATGTTTCAGACGATAATATCACCCTTGCCAATAGATGGAAGCGATTAAAAATTATTTCTCAATATTTTTGCCAAAGATGGAAAACTGAGTATTTGAATGAGCTACATCGTCGATATAAGTGAAAGTACAAAAGAAAAAATTTGAGAGAAGATGATTTGATTGTAATTAAAGATGAGAGATTGGCCCCGACTGAATGGAAAATAGGCCGTATAGAAAAAACTTACCGAGGAATTGATAACAACATTAGGGTCGTTGACATTCGGACAGCTAACGGTGTAATTAGTCGACCGATAACGAAAATCGTCAAACTATTTTCAAATTAACTAACCCTCTATTTATTTGTGAAAGAACTGGGTACTCGCATCTCTTTTATTCCAGAAATGGCAGCGCGACTACCCACTCCAGCGCCAAGTCGTGACCCTTCGTCCGACCGTCAACCCAACCTCCACTTCCAAACTCGCGACCAGTCTGCCGTCCAAAGACTCGGCTCCGTCAATCGAAACCGTAGCCAGCGCCCTCGCCCTTCGTCTTGACAGTATTCCTGCGGCCTCTGCCAGGCGGACCACGCCATCCGCACGTGCCCCACCTTTCGGCAATTCTCCCCATACCGAAGGTACGAGACCGTGGAGAGAAGAGGCTACTGCCGAAACTGCTTGGCTCGGAGTCATTTGGC
This sequence comes from Eudasyphora cyanicolor, assembly GCA_963930755.1. Classification (NCBI taxonomy): domain Eukaryota; kingdom Metazoa; phylum Arthropoda; class Insecta; order Diptera; family Muscidae; genus Eudasyphora; species Eudasyphora cyanicolor. The sequence goes on from OZ005734.1 coordinate 143,027,277, forward strand.
GCCGGACTGCCCAGCCCTAACAGCCTGCAAACAGTGCGACCACCGACACCATACCATGCTTCATGGGGCACCCCAACTGGAAGACCAACTCGGAAGGGCGCCTCCGACAGAACCGGTTTACCGCCGAACCAGCGTTCTGGTGCCAACAGCGACGGTCAAGATCGCATCGGGACAACCGGCCGACGAATACAAGATGGTGCGAGCCCTACTGAACCAGTCATCAACGGTCTCAAGGATTGCGGCGTCCACGGTAAGCCGATTTGGATGAGCGACCATTTTAAGGCGCGGGAGCCAATTTGTGAAGCTGTCCCTCCAACATCGACACAACCGCCCTTCCATCACGATCAGACTCAATGCGCTGGTCACCAGCGAGCTGCCCAGTCGACCCTATGCCGACCCGATTTTGGAGTATCCCACATCCAGCTTTGACAGACATACCCTCGCCGACGTAGACCCAAGAAGTAACGACCCTATAGACATCGAATTAGGAGGAGACGTCTATGCTTACTTACGGGAAGCGGAGGTTCGTGACACTGACCTGGGAGCTGTAAAGGCGTTCGAAACTGTTCTTGGGTATGTCTTCGCGGGTCCTGTAGTCAGAGCCATACGAAGTAGCGAATAAGACCTTGGGTCAATCAGGTATGTCTAGTAAAGCACTAAATCACGGGGGGGGGAGGATGTTCAAAGGTGACACCACACTTTTGAACATCAGTGTAGAACGACCAAGGTGGCGCGGCAGCATATGTATGTGCGTGTGTGTGTAAATGCGTCTGCATTCTGCAATCTATGTAGTTGCATACGTACATTCCAGTGCTGCCTATGCTTACCTAGGTATTGTCATGTCTTTTTTGGCATTGTCATTTGGTTGCTCGCTGCTTGCGTTTTGTCATTGTAACCGAGCTTACATTAGACAAAAGGAAAGCAGCAGGAGTTAGTTCTTATCCAATTGTGCCAACTATTAACTCGTGCGTCTCCCTCCCGCGATTAAGTCATTTTTTAGTGAAAAGTAAAGTTTAAATAATAAGTGTTATTTTTATATAGAAAAATACATGTACATAAAAGACACTGTGAAACCAACTGACCCAACATTGAACAATTAAATTGAAACAAGAAGAACGCAAATTGTGAATTACATGAAACAAAACAATTAATATTAAGATTAAAACTGAAACTAAAAATTGAAAACCAAAACACCCAAAAATTGTTAACATTAAGAATACCAACTAATCACATTTTCACACACACTTGTACATAAATTATATGAAATCCAAAAAAAATTGAATTACATTACAAATAAAACCAAAATCGTCAAAATTGAAAGCTACCAATTGAATTATCATTTTGAAAGGAACCCAACACACCGAGGTAAGAACTAAACATTGGTCAAGAAACAATTATTATATTAATAAGAGTTCTAAAGTCTTTTATTCATTATATAAACCACAAAACATAATAATAATACTAAGAGTAATAATAATTGCAATATTCTATATAATAATCCTAATAATAATAATATGTTGGTTGCCCGATTTATTAGGTCTGTAAACGTTATGATTTATCCGAGAGAGTCTTGAGCTGAGAGAGAATCTCAGTTTAACTAATAATTCTAATTCGATTTAAATATGTACTTCATTTTTGAATTGTATATTTTTCATTTAAAACCGGGGCATATTAATTTGGTACAGAGAGGTTAAGTCTAAGCCGTGCCACAATCTGTAGAACATCACTTATCTAACGTTCAAAAATAACAATTCGCAATCGCACAGATCTTATGTATGAATACCAAATTATATATAGCTATAAAAATTCCGACGTGTAAAATGTTGGTACAGATGAGAGATCAATAACTGGTTACTGGAGGAATCAGTATACAATATAACATAATAGAAAATTAATTTTTTCTTCGGATATTGTAACGCGTGCTTTATGGAACAGAAATGTGGAAAACCCAATACATACAATGATAAAGAACAATAACACATATCACCACTAAGGTTGGTTGTCATTATTTCTGTTACGTCTGACTATCATCTATCTTCGAGTATATAGTAATAGCAACTTACAACTTCAAAAATCTTGAACCGAACACAGTGTACGTGTGAAAAAGCTTTATTAGAAAAAACGACGTTAAACTAGGAGCCTATAAGCTAGGCAATGACTTTAAATCAGAATACGATACAAATTACTGTTATCGCTATAATATAATATTGAAATGTTACTATTAATCGGCGTACGCTATTCCTTTTATATAATGATTTAATGGTACACATAGTTGCGAAAATATCAGCTATGTTCTCCAAGCAAATAAATCTAACAACTTCAAAGAACCGTCATGTACACCATGCAGCATACGACTCAATTATACACATTCAATTTCTCCATATAACCTCACATCCTCCACATCTCCTCCCATATCACCTCCACCAACATCTAGTATTGTCAAACGTTATGATTATTGCTTGTATGAGTATACCACAATGACTAGAAATACACATAGAACTATAAAAACTGCCTTACCACCACTACTCTCAGATAAATTAAAGAATTTTACTAACTTCAAGCTGCATACGACCCAATTATGTCTATTTCATTTCTCTAAACTGAACTCCTCGCTGTTATAAATCTTCAACATACTCCAAGTGAAATCCAACCAGAACATTTCGGAGCGGAACGAGCAAATATTCTCGCTCCGACTTTCGCTTTTCCCATAGAAGGTTTTGTGTTCATGAGCAACTGAAAAATATGCTCGCTAAAGTTTCGATCAATCGAGATTTTTTCTATAAATGCACTAGTATGCGACAATGACTAGAAATACATATAGAACTAAAGCAAGTATCTTTCCCCACTAACACACACATTGATTTTAAACTTTTTCACCACCCTTCCAGATGCTAGTAACACGTCGGTATCAATTTCTAGGAAACATATAAGTATACAACACGCATTAATGATACATACCTCTAGTAGTCAATGTACGAATATATCTCAAGGCAAGAAATACATTCCATAGCTCTGAATAGAAATAGTATGATGCATATGACCCAATAATGTCCATTCCATTTTCCCAAACAGAACTCCTAGCAATTACATGAACCAAAATATCTTCGCACTACACACCAAGAGCAACTCCACCATTTCACGTTTTTAAAAATGTTATTTTAAAGAACTTTTATTGCAGGTGGATCCATGTTGGGCACGTGACATAGGCTTTTTTATTGATCATTGAAAGTTTATTAACTCATTCACACCACATTTACTGAAAATGTACGATGAATGACTTGTATTAATACATAATCTACAAGTGCCTTACCAACACAACTCACATTTCACTCGAAACAGTTTACTACCACCCCAAACAGAACTCATCCCAATTGTATGCCTCACCTTTCCGCCCTTTTTTTGGATAGCACACCTCGAACTCATCTTGTTAACCTTCACACAACCATTTTGTAACAATCGCTCCACGGATATATTAATATCTTTTTTCATTTATGAATATATTAACTCATTCACACCACATTTACTGAAAATGTACGATGAATGACTTGTAATGATACAAAATATTTACACCGTCCTATAGTGGTCTCACACATTATGATTATCCAATGTACGAGTATGCCACCATAACCAGATATATATACAGAACTAAAGCAAATGACATTTGATGCATATGACACAATTATGCCCACTTCATTTCTCGAAACTGAACTCCTCACAATTATATGTACCAAAAATCTTCACCGTACACCATGTGAAACTCAACCAGAACATTTCTGAGCAACTATAACGATAACAACTGCCTTACCACCACATTTTACTAACTTTAGGCTGCATAGGACAAATTTATGTCAGTTTCATTTCTCCAAACCGAACCCCTCGTAATTATATGAACCAAATAAAACTATACCATACACCAAGTGAAACACAACCAGAAAATTTCTGAGCAATTGAAAAATACGCTCGCTTCAACCCGCCAAAGCTTGGATTGACGCACATTTTTTTCCTCTTCCGCTTTTCCTTCTACAGACCTTCGCTTTTCTCTTATAAGGGCTTTTTTATGACTTTCTGTACCTTTTCAACTTGGTCAATGCGTACGTGAAATATAGAATCCCAAGGGCTTTTTTATGGCTTTCTGTACCTTTTCAACTTGGTCAAACAGAAAATCGAAGCCGCAAAAGCTAGGATTGACGCACATTTTTTTCCTCTTCCGCTTTTCCTTCCTACAGACCTTCGCTTTTCCCTTATAAGGGCTTTTTTATGACTTTCTGTACCTTTTCAACTTGGTCAAACAGAAAATCGAAGTCGCCAAAGCTTGGATTGACGCACATTTTTTTTCCTCTTCCGCTTTTCCTTCCTACAGACCTTCGCTTTTCCCTTATAAGGGCTTTTTTATGACTTTCTGTACCGCTTTTCCCTTATAAGGGCTTTTTTATGACTTTCTGTACCTTTTTAACTAGGTCAATGTGAAATATAGAAAACCTAATTCCACTCTACTTGTTAGGTTCGGAACTTTTAAAAACTATTTTGCGTGAGAGTGAAGTTGAATTTCGTCAAGTTTATTGTTGGACAGATTCGACCATCGTGCTTTCATGGTTAAAAAAGACCCCTTCGACATGGACTACCTTTGTGGCAAATAGGGTATGTCGTATTCAGGAAAATGTCGGAAACCACAATTGGTATGATGTGAGATAGGAGGACAATCCCGCTGATTTAGGCAGCCGCGGCCTTCCTCCTGCAGACTTAGCTTGTTCTCAGATTTGGTGGCATGGGCCACATTGGCTGAGTCTCAATAGAACTGAATGGCCTGTTCGAGACCTTACTCCACTTGATACAGATTTAGAAATGCGTTCCGTACGAACTCATGCATCGTTTTTCTCTTCGTATGAAGATATTCTTGATCGTTTTTCTTCGCTAGATCGTGCTTTGCGTGTAATTTCGTACATGTTTAGATTTTTGCATAGAACTCATCCAGCTCATAGGACTCAGTATAATTTGACTAGCCCTATAGTTTCGGCGAATGATATTAAGAATGTTCGTATTCGATTAGTTGTCTTGGCACAAAAAGCCAATTTCCCGGATGAGTATAAGGCCTTGTTAGATAGATCACCATTAAACTCTAAAAGCTCTCTGGTTCCTTTAAACCCATTTATTGATGATAGTGGTGTAATGCGAATGAACGGTAGATTGGCCCGGTCTCCTACGCTTGCCTACTCCGAAAGACATCCAATAATTCTTCCCTATAATTGTCGATTTTCCAGACTGTTGCTGGAATTTATTCACCTGATTTCTATTAATGGAGGAAATCAATTGATGTTACGCATCATTCGAATAGAATATTGGATGCCTCGCGTAAAAACCTTGATTCGGTCAGTTGTGCATAATTGTACGCGTTGTGTATTAGATAGAAGGGCAGGTTATGGCTGCACTTTCGCCAGAGAGAACTATAATTGATAGAGCTTTCACTACCGCTGGGGTAGACTTCGCAGGCCCGTTTGACATTAAGTCCTTCACAGGACGGTGTTGCAAAATAACAAAAGGTTATGTTTGCTTTTCGACGAAAGCCATACTCTTAGAGGCCGTGTCTTTTATTGCTCGCCGTGGATGTCCTCGTACAATCTTTTCGGATAACGGGACAAACTTTGTACGTGCGTCTAGAGAAATTGAGAAGAATTTCAAAGCTTTTGTCCAAGAATGCGGTGCGTCAGTTTCGTCACACTTTGCGCATCAGAGTCTATCGTGGCGTTTTATTCCAGATGGGGCTCCACATATGGGTGGCCTTTGGGAAGCTGGAGTTAAGAGCTTTAAGCTTCATTTCCGGAAGCAGGCTCAAAATCTTAAGTATACGTTTGAGGAATTGTCTACAGTTTTGGCTAGGATCGAGGCTTGTTTAAATTCTCGACCTTTGTGTCCAATGTCCGAAAGTCCGCATGAAATCGTTGCGTTGACGCCAGGACATTTTTTGATAGGTGCTCCGTTGCTTGCTCCTCCCGAACCAGTCGTTACTGAACAACCAATGTCTATTGTGAATCGGTTTAGAAAAATTCAGGCACTGGCCCAGCAGTTTTGTCTGCGTTGGTCGTAAAAAATGAAACATTAGCTCCTACCTCGTGGAAGTTAGGTCGTGTCGTAAGCGTTCATCCCGGTATCGACGGTCATGTTCGCGTTACTGACATACGCACTGAAAACGGCGTTGCAAGACGACCCATAACAAAATTGGTCATTCTGACCGATCAAACCTCGCCATCTTTGTAATATTATTCTTTCCTCGCAGTAACATGGAAAAGATCTCGTTCTTCACTGATGATTTGGAAGATTTTGACGAGCTGATGGAATTATCAGAAGAGGAGTGTAATCCTGGTGCTGCTGCACCTGTGGTTCAGGCGCCAGTTATCGACACCGTTGTGGACGTTCTCCCTTCGCAGACTGAGGTAGTACCCGCACCACAGCCCCCTGCAGCATCGGTAGAACAGTCCGCCCCGCCAGCTCCGTCCGCTTATAGTTGTCGTGTTTGTGGTCGAAATCATCCACTTCGTTTTTGCGTCAAATTCCGTAAAATGGCTAACGAAAGTCGGATTCGGACAGTGGTTATGTATCGCCATTGCTACCGGTGTTTGGCGCATTCTCACCAAACCAAAGACTGTCCGAGCCAGAAAAAATGCGTAAAATGTAATGGCGACCACAACACGCTGCTTCATTCCGACCCCAACCAAAGTTACCCTAACAAACCCAATAGTAACAGTAAACGTCCGTGTCAAGGTACACTCACTCGTCCGTCCGCGTCCGCCGTTGCTGTGGGTATGGGCGTGTTGCAGAATGTGGTGTCGTTGGTGCCAAGTTTAGTTGTGCACGTCCGGTCGACAGGGGCAGCGGTTCCAGTTCGTGCAGTGCTCGATGCCTGTGGCAGGCAGAGTCTCATTTGCGCGTCCATGGTGGAACAACTGCGACTTCCAACTTCGTGGATTGATGGCGTCGAGTTCTGTCGTTTGACAGTTGCGTCCACTTACGATGCCCAGCAAATGTTGACATTTACGGCCAGGGTATGCGACCTCGGCCACGTCTCCACCCCCTCCGAATCTGTTCCTGAGAGGATCAAGGAATCGTTTTTGGGATTCCCCCTTGCCGATCCTAATTTTTTTAGAGTGGGACGTGTGGCATTGGTTTTTGGTCCGGAGATGTACGCGAGAATTGTCAATAGCCAGGTTCGAGCGTTACCAGGGCTTCCGGTTGCCCATTACACCATTTTTGGATGGGTGTTATCGGGCGTATGCAACTGCTAGGGTCCCTACTGGCCTAATTGAGTTGCTGGGGTCCCTACTGGCCCAACGCGTTTCGTCCAACCAAGGGTCCCTACTGGCCCATCGCGTTCTTGCTGGGGTCCCTACTGGCCCATTCGTGTTCGTTTTGTTTGTAATGTAGAAGTCCCTACTGGCTTCATCTGGGTCCCTACTGGCCTGTTAGTTTTAAGTGTTATTTGAAAACAGAATAAATGAATTTGAGAATTGAAAATCGAAAAGCTCACATAGGTGCTGCACTATACTTTAAGATTATTAGAGTTAATTTAAATTTAGTTGCAACAGACCTTGATGTTGCAAGGTGGCCGGCATGTTTAAACCTGAAACAATTTAATTTATATTCAATCATTTTGCTCGGTGTATTTGCCGTAGTTAAACCCTCGTTAAAATCTGTCTACTCCTTTTGAATGCAACATTGTAAGAGTAGCTTTACAGATTTTAACGAGTAACTAGTTGTAGCATTGTTTATTTTTTGCCGCCGCCTTTCTCCATCAAACGACTTGTTCGCGATCCCGCCTATTGAAAGCATCTTGTTGCTCTCTCGCTCTCATCCCGCATATCGTTGCATACGTACATATTGTTGTACAAAGGTATTCTCGTTTACCATTTATTGAATTAAATAAATTAGAGTTTCGGCTCCTTTTTTTATATTGAAAACTAAACCAAAATTGTCCTTTTATTTCTTTTTATGCATTGGCACTAATACGGTTCATCAAAACAACATTTTATTTATTTATATTCGTACAACAGTAGAAAATTATTTAGCTATTCATAACATTGTACTACCCTGGCTTTTGATGCATAAAAATAAATAATTTATGTATAACATTAGCACAATGATCTCCAACAATATTTCCTTTCCGACATTTAAATTAACTTTTCTAAGTCGGCATTATACCAATTAATTGTTTATTGATTATAATTTAGCTTTTGTTTGTTTTCAAGAATATTAGCAAAAAGAAAAAATGCATATACACACAGGCATTTTGCCTATAGTTTCAGACGTATATCATCCGACTGTCGGACGGTGTTATAAGTCCATTAATTAAAATATAAAAGAATTGTTGAGCAATTCTTCACAAATATTTCGAAGATTGCAGAAGTCGCTGTGTCACTGTCCACCGCATTTGAAATTTGTAGAACTTTTTCTACCAATTTCCCCAACGTTAATAACTATTCTTTTAGATCAATTACTGCAATTCGTTCTTGAGATATGTTAGTCCCGATTTACACTGGCTGAATGTTCAGCAGATTATCGGCGAATGTTCAGCAGATTATGCCGATTGCCTCTCTCGAGAGAGAGGTAATGGGCAAGAGGGGGAAAACTCTCCCTGAACGTTTTGAGTTTATCGTGCAAATTCAAAAGAGAATTTGATGATAAGCTGCTGAAAAAACTTGCTTAGTGTAAATCTGAACTTAGACAATTGCCAATGATGGGGAAAGAAATATGAATATGAATAAACTTTTTGTAGTACTTTTGTTGTTACTGCGTCTTCATTTTGCTTAGTGTAGAGAGCAAATTTTAAAAGGTCGGGATTTCCCCTTTCATGCTTCAATAATCGGGAAATACGCGAAAATCTCGACGAAACCTGGCAGTCTGGCAACCCTAGTGCCTGGGCATAGGGATATTCCGGTGAACTGCAAAGCCGATGAACTTGCTAGGAAAGGGACGATATTACAAATTCTCGAAGAATTTGCATATATTGGTGCGCCACTATCCACGTGCAAGCTTTGTCTTAGGTAAGAGACAATCAGGCAGTCCAACGAAAGTTGGAAAGAAATCGGCACCTGTGGGGTAGCTAGACAAATCTGGCCAAGGTATGACCTGAGAAGGCCAAAATATCTGCTCGCACTATTCTGACGGGACACTGCCTGATCGGCGAACATGCCAGAAGATTGAGTATTTCCTCCACTGACTTCTGCAGAGGCTGCGGAGATGAGGATGAAGTGGTGAGCATTAAGCACTTGCTATGCGACTGTCCCGCTTTGAATAAGCGACGACTGGACATACCGGTACCGATATTCATACTATCGATAAATTTGTATATCAAACAGGTTGTTATCGATGAGGCATTTGAGCCCGTGGTAACACTAGGGACCTAAACTGGTCTATGTAAGCTGACAAGAAAGAAACGGCTGCCACTGTAACCTAAACCTAGTCCAGGTGTTTCTACAATGAAGCATGTGACACGAGCTTGATCCAAACAGTATATATTTCAATAGCTTTACGATACTGCAACGCAGTGAATTTCGTGTTCAACGAGGACATTTGGAAATATCAATTGAAACTGGCCAATAAACAATTCTATACTTTAAAACATGATTAAAAGATAGAATTTAATTTCATTGCGACACTGAAATGGGAAATAAAACACGATTTAAGGCTGGGTTAGGCAAACGTAACCGTAACGCCCTCGTAGCGCAACGAATCAGCTGATTCAATCTGACATATGGAAATCAGTGTAAACGATTAGCCAATGTAAACGAAACGTAAAGGAACGACAACGGTAACCTCATTGTGCTGAATCTGCAGTAATTTGATTTGGACGGTACGATTACGTGCACTTGCAAACAAAATTAGTAAAATAATGGAAAAAGAATAAATTTATGCAAACTTTTTGAAAAGTAATGATAAATAAGTAATAAAATGATAAATTAGTAGCAAATAAATATAAAATAAAATTAATTTGTTGATATTTTTGCTTGTTTTTGTTTTTTTGTTTTATTCGATCTGCTTTCATAGTACATATTTTGTTTTTGTACTCAGGCTCAAGATCGTTATTGTTGTTTTCAGTATATGAAAACAACTTTGTTAAAAATTAAAGAAGAAGCAAGTGACATGTATTGGGGGCGGTTGTAATGGTTGGATAGACAGATCTGTTTCGGGAGCCACCAAACTCCCATTATCAATATCCTTATTACAACGATTACTTCAGTCGAAATTATTAAATATATACGCACAGCCAAGTATCATTAAACGAGAACTGTTTGCTAAAAGCGCATATCTTCAAAAAAAAAGACAATTCAGTAATCATCGTCCCTCGTACATGCACCAACTTCCACTCTCGTGAGTCTTTACAATGTAAAGAATTCACACGAATGTTTTGCTGTAGTTGACTATGCAACAACAACGTATTTGGTCGTGCCCTACCATTTCTTCTTGTTTTTGTTTTTTTGTTTTATTCGATCTGCTTTCATAGTACATATTTTGTTTTTGTACTCAGGCTCAAGATCGTTATTGTTGTTTTCAGTATATGAAAACAACTTTGTTAAAAATTAAAGAAGAAGCAAGTGACATGTATTGGGGGCGGTTGTAATGGTTGGATAGACAGATCTGTTTCGGGAGCCACCAAACTCCCATTATCAATATCCTTATTACAACGATTACTTCAGTCGAAATTATTAAATATATACGCACAGCCAAGTATCATTAAACGAGAACTGTTTGCTAAAAGCGCATATCTTCAAAAAAAAGACAATTCAGTAATCATCGTCCCTCGTACATGCACCAACTTCCACTCTCGTGAGTCTTTACAATGTAAAGAATTCACACGAATGTTTTGCTGTAGTTGACTATGCAACAACAACGTATTTGGTCGTGCCCTACCATTTCTTCTTGTTTTTGTTTTTTTGTTTTATTCGATCTGCTTTCATAGTACATATTTTGTTTTTGTACTCAGGCTCAAGATCGTTATTGTTGTTTTCAGTATATGAAAACAACTTTGTTAAAAATTAAAGAAGAAGCAAGTGACATGTATTGGGGGCGGTTGTAATGGTTGGATAGACAGATCTGTTTCGGGAGCCACCAAACTCCCATTATCAATATCCTTATTACAACGATTACTTCAGTCGAAATTATTAAATATATACGCACAGCCAAGTATCATTAAACGAGAACTGTTTGCTAAAAGCGCATATCTTCAAAAAAAAGACAATTCAGTAATCATCGTCCCTCGTACATGCACCAACTTCCACTCTCGTGAGTCTTTACAATGTAAAGAATTCACACGAATGTTTTGCTGTAGTTGACTATGCAACAACAACGTATTTGGTCGTGCCCTACCATTTCTTCTTGTTTTTGTTTTTTTGTTTTATTCGATCTGCTTTCATAGTACATATTTTGTTTTTGTACTCAGGCTCAAGATCGTTATTGTTGTTTTCAGTATATGAAAACAACTTTGTTAAAAATTAAAGAAGAAGCAAGTGACATGTATTGGGGGCGGTTGTAATGGTTGGATAGACAGTTGGATACATTGTAAAGACTCACGAGAGTGGAAGTTGGTGCATGTACGAGGGACGATGATTACTGAATTGTCTTTTTTTTGAAGATATGCGCTTTTAGCAAACAGTTCTCGTTTAATGATACTTGGCTGTGCGTATATATTTAATAATTTCGACTGAAGTAATCGTTGTAATAAGGATATTGATAATGGGAGTTTGGTGGCTCCCGAAACAGATCTGTCTATCCAACCATTACAACCGCCCCCAATACATGTCACTTGCTTCTTCTTTAATTTTTAACAAAGTTGTTTTCATATACTGAAAACAACAATAACGATCTTGAGCCTGAGTACAAAAACAAAATATGTACTATGAAAGCAGATCGAATAAAACAAAAAAACAAAAACAAGAAGAAATGGTAGGGCACGACCAAATACGTTGTTGTTGCATAGTCAACTACAGCAAAACATTCGTGTGAATTCTTTACATTGTAAAGACTCACGAGAGTGGAAGTTGGTGCATGTACGAGGGACGATGATTACTGAATTGTCTTTTTTTTTTTTGAAGATATGCGCTTTTAGCAAACAGTTCTCGTTTAATGATACTTGGCTGTGCGTATATATTTAATAATTTCGACTGAAGTAATCGTTGTAATAAGGATATTGATAATGGGAGTTTGGTGGCTCCCGAAACAGATCTGTCTATCCAACCATTACAACCGCCCCCAATACATGTCACTTGCTTCTTCTTTAATTTTTAACAAAGTTGTTTTCATATACTGAAAACAACAATAACGATCTTGAGCCTGAGTACAAAAACAAAATATGTACTATGAAAGCAGATCGAATAAAACAAAAAAACAAAAACAAGAAGAAATGGTAGGGCACGACCAAATACGTTGTTGTTGCATAGTCAACTACAGCAAAACATTCGTGTGAATTCTTTACATTGTAAAGACTCACGAGAGTGGAAGTTGGTGCATGTACGAGGGACGATGATTACTGAATTGTCTTTTTTTTGAAGATATGCGCTTTTAGCAAACAGTTCTCGTTTAATGATACTTGGCGGTGCGTATATATTTAATAATTTCGACTGAAGTAATCGTTGTAATAAGGATATTGATAATGGGAGTTTGGTGGCTCCCGAAACAGATCTGTCTATCCAACCATTACAACCGCCCCCAATACATGTCACTTGCTTCTTCTTTAATTTTTAACAAAGTTGTTTTCATATACTGAAAACAACAATAACGATCTTGAGCCTGAGTACAAAAACAAAATATGTACTATGAAAGCAGATCGAATAAAACAAAAAAACAAAAACAAGAAGAAATGGTAGGGCACGACCAAATACGTTGTTGTTGCATAGTCAACTACAGCAAAACATTCGTGTGAATTCTTTACATTGTAAAGACTCACGAGAGTGGAAGTTGGTGCATGTACGAGGGACGATGATTACTGAATTGTCTTTTTTTTTTTTGAAGATATGCGCTTTTAGCAAACAGTTCTCGTTTAATGATACTTGGCTGTGCGTATATATTTAATAATTTCGACTGAAGTAATCGTTGTAATAAGGATATTGATAATGGGAGTTTGGTGGCTCCCGAAACAGATCTGTCTATCCAACCATTACAACCGCCCCCAATACATGTCACTTGCTTCTTCTTTAATTTTTAACAAAGTTGTTTTCATATACTGAAAACAACAATAACGATCTTGAGCCTGAGTACAAAAACAAAATATGTACTATGAAAGCAGATCGAATAAAACAAAAAAACAAAAACAAGAAGAAATGGTAGGGCACGACCAAATACGTTGTTGTTGCATAGTCAACTACAGCAAAACATTCGTGTGAATTCTTTACATTGTAAAGACTCACGAGAGTGGAAGTTGGTGCATGTACGAGGGACGATGATTACTGAATTGTCTTTTTTTTTGAAGATATGCGCTTTTAGCAAACAGTTCTCGTTTAATGATACTTGGCTGTGCGTATATATTTAATAATTTCGACTGAAGTAATCGTTGTAATAAGGATATTGATAATGGGAGTTTGGTGGCTCCCGAAACAGATCTGTCTATCCAACCATTACAACCGCCCCCAATACATGTCACTTGCTTCTTCTTTAATTTTTAACAAAGTTGTTTTCATATACTGAAAACAACAATAACGATCTTGAGCCTGAGTACAAAAACAAAATATGTACTATGAAAGCAGATCGAATAAAACAAAAAAACAAAAACAAGAAGAAATGGTAGGGCACGACCAAATACGTTGTTGTTGCATAGTCAACTACAGCAAAACATTCGTGTGAATTCTTTACATTGTAAAGACTCACGAGAGTGGAAGTTGGTGCATGTACGAGGGACGATGATTACTGAATTGTCTTTTTTTTGAAGATATGCGCTTTTAGCAAACAGTTCTCGTTTAATGATACTTGGCTGTGCGTATATATTTAATAATTTCGACTGAAGTAATCGTTGTAATAAGGATATTGATAATGGGAGTTTGGTGGCTCCCGAAACAGATCTGTCTATCCAACCATTACAACCGCCCCCAATACATGTCACTTGCTTCTTCTTTAATTTTTAACAAAGTTGTTTTCATATACTGAAAACAACAATAACGATCTTGAGCCTGAGTACAAAAACAAAATATGTTGATATTTTTGTTGTGAATGTCTGAGTGAAATCGCACGTTTTTCAAGTTTTGGGTAATTGCTCCAGCGGAGAACGTTACGGCGGCGCTAAAGTTAAATTACGGTTAAGTTTGCCTAACCCGGCCTTTAGTCCCAACATGGCAAGTGTCCACCAGGGAACCGACAGTTCCCCGGATGTGTTGGTGTTTGCAAAGTCAGGGGAGAATTACTTCGGTGGACAGCTGTGTATACAGAAAATTGCATTTTCCACCGACAACCTAACTGTGTTGCGTCGTCACGTATATTAATCCGCCTACCGACATCAATGTGTTTCGACACCAGGGTTGCCAGAAAAAAAATGCTGATGTCCCCAAATTTTCACAAGAAAATCCCCAACTTAACCCCAAATAAACAAGTCAAAACTACAAATATCACGAAATGAATCGAAAACACCATTTAGAAAACTATCCCTTTTGATTTAATAAACTTTGACACAATGATTCTAGTACAAACTATTTTTTGGCGTTTTTAATTTTTCAAAGTTCGTTGTAGTTTTCTGGTACAGATCTCCAAAGCTACCTATTTCAGGAATTTTTCTAAAAATACCGTTTGGTAAAATTGTCATATCTTCTGAACAGTTTCACGTATTAATTTTTGATCATGAAAAAAACCCAAACTATATTTTAATATGATCACAATTTAAACTTAGTAAGAGTCTGAAAAGGCCCGTACTATTTTTTAAAAGAAAATACTCGTTAAAAATGGTTCAAGAAATTATATTTTCAAGAAAGTGTTTCGGGTACTAAGGACATTAAATAGCCAAAAGATTCTAAGAGAATAAAATCTATCAATTACAAATTCGTTTTTCCGTAACATTTTTAGCAACTTATTCCTATTCAGTCTTTTTTATTACAAACTTAACGTTAACGAAAATCTTTCTATTGCTTAAAAAACCCCAAGAAACCCCAATAAAATGTACAAAACCCCCTAAGAAAAACCCCATCCCCAAATTATTTTTTTTATCCCAATTTGCATTGACATAACCCCAGTATTGGGGTCAAACCCCAGTTCTGGCAACCCTGTTCGACACAACGTTGAATCACACGAGGCAATTTTTTCTAAGCAAGTGTCAAAGTTTGTAGTTGAGAGAGACCAGGTGGAAAGAGCGCTCAGCCTCTCTCTCCTTCAAACTTTGACACCGGCTTAGAAAAAATTTCCTCGTGTGAATTTGAACTAAGGGTGTTCATTTAAGTTGTTTCTAATTCACACGAGACATTTTTTTCTAAGCAAGTGTCAAAGTATATGCCTGGCAGACCCCTATACAATTTGTATGAAATAAATTATTATTAGACATTTTGGGTTTGTTTTTCTGTGAATTCGATGCAGATGTTTACTTCCAGGTAGTTTCTGTGTTAATTTTTTCTTATTTCTTTCTTTCGTTTGTGATTTTGGTTTTGAGTTCAGTTAGTTTATTATTGAATGCTTCAGCTCAAATAGACCAGTTTAGGTCCCTAGTGGTACCACGGGCTAAAATGCCCTTCATCGAAACCAACCTGTTTGATATACAAATGTATCGATAGCACGAATATTGGTACTGGAAAGATTTGTTAGGCTGCCTACAAAGGTCGACCCCAGTAGGTCCAGTCGTCGTTTACTCAAAGCGGGACAGTCGCATATCAAGTGCTCAATGCTCTCCACTTCTTCCTCATCTCCACAGCTTCTGCAGAAGTCATTGGAGTTAATACCCAATCTTCTGGCGTGTTCGCCGATCAGGCAGTGTCCCGTCAGAACTGATACTAACGTAGATAATCTTTTCCTTTACAGTGCGAGGAGATATTTGGCCTTCTCAGGTCATACCTTGGCCAGATTTGTCTAGCTACCCTACAGGTGCCGATTTGTGTCCATCTGTCGTTGGACTGCCTGATTGTCTTATCCAAAGCTTGCACGTGGATAGTGGCGCACCAATATATGCAAATTCTTCGAGAATTTGTAAAGTCGTCCCTTTTCTAGCAAGTTAATCGGCTTTGCAGTTCCCCGGGATATCCCTATGCCCAGGCACCCATATGAGGTGTATATTAAACTGCTCAGCCATCTCGTTAAGGGATCTGCGGCAGTCGAGGGCTATTTGTGAATTTAGCGAGTAAATGACAACGCCAGTGTTGGTTACTATGTTCCGACTCAGCCACTTGGCGACTTCCCATATTGCCATTATTTCGGCTTGATAGACACTGCAGGTATCTGGTAGTCTGTGAGCTATATCCAAATTAAGTTCTTCACAGTGTACTCCGAAGCCAACCTTTTCATCAAGCTTCGAACCATCCGTATAGAAGTGGAAATGGTTTCTATTTCCGGGTATTCTGCCATCCCATTCATCCCTGGCTGGTATCATAGTGATGTAGTACTTCTCAAAGGTGCGCAACGTTGATATATAGTCCACTCGGTCGGTTACCATAGCACTACACCTTGATATACCCATGTGACCGTAGTTCTTGTACCTCCACATTGATAGGCAGTTTAATCTTAGTGCCGCTTTGGTTGCAACTTCTCTCGCCAAACATTACTCGGCTGTATATGGAGAAGGGCTTGTAGAGACTCAGTCGCTGTAGTCCTTAAAGCTCCGCTTATGCACAGGCAGGCAGTTCTCTGAACCCGTGATAGCAGGTTTGTGATGGTTAGTTTTTCAGTTGCCGTCCACCATACCACAATGCCGTATAACAGCATTGGACGAACCACTGCTATACATATCCAATGGATAATTTTAGCAGAGAGGCCCCACAGCGACCCTACATCCTTCCTGCAGGAATATAAGGCGATGTTGGCCTTCTTTACACGTTCCAGTACGTTTAGTCTGAATGTATGTTTCATATCCAAATTTATTCCTAAAAATTTTGCACTTTCAGAAAAGACTAGATCTGTTCCATTTATACGAGGAGGGTCCACATGAGGGACATTATTCATCCTAGTAAAGAGAACCAATTCTGTCTTGTTTGGGTTAACACCCAAACCGCTGCTTCTGGCCCATCTAGCCAACTTGTTCAGAGCCACCTGTAGAATATCTCGGAGGATGTTTTCGAATTTGCCACTCACTGCGATTGCCAGGTCGTCCGCATATGCCACGACATTACAGCCACAACGTTCTAGATCTAGTAGGATTTCATTCACCGCTAGGTTCCAAATTAGTGGAGACAGTACTCCTCCTTGTGGGGTCCCTCTGGTTACAAACCTTATTAGAGTTGTGGACCCTAGACATGCTGTTATACGTCTTCTGTTGAGTAGTCTTTGAATTAGTCTTATCAAGCTAGAGTTCACCTTTAGATGTGACAGTGCCGCGATTACTGTATCTGGGTGTATGTTGTTAAAAGCCCCTTCAATGTCAATATACCACCATGGTGAATTCTTTGAAATGAGTGGTGATCCGAGAATGAGTGGTCGTCCAGAACATTCCACCCAATAATTTTGTCTGACACCCGGTCAGTAGCAAACGTTACGTCTAGTACTTCTTGTCTGTCTTTAATTGTAAAGGTCGGTTTATTGCCAATGTTACAAATAGTTAGGTTGGTAGTTAGAATAAAGTCAAGAAGCGAATCATCTCTATTGTTTATATCCGTACTACCCCAGATAGTATGATGAGCGTTCGTGTCTGCTCCAATAATCAGCTCGAGCTCGTCAGACGTTGCTTCTGCTACTACTTCCCTGAAGAGACTGGAGACCACCCAGTATATGTGATTACCAATCTCCAGACTAGCAGCTGTTTGGTCTTTACCGCTTAACTTAGTCAGGAGAAAAATACTTGGATCTCTTCTGGCCAAAATGCAGGTTTTTGGAGTGCCTTCACAGTTGGCCACAAGCAGTTTAAGGTTTGGTGTCTTGTTACCGCACACCCGTCCTCCTACTACATAGGGCTCCTGGATCAGGACGATGTCTACTGCACTTGTGGACAGGCGCAGCAATAGAGCCGCTGAGGCTGCTTTAGCGTGATGGAGGTTAATCTGTAGAATTCTTACCATCGAACTCTTCATCCGTATCATCGGGGAGCATGTCCCCGCCAGATGCGCCAAAGAGTCTGGAGACTTCCATCAGCCCCTCAGTATCCGAAGTAGTGTTTTCATCCTCAGAGAATGACGTTACAGATCTTCTGTTAGAGTTAGAGTCACCAGAAATAATGGTCGTGTGGACCTCCGCACTTCCAGAAAGCCTTGTATCAACCACAGTCGACGACTCGCCTTCCGCAGTGTATACCTTCAAGACTATAGTCTCGAAACCATATTGCAGGGTTGCACTTGCACTTTGTATATGGGATGTAGATTCAGCGTTAAAGATAAAATTGACCTGACGCTTTTTACCATCCGCCTCACCCACCTTGCTAATTCTCCAATTATGGGTTGGCAGACCAGGATTGGAATCTTTTATTATCTCTAATATATCAGCCGCTGTGGAGGGCTCTTCTGTAACCCAGGTGACGGCTCTAGGTTGACTAGGGATGTTGTTTTTTCGACTACATCCAACTGGGCAACCGGCCACACCTCACCCGCTCGACTCAGAGCAGCCTTATACAGATCTACTGATCTGGCATCACCGAGCTTTACTCTCCCCTGATGCCATCCTGCATCGTTGCAGACTGGTGGATTGCCCGGCATTTCTCTTCGGACATCGAGGTAATGAGGCATTATGGCGGATTGCACATGGCTCCATTTGTCCTTGAGGATGGATCCATCCTCACTACTTCTGTCTATAACAGCCATCACTAGACTCTCCTTCGCCACTTCATTGAAGGGCTTGGTGAGTGTCCTGTTGATGGTGACATCAACAGGACACTCACCAAGCCCAAGGTATTAGGGCCTCTTGCCTTTTTCGAAGGCAGGGGTTCATCAGGTGATCTTATTCTTTTCACTTTATTAGTCGTTAACACAGCTGAATTTGTGGCACTTTCAGCCGGATGATTGGCCTTAGAAGCATCTATGACGCCTTTGGCCAAGGTAAGTGACTCTTTTTGTTTTTCGGTAAGAGCCGAAACCTCAACAGCCTCCAACTTCGTCAAAACTCTGATCGCTATCCGGTGCTCATTGTGCTTCCGTTTTGACGGTCGGACATGACGTTTTCCCCTCACCGTGCCACCTGTTGTGAGTACCGGGGGTGAAATTTTCACCATGTTTGGTGTGGTCGGCTTTGGCCAAGACCAACGGACGGACAGCAGAACGATTGGGGAACACCGCTCCATTGGAACGCGAAGGCATCCCCGACGATGTAGGCCTTCCAGACTTTGTACAGATTTTTTTTGCGATTGCGTAATAGGTACTGTGTAATAGATTTTAACTATCCGCTCTGTGCTAAACAAGTCCGTTCACTACGACTGATCAGCAACGAAGGACATTGAAAGTGAATTGGAAATTGAAGCAAATGAAATATTCGACAGCGATGAAGAATCCGAAGAAGAAAGTGAGAATGCACCAATTCAAGCTGCAGACCGTTTTTTGCTTGGAAAATATGGTACCAAGTGGAGTACAGCTGAACCCGCTACAGTGAGATTCCACCAGCACAACATCATGCGTTTCGGAGGTGGACCAAAAACAAACCTGACCACTCCGCTTGAGGTGTTCAAGTACGAATATTACGTTCATCATCGTAACACAAACAAATCTATATGGAGAAAAAGTTACACGCAAATAGAACGCAGAACATGCAAACTATACACCACGAGTATGGGTTGACATTACAAGTGTTGAGCTTGAAGCTTTTCTTGGGATACTATTGGCTTTTGGTGTCAGTCATAATACTATGCAGCTCTCAAGATTGATGTGGCAAACTGATGCACTTCCAATATTCCGTGCAACCATGTCATATAGACGATTTCTTACTTTGATTAGCTGTATTCGATTTGACGACAGTCGTACGCGCGCATTTCGTCAACAAACCGACAAAGCTGCTCCCATTCGCGACATATGGAGCTTCCTGCAATCTTCGAACTATTTGTGAAGAATTGCCCAAAAATATTTTTTTATATTTTAATTAATGTTCTTATAAAAACGTCCGCCAGTCCATATTACACCTAAATCAGATGATATACGTCTGAGACTATAGGCAAAATATAGTATATTCTCATTTTTAGTATTTCATTTCCTGGTCCTGGGAAAAAATGCTACCAGTCTCTTAAAAATCCGTTTGCAACTGACTGAGTTATTAAAGTTTCATTAAAACTAAAAGTGTACATAAATAGTAGTATTTACCATTCAACTCAAAAATGTTTTCTTGAGTGTTCTCTTTTTAATATGTCATCATCATCAAAACTACTATTTATGTACACGTTTAGTTCAAATGAAACTTTAATAAGTCAGTCAATTGCAAACGGAGTTTAAGAGACTGGTTGAATTTTTTACTTATAAAATTTACTATATATGTAAGTAAATGAATTAATCGTGCGGTTATCTTACAAAATAATTGGTAAAAACATTACCTAATCGTTTTTTTACCCGTAAATCCGGTTTTTGGGGGTGTCCGGCAAATTTCGTAGAACAAACGTTGTTTTACTCGCCAAGACCTACAAGTTACCTACTGTGTTATTATTAAAATATCCCGTAATTCATTTTAAAAAACCCCGGGATAGGGATTTCCATATTGACAAATAACAAAATATGGTCACATTTTTTACCAATGTGTTAAAGACAATCACTGGCATTTTTTAAACGGATCTAATTTATATTTTCTATACCGTTAAGTAAAGCTCATTGTGAAAAATTATATAGTATTTGAAACAGTTTATACACGAAATATAGAATCAGAATGTCTTTTGAACTTATAAACACTGAAGATAAAAGTTGTCAGTAATTCCAGTCACTTTTACAAGTGACGATGGAGAGAATCTAGTGAATTTCGTGAAGAATAAATCAAAGTATTTGTGGCGACTGTAATATGGACCATTAGTAATGTTTGAATATTGTACTTATGTTTATTTTTTTGGGTTTTTATACCCTATAACAAGATTTTTAAGTATGAAACTGCAACGAGTCTTTTTAATAAAAAGTATCAAAACCGATTTTTCATTTGTCCCGCCAAATCACGCCAAATTATAAGACAAATTCCACATTATTACATATAGTTACATGTCCTTCCAGTGTTTTGTACTTTTTTGCTTTGCTATGCAATCGGAATGTCGCTCTTCTCGTTTATTCAATATACATAATTATTTTCTGTTCCAAAGCTTTGCATTAGTTTTTTTCAGATAATTTGATTTTGTATTATTTATTAGGAAATTTTATCGCTAAGATTGACAACAATTGAATTTCTCGCGGACAAACATGAATATAAATAAATGGAAGTACAATGCTGGCGGCATTCAATTTGTTGCGGCGTTGAATTAATTTGTAGCGGCGCAAAATGTCAATTTCTCACGTTGAAAAAACATAGTACAACAAATGAAAAAATTTCACTCATTTTTTCACAACTTTGATTTTTGTATGGGATTTCAGCGTGAAACCAGAACATAGTACCGCGCTTTAATCTGAAAAGTACATTTTAATATAAATTATAATAGTAAAATATTAAATTCTTACCGGTTTGTATTTAGTATTTCCAGCAAATTCAACATTTAATATTTTCCTACTTCGTGCACTATTCCAAAATAAAAAATTTAATGCTGCTTGTCATCCGTTTGTGATTATGTTTTCTTTTGTTGTTGTTTTCTTTCGTTGTAGCTTGTAGCTTGCGTTGTAGCGCACTGTCAAATTCGGATTATTTGGAATTATCCGTCGTATCCGTGTGCGTATTTGGGTAGCTGTAGTTCATTTTCATATATTTGAAATCGATTTTGACAGATTTTGACGCATTCACCGGTATTTAAGAGATAGCCTGAGGTGTATATTAAACTACTCAGCCATCTCGTTAAGAAAGCTGCGGCAGTCGAGGGCTGTTTGTGAATTTAGGGATGTGGCCTCCAGAGAATTGATGGCAGCCTGGCTGTCCGAGTAAATTACAACACCAGTGTTGGTTACAATGTTGCGACTTAGCCACTTGGCAACTTCCCAAATTGCAATTATTACGGCTTGATAGACCCTACACGTATCGGTAGTCTGTGAGCTATATCCAAACTAAGTTCTTCACAGTGTACACCGAAGCCAACCTTTTCATCAAGCTTTGAACCATCCGTATAGAAGTGAGATGGTTTTTATTACCTGGGATTCTGTCAACACATTGGTATCATAGTGATTTAGTTCCTCTCGAGGGTTGTTACCATAGCTGTACACTTTGATATCCTCATGTGACCGTAGTTATTGTACCTCCGCATTGATAGATAGTTTAATCTTAGTGCCGCTCTGGTTGTAAGTTCTCTCGGGGTGACCCAAATGAGAAGAAAACGAGTAGTTTTCTGAAACTAAACAAGATCGAGATCAGTAAGATGATGAGTGTTCTATCGGGACACTCAAGCTCACAGGCACATCTTCATCGCATAAGACTAGCAGAAAACGACGAGTGCAGGGCATGCAGGGAAAACATCGAAACGATGGAACATTTTCTGTGTCACTCCCCAGCGTTGACACATGCAAGATCCCGATATTTCAGTTCCGACATATTGCCAGACTTGACTCCTCTCAGAGGATATGACTGGAAGATACTGAGAAAATACGTGTCTAGTACCGATTTTCTGTAACCGGTGGGGTATAAAAATCATAAATAAGCAGCGCACAACAGCTTAAGTGTGTGTCCATGGACATGAGTATGAGGCTGTATATGGAGTAGGGCTTGTAGAGACTCAGTCGCTGTAGTCCTTAAGACTCCGCTTATGCACAGGCATGCAGTTCTCTGAACCTTTGATAGTAGGTTGGTGGTTAGTTTGTCAGTTGCCGTTCACCATACCACAATGCCGTATAACAGTATTGGACGAATTAGTGCTATATGTATGGACGATTTTAGGAGAGAGGCCCCACCGCGACCCTACAGCCTTTCTGCAGGAATATAAGGCGACATTGGTCTTCCTTACACGTTGCAGTGCGTTAAGACTGAATAACAGTTTCCTATCTAGAATTATTTCTAAAAATTTTGCACTTTCAGAAAAGACTAGATCTGTTCCATTTATCCGAGGTGGAGGGTCCATATGTGGACATTATTCATCATAGTAAATAGAACCAATTCTGTCTTGTTTGGGCTAACGCCCAAACCGCTGCTTCTGGCCCATCTAGCTAACTTGTTCAGAGCCACATTTGAGATGACTCTGAGGACGTTTTCGAATTTGCCACTCACTGCGATTGCCACGTCGTCCGCATATGCCACGACCTTGCATCCACAACGTTCTAGATCTAGCAGAATTTCATTTACCGCTAGGTTCCAAATTAGGGGAGACAGTACTCCTCCTTGTGGGGTCCCTCTGTTTACAAACCTTGTTAGATTTGTGGACCCAAGACTAGAGTTAACTTTTAGATGTGACAGTGCCGAAATTTCTGCATTTGAGTGAATGTTGTTAAAAGCCCCTTCAATGTCAAGAAATGCCACCATGGCGAATTCCTTGAAATGCAGGGAGGATTCGATAGCGCTCACAAGTTCGTGCAGGGCTGACTCTGTAGTCTTCCCCTAATTGTAAGCATGTTGGTTTCACGACAGGAGTTTTGGTTTGAATAGGAAGGAGGATATGCTAAGTGGTCTGAAGTCTTGGTTATGAATACCACGTTGGTGTCCCTCCATCGATTCGGGATGTATGAAAGCCTAATACAGCCTACATATATTTTCTCCAGCCGGGGGATAATGTACTTTGACAATTTTTACATTTCTGCTGGAGTGATGCCGTCTGGTCCAGGTGACTTGAAGCTGTTATATACCAGCTTATTCTGGATCTCTCAGTCAACAAGCTAGCCACGCTCGCAGTCCACTCGCATTATTGTTGGTCCTGCTGATCTTCGAGTTCTGTTGGTGAGTTCCCCGGGAAATGGTTGTCGAGCAGTACATTCGGCGATTGCTCGCTGTTTTTTTGTCCAGTTATTTGCCTCATCCTGCAAGTAACCCACTGTACAGGGTGAATCTGATAGTATCTTCCTCAGCCTTGTGGCGTCGGAGACCTTTTCCACTTCGCCACAGAAGGTATACCAAGAGCGTCTTTGCGCCTGCCTAAACTCCTTCTTATATATCTTCGATCAACTCGATCTTTATAAGCATCCCAATCATTAGCAACCCCAGTGGAATTCGCCCTGTTGAATAGCTTGTTGCAGGTCTTTTTCCTAGTCGTTAGTTCAGAAGTCCACCATTGAGGTTCAGTTTTACCCTTGTACCTTGTTTTTGGACAGGCTTATTCAAGGGAACTATTGATTGATGTGGTGATATCCTCGACCAGATTGTCCAGAGCGGCTTTGTCATTCTGTTTATACTGAAGTTAAGAGTATAGGACTTTTTTAAAATTCTTCTCCTACAAGTGCCACTTTGTCTTCCTCACATTTCTGTGCACGGCAGGTTTTGGCGCTTTTTCAGCGAGTTTGAACTGTATATAATTATGATCTGAGAAACAGTGGTCGTCCAGTACCTTCCACCCAATAATTTTGTCTGACAGCCGGTCAGTAGCAAACGTTACGTCTATTACTTCTTGTCTGTCTTTAATTGTAAATGTCGGTTTATTGCCTATGTTACAAGTAGTTAGGTTGGTAGTTAGAATAAAGTCAAGAAGCGAATCACCCCTATCGTTTATATCCGTACTACCCCAGATAGTATGATGAGCGTCCGTCTTTGCGCCAATAATCAGCTCGACCTCGTCCGACGTTGCTTCTTCTACTACTTCCCTGAATAGAGCAGTCGGTACTACAGCTTTATAAGGGAAGTAACTGGAGATAGCCATCGACTGCCGCAGATCTCTTAACGAGATGGCTGAGCAGTTTAATATAAATCCCTATGCCTGGGCATAGGGATATCCCGGGGAATTGCAAAGCCGATGAACTTGCTAGGAAAGGGACGACTTTACAAATTCTCGAAGAATTTGCATATATTGGTGCGCCACTATCCACGTGCAAGCTTTGGCTTAGGCAAGAGACAATCCGGCAGTCCAACGAAAGATGGACACAAATCGGCACCTGTAGGGTAGCTAGAAAAATCTGGCCAAGGTATGAGCTGAGAAGGTCAAAATATCTCCTCACACTAGAAAGGAAAAGACTGTCTACGTTAGTATCAGTTCTGACGGGACACTGCATGATCGGCGAACACGCCAGAAGATTGGGTATTAACTGCAATGACTTCTGCAGAAGCTGTGGAGATGAGGAAGAAGTGGAGAGCATTGAGCACTTGCTATGCGACTGTCCCGCTTTGAGTAAACGACGACTGGACCTACTAGGGTCGGCTTTCTAGGCAGCCTAACAGATCTTTCCATTACTAATATTCGTGCTATCGATACATTTGTATATCAAACAGGTTGGTTTCGATGAAGGGCATTTTAGCCCGTGGTAACACTATGGACCTATACTGGTCTATGTGAGCTGAAAAAAAAGAAGACGGCTGCCACTATATGCGATTACCGATCTCCAGACTAGCAGCTGTTTGGTCGTTACAACTTAAATTAGTCAGGAGAAAAAACTTAGATCTTTCCTGGCCAAAATGAAGGTTCTTGGAGTGCCTTCACAGTTGACCACAAGCAGTTTAAAGTTGGGTGTCCTGATACCGTACACCCTTCCTCGTACAACGTAGGGCTCCTGTATCAGGACGATTCTTACCATCATTGGTAATTGACAGATTAACATCCACCCCGACAAGGGTGTTATCGAACTCTTCGTCCGTATCATTGAGGAGCATGTCCCCGCCAGCCCTTCAGTGTCCGAAGTAGTGCTTTCGTCCTCAGAGAGGGACGTTACAGATCTGTTGGAGTCGCCAGAAATGATGGGCGAGGCTATGTCCGCACTTCCAGAAAGCCGTGTATCAACCACGGTGGATGAATCGCCTTCCGCAGTGGGAGCTATATCCTGCTTGTATACCTTAAGACTATAGTCTCAAAACCATAGTGAATGTTTGCACTTGCACGTTGTATATGGGAGGTGGATTCAGCTATAAGGATCAAATTGACCTGGCGCTTTTTACCATCCGCCTACCCCACCTTGCTAATTCTCCAATTTTGGGCCGGCAGACCAGGATTGTAATATTTTATTATTTCTAATATGTCAGCCGAGTTAGAGGGCTCTTCTTTAACCCAGGTGATGGCTCTAGGGTGACTAGGGATGTTGTTTTTTCGACAACATCCAACTGGGAGCCCGGCCACACCTCACCCGCTCGACTTAGAGCAGCCTTATACAGATCTACTGATCTGGCATCATCGAGCTTTACTCTCCCCTGATGCCATCCTGCATCGTTGCAGATTGGTGGTTTGCCCGGCATTTCTCTACGGACATCGAGGTAATTAGCCAAAATGGCTGATTGAACCTGGCTCCATTTATCCTTTAGGATGGATCTAACGATTTTCACCTGGACTAACGATTTTCTTGGGTTCGATCCGACCGGAATCAAAATGTACATATTTAATTTTCTTCATGAAAATGGATCCTTCCTTCCTGAATATGTTCCCACGTTTCTGTTGAATGAATAAACATTTAGACCAAAATGCTGGTACATAGTTTAAAGTTTTGGCATTTACTTGGTTTTGACAACTCCAGAGTAATTGCTTGTCATGTGCTCTCCTTGAACCTTCTACTTTGTATTCCATAAGTGGGCTGTGTCCAAGCTATTTCAATCAATTCTTCGCTGTTATCACGAAAAGCGCATTTTATTATAAATTATAATAGCTGCTTTCTTTTCGACGCGTATATTCGTTTACCCACACAAAATAAACATATATACGTTTAAACAACCTTTTTATCCCCGGTAATAAAAACGGGGACAAAAAGCAGCACTTTTTGTATGTGACATTTAAAATAAAATTAAACAGAAAATAAACTTTTTAATTTGTAACAAAGCAGATTGTTTTCGGTTAATTTTTCGTTTCGAACGGTGAGAAAAAAATTAAAACACATCATTACAGTGTAAAGCTATTAGCCCGCGTCGTTCCTAATAAGGCGTCACACCAATCCGTTTTGGCTCATTTGTTTTGGGAAAACATCTCACCGTTCAAACATGTTGCCTGTTAATTATGACATTTATTATGTTTTCAAATGGCATATGTCAACTTATTGTGTACAAACAACTTTTTCTGCAAATATAAAAAAGAAACGTGGAAAGTATCAAAAAAGTATTGTTAAATTATTTGGTGCTCACAAATCAATGCACAACGAGAATTCAATTATTTATTGTTGACAAAATTTGAAACGTATATGTTCTGTTTGCGACAGATTGACAACTTAAGTGGGTTCACATACTTCAACATGCAGTTTTGGGACGTGTTATTGAGAAAAATATGCCGATTGAGACGGTTTCAATTGACATTTCTATAAGGGGAAAGCAACTCGTTTTGGCTCGAAAACATCTCAATGAGCCAAACCGGGTTTTCAAGACATTTAATTTGCACCCTACTCAAATATGTTACATCGTTCCAATTGGATTCGGTATGAGGTAAGTAGGAATATTCTTGTGTAACATAAATTTAAAATATAATTAACTCGCGACAACTGTGTTCGAAAAATGAGTAAATAAAAGTAATGGAAATATGTTATATTTATAGGGATATTATTCATTTTATTACAAATTTAATGATGCGTTTTGAACTTGCTCGAAGAACTCAAAACGTTCAGGGGGAGGTTTTACCCCCTTGCCGACTGCCTCTCTATCCTACAAAACGCTGATAATCTGCTGAACATTCAGCAAGTGTAAATCGGAAGTTAGGAGCCGAGGCAAAATGATCGGAGGCGTCGCAATTTTTTTGGCCTAAGCTGACCAAATACAGTAAAAACGGCGGCGTTGGTATGTTGTTTTATTTTCTTCGAACTTAGGTGAAGTTGATTGTATTATTCATAATTCTGATTTTCTACTTCATAGTTTTGTGGAAATGGATCCTTTTAGAAAACATTATATGTATTTAATTTAACAAAAAACGCAACTTTAATTAGTTAAAAGATGGCGAAATACAGGAATTTGGAATTTACTTTGTAATTATGGGATGACCCATTGCACATGAAGTTTTATATATAATTTATTTTTAATCTGATTAAAGGTTACTGTTAAGTCGGACGCAAACGATGTATCGTCAAACACTTCGTAAACGATTTGCCATAGCAAAATATGATACCCCTCTGCTACATCTGTGTGTTTGTTTTGACATTTAATTTTCATAACAAACAACTTTACATTTTGCTGAATAAAAAAGGAATCTGACGGAAATGCTTGGACGTATGGATTATTCTTTCTTTTCCTTGGATGCCAGACAATAAGTAGGACGTGCCTACTACTTAATCTTTAAATATATAAGTTAAACATTTGTAATCGAACACAAGTGTAAGTTTGTATTAAAAACAACAAAT
The DNA here is from genome assembly GCA_963930755.1 of Eudasyphora cyanicolor. NCBI lineage: Eukaryota > Metazoa > Arthropoda > Insecta > Diptera > Muscidae > Eudasyphora > Eudasyphora cyanicolor. The sequence continues at coordinate 143,055,824 of OZ005734.1, forward strand.
CGCTGTTTGTGTTAAAATAAATATTTTTCTAGATTTTAGCTAATTCTTCTGAATTTAATAAACTGAATTCCTAGCTGAAAATACGTGTTTAATTTTTTGGTTTGGCCATCCAACAGTTACATTTATCGGAAATATACAAATGTCCAGGGTATTCCCAGCATTTGCTCGCAGTTCCGCAAGAAATATCTATTTTAGCTGCATCAATAGCCAGATTTTTCTTGGGCAAGAAACCTTGATAGCAATCTATGTCACACGTGTCATCAATCATAGTTTCTTTAAAATCAGAAAGCTCTAAATTATTATTATTGGTGAAGAAATTAGTAAGTTCTGCATCGCACGAGACAAATTTTTTCAAGCAAGTGTCAAAGTTTGTAGGAGAGAGCTATTTCCGCTTGTCTCTCTATCTCCTACAAACTTTGGCACTTGCTTGGAAACAATTGTCTCGTGTGAATCAGGACTAATGTTTTTTGCGTCGTTGTTATGTTTTGAAACACACGAGGCAATTTTTCTAGGCAAGTGTCAAAGTTTGTAGGAGAGAGGCAGAGAAAAAATTGCCTCGTGTGATTCAGAACTAAGAAATTAAATTGGAGATTGTAGCATTTCATATAGTTTTAAAGGTTCTTTATGTGTCAAAGTGGCAATGACAATTGAATACTATTGACGTCGCATGGAGTTTGACTATTCGTTTACATAGTATGTCTGCATATTGAAGATGGCGCTTTGCCTGGCTAAAATGTAAAGAGAGCGTTCTGCAAAGAGAGGATATATACTTTTATTTACTCTGCAAAGAGAGAAAAGATTTACATCATTAATTTTATTATATTACAACTTCAAAACATTCAACAACAAAACAAACTGAAAAACTCGCCCCTTCTCAGAAATTATTTGAGAGTACAAAAAAGTCTGCATGTTTTGACAGAGAAATAATTGAGAGAGAAATTTCAGAATGAGAAAAAGGCTGCTCGGACGCCACCTGGCGGAAGAAGTCTGTAAATACCATGATACGTCTATAGTATTCAATTGTCATTGAAAGTGGGGGATTTCGATATTTGGGAGAATATTCCTTGTCGATTATAGAGTAGTTTTTATCGGCGGCTGAGTTCTAGCCGATTTGAGGTATTTGTTACGCGCCGCCGATTTGCGCAGCCTCGGCTTCTAACTCTGAGCTATAGTACATTTGAAATCGAGTTTGACATACGCCAATTCAATTCATGTTTATTATTTCTTAAAATCCTTATTACAACGGTTAAATACGCTTATAGGTAACATTTTTCATTCCCACGAACTTACTTACATACGTTAGGTATCTTACAAGTGATATATATATATTTAGTATTGTTTACGCCGAATGCGTGTAAATAAAAGAAGGTGAATAAAAACACGATTAGTTTCAATGTAATATAAATAAATGGCCAAGTGCCACAAGTTTATTGATTATAAGGATTTATAAGGCAACAAAATTTACCTTTGCTTATGATTAGTATAATTGTAGTCGCCGCCTGTCGTAGCGAACGGACGTGTTATCGCAGAGCGGATAGTTTTTAACCTATTACGCAATACCTATTCACCTACCTACTACGCAACCAGGAGGTTTGTTGTTTATAAAGCGTAGGTTGAATTGGATGCATCGGTGTCTGGACAGAAATTTCTGAGCTCAGTCTGGAAGGCCTATATCGACGTACCTATTACGGGCTAATACTGGCTATGGGGGTGTCTCCCCCAACCAATTTATGATTAAACCAAAAAAGACGAAGGAGATTACGGCGCAGGGGAGGGAAAACCCAGTGCCGGCGACAAGCGTTGATTCACTCACGAGTCATGTGTCGTCGTTATCGAACAATCGTGAGCAAGCAACTTCTACGAGCTTTGGTGCCTTGGATCCCGTAGTCGAAAATGAAACAAGAGCACATCCAGCCGCAGGCAAAACAAATGATAAGACAGGTGAAGCAGAACCCAGCCGGGGCTTTAAGCAACCCCAGCCTTTAAAAGCCAGTGGGGACTCTGACTCTGAATCATCAAATGAAAACAATATCACTATTGTTGCTATCTCAAAGAGACTGTCAGGGGCACAAAGAAGGAAACTGAATAAGTTGAACCGACAGAACCTATTACGGGATGAACCTGACAATTCTACCTCCAATACAAACATGGAGGCCGCTAAAAGAGTCAGGTCTCCCGAAGAACATAGCGCTGTGAAAGTGACTAAGAAGAAAAAGGGCTCGCCGTCTTCCAGTAATTCGGATAAGCCTAACGTAACCACACAAAAGGAGGTCTCTAATGTGGGTCCTTCGATTGTGGGCGGTAAAGTTGACCCAGCAACGCAGGTCAAGTCAACCAAATCATCCGTTAAGGATGAGGCTTTAACCAAAAAGACTCTACAGACACGGAAAAATAAATTGGCCGTAAAGAAGGGTAAGAAGCCACCGTCTTATTCTAATATAGCTAAACAACATTTTCGAGACGATCTATGCTACGCCATAATTGATTGCAGTAGTGCATCTGGCAGAATCCCCGAAGACCAAAAGAGTAACTTCGAAGATTTGGTCTATACGAGGGTAGCGGAATACGTCCTCGAATCTAAGGATGAACCACCAATCGAAGTAATGAGTTGCAAGTTTGAGAGGGGTGTTTTGATGCTAAGGCTGGCATCACAACGCTGCGCTGGTGTCCTCGTAAAACTTGTGGATAGCTTCCCCTCACCGTGGGACGGCGCAAAGCTAAAATTGGTAAGGAAAAGCGACATTCCTGAATTCATAAAACGACTCTATATGTTAAGGGATGTCCCAGTAAGTTCTCATCAGAGTACATACTCGACATCATTGGCAAACAGAATTCAAAACTTTCCGTGAGAAAGTGGGAAGTCTTCTATAGGAAGGATGACACCGAGGGTACTCTCCTCGTGTTAGGCATAGACCCAGAATCCAAGAACAATCTTGTCATGGCGAAGGGCATGGCGTACTTCTTGATCTGGACAGTCTTTTTCAAAATTGGAAAGGTCCCGATTGGCAGGACAAATGAATCGAGTCCAAATATACTGTCTGAAGAGGCAAACACTGGTATTGAACGGATGGAGACAAGTGAGACACGGCCAAAAACTGATGTGGAAGTAGTCAATAACACCACCAGTTCACCAATAGTACCGCCACTTTTGCAGGAAGTTCCCAGCAAAGGTGGTGATCAAAATAAAAAGAGCCACAAAACGATTCAAACCAATGAGGGAGCGACAAAAAATAATACCGCCTCCCAAAATTTTCGACTGGAAGATGGTGTAATAGGTAGTGAACGAAAGGAGGAGAATGACCCACTACCAAATAATGAGGGGGTGCCACCAGATAGGATAGACTCCCAAAAGAAACTTTTACTGGAAGGACAATGATTGAGGTCATCCAGATAAACCTCCACCGGAGCGAGACAGCTTCCAACACTCTGATGGACATCATAAATAAAGGCAGGGTTCATATTGCTTTGATCCAGGAACCATGGACAACTAGCAACAAGGTTACTGGATTAAACCATGTGAACTATAACCTTTTCTACGCTAACACAGGTACTCGTCCAAGGACTTGTATTCTGTGCCATAAAAACTTATGTTTTATTTTCTCTCCAGAGTTGTCAACATCGGACGCAACGGTGCTGAGGCAAGGTAATGGAAATATGTACCTGGCGTCAATATATCTGCCATTCGATGCGCCGACATTGCCACCCACGTCGGAATTACAACGTCTGGTGAGGGAATCCAAACACACAAGTAATGAGTTATTAGCTGGATGTGACGCCAACTCCCATCATATCGCTTGGGGTAGTACTAACACCAATAAAAGGGGACACGCCCTTATCGAATTTTTGAATACAAATGACCTCATAACTCTTAACATAGGAAACACTGCAACCTTTGTTAACAAAATTAGGGAAGAAGTATTAGATATAACGATATGTTCAGAAAATCTTATTGATGAGATTCATGAGTGGAGGGTTTCGGATGAACACTCCTATTCAGACCACCGTTATATAAGGTTTAAAATTGCACGGCCACCGCCAAACCCCATAAGTTTCCGTAATAAGGCTAAGACCGACTGGACTAAATTCGGAAATCTACTTAGAAATCGATTGGGGCAGCCTACACGCGATTATCTATGTGCAGAAGACATTGATATCAATGTTAAGAAGATTACCGAGGCTCTTGTAAAATCATTCGAAGATAGTTGCCCACTTCGAGAAAGGAAATCTGCCTTTGAGAAACCCTGGATGACAGGACAAATTCGCTCGATTGGCAAAGATGTCCGCAGACTTTACAACAGAGCTCGACGTAAAAAACAATCAGTATATTGGGACGACTACCACAGAAGACTCAAAGAATACAATAAAATCGTTAGATCGGCGAAACGTAACTCCTGGAGGCTTTTCTGTGAAGAGGTAGACAGCGTTAACAGCATGTCTAAAATGAAAAAGTTCCTCTCAAAAACTCATGTCCAAACCGAAACACTGGTGGATGAAACGGGTAAAAGGATGGAAACTATAGAGGATACCGTAAGGCTCTTGATGAAAACTCATTTTCCGACTGGTAATGCTGGACCAACAGAATGGCGATTAAAGCAGGAACAGTTACAGAATGAAAATGTATTGCATCAAGTACCTATTACGGATATAACAGATGGTATGGTTAAAGAAGCGATAAAAAGTTTCTCTCCCTTTAAGGCTGCGGGACCGGATGGAATATTTCCAGCACTTCTGCAGAATGAGGTGGATCTGGTATCAACTCATCTGGCTGGAGTGTTCACTGCATGCCTAACCCATTCGTATACCCCAAAAAACTGGCAGGAATCAAGGGTGGTCTTCATACCAAAGCCTGGCAAGGCGAGTTACACGACCCCAAAGGCTTATCGACCCATTAGCCTTACTTGTTTCCTGTTAAAAACAATGGAGCGAATAATTGATGACATGGTCAAAGGTAAAATAGCGGATGACAGGCTAAAATTCAAACAACACGCCTATGTCAAAGGAAGATCAGTGGAAACAGCTCTGCATGAGGTAGTGCACCACATAGAAGAGTCCTTCAGTAAAGAAATGTATACACTTGCTGTTTGCATAGACATTGAGGGCGCATGTAACAATGTACAGACCGATACACTTATCCAGTCCTTAGACGAGTTTCAGGTTGACCGGGCGCTGAAAAACTGGATCAACAATATGCTAAGGAATAGGTGGATTATTTGTGGGTCATATGACGTAAAAATTAGAGACAAGGTAAATCGTGGTATACCTCAGGGGGGCATTTTATCGCCTCTTCTATGGGTTACGACGATACACAGTCTCCTAAAAGCCCTCACCAATGAAGGACTTAAACCAGTCTGTTATGCAGACGACGTTGTAATACTTCTAAGGGGCTTTCATCCAAATCTATTATGCAGAAGAGCTGAAGAGGCACTTAACATAGCATATAACTGGGCACAACCAAGGGGATTAAATGTTAACCCAGACAAAACAGAAATATGTCTATTTACAAGGAAAACGAAGATCCCACGTTTTACCCCGCCTCGATTCCTGAATAAGACAATTGCTATAACTAAAAAGGTAAAATACTTGGGAGTAATCTTGGATCAGAAACTGTACTGGAAAGATCATCTTGAAGAAAGAGTTACAAAGGCACACAGATGTTGGTCGTTGTGCAGAAGAGCTATAGGTTTAAAATGGGGACTACGTCCAAATATGACTCACTGGCTTTACATGAGCGTGATTAGACCAAAAATCACCTACGCCTCTGTAGTGTGGTGGACATCAATGGACAAGAAGTGCAACGTAATACCTTTGCAAAAAATTCAACGTATGTGCTGTCTAGGCATAAGCGGGGCATTTAGAACTGCACCAACAAAAGCGTTGGAGACTATACTGCACATCCAACCAATAGACATCCGTATAAAGTATGAGGCAGCCCTCACAGCAAGACGTCTACAAGTGATGGGTGAATGGATAAATCGAGACCACAAGTCGTCCCATCAGAAGATTTTAGAATATCTAGTTGGTCACATTCAAACGCCAGAAATCTCGGACCGCATTCCTGAAGTGCGGCTTACAGCTACCTGTGATACGTTTGTGCCAGACAGACGCTCCTGGGAAAATGGAACTTTGGCCCATGTGCCAGTGGGAACCAGCTGCTACACGGATGGGTCCAAGCGAGGAGGAAGGACGGGTCTGGGACTTTTTATTGATGAACCAGAAGTCGAACTTCACTTCCGACTCCCTGACCATAACACGGTATTTCAAGCAGAAGTTCGAGCAATCACGGAGTGTGTGAACTGGCTCAGTAACACGACAAAGCCTAAGTATGCCAACATCTTCACAGATAGCCAAATGGCGATTAAAGCAATAACATCGGAAAGGGTCAAATCCAGAACTGTGTTGGACTGTAAAAGAACGATAAATGATTACTCAGCCCATGGTCAATTGCGTATTTGCTGGGTACCAGGACACAACGGAGTGATTGGAAATGAACGGGCAAACAACTTGGCTTCAAAGGGCAGAGAACTTCGAGTAATAAACTTGGAAAATTGGAAACCTTTCGAAGCCACGAAAAATGAGTTGAAGCACTGGGCAGTGATGGCTCATAAAACTGTGTGGAATAGCGCAACAGTAGGAGCAACTGCAAAGATACTGTGGGGTGATCCAAATGAAAAGAAAACAAGAAGTCTTCTGAAACTAAACAAGATCGATATTAGTAAGATGATGAGTGTTCTAACGGGACACTCATGCTTACAAGCACATCTTCATCGCATAGGACTAGCAGGAAACGACGAATGCAGGGCATGCAGAGAAAACATCGGGTCCGACATATTACCAGACTTGACTCATCTCAGAGAATATGACTGGAAGATACTGAGAAAATTCGTGTCTAGTACCGATTTTCTGTAACTCGTGAGGTATAAAAAGATCATAAATAAGGAGCGCACAACAGGCCGAACCACTGGCTTAAGTGTATGTCCATGGACATGAGACGTTTAAACGTCTCCTCTCTTCAAACTAACCTAACCTAACCTATGATTAGTATTGTACAGCGAGGTACTTATGTATATAGGTCGAGCGATACGATACCGAGCGATACGAAAGTCCAAGTTGGAGTGAGGTGGCGGCATAAGCTAAACAAAAAAGCGATTAGTTACTCGTTAGAATCTGCAAAGCTAATATTACAAGGCTGTAGTAATGAGGAGTATGCAGATTCTAACGAATATGTGTGTGCGATAAATAGTACAATTTATGCACGGAAAGAAATACATTACTTCATCGAAATTAGAGAAAACAACCATAGTTAAACATTGCCGGCCACCTTGCAACATCAAGGGGATGTTGTAACTTAATTAAGTAAATCTAATAAAAATAATGTATAGTGCAGAAGTGTTTCAAAGTGAGCATTTAATTTTATTTCAATTTAATTAATTCCATTCAATTCAATTCAATCTTATTAGTAAAGTTCTAGTTTTTTTTTTTTTTCAATATACAAATTATTTGTTACGAAAAGGGCCATTAGGGACCCCGCGGAACGAAAGGTCCAATAGGAGCCTTCCTGATGAACGAAAATAAGGGCCATTAGGGACCCCGCGGAACTAAAGGTCCAATAGGAGCCTCCCTGATGAACGAAAATAAGGGCCATTAAGGACCCCGCGGAACGAAAGGTACAATAGGAGCCTCCCTGATGAACGAAAATAAGGGCCATTAGGGACCCCGCGGAACGAAAGGTCCAATAGGAGCCTCCCTGATGAACGAAAATAAGGCCATTAGGGACCCCGCGATTATATATTGCATAGTCCAGAGAGCACCCATCCAAACATGGTATAGTGTGCCACCGGCAATCCAGGAGTTGTCTGTATGCGGCTCGTTACGATTTTTGAATAGACCTCCGGGCCAAACACCAAAGCTACGCGACCCACTTTATAAAATTGTGGGTCGGCCAGCGGTAATCCGAGGTATGATTCCTTAAGCCTTTCTGGAACCGGCGCCGGGAGGGTAAAGACATGCCCAAGATCGCAAACCTTAGCCATTAATGTTAGGCGCTGTTCGGGATCGTAGACAGCCGCTACCGTTATGCGACAAAAATGCTCCCCATCAATGGACGTAATTCATTCGTTGCTGATCATTCGCAGTGAACGGACGTGTTTATCACATAGCGGATAGTTACCAGTACCTATTACGCAATAGCAAAAATCTGTACAAAGTCTGTAAGGCCTACATCGTAGTACCTATTACGGTCTAATACAGACAAAATAAAAATAAATTCTCTTGACGGGGATGCCTTCGTGTTCCGATGGAGCGCGGTTCCCCAATCGTCCGACTGTCCGTCCGTTGGTCTTGGCCAAAGCCGACCACACCAAAAATGGCGAAAATCTCCCCCAAGTACTCACAACAGGTGGTGCGGTGAGGGGGAAACGTCATGTCCGACCGTCAAAACGGAAGCACAATGAGCATCGTGTAGCGCTCAGAGTTTTGACGAAGTTGGAGGCTGTTGAGGTTTCGGCTCTTACCGAAAAACAAAAAGAGTCACTTACCTGGGCTAAAGGCGTCATAGATGCTTCTAAGGCCAATGAGTCGGCTGGAAGAGCCACAAATTCAGCTGTGTTAACGGCTACTAAAGTAAAACGAATCAGATCACCTGATGAACCCCTGCCTTCGAAAAAGGCAAGAGGCCCTAATGTCACCATCAACAGGACACTCACCAAGCCCTTCAATGAAGTGGCGAAGGAGAGTCTAGTGATGGCTGTTATAGACAGAAGTTGTGAGGATGGATCCATCCTCAAGGACAAATGGAGTCATGTACAATCAGCCATTATGGCTCATTACCTCGATGTCCGTAGAGAAATGCCGGGCAAACCACCAATCTGCAACGATGCAGGATGGCATCAGGGGAGAGTAAAGCTCTTATATTTCGGTGATGCCAGATCAGTAGACCTGTATAAGGCTGCTCTGAGTGGAGCGGGTGAGGTGTGGCTGGGTGCCCAGTTGGATGTTGTCGAAAAAAACAACATCCCTAGTCACCCTAGAGCCATCACCTGGGTTACAGAAGAACCCTCCAACCCGGCTGACATCTTAGAAATAATAAAAGATTCCAATCCTGGTCTGCCGGCCCATAATTGGAGAATCAGCAAGGTGGGTGAGGCGGATGGTAAAAAGCGGCAGGTCAATCTTATCCTAAACGCTGAATGCACCTCCCATATACAAAGTGCGAGTGCAACCCTACAATATGGCTTCGAGACTATAGTCTTGAAGATATACAAGCAGGATATAGCTCCCACTGCAGAAGGCGAGTCGTCCACCGTGGCACTTTCTGGAAGTGCGGAGGTACCCGCGCCTATTATTTCTGGTGACTCCAACTCTAACAGAATATCTGTAACGTCCTTCTCTGAGGACAAAAGCTCTACTGCGGACACAGAGAGGCTGAGGGGAGTCTCCGGACTCTTTGACGCATCTGGCGAGGACATGCTTCTCGACGATACGGACGAAGAGTTCGATAACACCCTTGTCGGGGTGGATGTTAATCTGTCAATTACCAATGATGGTAAGAATTCTACAGATTAACCTCCATCACGCTAAAGCAGCCTCAGCGGCTCTATTGCTGCGCCTGTCCACAGGCGCAGTAGACGTCGTCCTGATACAGGAGCCCTACGTAGTGGGAGGAAGGGTGTGCGGTATTAGGACACCCAACTTTAAACTGCTTGTGGCCAACTGTGAAGGCACTCCAAGAACCTGCATTTTGGCCAGGAAAGATCTAAGTATATTTCTCCTGACTAATTTAAGTGGTAAAGACCAAACAGCTGCTAGCCTGGAGATCGGTAATCGCATATATTGGGTGGTCTCCAGCTACTTGCCTTATGAATCTGTAGTACCGACTGCTCTATTCAGGGAAGTAGTAGAAGAAGCAACGTCTGACGAGCTCGAGCTGATTATTGGCGCAGACACGAACGCTCATCATACTATCTGGGGTAGTACGGATATAAACAATAGGGGTGATTCGCTTCTTGACTTTATTCTAACTACCAACCTTAGTATTTGTAGCATAGGTAATAAACCGACCTTCACAATTAAAGACAGACAAGAAGTACTCGACGTAACGTTTGCTACTGACCGGCTGTCAGACAAAATTATTGGGTGGAATGTACTGGACGACCACTCATTCTCAGATCACCATTATATTGAGTTCAAACTCGCGGAAAAAGCGCCTAAACCCGCCGTCCACAGAAATATAAGGAAGACAAAGTGCATCTGTATGAGAAGAATTTCAAGAAAGTCCTCAACTCTAAACTTCTGTACGAACCGAATGACAAAGCCGGTCTGGATAATCTGGTCGATCATATCACCATATCATTCAATAGATCCCTTGAAGAAGCCTGTCCAAAAACAAGGTACAAGGGTAAAACTAAACCCCAATGGTGGACTTCTGAGCTAACGGCTATGAAAAAGACCTGCAACAAGCTATTCAATAAGGCTAAATCTACTGGGGTCGGTAATGATTGGGATGCCTATAAAGAGCAACTCAAGATCTATAAGAAGGAGCTTAGAAAGGCGCAAAGGCGCTCTTGGTATACCTTCTGTGGTGAAGTGGAAAAGGTCTCCGACGCCGCTAGGCTGAGGAAGATATTATCTGCTTCACCATGTACAGTGGGATATTTACAGGATGAGGCAAATATCTGGACCAAAAACAGCGAGCAGTCGCTCAATGTACTGCTCGACACACATTTCCCGGGGAACTCTGTAACAGAACCCGAGGATCAGCAGGACCAACAAGAGTGCGAGTGGACTGCGAGCGTCGCTAGCTTCTTGACTGAGAGATCCAGAATAAGCTGGGCTATTAACAGCTGTGAGCCCTTCAAGTCACCTGGACCAGATGGCATCACTCCAGCAGAAATGCAGAAAATGTTAAAGTACATTATCCCCTGGCTGGAGAAAATTTATGTAGGCTGTATCAGGCTTTCATACGTCCCGAATCGATGGAGGGATACCAAAGTGGTATTCATACCTAAAGCGGGAAAGATATCACACACTAGGCCAAAAGACTTCAGACCAATTAGCCTATCCTCCTTCCTATTGAAAGGTCTGGAAAGACTTTTAGATCATTTCATTCGGGAAAACCTGGATACAAAACTCCTGTCGGGGAACCAACACGCTTACAATAAGGGCAAGTCTACAGAATCAGCCCTGCACGAACTTGTGAGCACTATCGAATCGTCCCTGCATTTCAAGGAATTCACCATGGTGGCATTTCTTGACATAGAAGGGGCTTTTAACAACATTCACTCAGATGCGGTAATTGCGGCACTCTCACATCTAAAAGTTAACACTAGTTTGATTAGACTAATTCAAAGTCTGCTCACCAGAAGACGCATAACAGCATGTCTAGGGTCCACAACTCTAACAAGGTATGTAAACAGAGGGACCCCGCAAGGAGGAGTATTGTCTCCACTAATTTGGAACCTAGCGGTGAATGAAATCCTGCTAGATCTAGAACGTTGTGGCTGCAAGGTCGTGGCATATGCGGACGACGTGGCAATCGCAGTGAGTGGCAAATTCGTAAACGTCCTCAGAGACATCCTACAGGTGGCTCTGAACAAGTTGGCTAGATGGGCCAGAAGCAGCGGTTTGGGCGTTAACCCCAACAAGACAGAATTGGTTCTCTTTACTAGGATGAATAATGTCCCACATGTGGACCCTCCACCTCGGATAAATGGAACAGATCTAGTCTTTTCTGAAAGTGCAAAATTTTTAGGAATAATTCTAGATAGGAAAATGTTATTTAGACTTAACGTATTGGAACGTGTAAGGAAGGCCAACGTCGCCTTATATTCCTGCAAAAAGGCTGTAGGGTCGCGGTGGGGACTCTCTCCTAAAATCGTCCACTGGATATATATAGCAGTAGTTCGTCCAATACTGTTATACGGTATTGTGGTATGGTGGACGGCAACTGACAAACTAAACATTACCAACCTACTATCAAAGGTTCAGAGAACAGCCTGCCTGAGCATAAGCGGAGCCTTAAGGACTACAGCGACCGAGTCTCTACAAGCCCTACTCCATATACTGCCGATTAAAATTGTGGCGAGAGAAGTTGCAACCAAAGCGGCAATAAGATTAAACTGCCTATCAATGTGGAGGTACAAAAACTATGGTCACATGAGGATATCAAAGTGTAGTGCTATGGTAACCGACCGAGTGGACTATATACCAACTGTGTACACCTTCGAGAGAAATTACATCACTATGATTCCCGCCAGAGATGAATGGGTCGGCAGAATACCAGGTAATAGAAACCATCTCCACTTTTACACGGATGGTTCGAAGCTTGATGAAAAGGTTGGCTTCGGAGTACACTGTGAAGAACTTAGTCTGGATATAGCTCACAGACTACCAGATACCTGCAGTGTCTATCAAGCCGAAATAATGGCAATATGGGAAGTCGCCAAGTGGCTGAGTCGCAACATAGTAACCAACACTGGCGTTGTAATTTACTCGGACAGCCAGGCTGCCATCAATTCTCTGGAGGCAACATTCCTAAATTCACAAACAGCCCTCGACTGCCGCAGATCTCTTAACGAGATGGCTGAGCAGTTTAATATACACCTCATAAGGGTGCCTGGGCATAGGGATATCCCGGGGAACTGCAAAGCCGATGAACTTGCTAGGAAAGGGACGACATTACAAATTCTCGAAGAATTTGCATATATTGGTGCGCCACTATCCACGTGCAAGCTTTGGCTTAGGCAAGAGGCAATCAGGCAGTCCAACGAAAGATGGACAGAAATCGGCACCTGCAGGGTAGCTAGACAAATCTGGCCAAGGTATGACCTGAGAAGGTCAAAATATCTCCTCGCACTAGAGAGGAAACGATTGTCTACGTTAGTAAAGGTTCTGACGGGACACTGCTTGATCGGCGAACACGGCAAAAGATTGGGTATTGACTCCAATTACTTCTGCCGAAGCTGTGGAGATGAGGAAGAAGTGGAGAGCATTGAGCACTTGCTTTGCGACTGTCCCGCTTTGAGTAAACGACGACTGGACATACTGGGGTCGGCCTTTTTAGGCAGCCTAACAGATCTTTCCAGTACTGATATTCGTTCTATCGATAAATTTATATATCAAACAGGTTGGTTTCGATGAGGGGCATTTCAGCCCGTGGTAACACTAGGGACCTAAACTGGTCTATGTGAGCTTGTAAAAAAAAATACGGCCTAAAAATCTGTCGCAAAACCGCAGCGGATGCCTACCATCACAAACGTGACAATTTGGCGTCGGAAATGAATTCGGAGCCGAAACGTGCGGGTCAGCCGAAACCTTAGGGTCAGCCGAAACCTTCGGGTCAGTGTCGCTCTTCAATTCCTTCGACAATTCCACCTGTGCCTTAGGCAATTGAGGCGGGGCTTCAACGACGACTGGCAAGGTTGCAGCGACGGAGCTCTCTTGTAAGACCGATTTTATAGGCGGCAAAATCACCGCAGGCGCTGTACCCGGACGAACATCTCCTTGGGACAACTCCATCAACTCATCAAAGTCCTCAAGGTCATCATCAAAGAACGTGATTTTATCCATGGTACTGCGGGAGAGATCGAGGTTAAAAATCTGGCGATGATAGGGTGGTCAGAACGACCAACTTTGTTATAGACCGTCTTACAATGCCGTTAATAGTTCGAACGTCCACGACGCGAACAAGACCGTCAGTGCCAGGATGCACACACTCCACGCGACCTAATCTCCACGAAGTCGGAGGAAGCTGTTCTTGCCGAATGACTACAATATCATCCTTTCTTATCTCGCGTTCCGGAAACTTCCACTTGTGCCGCTTGTGCAAACTTTACAGATATTCCTCCTTCCACCTCATGCAAAACTGGTGGGCGAGGGCTTGAACTTTCCTGAACCGATTTACTATGGACAACGGCTCTTCAGTGATTGCGGGTTCTGGAGGAGCAAGTAGAGGAGCTCCAATTAGGAAATGACCAGGGGTCAAGGCGACAATTTCATTGGGACTATCTGACATCGGACAAAGAGGACGAGAGTTCAAGCAAGCCTCAATTCTGGCCAAGACGGTTGACAATTCTTCAAAAGTGTATTTAAGGTTTCGAGCTTGTTTACGAAAATGTAACTTAAAACTCTTAACCCCGGATTCCCAAAGTCCACCCATATGTGGTGCACCCGCATGAATAAATTGCCACGACAGGCCTTGGTGAGCAAAGGTAGATGATACAGAATCGCAGCTTTCCCGAATAAATGCCTTAAAATTATTTTCTAATTCTCGAGATGCGCCTACAAAATTCGTACCGTTGTCCGAAAATATAGAACTAGGACATCCACGACGCGCAATAAACCGATGAATTGCGGCCAAGAAATTTGCGGTGGATAAATCAGAGACTACTTCCAAATGAATAGCCTTTGTGGAGAAGCACACAAATACACAAACGTACCCCTTTGTAATCTTACAAGCACGGCCTGTAAACGATTTTATATCAAACGGTCCCGCAAAGTCCACTCCAGTAGTGGTAAACGCCCTACTAACCGTAGTTCTTTCAGGAGGGAGAGCGGCCATAATTTGACTGCTAGAACGTTTCCTCTCCAAAACACAAACCTTACACCGATGTACTACGGACCGAATCAGGGTTTTCAAACGAGGGATCCAATATTCTATACGAAGGATACGCAGCATCAAAACATTTCCTCCATGCACGGAAATCAAGTGGACGAATTGTACCAAAAGCTTCACGAAACGACAATTGTATGGCAGAATTATGGGATGCCGCTCAGTTTATGAAAGGGTGGGGGCACGAGCTAATCTACCGTTCATTCGTATAACGCCACTTTCATCTAAAAAGGGATTCAATGTCACAAGGGAGCTTTTAGAATGTAGCGGTTTCTTGTCTATCAAAGCCTGATACTCATCCGCATAATTCACTTTTTGAGCAAGAACAGTCAAGCGAGTTCGAACTTCCTTTATTTCTGACGCAGAAACACACGAATTGGAATATTGGAGCTGGCTCCTATAATTGGGATGAGTTCTTCGGATAAACCTCCACATGTAAGAAATTACCCGGAGGGCACGATCAAACGAGGAAAATCTCTCAAGCAAATCTTCATACGTCGAGAAGAATGAGGCGTGACTCTTCACCGCACGAACTTCCACATTCGTTTCAAGGGGTGTTAGGTCTCGAATAGACCACTTCGATTTATCCCGACTAAGGCACTCTGGCTCATGCCACCAGAGGGGGGAGGCAGCTAAGTCTGCCGGAGAAAGACCTCGACTTCCAAGATCAGCAGGGTTATCCTCCGATCTTACATGGTACCAATTATGATTACCTACATTTTCCTGTATTCGACATACTCTATTTGCCACAAACGTAGTCCACGTCGAAGGGGTCTTTCTCAACCAAGAAAGAACTATTGTCGAGTCTGTCCAACAATAGACCTGGCGAAATTCCAAATCAATTTCCCTAACAATGGTCTTCAAAAGTTCCGACGCTAAAACCGCACCACAAAGTTCCAAACGAGGCAACGATATCGATTTAATTGGAGCTACTCTAGTCTTCGAAGAAAGCAAATGAGCAACCACTTTGCCACCTGGAAATTCAATACGAATGTAGACTACCCCCGCGTATGCCTTTTCCGAGGCATCCGAAAACACATGAAGTTCAGCCGGAAATCCCGGGGAGTACTGAACCCATCTAGGAATTCTAATAGAATTCACATCGGGGTAATAGTCGACAAACCGTCGCCATTCAGCTTCCGTTGCTGGTAAAAGTGGCTCATCCCAACCGATGTTATCCAACCATACTTTTTGCATAACCATCTTAGCAATAACAAGCACGGGACCTAACCAACCGATGGGATCAAATAATTTTGCAATGGCCGAAAGTACCTCCCGTTTTGTGTAGCTAGCCCTTTTCACAATAGGATTGACATCGAAGTAAAAGGAATCTAATTGGGCATTCCACCTTATCCCTAGAGGCTTGGAACTACTAGTCTCCACGAAATTTAAAACTTTAGCATCTACCAAATATTCAGGTGGAAACCGATCGAGTATAGCTTTGTCATTGGCAGTCCATTTACGAAGTTCGAATTTCGCTGAAGCAAGTGCCGAAATTAACTGATCCCTAGCAGTCTTTGCCGTCTCGAGATCATGGGTTCCCGCTAAAACATCGTCTACGTACATACATTTTCGCAAAATGTGCGCCGCGAGCGGGAACTCCACCTCAGTGTCGTCGGCTAACCTCAAAAGAGTCCGTATCGCCAGATAAGGAGCACAATTAACCCCGAAGGTTACGGTCTGTAATTCATAATCCTGGACCGGCTTCGTTTCAGAATCGCGAAATATAATCCTCTGAAGGGACGTATATTTAGGATCCACCCGAATATGCCTATACATTTGCGTTATGTCCGAATTGAATACAAATCTGAAGATCCGCCACCGGATTATCAAGAGAACTAAGTCCATCTGTAACGTGGGTCCAACATAAAGTATGTCATTAAGGCTATTCCCGTTGGAGGTTTTGTTCGACGCGTTGAACACTACACGAAGTTTGGTTGTCTGCTTGTCCGGATTTATGACAGGGTGGTGAGGCAAATAGCAAGTTAGAGTATCCTCCGAAGTGGAGAATACTGGCCTCATATGGTCAAGTCCCACATACCCGTTCAAGACACTGTCATAAACTACCTTAATGTTTGGCTTCATTAACGAGGTCGACTCGTTGCGAAAGAATTGTCCTAAAACGTTCCCACGAGATTTTCCGAGACATCTATTCGTATCCAAATCGGTCTTAAGCGGAAGCGTCACGATGTATCTACCTTCCGGATCCCTACGGGTAGTCCTAACATAATTTTCCTCACAATAACGGTCAGAAGGTGACAGCATATTTTTCCTTGGGACTTCTTCCAATTCCCAGAAACGCAAAAGAGTCTTATTAAGACAATCCTCGTCGGATATCTGAATGGTAGCAGCGAAAGTTCGAACCTGTGAAGCTGGAATAGGACCAGTGACAAGCCAACCAAATATAGACTTTTGAGCAAGCAGAGCTCCAGACAAAATCGGAATGCTACCTTCCAGTAAAATTCTTGGGTACAAGTCCGCGCCTAGCAAAATATCTACAGGCCGAGAATCGAACAAATTAGGATCCGCTAACTGAAGATCTGGCATCTGGGCCTTGAAGTCCGATGTGACTTGAAAAGATGGCAAATCTCCAGAAATGGAGGGTAAAACTAAAGCGGATGTCTCTAAAGTGACCGAAGTGTCGAGAGGGCTTCCAATCTTCAGGGTGCATATTTTCCTGGATGTGGCCGAAACCGCGCAATTAACACCTGAGATGGTGGCATTGGTGGAATGAACAGGGAGTCGCAAACGATTTTGAAGTCGCTCGGTGAGAAAAGAGGACTCAGAAGCTGGATCAATCAATGCCCTAGTAGGATATGAGACACCATGGTGGACGATATTCACCATCGCCGTTCCCAGAAGAACAGCTATATTCTGCGCAGCATGAAAAACTTGGCGCGAAACGCATCCAGCTGATGTGGATGGTTCACAATGTTCGAGTGGAGGAGCGGAAGGATTGGTTGTACTAGGTCTAAAATCTGGAGGATTTGCGCGGGTTGTGTTTGCCACTAAAGCTGAAGTACTCGCAGTGGGTTCGTCGCGATGCAGTAAGGTATGATGAGTTTGATTGCATTTGGAACAACGACGTTTACTATCACATTTTTTTACCTCGTGTCCCTTGCGAAGACAGTTAACACATAAACGATGACGTTTGACCGTAGTAAATCTAGCAGAGGGCGATAAACTTGAGAACCGTGGGCACGCGTATATTTTGTGATTTTGATTGGGGCATAAGATGCAACCCATGTTAGGAGAAGAACGAGAAGATCCCGACGAAATCGCATTAGAAAAATGGGACTGGACCTTACTGACATTAGAGCGCCTTGGCTGTTCAACTCCTCTCATACCGTGTAGACACATAAGGGTTCGAATTCTTTCCGTCAGGAACGCATCCAACTCTTTCCACGATGAAAGAGCTGATTTGTCCTTCACGCTTTGCTCCCATAGAGTTTGTGTGAGTTTAGGCAACCTTTGAAGACAAATAAATACTATGATCGGATCCCAATTGTCCGTCGACACCTCGTAAATGGACATCGCCGATAGACACCCATTTATTCCGCGCTGGATTGACTTCAGTCCTGAACTAGTTTCGGTTTCAACTACCGGAAGCGAAAAGAGAATTTTTAATTGATTATGAACTAGAAGCCGCGGATTGTCATACGTGTCTCTCAAAGCTTTCCACGCGAGAACAAAGCTACGATTAATTAGTGGAAACTTCGATACTATCTCACGAGCCTCTCCACTGGTTTTTCGCACCAGATGACACAACCGCTCGATGTCGCTTAATCGGCTATTGTTGATATAGACTGCTGTAAACAAGTCTCTAAACGTGGGCCACGACAAGAAATCGCCCTCAAACACGTCAGTATCACACGGCGGTAGCGCGAGATTGTGCACTATGTCCCCGATTGGTTGTACATTGACCATACCCGAGCTCCTACTATCATTGGAACCATTTAATATAGTGGAAGAATCTACTTGAGTACCTATCTCACGAGACGCGTGGGTTGACGTACTCAAATTGTTCAGTGTTTCTATATTACGCGTGTCCCCGAGAGGTTGTTGAGCCAGAGAAACAACTGAACTACTCATGGTGGAATTCATGGACAATCGACGAGCACGTTTGAAAATTGACAACTTTCTGTTAAAGGCGGACAAACAATTCATATAGGTTTGGTAAGAAACGTCGTATTTAGTGTCCGCCAACTCGATTTCCTCTTTCCCTGCGTCAGAAGTTTTCAAATACTCTAAACATTTTCCAAACAATTCTCGCATTTCAGCCCATAAATTATTCAATTCCCCACTACGAACTTCTAGCCCATAAATATCCAGGTCCTCATCTTTCAGAAGTCGGAAATACGCATCAAATTTTACTAGAGCTTCTGAGGCTCTAATGAAAACTTCAAGGGGAGTAAACGACATTTTTCGAAGACGATCGCGAAACAACGAAAATCACCACAAAAATCGGCAATCTAAATCAACGCTCTAAAATTCCCAACAAAGGACAATTCAATTTCAAGTAGACCACAGAAATAGGTATTCGAAATTGTTGAGGGCGTATCAAATTCGACAAAAAGAATAATCGTGAAAAACAAGTTCAAATAAGCCGAACGCTCCCAATAGCTAAAATAACTATAGATAGCTGAGGAAAATAATATGCAAGGTTTTCGACTGAATATAGGTTTGCACGAGGTACCACAGTAAGATTAAATATATGTATATATATATAAACCACAAAACAATTCTAAAAATATTCAAAAATTTCTCGCGGTGTACCGAAAATTCAAAATATTATTTTTAAATATTTTCTTACGAAAATAACGAAATTTACCGGTTTATTACGTAGAAAAAAACCCGAACACTAAAATTTCAAAAACTTAAAAAAAATATTTTGGGTGTCGATTATATGTCGAGTTGACCGACGGTAGGGTGCACGTTGATGAGGTGCCGAAAACCTACCGAAAAAGTCAATCAATCTAACCGAAAACGAAGAAGATCAAAAAGTCACACTTTTATTTAAAAAAGTCGAATTGACCGAATGTAGGGTGCACACGATTTTTAATTTTTCCAAAAATATCTTTAAAATTGTTCCGAACACCGTCCTATAACGTTTGCAATCAAATATCGTTATATGTATCAAACGTTGTAATGAACGCAATCGACCGAACAAATTTAGTGTAGCGCACAATCAAAAAGAAAACAAAAGAGGAATCTCGACTTAAAGGTATGCTTGTATGTATGTATATGAATATACACGGGTGTGTATAGTCATCCAAAGCAAAGCGAGCGAGCACGGCGTATTATGTACAAAGCGTATGTATATATATTTAAAGTGAAGAAGAAAAAAAGCGCGGCCGGACGGCTTCGGTCGATGAACGTATGTATATATGTACGAATATATGTATATCGTTAACCGGCGCGAATAAAACAAAACAATTGGTTAGGGATTAGGTGTATTTCTAAGGGTGATTTTCAAACGTTTATTTACGCGTAGAAACAAATAAAAGGAGCAGGTGTCTCGCGTATATTTTTAACAATTATTTTCAATTTATGAAACCCTTCTTTAGCACTTTTGGAAACAATTTTTTCGTAAAAAGAATTGGGAAAATTAATAATTATTTTAATGAAAAAAAATACACTTAATTCCACCGTTTGTTTTCATTTGATTATTTTTTTGGCACTTTTTCAACAATGTCCGTCCGCGTATGTATGTACGTACGTAGGGTATGTAGCCGCGTAAACGAACACTACGAGCCGAGACGAGAGAAGCGGGAGGGGTTGCGCGACGCGTTGTAAGACGGCCAAACAAACAGAATCGAAACACTTATTATTATTTATGTTGATATTTTTCGCGAGCTCACATAAACACTGCACTATACATACCTGTTCTAACTTTAAATGCAAATATTAACTTAAAATGGCTTGATGAGATGGATGGATGGATGGATGTATGGGATGATGGTGATGATTTCAACGGCACAATTTGAGAAATACTATGGCCCTGTGTATTTCACCCGAAATTTTGGTGCATTATTAAAAACGTCAAGATTAGTCATACAGATTTCGCCCAATTTTATTTTCGCTGAGTTTTTAATTCAATGCTACCAAACAAAAAAGAAAAACAAAAGGGGAAACGTCATGTCCGACCGTCAAAAAGGAAGCACAATGATCACGGATAGCGGTCAGAGTTTTGACGCAGTTGGAATCTGTTGAGGTATCGGCTCATACCGAAAAAAAGAGTCACTTACCTGGGCTAAAGGCGTCATAGATGCTTCTAAGGCCTATGAGTTATAGACAGAAGTAGTGAGGATGGATCCATCCTCAAGGACAAATGGAGCCATGTGCAATCAGCCATTATGGCTCATTACCTCGATGTCCGTAGAGAAATGCCGGGCAAACCGCCAATCTACAACGATGCAGGATGGCATCAGGGGAGTGTAAAGCTCGTGTACTTCGGTGATGCCAGATCAGTAGACCTGTGTAAGGCTGCTCTGAGTCGAGCGGGTGAGGTTTGGCCGGGTGCCCAGTAGGATGTTGTCGAAAAAAACAACATCCCTAGTCACCCTAGAGCCATCACCTGGGTTACAGAAGAGCCCTTCAACGCGGCTGACATATTAGAAATAATAAAAGATTCCACTCCTGGTCTGCTGGCCCATGATTGGAGAATCAGCAAGGTAGGTGAGGCGGATGGTAAAAAGCGGCAGGTCAATTTGATCCTTAACCCTGAATCCGCCTCCCATATACAACGTGGAAGTGCAACCCTACAATATGGCTTCGAGACCATAGTCTTGAAGGTATACAAGCAGGATATAGCTCCCACTGCGGAAGGTGAGTCGTCCACCGTGGTTGATACACGGCTTTTGGGAAGTGCGGAGGTACCCACGCCTATTATTTCTGGTGACTTCAACTCTAACAGAAGATCTGTAACGTCCTTCTTTGAGAGCGAAAGCTTCACTGCTGGTACAGAGGGGCTGAGGGGAGTCTTCGGACTCTGACGCAACTGGCGGGGACACGCTTCTTGATAATACGGACGAAGAGTTCGATAACACCCTTGTCGGGGTGGATGTTAATCTGTCATTTACCAATGATTGTAAGAATTCTACAGATTAACCTCCATCACGCTAAAGCAGCCTCAGCGGCTCTATTGCTGCGCCTGTCCACACGCACAGTAGACACCGTCCTGATACAGGAGCCCTACGCAGTGGGAGGATGGGTGTGCGGTATCAGAACACCCAACTTTAAACTGCTTGTGGCCAACTGTGAAGGCACTCCAAGAACCTACATTTTGACCAGGAAAGATCTAATTATCTTTTTTCTGGCTTATTTAAGTGGTAAAGACCCAACATCTGCTAGTCTGGAGATCGGTAATTGCATATATTGGGTGGTCTCCTTATGAAGCTGTAGTACCGTCTGCTCTATTCAGGGAAGTAGTAGAAGAAGCAACGTCTGACGAGGTCGTGCTGATTATTGGCGCAGACACGAACGCTCATCATACTATCTGGGGTAGTACGGATATAAACGGTAGGGGTGATTCGCTTCTTGGCTTTATTCTAACTATTAACTTAAGTTTTTGTAACATAGGTAAAAAAACGACCTTTAGAATTAAAGACAGACAATAAGTACTCGACGTAACGTTTGCTACTGACCGGCTGTCAGACAAAATTATTGGGTGGAATGTACTGGACAACCACTCATTCTTAGCTCACCATTATATTGAGTTCAAACTCGCTGAAAAAGCGCCTAAACCTGCCGTCCACAGAAATGTAAGGAAGACAAAGGGGCACCTGTATGAGTAGAATTTCAAGAAAGTCCTCAACTCCAAACTTCTGTACGAACCGAATGACAAAGCCGGTCTGGATAATCTGGTCGAGCATATCACCACATCATTCAATAGTTCCCTTGAAGAAGTCTGTCCAAAAACAAGGTACAAGGGTAAAACTAAAACCCAATAGTGGAATTCTGAGCTCACGGCTATGAAAAAGACTCGCAACAAGCTATTCAACAAGGCTAAACCTACTGGGGTCTCTAATGTTTTGGATGCCTATAAAGAGCAACTCAAGATCTATAAGAAGGAGCTTGGGAAGGCGCAAAGACGCTCTTGGTATACCTTCTGTGGCGAAGTGAAAAGGTAGGTGCAGGATGAGGCAAATAACTGGACAAAAACCAGCGAGCAGTCGCTGAATGTAATGCTTGACACACATTTCCCGGGGAGAGATCCAGAATAAGCTGTGCTATTAATAGCTTCGAGCCCTTCAAGTCACCTGGACCAGACGCCATCAGTCTAGCAGAAATGCAGAACATGTTAAACTACATTATCCCCTGGCTGGAGAAAATTTATGTAGGCTGTATCAGGCTTTCATACATACCGAATCGATGGAGGGATACCAAAGTGGTACCTAAAGCGGGGAACATATCACACACTAGGTCAAAAGACTTCAGACCAATTAGCCTATCCTCCTTTCTATTGAAAGGTCTGGAAACACTTTTCGATTATTTCATTAGGGAAAACTAGGATACAAAACTCCTGTCGGTGAACCAACATGCTTACAATAAGGGGAAGTCTACAGCCCTGCACGACCTTGTGAGCACTATCGAATCGTCCCTGCATTTCAAGGAATTCACCATGTGCCACCATTCTGAACATAGAAGGGGCTTTTAACAACATTCACTCAGATGCAGTAATTGCGGCACTGTCACATCTAAAAGTTAACTCTAGTTTGATTAGACTAATTCAAAGTCTGCTCAATAGAAGACGCATAACAGCACTAACTGAACTATTTCCGGAGCAAAAGCCTAATGCAAAATTGAAAAAGCGTAAAAGGCGTAAGTTTCCAGACAAAAGGCGTGAAAGGGCACTAAAATATTTTGCAAATTTTAATCAATGTTGTTTCCCTTCCAAACGGCGCTTAGATTCATAAATTTTTCTCCGCTAAATTGGATAATGATTTGCTGAACAATAAGAAATATAGGGATAAATCGAAAGGATTAAAGATTTTCTCTTCTGAGTGATGTCCAACGATGGCTACGCGGATCAAAGTGCTCCGCGTGACCGGCATTCGCCCGGAATTAGAAATGTTCTCCTCTGGCGAATGTCCAAATCCGGCTACGCGGACCAAATGAACACTTTTTAGCCACATGCCACCCAATATTTTAGAGCCTTACAAATATCTGGTCGAAAACAAACGTTTTATACACTGTTCCGCAGATTTGTGTAGGGTATAGTTAATAATAAAACATGTTACTTATAAAACCATAGTTTTTCGGCAATAATTTTGTATGGTATTAAAAAGCTAGTTGGTTTTACTTTTTGTAAGTCTAAATTTAAATAACATTTGAACTGCAGATAATATAATTTCATTATGTTGGCAGATATGATCTGAGAAATGTACGAAAAGCGTCAAAAGCACCAAAAAAACATATGAAAAGCGAACACCTAGTGTTTTTTTTCGCTTGGCACTAAGTGAACACTTTTCGCAATTTGGGGGCCTGAAAAGCACTAAATCTGGTGCGAAAAGCATTAAGTTGGCATCCCTGGTCTTGGGTCCACAACTCTAACAAGGTTTGTAAACAGAGGGACCCCACAAGGAGGAGTACTGTCTCCACTAATTTGGAACCTAGCGGTGAATGAAATCCTGCTAGATCTAGAACGTTGTTGCTGCAAGGTCGTGGCATAAGCAAACGACGTGGCAATCGCATTGAGTGGCAATTTTTCGTCGTAACGTCCTCAGAGACATCCTACAGGTGGCTCTGAACAAATTGGCTAAATGGGCCAGAAGCGACGGTTTGGGCGTAAACCCAAACAAGACAGAATTGGTTCTCTTTACTAGGATGAACAAAGTCCCACATGTGGACCCTCCACATCGGATAAATGGAACAGATCTAGTCTTTTCTGAAAGTGCAAAATTTTTAGGAATAATTCTAGATAGAAAACTGTTATTTAGACTTAGGGCCTGTTTTTGTAACATCTTTTTCGCCACTTCGCACGTCTATTGGCAAGCGAAAGAAATTTTTGGTTTTTGCACACTTTGTTTTGAATGTAAACAAAGAAGCTTTCAATTATCGTTAACATTTTGGTTCTTATAAGACAACAACGAACGAAGTGAAATGTCAAATTAGACGATCAGAAAAATTTATTCGTGTCGGTTTTGTTTACCGCTCTTTTGAAAGATAAAGTAAAAATTGTTCGGTAAATGAATGAAAGAATAGATAAATGAAACCAAAAACATTAACATGTATCTTTTGTAGAAGTATTCACTTTAATTTCATAATTCTGTTTATTAGTTTGTTTAAATTTGTTTTTAAATCCTACACCCAAATTAGATGACCCAAAGAATCGTTTAATGTACCTATCGACGTAGAATCTCTTTCTGAATTGGTTTGGTTTTGTCCGTCCGTCGGTTTGTATGTATGTACATATATGATGTATCCTTGCAACCCAAGTACAGGTCACAATTATGCTCAGATCACTATGAAATTTAGCAGGAACTTTCGTTTTTAACT
This sequence comes from Eudasyphora cyanicolor, assembly GCA_963930755.1. Lineage (NCBI taxonomy): Eukaryota > Metazoa > Arthropoda > Insecta > Diptera > Muscidae > Eudasyphora > Eudasyphora cyanicolor. The sequence continues at coordinate 143,080,929 of OZ005734.1, forward strand.
CAAGGACTTACTGAAATTGGTGCAGAATGTTTCCGATTTAGATATAGCCCCTATATATACATATATGATCAATCAAGCAAACAATTAAATTTGTTTTAGGTCGTTTGATTATTTCTCATTGTCTAGAATCAGCTGTTGCTACTTTTACTGTTGGATAGGGTTGCCCCCGTTCTGATATTTTCGTGTGGAAAAAGCTTTAAGAAATGTCAATAAAAACATGAAGGTTATATTGGTCTTTGACAGGAAGGCGATGAAGAAAAGAGCTTTTTTACCCGAACGATAAGTGACAATAAACAAAATTAAAAACATGATTGCTTGGGTGAGAATAAGAAGAAGAAATTTATTGCTTGGGTACCTATCGCACGTCTGCGTTTTGGTACATTTCGCTGAACAGGATGTTTACGTATTTGAACGTGTAAGGAAGGCCAACGTCGCCTTATATTCCTGCAAAAAGGCTTTAGAGTCGCTTTGGGGCCTCTCTCCTAAAATCGTCCACTGGATATATATAGTTATACGGCATTGTGGTATGGTGGACGGCAACTGACAATCTAACTATCACCAACCTACTACAAAGGTTCAGGTTGTGGCGAGAGAAGTTGCAACCAAAGCGGCAATAAGACTAAACTGCCTATCAATGTTGAGGTACAAGAAGTACGGTGACATGAGGATATCAAAGTGTAGTGCTATGGTAACCGACCGAGTGGACTATATACCAACTGTGTGCATCTTCGAGAGAAATTACATCACTATGATTTCCGCCAGAGATGAATGGGTTGGCAGAATACCAGGTATCTCCACTTTTACACGGATTGTTCGAAGGTTGGCTTCGGAGTACACTGTAAAGAACTTAGTTTGGATATAGCTCACAGACTACCAGATACCTGCAGTGTCTATCAAGCCGAAATAATGGCAATATGGGAAGTCGCCAAGTGTCTGAGTCGCAACATAGTAACCAACACTGGCGTTGTCATTTACTCGGACATCCATGCCATCAATTCTCTGGAGGCAACATCCCTAAATTCACAAACAGCCCTCGACTGCCGCAGATCTCTTAACGAGATGGCTGAGCAGTTTAATATACACCTCATATGGGTGCCTGGGCACAGGGATATCCCGGGGAACTGCAAAGCCGATGAACTTGCTAGGAATGGGACGACATTACAAATTCTCGAAGAATTTGCATATATTGGTGCGCCACTATCCACGTGCAAGCTTCGGCTTAGGAAAGAGGCAATCGGGCAGTCTAACGAAAGATGGACAGAAATCGGCACCTGCGGGGTAGCTATCTAATCTGGCCAAGGTATGACCTGAGAAGATCAAAATATCTCCTCGCACTAGAGAGGAAAAGATTGTACACGTTAGTATCAGTTCTGAGGGGACACTGCTTGATCGGCGAACACGCCAAAAGATTGGGTATTGACTCCAATGACTTCTGCAGAAGCTGTGGAGATGAGGAAGAAGTGGAGAGCATTGAGCACTTGCTATGCGACTGCCCGCTCTGAGTAAACGACGACTGGGGTCGGCCTTTCTAGGCAGCCTAACAGATCTTTCCAGTACCGACATTCGTACTATCGATAAATTTGTATATCAAACAGGTTGGTTTCGATGAGGGGCATTTCAGCCCGTGGTAACACTAGGGACCTACACTGGTCTATGTGAGCTTGAAAAAAAAACACGGCTGCCACTCTAACCTAAACCTAAGGGATATCGGTCGATAGTTGCTGCTTTGCTTGGGATAAGAACCGGGTTTTGGAATTGGATTCGTGAGTTATCCCTTCCAAGCCCTGGGGATATATCCCAAGTTTAAGCATTGATTGAAGATTATGGACAAAAATGGCCAAATCATTTTATTGATTGAAGGTTATGGACAAAAATGTCCAAATCAATTTATTGAGGCATACGCAGTGAGAAGATTCGCTTTACCCATATCATTGGATATGAGAATACCATTAGCGTTAAGCAAGCCTGAAATAGGTGGCAGGTTTTTCGCTAGGCGGCACCTTTTACTTGTCTGAATGTTGAGTTGTTTACTCGGATGGATTGCAGGAAGGCGGTCCAATGTGAGCGCTCGAATCCAGCGATTTGGCCCTGGTTAATTCTTTCGAATTTCGGCTTTTAATGAGGGATATCGGCCAGGGCCTTCCGACCGATTTAAAATCTTTCGAAGGTGTTTCATCTCCTGTATAAAATTAATTATATTGGGTGGAAGATTTCGAAGTCCTCTATGGCTGGAGTTCATTCGACGAATGTTCTCTTCCATAGAGTCATTACTCGATTTCGTCGGTTGTAACGTTCGCGCTTTACAAGACGGGTTTCGAGGCTTCGATTAAAACGACTTCGGTTCGTTGTATCAAAGTCAAAATATTATTGTCTTCTGTCGTCAGAAGCAAGTCCACTTTACCTTAGTACGATCTCCAAAGCACGTAATACTTTGGCAGATGCCTTGGTAGCAGTAACACGTTTAGCGATAAACGCTAAAGGCTTCGGACAGTTCTTGGAACTGGCCGTATGCCCGTCGGTTTTAATGCAATTTGCCGTAAATTGGGGGTTTTCAACAACAGCGCCCGTTGTCGGGTCCGTCTAAATTACCTTTTTAGGGTCAATTGTCCCTTGGACGGGATTCGCATTTTGCGGAGCCATGGTCGCCACCGCATTTTACGCACCGGAAAGGTATCTATCGTTTATCGAGACAAACCCACTCGATTTAGTAATTTGCAAGCATTTTTACATTTACATTTCAGGAGATTCTGAAGAGATGATTTCAAAGTGGTACAAACCAAGCTAAGGGAAGTGTTATTGGAGTAAAAATATTTGCACATTGTCATTAAAAAAATAATATGTATAAGTAAAAACTCATTTGAATTAGGTTAGGTTAGGTTGAAGAGAGGAGACGTTTAAACGTCTCATGTCCATGGACATACACTTAAGCCAGTGGTTCGGCCTGTTGTGCGCTCCTTATTTATGATCTTTTTATACCTCACGAGTTACAGAAAATCGGTACTAGACACGAATTTTCTCAGTATCTTCCAGTCATATTCTCTGAGATGAGTCAAGTCTGGTAATATGTCGGACCCGAAATGTTGGGATCTTGCATGTGTGAAAGCCGGGCAGTGACAGAGAAAATATTCCATCGTTTCGATGTTTCCTCTGCATGCCCTGCATTCGTCGTTTCCTGCTAGTCCTATGCGATGAAGATGTGCTTGTAAGCTTGAGTGTCCCGTTAGAACACTCATCATCTTACTAATATCGATCTTGTTTAGTTTCAGAAGACTTCTTGTTTTCTTTTCATTTGGGTCACCCCACAGTATCTTTGCAGTTGCTCCTACTGTTGCGCTATTCCACACAGTTTTATGAGCCATCACTGCCCAGTGCTTCAACTCATTTTTCGTGGCTTCGAAAGGTTTCCAACTTTTCAAGTTTATTACTCGAAGTTCTCTGCCCTTTGAAGCCAAGTTGTTTGCCCGTTCATTTCCAATCACTCCGTTGTGTCCTGGTACCCAGCAAATACGCAATTGACCATGGGTTGAGTAATCATTTATCGTTCTTTTACAGTCCAACACAGTTCTGGATTTGACCCTTTCCGATGTTATTGCTTGAATCGCCATTTGGCTATCTGTGAAGATGTTGGCATATTTAGGCTTTGTCGTGTTACTGAGCCAGTTCACACACTCCGTGATTGCACGAACTTCTGCTTGAAATACCGTGTTATGGTCAGGGAGGCGGAAGTGAAGTTCGACTTCTGGTTCATCAATAAAAAGTCCCAGACCCGTCCTTCCTCCTCGCTTGGACCCATCCGTGTAGCAGCTGGTTCCCACTGGCACATGGGCCAAAGTTCCATTTTCCCAGGAGCGTCTGTCTGGCAGAAACGTATCACAGGTAGCTGTAAGCCGCACTTCTGGAATGCGGTCCGAGATTTCTTTTTTGCAAAGGTATTACGTTGCACTTCTTGTCCATTGCTGTCCACCATACTACAGAGGCGTAGGTGATTATTGGTTTAATCACGCTCATGTAAAGCCAGTGAGTCATATTTGGACGTAGTCCCCATTTTAAACCTATAGCTCTTCTGCACAACGACCAACATCTGTGTGCCTTTGTAACTCTTTCTTCAAGATGATCTTTCCAGTACAGTTTCTGATCCAAGATTACTCCCAAGTATTTTACCTTTTTAGTTATAGCAATTGTCTTATTCAGGAATCGAGACATATTTCTGTTTTGTCTGGGTTAACATTTAATCCCCTTGGTTGTGCCCAGTTATATGCTATGTTAAGTGCCTCTTCAGATCTTCTGCATAATAGATTTAGATGAAAGCCCCTTAGAAGTATTACAACGTCGTCTGCATAACAGACTGGTTTAAGTCCTTTATTGGTGAGGGCTTTTAGGAGACTGTGTATCGTCGTAACCCATAGAAGAGGCGATAAAATGCCCCCCTGAGGTATACCACGATTTACCTTGTCTCTAATTTTTACGTCATATGACCCACAAATAATCCACCTATTCCTTAGCATATTGTTGATCCAGTTTTTCAGCGCCCGGTCAACCTGAAACTCGTCTAAGGACTGGATAAGTGTATCGGTCTGTACATTGTTAAATGCGCCCTCAATGTCTATGCAAACAGCAAGTGTATACATTTCTTTACTGAAGGACTCTTCTATGTGGTGCACTACCTCATGCAGAGCTGTTTCCACTGATCTTCCTTTGACATAGGCGTGTTGTTTGAATTTTAGCCTGTCATCCGCTATTTTACCTTTGACCATGTCATCAATTATTCGCTCCATTGTTTTTAACAGGAAAGAAGTAAGGCTAATGGGTCGATAAGCCTTTGAGGTCGTGTAACTCGCCTTGCCTGGCTTTGGTTTGAAGACCACCCTTGATTCCTGCCAGTTTTTTGGGGTATATGAATGGGTTAGGCATGCAGTGAACACTCCAGCCAGATGAGTTGATGCCAGATCCACCTCATTCTGCAGAAGTGCTGGAAATATTCCATCCGGTCCCGCAGCCTTAAAGGGAGAGAAACTTTTTATCGCTTCTTTAACCATACCATCTGTTATATCCGTAATAGGTACTTGATGCAATACATTTTCATTCTGTAACTGTTCCTCTGTTGGTCCAGCATTACCAGTCGGAAAATGAGTTTTCATCAAGAGCCTTACGGTATCCTCTATAGTTTCCATCCTTTTACCCGTTTCATCCCCCAGTGTTTTAGATATCTCATAACAGCATTGGACGAACCACTGCTATACATATCCAATGGACAATTTTAGCAGAGAGGCCCCACAGCGACCCTACATCCTTCCTGCAGGAATATAAGGCGATGTTGGCCTTCTTTACACGTTCCAGTACGTTTAGTCTGAATGTATGTTTCATATCCAAATATATTCCTAACAATTTTGCACTTTCAGAAAAGACTAGATCTGTTCCATTTATACGAGGAGGGTCCACATGAGGGACATTATTCATCCTAGTAAAGAGAACCAATTCTGTCTTGTTTGGGTTAACACCCAAACCGCTGCTTCTGGCCCATCTAGCCAACTTGTTCAGAGCCACCTGTAGAATATCTCGGAGGATGTTTTCGAATTTGCCACTCACTGCGATTGCCAGGTCGTCCGCATATGCCACGACATTACAACCACAACGTTCTAGATCTAGCAGGATTTCATTCACCGCTAGGTTCCAAATTAGTGGAGACAGTACTCCTCCTTGTGGGGTCCCTCGGGTTACAAACCTTATTAGAGTTGTTGAGTAGTCTTTGAATTAGTCTTATCAAGCTAGAGTTCACCTTTAGATGTGACAATGCCGCGATTACTGTATCTGGGTGTATGTTGTTAAAAGCCCCTTCTATGTCAAGATACCACCATGGTGAATTCTTTGAAATGAGTGGTGATCCGAGAATGAGTGGTCGTCCAGAACATTCCACCCAATAATTTTGTCTGACACCCGGTCAGTAGCAAACGTTACGTCTAGTACTTCTTGTCTGTCTTTAATTGTAAAGGTCGGTTTATTGCCAATGTTACAAATAGTTAGGTTGGTAGTTAGAATAAAGTCAAGAAGCGAATCACCCCTATTGTTTATATCCGTACTACCCCAGATAGTATGATGAGCGTTCGTGTCTGCTCCAATAATCAGCTCGAGCTCGTCAGACGTTGCTTCTGCTACTACTTCCCTGAAGAGACTGGAGACCACCCAGTATATGCGATTACCAATCTCCAGACTAGCAGCTGTTTGGTCTTTACCGCTTAACTTAGTCAGGAGAAAAATACTTGGATCTTTTCTGGCCAAAATGCAGGTTTATGGAGTGATCTGGCATCACCGAGCTTTACTCTCCCCTGATGCCATCCTGCATCGTTGCAGACTGGTGGTGTGCCCGGCATTTCTCTTCGGACATCGAGGTAATGAGGCACTATGGCGGATTGCACATGGCTCCATTTGTCCTTGAGGATGGATCCATCCTCACTACTTCTGTCTATAACAGCCATCACTAGACTCTCCTTCGCCACTTCATTGAAGGGCTTGGTGAGTGTCCTGTTGATGGTGACATTAGGGCCTCTTGCCTTTTTCGAAGGCATGGGTTCATCAGGTGATCTTATTCTTTTCACTTTATTAGTCGTTAACACAGCTGAATTTGTGGCTCTTTCAGCCGGCTGATTGGCCTTAGAAGCATCTATGACGCCTTTGGCCAAGGTAAGTGACTCTTTTTGTTTTTCGGTAAGAGCCGAAACCTCAACAGCCTCCAACTTCGTCAAAACTCTGATCGCTATCCGGTGCTCATTGTGCTTCCGTTTTGACGGTCGGACATGACGTTTTCCCCTCACCGTGCCACCTGTTGTGAGTACTGGGGGGAAATTTTCACCATGTTTGGTGTGGTCGGCTTTGGCCAAGACCAACGGACGGACAGCAGGACGATTGGGGAACACCGCTCCATTGGAACGCGAAGGCATCCCCGACGATGTAGGACTTCCAGACTTTGTACAGATTTTTTTGCGAGTGCGTAATAGGTACTGTGTAATAGATTTTAACTATCCGCTCTGTGCTAAACAAGTCCGTTCACTACGACTGATCAGCAACGAAGGACATTGAAAGTGAATTGGAAATTGAAGCAAATGAAATATTCGACAGCGGTGAAGAATCCGAAGAAGAAAGTGAGAATGCACCAATTCAAGCTGCAGACGGTTTTTTGCTTGGAAAATATGGTACCAAGTGGAGTACAGCTGAACCCGCTACAGTGAGATTCCGCCAGCACAACATCATGCGTTTCGGAGGTGGACCAAAAACAAACCTGACCACTCCGCTTGAGGTGTTCAAGTACGAATATTACGTTCATCATCGTAACACAAACAAATCTATATGGAGAAAAAGTTACACGCAAATAGAACGCAGAACATGCAAACTATACACCACGAGTATGGGTTGACATTACAAGTGTTGAGCTTGAAGCTTTTCTTGGGATACTATTGGCTTTTGGTGTCAGTCATAATACTATGCAGCTCTCAAGATTGATGTGGCAAACTGATGCACTTCCAATATTCCGTGCAGCCATGTCATATAGACGATTTCTTACTTTGATTAGCTGTATTCGATTTGACGACAGTCGTACGCGCGCATTTCGTCAACAAACCGACAAAGCTGCTCCCATTCGCGACATATGGAGCTTCCTGAATGACAATCTTGCCAGTAATTTTGAACCATAAAAAAGTGTAACCATCGATGAGCAGCTATTTCCATACCGTGGGCTCACAATACATCCCGCGAAGGCATAAAAGTATGGTGGGCATGCGATGCGAAATCCGTTGCAAGGAAAACTGCACACTGGTAAGGAGGGAGAACAACGAGAGACAAACCAAGGCGAAAATGGGCTCATGAGTTTGGCTAATCGATACACCAACAGCGGCAGAACTATTATTGGTGATAACTTCTTTACAACATTAGACGCAGCTAAACGTCTTTCGTCGATTGGACTAGCATACGTTGGTACCATTAGATGGTGTCTTCCCAAAGAAGTGAAAAATACAGCAAACGCCAGTGCTTTCATTTGTGTTCGGTTTCTATGATAACCTTATATCACTGTGCAGCTACGTTCCAAAGAAGAACAAAGCAGTAAATCTACTATCCACAGTGCATTACATCAAGAAAGTTGAAGGCGTAGCAAAAAAACCGGAAGCTATATTATTTTACAATGGCAACCGTCGTGTATTTAAGTAATATCAAAGATTAAAAGAAGAATTTATTCTCTGTAAAAATACACAAGTTACACAAAGTAATTTAACATAACTTAACGTAACTTACATTTTGTTGGACATCTTAACAATTGGACGACTTTAAACGAACTGATCTTTTGCAGTAATCATAATTGTAACAATGGCCACAAGTTATTATATACATTAAACAATTTTTAATTTAACAGTTAGTCTTACTGCATCAAACGGTAGAAATGAGGGAAAATAGTACATAAATAATACATAAATGTACATAATAAAAATAAATAAAGAAAAGGAATGAAGGAAACAGATGATCAGGGATGGACTGATCTGGGATGGGTGCATTAGCAACACGGTCAACCAGACGTTGACCATTAGAATTTTTTTGCAACATGATAGACGTCATGGGATTAGCCGCTTACATCATATGCAATGAAAATATAAAAGGAACCAGAAAAGAGAATCGACGATTGTTCTTGAACACGCTGAGTAAACAATTGGTGCTTGTTAATACTGAAAATCGCATGAACAACAACCATAATTTGGGACAACATTCAACCCGTTTGGCCATTGAATCTTTCTTTGGAAAGCCGTTGAATATTCCCAGCAACATGCTGCCTAACCAACAAAGCAGCCCTAGTACACTGAGTTCCAGAAAAGATTGCAGAATTTGATTCACGCAAGACGAAAAGCTGCGTAGGAAGACACTTTTTTACTGCACCAAATGCACTAATCCTGTGTGCTAACAACATTCTAAAGATGATTATACTTGTTTTTCATGCATTCCACAAAATGAATAAACAATAAATTTTTTTTTACATTTAGTCTAAAGACCAAAATAATATACGAACATTCTTAGAAATTCAAAGTTATAGATAGGGTTCTGGCCCGGCATATGTGTTTGTTCGAAGTTTTCAGAATATGTGTTTGACGAAAGGTTAAGTCATATTGAATCAGCTGATCGTTACGCTGCGGGGGCGTTACGGTTACGTTTGCCTAACCTAGCCTTAAATCGTGTTTTATTTCCCATGACAGTGTCGCAATGACATTTAATTCTGTCTTATAATCATGTTTCACGGTAGAAATTTGTTTATTGGCCAGTTTCAATTGATATTTCCAAATGTCCTTGTGTTCAACGAGGACATTTGTCACATGCTGCATTGTAGAAACACCTGGATTAGGTTTAGGTTACAATGGCAGCCGTTTTTTTCTTGTCAGCTCACATAGACCAGTTTAGGTCCCTAGTGTTACCTCGGGCTAAAATGCCTCATCGAAACCAAACTGTCTGATATACAAATTTATCGATAGTACGAATATCGGTACCGGAAGGATCTGTTAGACTGCCTAGAAAGGCCGACGCCGGTATGTCCAGTCGTCGCTTAATCAAAGCGGGACAGTCGCATAGCAAGTGTTTAATGCTCTCTACTTCTTCCTCATATCTGCAGCATCTGCAGAAGTCAGTGGAGGAAATACTCAATCTTCTGGCATGTTCGCCGATCAGGCAGAGTCCCGTCAAAAAGTGCAGAATAGTGCGAGCAGATATTTTGGCCTTCTCAGGTCATACCTTGGCCAGATTTGTCTAGCTACCCTACAGGTGCCGATTTCTGTCCATCTTTCGTTGGACTGCTTGCACGTGGATAGTGGCGCACCAATATATGCAAATTCTTCGAGAATTTATAATATCGTCCCTTTCCTAGCAAGTTCATCGGCTTTGAAGTTCCCCGGAATATCCCTATGCCCACGCACTAGGGCTGCCAGACGATCAGGTTTCGTCGGGATTTTCGGGTATTTCCAAAGTCCCGATTATTGAAGCAAAAATATGGGAAATTTGCTCTCTACACTAAGGAAAATGAAAACGCAGTAACAACAAAAATACTACAAAATGTTATTCTCGTATTCATATTTCTTTCCCCATCATTGGCAATTGTCTAATTCTAGATTTACACTAGGCAAAGTTCTACAAATTTCAGATGCGGTGGACAGTGACATGTTGCACAGCTAGTCCTGCAATCTTCGAACTATTTGTGAAGAATTGCCCAAAAATATTTTTTATATTTTAATTAATGTTCTTATAAAAACGTCCGCCAGTCCATATTACACCTAAATCAGATGATATACGTCTGAGACTATAGGCAAAATATAGTTTATTCTCATTTTTAGTATTTCATTTCCTGGTCCTGGGAAAAAATGCTACCAGTCTCTTAAAAATCCGTTTGCAACTTGTAACGTGGTTTTGTCGAAGGCTGAGGTAAGTCCAGTCGTCTCCAGGGTCGTCCTAAGGACCCACAAACCTTACGAAATAAGAACACAAGGATTTTCCCTGACTAGGGCTTACAATTCAGGTTTTATTGATTGATAATTTATTTTCTAATCTACTTGTGTTTTAGTTACGTTTGACAACTACAAGATACTGTGCTTCGGGGCCGATTAGGCTCGTGGTGTTGGTCGCGAGGCGAGATTCGTGCTGATTGGAATCGATTTTAAGATTATCGGGAACTTGTTGTCTGATTCGGATTGAAGTTTCGCCTATGAATTCGGCTTAGTACAGGCAGGGTGTTTGTATTCTTCGGGATCAACCTTTCGTAGATCCGATACAACAGTCTCGGTTGGCGGCTTCGAATTTTAGGCCGTCGGGTATAGTCGGGCTGGGTGTTGTACGCTGCAGACTCGATCTGTCGTAGATTCAGATACAGCAGTCTCGGTGGGCGACGTCGGGTATAGTCAGGCTGGGTGTTGTATGCTGTAGGCGGGATCCGTCGGGGATTCTAATACAGCAGATTCGGTTGTCGGCTTCGGATTTTTGTGCCGTCGGGTATAGTCGGGTATTGTATGCTGCAGGCTCGATCTGTCGTAGATCCGGATACTGCAGCCTCGGTTGTCGGCTTCGGGTATTAGGCCGTCGGGTATATCTATGTATGCTGCAGGCTCGATCCCTCGTGGATTTGGATACCGCAGTCTCGGTTGTCGGCTTCGGGTATTAGGCCGTCGGGTATGTCTATGTATGCTGCAGGCTCGATCCCTCGTGGATCTGGATACCGCAGTCTCGGTTGTCGGCTTCGGGTATGTTCTGGTTGGGTGTTGTCGGGTGCTGCAGACTTAATCAGTCGTGGCTCTGGTTACTTCGGGTTCGGCTTCGTTCGGGTTGGGTGTTGCGGCTTCAATTCTTCGTCGATCTGGTTCCCACAGCTTCGCTTGTCGGCTTCAATTCTTCGTCGATCTGGTTTCTACAGCTTCGCTTGTCGGCTTCGGTACTAAATTATACGTTACTAATCTACTGTATATACGTTACAATGGTTGGTAACGATCGACACAAGTCGTCGTGGTAACGATCGGCCGAAGCTGTCGTAGTAACGATCGACCGAAGTCGTCGTAGTAACGATCAGACGAATCTGTCGTAGTAACGATCGGCCGAAGCTGTCGTAGTAACGATCGACCGGAGTCGTCGTAGTAACGATCAGACGAATCTGTCGTAGTAACGATCGGCCGAAGCTGTCGTAGTAACGATCGACCGAAGTCGTCGTAGTAACGATCAGACGAATCTGTCGTAGTAACGATCGGCCGAAGCTGTCGTAGTAACGATCGACCGAAGTCGTCGTAGTAACGATCAGACGAATCTGTCGTAGTAACGATCGGCCGAAGCTGTCGTAGTAACGATCGACCGAAGTCGTCGTAGTAACGATCAGACGAATCTGTCGTAGTAACGATCGGCCGAAGCTGTCGTAGTAACGATCGACCGAAGTCGTCGTAGTAACGATCAGACGAATCTGTCGTAGTAACGATCGGCCGAAGCTGTCGTGGGTAGTCCTAAAAAGAACTGTTATTTATTTTCAGCCTTCCGTTTCCAGATGACCGAATTCCAAAAAAAAGTGGTACAGACCAAGGCCCGACCACTAAAGATGAGTCCCGACTGATCTCGATAGAGACCCCAAAACGAACTGCCTCTACCAACCAAACCCTGATATCATATATGCCTGGGTACATAAAGCAAATGAGAATTATCTCTGCATGTACGTTAACGCATACGCACTGAGTATCACTCTATTAGTACATGTATTGATTTACCATAACACGTGGCGGCATCGACTAGTAAGCGGTAGTGGTGGGGGGAACTGCCTGTGTGTGTCTGGTTATGCATGCCTACTGTTGATGCGTTTGTAAGTACGAGTGTGTATGCCTTCCATTGGTTTGGGCTGGTGATGCGTTTGTGAGTACGAATGTGAATGCTTTTGCATTGGTTTGGCTGTTGGTACGTATGTAAGTACGGGTGTGCATGCCTTTGCATTGGTTTAGCTGTTTGTACGTTTCTGTTGGTTAGAATAGCGGAAGGGGGTGAAGCGAAGATAGATATTAGTAGAAAACATTTCCCAATGTTTGAAATAAATTAAAAATATGTACGTGTTTTGCCACGTTACATCCCCCCCCCCCTGCTTCGGCGGTTGATAATACGGACATATAGTTGGGTTTGGATTCGACGTCGATGATTGTTTTCGGCATTTCGGTAGTTGACTGCCTCTATATGACAGCCGATCCTTCTGCCGGTTTCGGTCGGTTACAATTCGTAGGTTTGCGGAAATGTTAGTAAAGGCAGAATTTTCCTGACCAGTTTCTACGACGGACGCAGCATCGCCATTTCTATTAGATTTTTCCGTACGTTTGGTGTAGATCGTGTGTAAGGGTTCAGGTTTAGGAGAAGAGCTGCAGTTGCACTCTCGGGACAGAGTTCCATCTCGGAGACATCGCGAACAGAAAAGTCGGGCGGTATTTCGGCATTGATATCGCATGTGACCAGTCTCTTTGCAACGCCAGCAGAGTTTTCCTTTTCCCTTGGCAGCAGCTGTGCGGGAAACCATATGGGATGTGTGAGGTCGTTCGTTGAGCGCTTCGTCTCGTTTTAGTAGGTCAAAATCGTCGGCCATGACAATCAGATCGTCGAGGGACTTTACATCGTTTCGCCGAATGTAATGTCTATATTCAATGCGAAGACCATCGTAAATCCGGTCGAGGTGTTCCACGGACTTCAGTGTTGGGTGATGCCGGACCAGTGTGAGCATGCTCAAGATATAATCTTTAGCTCTCTCTCGGTTTAGTTGACGTCGGCTATAAAACTCATTCTCTAATCTCGTGAGATAGTTCGTCGGCAAGAAAAATTTCTCGGCTTCCTTTTTGAATGACGACCAGCTGGTAATGCCTGCTTTTTTTACCCGATACCATTTTAGGGCATTATCTCGCAAGACAAGTGGTAGGGTAAGCAGTAGCCGATCGGTTTGCTGGTCGTAACATTCGGCGAGTTCTTCGAAGCGCTCCAGAAAATCCATTAGATCATCTCCGCCGGAATAGGACATGTTCCACTGGATCGTGACATTTAACAGCTCCAAATTTGACATCTCGCTTTTATGTTTATTAGCTGGTACTGGTTGCGGTAAATCCTCCTGCCGATCGATTTCGTCGCGACTGTTCACACCTTTTAAGAACTCCACTTCGGCCTGCATATCGTGAATAATATTTTCTAGTGATGCATTCAGTTTCTTCAGTGATTCTGCATTTAGAGACATGTTCTTGTCTTGTATCGTGTTGTCATCGTATCTTTGACCTGATTCTCCATCGTTGGCGGTCGGTTTAGTTTTTCCGCATTTCGACTTCGTATCAGGTCCCTGCTCGGGCGCCATTTGTAACGTGGTTTTGTCGAAGGCTGAGGTAAGTCCAGTCGTCTCCAGGGTCGTCCTAAGGACCCACAAACCTTACGAAATAAGAACACAAGGATTTTCCCTGACTAGGGCTTACAATTCAGGTTTTATTGATTGATAATTTATTTTCTAATCTACTTGTGTTTTAGTTACGTTTGACAACTACAAGATACTGTGCTTCGGGGCCGATTAGGCTCGTGGTGTTGGTCGCGAGGCGAGATTCGTGCTGATTGGAATCGATTTTAAGATTATCGGGAACTTGTTGTCTGATTCGGATTGAAGTTTCGCCTATGAATTCGGCTTAGTACAGGCAGGGTGTTTGTATTCTTCGGGATCAACCTTTCGTAGATCCGATACAACAGTCTCGGTTGGCGGCTTCGAATTTTAGGCCGTCGGGTATGGTGTTGTACGCTGCAGACTCGATCTGTCGTAGATTCAGATACAGCAGTCTCGGTGGGCGACGTCGGGTATAGTCAGGCTGGGTGTTGTATGCTGTAGGCGGGATCCGTCGGGGATTCTAATACAGCAGATTCGGTTGTCGGGTATTGTATGCTGCAGGCTCGATCTGTCGTAGATCCGGATACTGCAGCCTCGGTTGTCGGCTTCGGGTATTAGGCCGTCGGGTTATTTAGGTTCGGTATGGTATGCCGCAGGATCGAGCTGTTGTAGATCGTCAACTCGGTTGTCGGCTTCGGTGTTGTATTCGGGTATGTCTATGTTTGCTGCAGGCTCGATCCCTCGTGGATCTGGATACCGCAGTCTAGGTTGTCGGCTTCGGGTATTAGGCCGTCGGGTATGTCTATGTATGCTGCAGGCTCGATCCCTCGTGGATCTGGATACCGCAGTCTCGGTTGTCGGCTTCGGGTATTAGGCCGTCGGGTATGTCTATGTATGCTGCAGGCTCGATCCCTCGTGGATCTGGATACCGCAGTCTCGGTTGTCGGCGCCCTGCTCGGGCGCCATTTGTAACGTGGTTTTGTCGAAGGCTGAGGTAAGTCCAGTCGTCTCCAGGGTCGTCCTAAGGACCCACAAACCTTACGAAATAAGAACACAAGGATTTTCCCTGACTAGGGCTTACAATTCAGGTTTTATTGATTGATAATTTATTTTCTAATCTACTTGTGTTTTAGTTACGTTTGACAACTACAAGATACTGTGCTTCGGGGCCGATTAGGCTCGTGGTGTTGGTCGCGAGGCGAGATTCGTGCTGATTGGAATCGATTTTAAGATTATCGGGAACTTGTTGTCAGATTCGGATTGAAGTTTCGCCTATGAATTCGGCTTAGTACAGGCAGGGTGTTTGTATTCTTCGGGATCAACCTTTCGTAGATCCGATACAACAGTCTCGGTTGGCGGCTTCGAATTTTAGGCCGTCGGGTATAGTCGGGCTGGGTGTTGTACGCTGCAGACTCGATCTGTCGTAGATTCAGATACAGCAGTCTCGGTGGGCGACGTCGGGTATAGTCAGGCTGGGTGTTGTATGCTGTAGGCGGGATCCGTCGGGGATTCTAATACAGCAGATTCGGTTGTCGGCTTCGGATTTTTGTGCCGTCGGGTATAGTCGGGTATTGTATGCTGCAGGCTCGATCTGTCGTAGATCCGGATACTGCAGCCTCGGTTGTCGGCTTCGGGTATTAGGCCGTCGGGTTATTTAGGTTCGGTATGGTATGCCGCAGGATCGAGCTGTTGTAGATCGTCAACTCGGTTGTCGGCTTCGGTGTTGTATTCGGGTATGTCTATGTTTGCTGCAGGCTCGATCCCTCGTGGATCTGGATACCGCAGTCTAGGTTGTCGGCTTCGGGTATTAGGCCGTCGGGTATGTCTATGTATGCTGCAGGCTCGATCCCTCGTGGATCTGGATACCGCAGTCTCGGTTGTCGGCTTTGGGTATTAGGCCGTCGGGTATGTCTATGTATGCTGCAGGCTCGATCCCTCGTGGATCTGGATACCGCAGTCTCGGTTGTCGGCTTCGGGTATGTTCTGGTTGAGTGTTGTCGGGTGCTGCAGACTTAATCAGTCGTGGCTCTGGTTACTTCGGGTTCGGCTTCGTTCGGGTTGGGTGTTGCGGCTTCAATTCTTCGTCGATCTGGTTCCCACAGCTTCGCTTGTCGGCTTCAATTCTCCGTCGATCTGGTTTCTACAGCTTCGCTTGTCGGCTTCGGTACTTAATTATACGTTACTAATCTACTGTATATACGTTACAATGGTTGGTAACGATCGACACAAGTCGTCGTGGTAACGATCGGCCGAAGCTGTCGTAGTAACGATCGACCGAAGTCGTCGTAGTAACGATCAGACGAATCTGTCGTAGTAACGATCGGCCGAAGCTGTCGTTGTAACGATCGACCGGAGTCGTCGTAGTAACGATCAGACGAATCTGTCGTAGTAACGATCGGCCGAAGCTGTCGTAGTAACGATCGACCGAAGTCGTCGTAGTAACGATCAGACGAATCTGTCGTAGTAACGATCGGCCGAAGCTGTCGTAGTAACGATCGACCGAAGTCGTCGTAGTAACGATCAGACGAATCTGTCGTAGTAACGATCGGCCGAAGCTGTCGTAGTAACGATCGACCGAAGTCGTCGTAGTGACGATCAGACGAATCTGTCGTAGTAACGATCGGCCGAAGCTGTCGTAGTAACGATCGACCGAAGTCGTCGTAGTAACGATCAGACGAATCTGTCGTAGTAACGATCGGCTGAAGCTGTCGTGGGTAGTCCTAAAAAGAACTGTTATTTATTTTCAGCCTTCCGTTCCCAGATGACCGAATTCCAAAAAAGTGGTACAGACCAAGGCCCGACCACTAAAGATGAGTCCCGACTGATCTCGATAGAGACCCCAAAACGAACTGCCTCTACCAACCAAACCCTGATATCATATATGCCTGGGTACATAAAGCAAATGAGAATTATCTCTGCATGTACGTTAACGCATACGCACTGAGTATCACTCTATTAGTACATGTATTGATTTACCATAACACGTGGCGGCATCGACTAGTAAGCGGTAGTGGTGGGGGGAACTGCCTGTGTGTGTCTGGTTATGCATGCCTACTGTTGATGCGTTTGTAAGTACGAGTGTGTATGCCTTCCATTGGTTTGGGCTGGTGATGCGTTTGTGAGTACGAATGTGAATGCTTTTGCATTGGTTTGGCTGTTGGTACGTATGTAAGTACGGGTGTGCATGCCTTTGCATTGGTTTAGCTGTTTGTACGTTTCTGTTGGTTAGAATAGCGGAAGGGGGTGAAGCGAAGATAGATATTAGTAGAAAACATTTCCCAATGTTTGAAATAAATTAAAAATATGTACGTGTTTTGCCACGTTACAAACTGACTGAGTTATTAAAGTTTCATTAAAACTAAAAGTGTTCATAAATAGTAGTATTTACCATTCAACTCAAAAATGTTTTCTTGAGTGTTCTCTTTTTAATATATCATCATCATCAAAACTACTATTTATGTACACGTTTAGTTCAAATGAAACTTTAATAAGTCAGTCAATTGCAAACGGAGTTTAAGAGACTGGTTGAATTTTTTACTTATAAAATTTACTATATATGTAAGTAAATGAATTAATCGTGCGGTTATCTTACAAAATAATTGGTAAAAACATTACCTAATCGTTTTTTTACCCGTAAATCCGGTTTTTGGGGGTGTCCGGCAAATTTCGTAGAACAAACGTTGTTTTACTCGCCAAGACCTACAAGTGACCTACTGTGTTATTATTAAAATATCCCGTAATTCATTTTAAAAAACCCCGGGATAGGGATTTCCAGATTGACAAATAACAAAATATGGTCACATTTTTTACCAATGTGTTAAAGACAATCACTGGCATTTTTTAAACGGATCTAATTTATATTTTCTATACCGTTAAGTAAAGCTCATTGTGAAAAATTATATAGTATTTGAAACAGTTTATACACGAAATATAGAATCAGAATGTCTTTTGAACTTATAAACACTGAAGATAAAAGTTGTCAGTAATTCCAGTCACTTTTACAAGTGACGATGGAGAGAATCTAGTGAATTTCGTGAAGAATAAATCAAAGTATTTGTGGCGAATGTAATATGGACCATTAGTAATGTTTGAATATTGTACTTATGTTTATTTTTTTGGGTTTTTATACCCTATAACAAGATTTTTAAGTATGAAACTGCAACGAGTCTTTTTAATAAAAAGTATCAAAACCGATTTTTCATTTGTCCCGCCAAATCACGCCAAATTATAAGACAAATTCCACATTATTACATATAGTTACATGTCCTTCCAGTGTTTTGCACTTTTTTGCTTTGCTATCCAATCGGAATGTCGCTCTTCTCGTTTATTCAATATACATAATTATTTTCTGTTCCAAAGCTTTGCATTAGTTTTTTTCAGATAATTTGATTTTGTATTATTTATTAGGAAATTTTATCGCTAAGATTGACAACAATTGAATTTCTCGCGGACAAACATGAATATAAATAAATGGAAGTACAATGCTGGCGGCATTCAATTTGTTGCGGCGTTGAATTAATTTGTAGCGGCGCAAAATGTCAATTTCTCACGTTGAAAAAACATAGTACAACAAATGAAAAAATTTCACTCATTTTTTCACAACTTTGATTTTTGTATGGGATTTCAGCGTGAAACCGGAACATAGTACCGCGCTTTAATCTGAAAAGTAAATTTTAATATAAATTATAATAGTAAAATATTAAATTCTTACCGGTTTGTATTTAGTATTTCCAGCAAATTCAACATTTAATATTTTCCTACTTCGTGCACTATTCCAAAATAAAAAATTTAATGCTGCTTGTCATCCGTTTGTGATTATGTTTTCTTTTTTTGTTGTTTTCTTTCGTTGTAGCTGGAAGCGCACTGTCAAATTCGGATTATTTGGAATTATCCGTCGTATCCGTGTGCGTATTTGGGTAGCTGTAGTTCATTTTCATATATTTGAAATCGATTTTGACAGATTTTGACGCATTCACCGGTATTTAAGAGATAGCCTGAGGTGTATATTAAACTACTCAGCCATCTCGTTAAGAAAGCTGCGGCAGTCGAGGGCTGTTTGCGAATTTAGGGATGTGGCCTCCAGAGAATTGATGGCAGCCTGGCTGTCCGAGTAAATTACAACGCCAGTGTTGGTTACGATGTTGCGACTTAGCCACTTGGCAACTTCCCAAATTGCCATTATTACGGCTTGATAGACGCTACACGTATCGATTGATATCCTCATGTGCCCGTAGTTATTGTACCTCCGCATTGATAGATAGTTTAATCTTAGTGCCGGTCTGGTTGTAAGTTCTCTCGGGGTGACCCAAATGAGAAGAAAACGAGTAGTTTTCTGAAACTAAACAAGATCGAGATAAGTAAGATGATGAGTGTTCTAACGGGACACTCAAGCTTACAGGCACATCTTCATCGCATAAGACTAGCAGAAAACGACGAGTGCAGGGCATGCAGGGAAAACATCGAAACGATGGAACATTTTCTGTGTCACTCCCCAGCGTTGACACATGCAAGATCCCGATATTTCAGTTCCGACATATTGCCAGACTTGACTCCTCTCAGAGGATATGACTGGAAGATACTGAGAAAATACGTGTCTAGTACCGATTTTCTGTAACCGGTGGGGTATAAAAATCATAAATAAGCAGCGCACAACAGGCCGAACCACTGGTTTAAGTGTATGTCCATGGACATGAGACGTTTAAACATCTCCTCTATTCAACCTAACCTATATTAATCGGCTGTATATGGAGTAGGGCTTGTAGAGGCTCAGTCGTTGTAGTCCTTAAGACTCCGCTTATGCACAGGCATGCAGTTCTCTGAACCTTTGATAGTAGGTTGGTGATGGTTAGTTTGTCAGTTGCCGTTCACCATACCACAATGCCGTATAACAGTATTGGACGAATTAGTGCTATATGTATGGACGATTTTAGGAGAGAGGCCCCACCGCGACCCTACAGCCTTTCTGCAGGAATATAAGGCGACATTGGTCTTCCTTACACGTTCCAGTGCGTTAAGACTGAATAACAGTTTCCTATCTAGAATTATTTCTAAAAATTTTGCACTTTCAGAAAAGACTAGATCTGTTCCATTTATCCGAGGTGGAGGGTCCATATGTGGACATTATTCATCATAGTAAAGAGAACCAATTCTGTCTTGTTTGAGCTAACGCCCAAACCGCTGCTTCTGGCCCATCTAGCTAACTTGTTCAGAGCCACATTGAGGATGTCTCTGAGGACGTTTTCGAATTTGCCACTCACTGCGATTGCCACGTCGTCCGCATATGCCACGACCTTGCATCCACAACGTTCTAGATCTAGCAGAATTTCATTTACCGCTAGGTTCCAAATTAGGGGAGACAGTACTCCTCCTTGTGGGGTCCCTCTGTTTAACAAACCTTGTTAGATTTGTGGACCCAAGACTAGAGTTAACCTTTAGATGTGACAGTGCCGAAATTTCTGCATTTGAGTGAATGTTGTTAAAAGCCCCTTCAATGTCAAGAAATGCCACCATGGCGAATTCCTTGAAATGCAGGGAGGATTCGATAGCGCTCACAAGTTTGTGCAGGGCTGACTCTGTAGTCTTCCCCTTATTGTAAGCATGTTGGTTTCACGACAGGAGTTTTGGTTTGAATAGGAAGGAGGATATGCTAAGTGGTCTGAAGTCTTGGTTATGAATACCACTTTGGTGTCCCTCCATCGATTCGGGATGTATGAAAGCCTAATACAGCCTACATAAATTTTCTCCAGCCACGGGATAATGTACTTTGACAATTTTTACATTTCTGCTGGAGTGATGCCGTCTGGTCCAGGTGACTTGAAGGGCTGAAAGCTGTTAATAGACCAGCTTATTCTGGATCTCTCAGTCAACAAGCTAGCCACGCTCGCAGTCCACTCGCATTATTGTTGGTCCTGCTGATCTTCGAGTTCTGTTGGTGAGTTCCCCGGGAAATGGTTGTCGAGCAGTACATTCAGCGACTGCTCGCTGTTTTTTTGTCCAGTTATTTGCCTCATCCTGCAAGTAACCCACTGTACAGGGTGAATCTGATAGTATCTTCCTCAGCCTTGTAGCGTCGGAGACCTTTTCCACTTCGCCACAGAAGGTATACCAAGAGCGTCTTTGCGCCTGCCTAAACTCCTTCTTATATATCTTGAGTTGATCTTTATAAGCATCCCAATCATTAGCAACCCCAGTAGAATTCGCCCTGTTGAATAGCTTGTTGCAGGTCTTTTTCCTAGTCGTTAGTTCAGAAGTTTTACCCTTGTACCTTGTTTTTGGACAGGCTTATTCAAGGGAACTATTGATTGATGTGGTGATATCCTCGAGCAGATTGTCCAGAGCGGCTTTGTCATTCTGTTTATACTAAAGTTAAGAGTATAGGACTTTTTTAAAATTCTTCTCCTACAAGTGCCACTTTGTCTTCCTCACATTTCTGTGCACGGCAGGTTTTGGCGCTTTCTCAGCGAGTTTGAACTGTATATAATTATGATCTGAGAAACAGTGGTCGTCCAGTACCTTCCACCCAATAATTTTGTCTGACAGCCGGTCAGTAGCAAACGTTACGTCGATTACTTCTTGTCTGTCTTTAATTGTAAATGTCGGTTTATTGCCTATGTTACAAGTAGTTAGGTTGGTAGTTAGAATAAAGTCAAGAAGCGAATCACCCCTATCGTTTATATCCGTACTACCCCAGATAGTATGATGAGCGTCCGTCTTTGCGCCAATAATCAGCTCGACCTCGTCCGACGTTGCTTCTTCTACTACTTCCCTGAATAGAGCAGTCGGTACTACAGCTTTATAAGGGAAGTAACTGGAGATAGCCATCGACTGCCGCAGATCTCTTAACGAGATGGCTGAGCAGTTTAATATAAATCCCTATGCCTGGGCATAGGGATATCCCGGGGAATTGCAAAGCCGATGAACTTGCTAGGAAAGGGACGACTTTACAAATTCTCGAAGAATTTGCATATATTGGTGCGCCACTATCCACGTGCAAGCTTTGGCTTAGGCAAGAGACAATCCGGCAGTCCAACGAAAGATGGACACAAATCGGCACCTGTAGGGTAGCTAGAAAAATCTGGCCAAGGTATGAGCTGAGAAGGTCAAAATATCTCCTCACACTAGAAAGGAAAAGACTGTCTACGTTAGTATCAGTTCTGACGGGACACTGCATGATCGGCGAACACGCCAGAAGATTGGGTATTAACTGCAATGACTTCTGCAGAAGCTGTGGAGATGAGGAAGAAGTGGAGAGCATTGAGCACTTGCTATGCGACTGTCCCGCTTTGAGTAAACGACGACTGGACCTACTAGGGTCGGCTTTCTAGGCAGCCTAACAGATCTTTCCATTACTAATATTCGTGCTATCGATACATTTGTATATCAAACAGGTTGGTTTCGATGAAGGGCATTTTAGCCCGTGGTAACACTATGGACCTATACTGGTCTATGTGAGCTGAAAAAAAAGAAGACGGCTGCCACTATATGCGATTACCGATCTCCAGACTAGCAGCTGTTTGGTCGTTACAACTTAAATTAGTCAGGAGAAAAAACTTAGATCTTTCCTGGCCAAAATGAAGGTTCTTGGAGTGCCTTCACAGTTGACCACAAGCAGTTTAAAGTTGGGTGTCCTGATACCGTACACCCTTCCTCGTACAACGTAGGGCTCCTGTATCAGGACGATTCTTACCATCATTGGTAATTGACAGATTAACATCCACCCCGACAAGGGTGTTATCGAACTCTTCGTCCGTATCATTGAGGAGCATGTCCCCGCCAGCCCTTCAGTGTCCGAAGTAGTGCTTTCGTCCTCAGAGAGGGACGTTACAGATCTGTTGGAGTCGCCAGAAATGATGGGCGAGGCTATGTCCGCACTTCCAGAAAGCCGTGTATCAACCACGGTGGATGAATCGCCTTCCGCAGTGGGAGCTATATCCTGCTTGTATACCTTAAGACTATAGTCTCAAAACCATAGTGAATGTTTGCACTTGCACGTTGTATATGGGAGGTGGATTCAGCTATAAGGATCAAATTGACCTGGCGCTTTTTACCATCCGCCTACCCCACCTTGCTAATTCTCCAATTTTGGGCCGGCAGACCAGGATTGTAATATTTTATTATTTCTAATATGTCAGCCGAGTTAGAGGGCTCTTCTTTAACCCAGGTGATGGCTCTAGGGTGACTAGGGATGTTGTTTTTTCGACAACATCCAACTGGGAGCCCGGCCACACCTCACCCGCTCGACTTAGAGCAGCCTTATACAGATCTACTGATCTGGCATCATCGAGCTTTACTCTCCCCTGATGCCATCCTGCATCGTTGCAGATTGGTGGTTTGCCCGGCATTTCTCTACGGACATCGAGGTAATTAGCCAAAATGGCTGATTGAACCTGGCTCCATTTATCCTTTAGGATGGATCTAACGATTTTCACCTGGACTAACGATTTTCTTGGGTTCGATCCGACCGGAATCAAAATGTACATATTTAATTTTCTTCATGAAAATGGATCCTTCCTTCCTGAATATGTTCCCACGTTTCTGTTGAATGAATAAACATTTAGACCAAAATGCTGGTACATAGTTTAAAGTTTTGGCATTTACTTGGTTTTGACAACTCCAGAGAAATTGCTTGTCATGTGCTCTCCTTGAACCTTCTACTTTGTATTCCATAAGTGGGCTGTGTCCAAGCTATTTCAATCAATTCTTCGCTGTTATCACGAAAAGCGCATTTTATTATAAATTATAATAGCTGCTTTCTTTTCGACGCGTATATTCGTTTACCCACACAAAATAAACATATATACGTTTAAACAACCTTTTTATCCCCGGTAATAAAAACGGGGACAAAAAGCAGCACTTTTTGTATGTGACATTTAAAATAAAATTAAACAGAAAATAAACTTTTTAATTTGTAACAAAGCAGATTGTTTTCGGTTAATTTTTCGTTTCGAACGGTGAGAAAAAAATTAAAACACATCATTACAGTGTAAAGCTATTAGCCCGCGTCGTTCCTAATAAGGCGTCACACCAATCCGTTTTGGCTCATTTGTTTTGGGAAAACATCTCACCGTTCAAACATGTTGCCTGTTAATTATGACATTTATTATGTTTTCAAATGGCATATGTCAACTTATTGTGTACAAACAACTTTTTCTGCAAATATAAAAAAGAAACGTGGAAAGTATCAAAAAAGTATTGTTAAATTATTTGGTGCTCACAAATCAATGCACAACGAGAATTCAATTATTTATTGTTGACAAAATTTGAAACGTATATGTTCTGTTTGCGACAGATTGACAACTTAAGTGGGTTCACATACTTCAACATGCAGTTTTGGGACGTGTTATTGAGAAAAATATGCCGATTGAGACGGTTTCAATTGACATTTCTATAAGGGGAAAGCAACTCGTTTTGGCTCGAAAACATCTCAATGAGCCAAACCGGGTTTGGTGTGAACGCCTTATTAGTAGGGATTTCAAGACATTTAATTTGCACCCTACTCAAATATGTTACATCGTTCCAATTGGATTCGGTATGAGGTAAGTAGGAATATTCTTGTGTAACATAAATTTAAAATATAATTAACTCGCGACAACTGTGTTCGAAAAATGAGTAAATAAAAGTAATGGAAATATGTTATATTTATAGGGATATTATTCATTTTATTACAAATTTAATGATGCGTTTTGAACTTGCTCGAAGAACTCAAAACGTTCAGGGGGAGGTTTTACCCCCTTGCCGACTGCCTCTCTATCCTACAAAACGCTGATAATCTGCTGAACATTCAGCAAGTGTAAATCGGAAGTTAGGAGCCGAGGCAAAATGATCGGAGGCGTCGCAAGTTTTTTTGGCCTAAGCTGACCAAATACAGTAAAAACGGCGGCGTTGGTATGTTGTTTTATTTTCTTCGAACTTAGGTGAAGTTGATTGTATTATTCATAATTCTGATTTGCTACTTCATAGTTTTGTGGAAATGGATCCTTTTAGAAAACATTATATGTATTTAATTTAACAAAAAACGCAACTTTAATTAGTTAAAAGATGGCGAAATACAGGAATTTGGAATTTACTTTGTAATTATGGGATGACCCATTGCACATGAAGTTTTATATATAATTTATTTTTAATCTGATTAAAGGTTACTGTTAAGTCGGACGCAAACGATGTATCGTCAAACACTTCGTAAACGATTTGCCATAGCAAAATATGATACCCCTCTGCTACATCTGTGTGTTTGTTTTGACATTTAATTTTCATAACAAACAAATTTACATTTTGCTGAATAAAAAAGGAATGTGACGGAAATGCTTGGACGTATGGATTATTCTTTCTTTTCCTTGGATGCCAGACAATAAGTAGGACGTGCCTACTACTTAATCTTTAAATATACAAGGTGGCGCAAAAGTAATCCTCCTATCAGAAAATGCTATAAATTTTGCGATTGGCCCCTAATGTCAGTTCTGTTTTGACATTTGTGTAGTAAACACATGCGAAATACACGTTAATAAACAATGTTACGCTACACTGCTCCAGAACGCGGAATATTGCTGACTATTTATTTTACCAATAATAAGATGATTTTTCATCAAAAATAATCATGAGTGATGAGGCCCATTTCCATCTTAGCGGGTACGTAAATAAGCAAAATTTACCCTTCTGGGGCACTGAAAATCCGCGTGTAACCCACGAAGAGCCATTACACCCGCTCAAAGTCACTGTATGGTGTGCTGTTTTCGCTGGAGGAGTCATCGGACCTTTTTTCTTCGAAGACGTCGCGGGCCAAACGGTTACTGTGAATGGTGAGCGCTACAGAGCAATGATCAACGAGTTCTTTTTGCCGCAACTTGATGAATTGGGATTGGAAAACATGTGGTTCCAACAGGACGGTGCAACGGCACACACTGCACGTGCCACAACCGATATGCTGAAGGATGCATTTCCCGGGCGCCTAATCTCCCGTTTTGGCGATTTGCACTGGCCAGCAAGATCGCCTGATTTGACCGCTCCAGACTTCTTTTTGGGGGGCTTTTTGAAGTCGCGGGTTTATGTCAACAAGCCTCAGACTCGTGCAGCTCTTAAAGACAATATCCGTCAAGAATGTGAGGACCTATCGCCGGAAGTTTTGGCCAAAGTGATGGAAAATGCCATAAAAAGGGCTCAAATGACAATCAACTGTGGCGGCGGCCATTTACATGGCATCATATTCTCGACTTGATGTAAAAAAAATTAAAAGACAAAATAAAAATAATCCACAAGAAGAATCAAAGTTTTTCATTTTATTTTTAAATTACAGCCAAAAAACATCGAAAGGTTACTTTTGCGCCACCTTGTATAAGTTAAACATTTGTAATCGAACACAAGTGTAAGTTTGTATTAAAAACAACAAATCGCTGTTTGTGTTAAAATAAATATTTTTCTAGATTTTAGCTAATTCTTCTGAATTTAATAAACTGAATTCCTAGCTGAAAATACGTGTTTAATTTTTTGGTTTGGCCATCCAACAGTTACATTTATCGGAAATATACAAATGTCCAGGGTATTCCCAGCATTTGCTCGCAGTTCCGCAAGAAATGTCTATTTTAGCTGCATCAATAGCCAGATTTTTCTTGGGCAAGAAACCTTGATAGCAATCTATGTCACACGTGTCATCAATCATAGTTTCTTTAAAATCAGAAAGCTCTAAATTATTATTATTGGTGAAGAAATTAGTAAGTTCTGCATCGCACGAGACAAATTTTTTCAAGCAAGTGTCAAAGTTTGTAGGAGAGAGCTATTTCCGCTTGTCTCTCTATCTCCTACAAACTTTGGCACTTGCTTGGAAACAATTGTCTCGTGTGAATCAGGACTAATGTTTTTTGCGTCGTTGTTATGTTTTGAAACACACGAGGCAATTTTTCTAGGCAAGTGTCAAAGTTTGTAGGAGAGAGGCAGAGAAAAAATTGCCTCGTGTGATTCAGAACTAAGAAATTAAATTGGAGATTGTAGCATTTCATATAGTTTTAAAGGTTCTTTATGTGTCAAAGTGGCAATGACAATTGAATACTATTGACGTCGCATGGAGTTTGACTATTCGTTTACATAGTATGTCTGCATATTGAAGATGGCGCTTTGCCTGGCTAAAATGTAAAGAGAGCGTTCTGCAAAGAGAGGATATATACTTTTATTTACTCTGCAAAGAGAGAAAAGATTTACATCATTAATTTTATTATATTACAACTTCAAAACATTCAACAACAAAACAAACTGAAAAACTCGCCCCTTCTCAGAAATTATTTGAGAGTATAAAAAAGTCTGCATGTTTTGACAGAGAAATAATTGAGAGAGAAATTTCAGAATGAGAGAAAGGCTGCTCGGACGCCACCTGGCGGAAGAAGTCTGTAAATACCATGATACGTCTATAGTATTCAATTGTCATTGAAAGTGGGGGATTTCGATATTTGGGAGAATATTCCTTGTCGATTATAGAGTAGTTTTTATCGGCGGCTGAGTTCTAGCCGATTTGAGGTATTTGTTACGCGCCGCCGATTTGCGCAGCCTCGGCTTCTAACTCTGAGCTATAGTACATTTGAAATCGAGTTTGACATACGCCAATTCAATTCATGTTTATTATTTCTTAAAATCCTTATTACAACGGTTAAATACGCTTATAGCTAACATTTTTCATTCCCACGAACTTACTTACATACGTTAGGTATCTTACAAGTGATATATATATATTTAGTATTGTTTACGCCGAATGCGTGTAAATAAAAGAAGGTGAATAAAAACACGATTAGTTTCAATGTAATATAAATAAATGCCCAAGTGCCACAAGTTTATTGATTATAAGGATTTATAAGGCAACAAAATTTACCTTTGCTTATGATTAGTATAATTGTAGTCGCCGCCTGTCGTAGCGAACGGACGTGTTATCGCAGAGCGGATAGTTTTTAACCTATTACGCAATACCTATTCACCTACCTACTACGCAACCAGGAGGTTTGTTGTTTATAAAGCGTAGGTTGAATTGGATGCATCGGTGTCTGGACAGAAATTTCTGAGCTCAGTCTGGAAGGCCTATATCGACGTACCTATTACGGGCTAATACTGGCTATGGGGGTGTCTCCCCCAACCAATTTATGATTAAACCAAAAAAGACGAAGGAGATTACGGCGCAGGGGAGGGAAAACCCAGTGCCGGCGACAAGCGTTGATTCACTCACGAGTCATGTGTCGTCGTTATCGAACAATCGTGAGCAAGCAACTTCTACGAGCTTTGGTGCCTTGGATCCCGTAGTCGAAAATGAAACAAGAGCACATCCAGCCGCAGGCAAAACAAATGATAAGACAGGTGAAGCAGAACCCAGCCGGGGCTTTAAGCAACCCCAGCCTTTAAAAGCCAGTGGGGACTCGGACTCTGAATCATCAAATGAAAACAATATCACTATTGTTGCTAACTCAAAGAGACTGTCAGGGGCACAAAGAAGGAAACTGAATAAGTTGAACCGACAGAACCTATTACGGGATGAACCTGACAATTCTACCTCCAATACAAACATGGAGGCCGCTAAAAGAGTCAGGTCTCCCGAAGAACATAGCGCTGTGAAAGTGACTAAGAAGAAAAAGGGCTCGCCGTCTTCCAGTAATTCGGATAAGCCTAACGTAACCACACAAAAGGAGGTCTCTAATGTGGGTCCTTCGATTGTGGGCGGTAAAGTTGACCCAGCAACGCAGGTCAAGTCAACCAAATCATCCGTTAAGGATGAGGCTTTAACCAAAAAGACTCTACAGACACGGAAAAATAAATTGGCCGTAAAGAAGGGTAAGAAGCCACCGTCTTATTCTAATATAGCTAAACAACATTTTCGAGACGATCTATGCTACGCCATAATTGATTGCAGTAGTGCATCTGGCAGAATCCCCGAAGACCAAAAGAGTAACTTCGAAGATTTGGTCTATACGAGGGTAGCGGAATACGTCCTCGAATCTAAGGATGAACCACCAATCGAAGTAATGAGTTGCAAGTTTGAGAGGGGTGTTTTGATGCTAAGGCTGGCATCACAACGCTGCGCTGGTGTCCTCGTAAAACTTGTGGATAGCTTCCCCTCACCTTGGGACGGCGCAAAGCTAAAATTGGTAAGGAAAAGCGACATTCCTGAACTCATAAAAACGACCCTATATGTTAAGGGATGTCCCAGTAAGTTCTCATCAGAGTACATACTCGACATCATTGGCAAACAGAATTCAAAACTTTCCGTGAGAAAGTGGGAAGTCTTCTATAGGAAGGATGACACCGAGGGTACTCTCCTCGTGTTAGGCATAGACCCAGAATCCAAGAACAATCTTGTCATGGCGAAGGGCATGGCGTACTTCTTGATCTGGACAGTCTTTTTCAAAATTGGAAAGGTCCCGATTGGCAGGACAAATGAATCGAGTCCAAATATACTGTCTGAAGAGGCAAACACTGGTATTGAACGGATGGAGACAAGTGAGACACGGCCAAAAACGGATGTGGAAGTAGTCAATAACACCACCAGTTCACCAATAGTACCGCCACTTTTGCAGGAAGTTCCCAGCAAAGGTGGTGATCAAAATAAAAAGAGCCACAAAACGATTCAAACCAATGAGGGAGCGACAAAAAATAATACCGCCTCCCAAAATTTTCGACTGGAAGATGGTGTAATAGGTAGTGAACGAAAGGAGGAGAATGACCCACTACCAAATAATGAGGGGGTGCCACCAGATAGGATAGACTCCCAAAAGAAACTTTTACTGGAAGGACAATGATTGAGGTCATCCAGATAAACCTCCACCGGAGCGAGACAGCTTCCAACGCTCTGATGGACATCATAAATAAAGGCAGGGTTCATATTGCTTTGATCCAGGAACCATGGACAACTAGCAACAAGGTTACTGGATTAAACCATGTGAACTATAACCTTTTCTCCAAGGACTTGTATTCTGTGCCATAAAAACTTATGTTTTATTTTCTCTCCAGAGTTGTCAACATCGGACGCAACGGTGCTGAGGCAAGGTAATGGAAATATGTACCTGGCGTCAATATATCTGCCATTCGATGCGCCGACATTGCCACCCACGTCGGAATTACAACGTCTGGTGAGGGAATCCAAACACACAAGTAATGAGTTATTAGCTGGATGTGACGCCAACTCCCATCATATCGCTTGGGGTAGTACTAACACCAATAAAAGGGGACACGCCCTTATCGAATTTTTGAATACAAATGACCTCATAACTCTTAACATAGGAAACACTGCAACCTTTGTTAACAAAATTAGGGAAGAAGTATTAGATATAACGATATGTTCAGAAAATCTTATTGATGAGATTCATGAGTGGAGGGTTTCGGATGAACACTCCTATTCAGACCACCGTTATATAAGGTTTAAAATTGCACGGCCACCGCCAAACCCATAAGTTTCCGTAATAAGGCTAAGACCGACTGGACTAAATTCGGAAATCTACTTAGAAATCGATTGGGGCAGCCTACACGCGATTATCTATGTGCAGAAGACATTGATATCAATGTTAAGAAGATTACCGAGGCTCTTGTAAAATCATTCGAAGATAGTTGCCCACTTCGAGAAAGGAAATCTGCCTTTGAGAAACCCTGGATGACAGGACAAATTCGCTCGATTGGCAAAGATGTCCGCAGACTTTACAACAGAGCTCGACGTAAAAAACAATCAGTATATTGGGACGACTACCACAGAAGACTCAAAGAATACAATAAAATCGTTAGATCGGCGAAACGTAACTCCTGGAGGCTTTTCTGTGAAGAGGTAGACAGCGTTAACAGCATGTCTAAAATGAAAAAGTTCCTCTCAAAAACTCATGTCCAAACCGAAACACTGGTGGATGAAACGGGTAAAAGGATGGAAACTATAGAGGATACCGTAAGGCTCTTGATGAAAACTCATTTTCCGACTGGTAATGCTGGACCAACAGAATGGCGATTAAAGCAGGAACAGTTACAGAATGAAAATGTATTGCATCAAGTACCTATTACGGATATAACAGATGGTATGGTTAAAGAAGCGATAAAAAGTTTCTCTCCCTTTAAGGCTGCGGGACCGGATGGAATATTTCCAGCACTTCTGCAGAATGAGGTGGATCTGGTATCAACTCATCTGGCTGGAGTGTTCACTGCATGCCTAACCCATTCGTATACCCCAAAAAACTGGCAGGAATCAAGGGTGGTCTTCATACCAAAGCCTGGCAAGGCGAGTTACACGACCCCAAAGGCTTATCGACCCATTAGCCTTACTTGTTTCCTGTTAAAAACAATGGAGCGAATAATTGATGACATGGTCAAAGGTAAAATAGCGGATGACAGGCTAAAATTCAAACAACACGCCTATGTCAAAGGAAGATCAGTGGAAACAGCTCTGCATGAGGTAGTGCACCACATAGAAGAGTCCTTCAGTAAAGAAATGTATACACTTGCTGTTTGCATAGACATTGAGGGCGCATGTAACAATGTACAGACCGATACACTTATCCAGTCCTTAGACGAGTTTCAGGTTGACCGGGCGCTGAAAAACTGGATCAACAATATGCTAAGGAATAGGTGGATTATTTGTGGGTCATATGACGTAAAAATTAGAGACAAGGTAAATCGTGGTATACCTCAGGGGGGCATTTTATCGCCTCTTCTATGGGTTACGACGATACACAGTCTCCTAAAAGCCCTCACCAATGAAGGACTTAAACCAGTCTGTTATGCAGACGACGTTGTAATACTTCTAAGGGGCTTTCATCCAAATCTATTATGCAGAAGAGCTGAAGAGGCACTTAACATAGCATATAACTGGGCACAACCAAGGGGATTAAATGTTAACCCAGACAAAACAGAAATATGTCTATTTACAAGGAAAACGAAGATCCCACGTTTTACCCCGCCTCGATTCCTGAATAAGACAATTGCTATAACTAAAAAGGTAAAATACTTGGGAGTAATCTTGGATCAGAAACTGTACTGGAAAGATCATCTTGAAGAAAGAGTTACAAAGGCACACAGATGTTGGTCGTTGTGCAGAAGAGCTATAGGTTTAAAATGGGGACTACGTCCAAATATGACTCACTGGCTTTACATGAGCGTGATTAGACCAAAAATCACCTACGCCTCTGTAGTGTGGTGGACATCAATGGACAAGAAGTGCAACGTAATACCTTTGCAAAAAATTCAACGTATGTGCTGTCTAGGCATAAGCGGGGCATTTAGAACTGCACCAACAAAAGCGTTGGAGACTATACTGCACATCCAACCAATAGACATCCGTATAAAGTATGAGGCAGCCCTCACAGCAAGACGTCTACAAGTGATGGGTGAATGGATAAATCGAGACCACAAGTCGTCCCATCAGAAGATTTTAGAATATCTAGTTGGTCACATTCAAACGCCAGAAATCTCGGACCGCATTCCTGAAGTGCGGCTTACAGCTACCTGTGATACGTTTGTGCCAGACAGACGCTCCTGGGAAAATGGAACTTTGGCCCATGTGCCAGTGGGAACCAGCTGCTACACGGATGGGTCCAAGCGAGGAGGAAGGACGGGTCTGGGACTTTTTATTGATGAACCAGAAGTCGAACTTCACTTCCGACTCCCTGACCATAACACGGTATTTCAAGCAGAAGTTCGAGCAATCACGGAGTGTGTGAACTGGCTCAGTAACACGACAAAGCCTAAGTATGCCAACATCTTCACAGATAGCCAAATGGCGATTAAAGCAATAACATCGGAAAGGGTCAAATCCAGAACTGTGTTGGACTGTAAAAGAACGATAAATGATTACTCAGCCCATGGTCAATTGCGTATTTGCTGGGTACCAGGACACAACGGAGTGATTGGAAATGAACGGGCAAACAACTTGGCTTCAAAGGGCAGAGAACTTCGAGTAATAAACTTGGAAAATTGGAAACCTTTCGAAGCCACGAAAAATGAGTTGAAGCACTGGGCAGTGATGGCTCATAAAACTGTGTGGAATAGCGCAACAGTAGGAGCAACTGCAAAGATACTGTGGGCTGACCCAAATGAAAAGAAAACAAGAAGTCTTCTGAAACTAAACAAGATCGATATTAGTAAGATGATGAGTGTTCTAACGGGACACTCAAGCTTACAAGCACATCTTCATCGCATAGGACTAGCAGGAAACGACGAATGCAGGGCATGCAGAGAAAACATCGAAACGATGGAACATTTTCTGTGTCACTGCCCGGCTTTCACACATGCAAGATCCCAACATTTCGGGTCCGACATATTACCAGACTTGACTCATCTCAGAGAATATGACTGGAAGATACTGAGAAAATTCGTGTCTAGTACCGATTTTCTGTAACTCGTGAGGTATAAAAAGATCATAAATAAGGAGCGCACAACAGGCCGAACCACTGGCTTAAGTGTATGTCCATGGACATGAGACGTTTAAACGTCTCCTCTCTTCAACCTAACCTATGATTAGTATTGTACAGCGAGGTACTTATGTATATAGGTCGAGCGATACGATACCGAGCGATACGAAAGTCCAAGATGGAGTGAGGTGGCGGCATAAGCTAAACAAAAAAGCGATTAGTTACTCGTTAGAATCTGCAAAGCTAATATTACAAGGCTGTAGTAATGAGGAGTATGCAGATTCTAACGAATATGTGTGTGCGATAAATAGTACAATTTATGCACGGAAAGAAATACATTACTTCATCGAAATTAGAGAAAACAACCATAGTTAAACATTGCCGGCCACCTTGCAACATCAAGGGGATGTTGTAACTTAATTAAGTAAAGTTATAATAAAAATAATGTATAGTGCAGAAGTGTTTCAAAGTGAGCATTTAATTTTATTTCAATTTAATTAATTCCATTCAATTCAATTCAATCTTATTAGTAAAGTTCTAGTTTTTTTTTTTTTTCAATATACAAATTATTTGTTACGAAAAGGGCCATTAGGGACCCCGCGGAACGAAAGGTCCAATAGGAGCCTTCCTGATGAACGAAAATAAGGGCCATTAGGGACCCCGCGGAACTAAAGGTCCAATAGGAGCCTCCCTGATGAACGAAAATAAGGGCCATTAAGGACCCCGCGGAACGAAAGGTACAATAGGAGCCTCCCTGATGAACGAAAATAAGGGCCATTAGGGACCCCGCGGAACGAAAGGTCCAATAGGAGCCTCCCTGATGAACGAAAATAAGGCCATTAGGGACCCCGCGATTATATATTGCATAGTCCAGAGAGCACCCATCCAAACATGGTATAGTGTGCCACCGGCAATCCAGGAGTTGTCTGTATGCGGCTCGTTACGATTTTTGAATAGACCTCCGGGCCAAACACCAAAGCTACGCGACCCACTTTATAAAATTGTGGGTCGGCCAGCGGTAATCCGAGGTATGATTCCTTAAGCTTTTCTGGAACCGGCGCCGGGAGGGTAAAGACATGCCCAAGATCGCAAACCTTAGCCATTAATGTTAGGCGCTGTTCGGGATCGTAGACAGCCGCTACCGTTCTGCGACAAAAATGCTCCCCATCAATGGACGTAATTCATTCGTTGCTGATCATTCGCAGTGAACGGACGTGTTTATCACATAGCGGATAGTTACCAGTACCTATTACGCAATAGCAAAAATCTGTACAAAGTCTGTAAGGCCTACATCGTAGTACCTATTACGGTCTAATACAGACAAAATAAAAATAAATTCTCTTGACGGGGATGCCTTCGTGTTCCGATGGAGCGCGGTTCCCCAATCGTCCGACTGTCCGTCCGTTGGTCTTGGCCAAAGCCGACCACACCAAAAATGGCGAAAATCTCCCCCAAGTACTCACAACAGGTGGTGCGGTGAGGGGGAAACGTCATGTCCGACCGTCAAAACGGAAGCACAATGAGCATCGTGTAGCGCTCAGAGTTTTGACGAAGTTGGAGGCTGTTGAGGTTTCGGCTCTTACCGAAAAACAAAAAGAGTCACTTACCTGGGCTAAAGGCCTCATAGATGCTTCTAAGGCCAATGAGTCGGCTGGAAGAGCCACAAATTCAGCTGTGTTAACGGCTAATAAAGTAAAACGAATCAGATCACCTGATGAACCCCTGCCTTCGAAAAAGGCAAGAGGCCCTAATGTCACCATCAACAGGACACTCACCAAGCCCTTCAATGAAGTGGCGAAGGAGAGTCTAGTGATGGCTGTTATAGACAGAAGTAGTGAGGATGGATCCATCCTCAAGGACAAATGGAGTCATGTACAATCAGCCATTATGGCTCATTACCTCGATGTCCGTAGAGAAATGCCGGGCAAACCACCAATCTGCAACGATGCAGGATGGCATCAGGGGAGAGTAAAGCTCTTATATTTCTGTGATGCCAGATCAGTAGACCTTTATAAGGCTGCTCTGAGTCGAGCGGGTGAGGTGTGGCCGGGTGCCCAGTTGGATGTTGTCGAAAAAAACAACATCCCTAGTCACCCTAGAGCCATCACCTGGGTTACAGAAGAGCCCTCCAACCCGGCTGACATCTTAGAAATAATAAAAGATTCCAATCCTGGTCTGCCGGCCCATAATTGGAGAATCAGCAAGGTGGGTGAGGCGGATGGTAAAAAGCGGCAGGTCAATCTTATCCTAAACGCTGAATCCACCTCCCATATACAAAGTGCGAGTGCAACCCTACAATATGGCTTCGAGACTATAATCTTGAAGATATACAAGCAGGATATAGCTCCCACTGCAGAAGGTGAGTCGTCCACCGTGGCACTTTCTGGAAGTGCGGAGGTACCCACGCCTATTATTTCTAGTGACTCCAACTCTAACAGAATATCTGTAACGTCCTTCTCTGAGGACAAAAGCTCTACTTCGGACACAGAGAGGCTGAGGGGAGTCTCCGGACTCTTTGACGCATCTGGCGAGGACATGCTTCTCGACGATACGGACGAAGAGTTCGATAACACCCTTGTCGGGGTGGATGTTAATCTGTCAATTACCAATGATGGTAAGAATTCTACAGATTAACCTCCATCACGCTAAAGCAGCCTCAGCGGCTCTATTGCTGCGCCTGTCCACAGGCGCAGTAGACATCGTCCTGATACAGGAGCCCTACGTAGTGGGAGGAAGGGTGTGCGGTATTAGGACACCCAACTTTAAACTGCTTGTGGCCAACTGTGAAGGCACTCCAAGAACCTGCATTTTGGCCAGGAAAGATCTAAGTATATTTCTCCTGACTAATTTAAGTGGTAAAGACCAAACAGCTGCTAGCCTGGAGATTGGTAATCGCATATATTGGGTGGTCTCCAGCTACTTGCCTTATGAATCTGTAGTACCGACTGCTCTATTCAGGGAAGTAGTAGAAGAAGCAACGTCTGACGAGCTCGAGCTGATTATTGGCGCAGACACGAACGCTCATCATACTATCTGGGGTAGTACGGATATAAACAATAGGGGTGATTCGCTTCTTGACTTTATTCTAACTACCAACCTTAGTATTTGTAACATAGGTAATAAACCGACCTTCACAATTAAAGACAGACAAGAAGTACTCCACGTAACGTTTGCTACTGACCGGCTGTCAGACAAAATTATTGGGTGGAATGTACTGGACGACCACTCATTCTCAGATCACCATTATATTGAGTTCAAACTCGCGGAAAAAGCGCCTAAACCCGCCGTCCACAGAAATGTAAGGAAGACAAAGTGGCATCTGTATGAGAAGAATTTCAAGAAAGTCCTCAACTCTCAACTTCTGTACGAACCGAATGACAAAGCCGGTCTGGATAATCTGGTCGATCATATCACCATATCATTCAATAGATCCCTTGAAGAAGCCTGTCCAAAAACAAGGTACAAGGATAAAACTAAACCCCAATGGTGGACTTCTGAGCTAACGGCTATGAAAAAGACCTGCAACAAGCTATTCAATAAGGCTAAATCTACTGGGGTCGGTAATGATTGGGATGCCTATAAAGAGCAACTCAAGATCTATAAGAAGGAGCTTAGAATGGCGCAAAGGCGCTCTTGGTATACCTTCTGTGGTGAAGTGGAAAAGGTCTCCGACGCCGCTAGGCTGAGGAAGATATTATCTGCTTCACCATGTACAGTGGGATATTTACAGGATGAGGCAAATATCTGGACCAAAAACAGCGAGCA
Organism: Eudasyphora cyanicolor; assembly: GCA_963930755.1. NCBI lineage: Eukaryota > Metazoa > Arthropoda > Insecta > Diptera > Muscidae > Eudasyphora > Eudasyphora cyanicolor. Next base: position 143,117,913 of record OZ005734.1, read on the forward strand.
GTCGCTCAATGTACTGCTCGACACACATTTCCCGGGGAACTCTGTAACAGAACCCGAGGATCAGCAGGACCAACAAGAGTGCGAGTGGACTGCGAGCGTCGCTAGCTTCTTGACTGAGAGATCCAGAATAAGCTGGGCTATTAACAGCTTTGAGCCCTTCAAGTCACCTGGACCAGATGGCATCACTCCAGCAGAAATGCAGAAAATGTTAAAGTACATTATCCCCTGGCTGGAGAAAATTTATGTAGGCTGTATCAGGCTTTCATACGTCCCGAATCGATGGAGGGATTTAGGTTTAGGTTTAGGTTAGGGTGGCAGCCGTATTTTTTTACAAGCTCACATAGACCAGTTTAGGTCCCTAGTGTTACCACGGGCTGAAATGCCCCTCATCGAAACCAACCTGTTTGATATATAAATTTATCGATAGTACGAATATCAGTACTGGAAAGATCTGTTAGGCTGCCTAAAAAGGCCGACCCCAGTATATCCAGTCGTCGTTTACTCAAAGCGGGACAGTCGCAAAGCAAGTGCTCAATGCTCTCCACTTCTTCCTCATCTCCACAGCTTCGGCAGAAGTCATTGGAGTCAATACCCAATCTTTTGGCGTGTTCGCCGATCAAGCAGTGTCCCGATCAAGCAGTGTCGGAACCTGTACTAACGTAGACAATCGTTTCCTCTCTAGTGCGAGGAGATATTTTGACCTTCTCAGGTCATACCTTGGCCAGATTTGTCTAGCTACCCTGCAGGTGCCGATTTCTGGCCATCTATCGTTGGACTGCCTGATTGCCTCTTGCCTAAGCCAAAGCTTGCACGTGGATAGTGGCGCACCAATATATGCAAATTCTTCGAGAATTTGTAATGTCGTCCCTTTCCTAGCAAGTTCATCGGCTTTGCAGTTCCCCGGGATATCCCTATGCCCAGGCACCCATATGAGGTGTATATTAAACTGCTCAGCCATCTCGTTAAGAGATCTGCGGCAGTCGAGGGCTGTTTGTGAATTTAGGGACGTTGCCTCCAGAGAATTGATGGCAGCCTGGCTGTCCGAGTAAATGACAACGCCATTGTTGGTTACTATGTTGCGACTCAGCCACTTGGCGACTTCCCATATTGCCATTATTTCGGCTTGATAGACACTGCAGGTATCTGGTAGTCTGTGAGCTATATCCAGACTAAGTTCTTCACAGTGTACTCCGAAGCCAACCTTTTCATCAAGCTTCGAACCATCCGTGTAAAAGTGGAGATGGTTTATATTACCTGGTATTCTGCCGACCCATTCATCTCTGGCGGGAATCATAGTGATGTAATTTCTCTCGAAGGTGTACACTGTTGGTATATAGTCCACTCGGTCGGTTACCATAGCACTACACTTTGATATCCTCATGTGACCATGGTTCTTGTACCTCCACATTGATAGGCAGTTTAATCTTAATGCCGCTTTGGTTGCAACTTCTCTCGCCACAATATTAATCGGCAGTATATGGAGTAGGGCTTGTAGAGACTCGGTCGCTGTAGTCCTTAAGGCTCCGCTTATGCTCAGGCAGGCAGTCCTCTGAACCTTTGTTAGTAGGTTGGTAATGGTTAGTTTGTCAGTTGCCGTCCACCATACCACAATACCGTATAACAGTATTGGACGAACTACTGCTATATATATCCAGTGGACGATTTTAGGAGAGAGTCCCCACCGCGACCCTACAGCCTTTTTGCAGGAATACAAGGCGACGTTGACCTTCCTTGGACAGTCTTTTTCAAAATTGGAAAGGTCCCGATTGGCAGGACAAATGAATCGAGTCCAAATATACTGTCTGAAGAGGCAAACACTGGTATTGAACGGATGGAGACAAGTGAGACACGGCCAAAAACGGATGTGGAAGTAGTCAATAACACCACCAGTTCACCAATAGTACCGCCACTTTTGCAGGAAGTTCCCAGCAAAGGTGGTGATCAAAATAAAAAGAGCCACAAAACGATTCAAACCAATGAGGGAGCGACAAAAAATAATACCGCCTCCCAAAATTTTCGACTGGAAGATGGTGTAATAGGTAGTGAACGAAAGGAGGAGAATGACCCACTACCAAATAATGAGGGGGTGCCACCAGATAGGATAGACTCCCAAAAGAAACTTTTACTGGAAGGACAATGATTGAGGTCATCCAGATAAACCTCCACCGGAGCGAGACAGCTTCCAACGCTCTGATGGACATCATAAATAAAGGCAGGGTTCATATTGCTTTGATCCAGGAACCATGGACAACTAGCAACAAGGTTACTGGATTAAACCATGTGAACTATAACCTTTTCTCCAAGGACTTGTATTCTGTGCCATAAAAACTTATGTTTTATTTTCTCTCCAGAGTTGTCAACATCGGACGCAACGGTGCTGAGGCAAGGTAATGGAAATATGTACCTGGCGTCAATATATCTGCCATTCGATGCGCCGACATTGCCACCCACGTCGGAATTACAACGTCTGGTGAGGGAATCCAAACACACAAGTAATGAGTTATTAGCTGGATGTGACGCCAACTCCCATCATATCGCTTGGGGTAGTACTAACACCAATAAAAGGGGACACGCCCTTATCGAATTTTTGAATACAAATGACCTCATAACTCTTAACATAGGAAACACTGCAACCTTTGTTAACAAAATTAGGGAAGAAGTATTAGATATAACGATATGTTCAGAAAATCTTATTGATGAGATTCATGAGTGGAGGGTTTCGGATGAACACTCCTATTCAGACCACCGTTATATAAGGTTTAAAATTGCACGGCCACCGCCAAACCCATAAGTTTCCGTAATAAGGCTAAGACCGACTGGACTAAATTCGGAAATCTACTTAGAAATCGATTGGGGCAGCCTACACGCGATTATCTATGTGCAGAAGACATTGATATCAATGTTAAGAAGATTACCGAGGCTCTTGTAAAATCATTCGAAGATAGTTGCCCACTTCGAGAAAGGAAATCTGCCTTTGAGAAACCCTGGATGACAGGACAAATTCGCTCGATTGGCAAAGATGTCCGCAGACTTTACAACAGAGCTCGACGTAAAAAACAATCAGTATATTGGGACGACTACCACAGAAGACTCAAAGAATACAATAAAATCGTTAGATCGGCGAAACGTAACTCCTGGAGGCTTTTCTGTGAAGAGGTAGACAGCGTTAACAGCATGTCTAAAATGAAAAAGTTCCTCTCAAAAACTCATGTCCAAACCGAAACACTGGTGGATGAAACGGGTAAAAGGATGGAAACTATAGAGGATACCGTAAGGCTCTTGATGAAAACTCATTTTCCGACTGGTAATGCTGGACCAACAGAATGGCGATTAAAGCAGGAACAGTTACAGAATGAAAATGTATTGCATCAAGTACCTATTACGGATATAACAGATGGTATGGTTAAAGAAGCGATAAAAAGTTTCTCTCCCTTTAAGGCTGCGGGACCGGATGGAATATTTCCAGCACTTCTGCAGAATGAGGTGGATCTGGTATCAACTCATCTGGCTGGAGTGTTCACTGCATGCCTAACCCATTCGTATACCCCAAAAAACTGGCAGGAATCAAGGGTGGTCTTCATACCAAAGCCTGGCAAGGCGAGTTACACGACCCCAAAGGCTTATCGACCCATTAGCCTTACTTGTTTCCTGTTAAAAACAATGGAGCGAATAATTGATGACATGGTCAAAGGTAAAATAGCGGATGACAGGCTAAAATTCAAACAACACGCCTATGTCAAAGGAAGATCAGTGGAAACAGCTCTGCATGAGGTAGTGCACCACATAGAAGAGTCCTTCAGTAAAGAAATGTATACACTTGCTGTTTGCATAGACATTGAGGGCGCATGTAACAATGTACAGACCGATACACTTATCCAGTCCTTAGACGAGTTTCAGGTTGACCGGGCGCTGAAAAACTGGATCAACAATATGCTAAGGAATAGGTGGATTATTTGTGGGTCATATGACGTAAAAATTAGAGACAAGGTAAATCGTGGTATACCTCAGGGGGGCATTTTATCGCCTCTTCTATGGGTTACGACGATACACAGTCTCCTAAAAGCCCTCACCAATGAAGGACTTAAACCAGTCTGTTATGCAGACGACGTTGTAATACTTCTAAGGGGCTTTCATCCAAATCTATTATGCAGAAGAGCTGAAGAGGCACTTAACATAGCATATAACTGGGCACAACCAAGGGGATTAAATGTTAACCCAGACAAAACAGAAATATGTCTATTTACAAGGAAAACGAAGATCCCACGTTTTACCCCGCCTCGATTCCTGAATAAGACAATTGCTATAACTAAAAAGGTAAAATACTTGGGAGTAATCTTGGATCAGAAACTGTACTGGAAAGATCATCTTGAAGAAAGAGTTACAAAGGCACACAGATGTTGGTCGTTGTGCAGAAGAGCTATAGGTTTAAAATGGGGACTACGTCCAAATATGACTCACTGGCTTTACATGAGCGTGATTAGACCAAAAATCACCTACGCCTCTGTAGTGTGGTGGACATCAATGGACAAGAAGTGCAACGTAATACCTTTGCAAAAAATTCAACGTATGTGCTGTCTAGGCATAAGCGGGGCATTTAGAACTGCACCAACAAAAGCGTTGGAGACTATACTGCACATCCAACCAATAGACATCCGTATAAAGTATGAGGCAGCCCTCACAGCAAGACGTCTACAAGTGATGGGTGAATGGATAAATCAAGACCACAAGTCGTCCCATCAGAAGATTTTAGAATATCTAGTTGGTCACATTCAAACGCCAGAAATCTCGGACCGCATTCCTGAAGTGCGGCTTACAGCTACCTGTGATACGTTTGTGCCAGACAGACGCTCCTGGGAAAATGGAACTTTGGCCCATGTGCCAGTGGGAACCAGCTGCTACACGGATGGGTCCAAGCGAGGAGGAAGGACGGGTCTGGGACTTTTTATTGATGAACCAGAAGTCGAACTTCACTTCCGACTCCCTGACCATAACACGGTATTTCAAGCAGAAGTTCGAGCAATCACGGAGTGTGTGAACTGGCTCAGTAACACGACAAAGCCTAAGTATGCCAACATCTTCACAGATAGCCAAATGGCGATTAAAGCAATAACATCGGAAAGGGTCAAATCCAGAACTGTGTTGGACTGTAAAAGAACGATAAATGATTACTCAGCCCATGGTCAATTGCGTATTTGCTGGGTACCAGGACACAACGGAGTGATTGGAAATGAACGGGCAAACAACTTGGCTTCAAAGGGCAGAGAACTTCGAGTAATAAACTTGGAAAATTGGAAACCTTTCGAAGCCACGAAAAATGAGTTGAAGCACTGGGCAGTGATGGCTCATAAAACTGTGTGGAATAGCGCAACAGTAGGAGCAACTGCAAAGATACTGTGGGCTGACCCAAATGAAAAGAAAACAAGAAGTCTTCTGAAACTAAACAAGATCGATATTAGTAAGATGATGAGTGTTCTAACGGGACACTCAAGCTTACAAGCACATCTTCATCGCATAGGACTAGCAGGAAACGACGAATGCAGGGCATGCAGAGAAAACATCGAAACGATGGAACATTTTCTGTGTCACTGCCCGGCTTTCACACATGCAAGATCCCAACATTTCGGGTCCGACATATTACCAGACTTGACTCATCTCAGAGAATATGACTGGAAGATACTGAGAAAATTCGTGTCTAGTACCGATTTTCTGTAACTCGTGAGGTATAAAAAGATCATAAATAAGGAGCGCACAACAGGCCGAACCACTGGCTTAAGTGTATGTCCATGGACATGAGACGTTTAAACGTCTCCTCTCTTCAACCTAACCTATGATTAGTATTGTACAGCGAGGTACTTATGTATATAGGTCGAGCGATACGATACCGAGCGATACGAAAGTCCAAGATGGAGTGAGGTGGCGGCATAAGCTAAACAAAAAAGCGATTAGTTACTCGTTAGAATCTGCAAAGCTAATATTACAAGGCTGTAGTAATGAGGAGTATGCAGATTCTAACGAATATGTGTGTGCGATAAATAGTACAATTTATGCACGGAAAGAAATACATTACTTCATCGAAATTAGAGAAAACAACCATAGTTAAACATTGCCGGCCACCTTGCAACATCAAGGGGATGTTGTAACTTAATTAAGTAAAGTTATAATAAAAATAATGTATAGTGCAGAAGTGTTTCAAAGTGAGCATTTAATTTTATTTCAATTTAATTAATTCCATTCAATTCAATTCAATCTTATTAGTAAAGTTCTAGTTTTTTTTTTTTTTCAATATACAAATTATTTGTTACGAAAAGGGCCATTAGGGACCCCGCGGAACGAAAGGTCCAATAGGAGCCTTCCTGATGAACGAAAATAAGGGCCATTAGGGACCCCGCGGAACTAAAGGTCCAATAGGAGCCTCCCTGATGAACGAAAATAAGGGCCATTAAGGACCCCGCGGAACGAAAGGTACAATAGGAGCCTCCCTGATGAACGAAAATAAGGGCCATTAGGGACCCCGCGGAACGAAAGGTCCAATAGGAGCCTCCCTGATGAACGAAAATAAGGCCATTAGGGACCCCGCGATTATATATTGCATAGTCCAGAGAGCACCCATCCAAACATGGTATAGTGTGCCACCGGCAATCCAGGAGTTGTCTGTATGCGGCTCGTTACGATTTTTGAATAGACCTCCGGGCCAAACACCAAAGCTACGCGACCCACTTTATAAAATTGTGGGTCGGCCAGCGGTAATCCGAGGTATGATTCCTTAAGCTTTTCTGGAACCGGCGCCGGGAGGGTAAAGACATGCCCAAGATCGCAAACCTTAGCCATTAATGTTAGGCGCTGTTCGGGATCGTAGACAGCCGCTACCGTTCTGCGACAAAAATGCTCCCCATCAATGGACGTAATTCATTCGTTGCTGATCATTCGCAGTGAACGGACGTGTTTATCACATAGCGGATAGTTACCAGTACCTATTACGCAATAGCAAAAATCTGTACAAAGTCTGTAAGGCCTACATCGTAGTACCTATTACGGTCTAATACAGACAAAATAAAAATAAATTCTCTTGACGGGGATGCCTTCGTGTTCCGATGGAGCGCGGTTCCCCAATCGTCCGACTGTCCGTCCGTTGGTCTTGGCCAAAGCCGACCACACCAAAAATGGCGAAAATCTCCCCCAAGTACTCACAACAGGTGGTGCGGTGAGGGGGAAACGTCATGTCCGACCGTCAAAACGGAAGCACAATGAGCATCGTGTAGCGCTCAGAGTTTTGACGAAGTTGGAGGCTGTTGAGGTTTCGGCTCTTACCGAAAAACAAAAAGAGTCACTTACCTGGGCTAAAGGCCTCATAGATGCTTCTAAGGCCAATGAGTCGGCTGGAAGAGCCACAAATTCAGCTGTGTTAACGGCTAATAAAGTAAAACGAATCAGATCACCTGATGAACCCCTGCCTTCGAAAAAGGCAAGAGGCCCTAATGTCACCATCAACAGGACACTCACCAAGCCCTTCAATGAAGTGGCGAAGGAGAGTCTAGTGATGGCTGTTATAGACAGAAGTAGTGAGGATGGATCCATCCTCAAGGACAAATGGAGTCATGTACAATCAGCCATTATGGCTCATTACCTCGATGTCCGTAGAGAAATGCCGGGCAAACCACCAATCTGCAACGATGCAGGATGGCATCAGGGGAGAGTAAAGCTCTTATATTTCTGTGATGCCAGATCAGTAGACCTTTATAAGGCTGCTCTGAGTCGAGCGGGTGAGGTGTGGCCGGGTGCCCAGTTGGATGTTGTCGAAAAAAACAACATCCCTAGTCACCCTAGAGCCATCACCTGGGTTACAGAAGAGCCCTCCAACCCGGCTGACATCTTAGAAATAATAAAAGATTCCAATCCTGGTCTGCCGGCCCATAATTGGAGAATCAGCAAGGTGGGTGAGGCGGATGGTAAAAAGCGGCAGGTCAATCTTATCCTAAACGCTGAATCCACCTCCCATATACAAAGTGCGAGTGCAACCCTACAATATGGCTTCGAGACTATAATCTTGAAGATATACAAGCAGGATATAGCTCCCACTGCAGAAGGTGAGTCGTCCACCGTGGCACTTTCTGGAAGTGCGGAGGTACCCACGCCTATTATTTCTAGTGACTCCAACTCTAACAGAATATCTGTAACGTCCTTCTCTGAGGACAAAAGCTCTACTTCGGACACAGAGAGGCTGAGGGGAGTCTCCGGACTCTTTGACGCATCTGGCGAGGACATGCTTCTCGACGATACGGACGAAGAGTTCGATAACACCCTTGTCGGGGTGGATGTTAATCTGTCAATTACCAATGATGGTAAGAATTCTACAGATTAACCTCCATCACGCTAAAGCAGCCTCAGCGGCTCTATTGCTGCGCCTGTCCACAGGCGCAGTAGACATCGTCCTGATACAGGAGCCCTACGTAGTGGGAGGAAGGGTGTGCGGTATTAGGACACCCAACTTTAAACTGCTTGTGGCCAACTGTGAAGGCACTCCAAGAACCTGCATTTTGGCCAGGAAAGATCTAAGTATATTTCTCCTGACTAATTTAAGTGGTAAAGACCAAACAGCTGCTAGCCTGGAGATTGGTAATCGCATATATTGGGTGGTCTCCAGCTACTTGCCTTATGAATCTGTAGTACCGACTGCTCTATTCAGGGAAGTAGTAGAAGAAGCAACGTCTGACGAGCTCGAGCTGATTATTGGCGCAGACACGAACGCTCATCATACTATCTGGGGTAGTACGGATATAAACAATAGGGGTGATTCGCTTCTTGACTTTATTCTAACTACCAACCTTAGTATTTGTAACATAGGTAATAAACCGACCTTCACAATTAAAGACAGACAAGAAGTACTCCACGTAACGTTTGCTACTGACCGGCTGTCAGACAAAATTATTGGGTGGAATGTACTGGACGACCACTCATTCTCAGATCACCATTATATTGAGTTCAAACTCGCGGAAAAAGCGCCTAAACCCGCCGTCCACAGAAATGTAAGGAAGACAAAGTGGCATCTGTATGAGAAGAATTTCAAGAAAGTCCTCAACTCTCAACTTCTGTACGAACCGAATGACAAAGCCGGTCTGGATAATCTGGTCGATCATATCACCATATCATTCAATAGATCCCTTGAAGAAGCCTGTCCAAAAACAAGGTACAAGGATAAAACTAAACCCCAATGGTGGACTTCTGAGCTAACGGCTATGAAAAAGACCTGCAACAAGCTATTCAATAAGGCTAAATCTACTGGGGTCGGTAATGATTGGGATGCCTATAAAGAGCAACTCAAGATCTATAAGAAGGAGCTTAGAATGGCGCAAAGGCGCTCTTGGTATACCTTCTGTGGTGAAGTGGAAAAGGTCTCCGACGCCGCTAGGCTGAGGAAGATATTATCTGCTTCACCATGTACAGTGGGATATTTACAGGATGAGGCAAATATCTGGACCAAAAACAGCGAGCAGTCGCTCAATGTACTGCTCGACACACATTTCCCGGGGAACTCTGTAACAGAACCCGAGGATCAGCAGGACCAACAAGAGTGCGAGTGGACTGCGAGCGTCGCTAGCTTCTTGACTGAGAGATCCAGAATAAGCTGGGCTATTAACAGCTTTGAGCCCTTCAAGTCACCTGGACCAGATGGCATCACTCCAGCAGAAATGCAGAAAATGTTAAAGTACATTATCCCCTGGCTGGAGAAAATTTATGTAGGCTGTATCAGGCTTTCATACGTCCCGAATCGATGGAGGGATTTAGGTTTAGGTTTAGGTTAGGGTGGCAGCCGTATTTTTTTACAAGCTCACATAGACCAGTTTAGGTCCCTAGTGTTACCACGGGCTGAAATGCCCCTCATCGAAACCAACCTGTTTGATATATAAATTTATCGATAGTACGAATATCAGTACTGGAAAGATCTGTTAGGCTGCCTAAAAAGGCCGACCCCAGTATATCCAGTCGTCGTTTACTCAAAGCGGGACAGTCGCAAAGCAAGTGCTCAATGCTCTCCACTTCTTCCTCATCTCCACAGCTTCGGCAGAAGTCATTGGAGTCAATACCCAATCTTTTGGCGTGTTCGCCGATCAAGCAGTGTCCCGATCAAGCAGTGTCGGAACCTGTACTAACGTAGACAATCGTTTCCTCTCTAGTGCGAGGAGATATTTTGACCTTCTCAGGTCATACCTTGGCCAGATTTGTCTAGCTACCCTGCAGGTGCCGATTTCTGGCCATCTATCGTTGGACTGCCTGATTGCCTCTTGCCTAAGCCAAAGCTTGCACGTGGATAGTGGCGCACCAATATATGCAAATTCTTCGAGAATTTGTAATGTCGTCCCTTTCCTAGCAAGTTCATCGGCTTTGCAGTTCCCCGGGATATCCCTATGCCCAGGCACCCATATGAGGTGTATATTAAACTGCTCAGCCATCTCGTTAAGAGATCTGCGGCAGTCGAGGGCTGTTTGTGAATTTAGGGATGTTGCCTCCAGAGAATTGATGGCAGCCTGGCTGTCCGAGTAAATGACAACGCCATTGTTGGTTACTATGTTGCGACTCAGCCACTTGGCGACTTCCCATATTGCCATTATTTCGGCTTGATAGACACTGCAGGTATCTGGTAGTCTGTGAGCTATATCCAGACTAAGTTCTTCACAGTGTACTCCGAAGCCAACCTTTTCATCAAGCTTCGAACCATCCGTGTAAAAGTGGAGATGGTTTATATTACCTGGTATTCTGCCGACCCATTCATCTCTGGCGGGAATCATAGTGATGTAATTTCTCTCGAAGGTGTACACTGTTGGTATATAGTCCACTCGGTCGGTTACCATAGCACTACACTTTGATATCCTCATGTGACCATGGTTCTTGTACCTCCACATTGATAGGCAGTTTAATCTTAATGCCGCTTTGGTTGCAACTTCTCTCGCCACAATATTAATCGGCAGTATATGGAGTAGGGCTTGTAGAGACTCGGTCGCTGTAGTCCTTAAGGCTCCGCTTATGCTCAGGCAGGCAGTCCTCTGAACCTTTGTTAGTAGGTTGGTAATGGTTAGTTTGTCAGTTGCCGTCCACCATACCACAATACCGTATAACAGTATTGGACGAACTACTGCTATATATATCCAGTGGACGATTTTAGGAGAGAGTCCCCACCGCGACCCTACAGCCTTTTTGCAGGAATACAAGGCGACGTTGACCTTCCTTACACGTTCCAATACGTTAAGTCTAAATAACATTTTCCTATCTAGAATTATTCCTAAAAATTTTGCACTTTCAGAAAAGACTAGATCTGTTCCATTTATCCGAGGTGGAGGGTCCACATGTGGGACATTATTCATCCTAGTAAAGAGAACCAATTCTGTCTTGTTGGGGTTAACGCCCAAACCGCTGCTTCTGGCCCATCTAGCCAACTGAGGCTAGATGGGCTAAACTGAGGACGTTTACGAATTTGCCACTCACTGCGATTGCCACGTCGTCCGCATATGCCACGACCTTGCAGCCACAACGTTCTAGATCTAGCAGGATTTCATTCACCGCTAGGTTCCAAATTAGTGGAGACAATACTCCTCCTTGCGGGGTCCCTCTGTTTACATACCTTGTTAGAGTTGTGGACCCTAGACATGCTGTTATGCGTCTTCTGGTGAGCAGACTTTGAATTAGTCTAATCAAACTAGTGTTAACTTTTAGATGTGAGAGTGCCGCAATTACCGCATCGGAATGAATGTTGTTAAAAGCCCCTTCTATGTCAAGAAATGCCACCATGGTGAATTCCTTGAAATGCAGGGACGATTCGATAGTGCTCACAAGTTCGTGCAGGGCTGATTCAGTAGACTTGCCCTTGTTGTAAGCATGTTGGTTCCCCGACAGGAGTTTTGTATCCAGGTTTTCCCTAATGAAATGATCTAAAAGTCTTTCCAGACCTTTCAATAAGAACGAGGATAGGCTAATTGGTCTGAAGTCTTTTGGCCTAGTGTGTGATATCTTTCCCGCTTTAGGTATGAATACCACTTTGGTATCCCTCCATCGATTCGGGACGTATGAAAGCCTGATACAGCCTACATAAATTTTCTCCAGCCAGGGGATAATGTACTTTAACATTTTCTGCATTTCTGCTGGAGTGATGCCATCTGGTCCAGGTGACTTGAAGGGCTCAAAGCTGTTAATAGCCCAGCTTATTCTGGATCTCTCAGTCAAGAAGCTAGCGACGCTCGCAGTCCACTCGCACTCTTGTTGGTCCTGCTGATCCTCGGGTTCTGTTATAGAGTTCCCCGGGAAATGTGTGTCGAGCAGTACATTGAGCGACTGCTCGCTGTTTTTGGTCCAGTTATTTGCCTCATCCTGTAAATATCCCACTGTACAGGGTGAAGCAGATAATATCTTCCTCAGCCTAGCGGCGTCGGAGACCTTTTCCACTTCACCACAGAAGGTATACCAAGAGCGCCTTTGCGCCTTTCTAAGCTCCTTCTTATAGATCTTGAGTTGCTCTTTATAGGCATCCCAATCATTAGCGACCCCAGTAGATTTAGCCTTATTGAATAGCTTGTTGCAGGTCTTTTTCATAGCCGTTAGCTCAGATGTCCACCATTGGGGTTTAGTTTTACCCTAGTACCTTGTTTTTGGACAGGCTTCTTCAAGGGATCTATTGAATGATATGGTGATATGATCGACCAGATTATCCAAACCGGCTTTGTCATTCGGTTCGTACGGAAGTTTAGAGTTGAGGACTTTCTTGAAATTCTTCTCATACAGATGCCACTTTGTCTTCCTTACATTTCTGTGGACGGCGGGTTTAGGCGCTTTTTCCGCGAGTTTGAACTCAATATAATGATGATCTGAGAATGAGTGGTCGTCCAGTACATTCCACCCAATAATTTTGTCTGACAGCCGGTCAGTAGCAAACGTTACGTCGAGTACCTCTTGTCTGTCTTTAATTGTGAAGGTCGGTTTATTACCTATGTTACAAATACTAAGATTGGTAGTTAGAATAAAGTCAAGAAGCGAATCACCCCTATTGTTTATATCCGTACTACCCCAGATAGTATGATGAGCGTTCGTGTCTGCGCCAATAATCAGCTCGAGCTCGTCAGACGTTGCTTCTTCTACTACTTCCCTGAATAGAGCAGTCGGTACTACAGATTCATAAGGCAAGTAGCTGGAGACCACCCAATATATGCGATTACCGATCTCCAGGCTAGCAGCTGTTTGGTCTTTACCACTTAAATTAGTCAGGAGAAAGATACTTAGATCTTTCCTGGCCAAAATGCAGGTTCTTGGAGTGCCTTCACAGTTGGCCACAAGCAGTTTAAAGTTTGGTGTCCTAATACCGCACACCCTTCCTCCCACTACGTAGGGCTCCTGTATCAGGACGATGTCTACTGCGTCTGTGGACAGGCGCAGCAATAGAGCCGCTGAGGCTGCTTTAGCGTGATGGAGGTTAATCTGTAGAATTCTTACCATCATTGGTAATTGACAGATTAACATCCACCCCAACAAGGGTGTTATCGAACTCTTCGTCCGTATCGTCGAGAAGCATGTCCCCGCCAGATGCGTCAAAGAGTCCGGAGACTCCCCTCAGCCTCTCTGTGTCCGCAGTAGAGCTTTTGTCCTCAGAGAAGGACGTTACAGATATTCTGTTAGAGTTGGAGTCACCAGAAATAATAGGCGCGGGTACCTCCGCACTTCCAGAAAGTGCCACGGTGGACGACTCGCCTTCTGCAGTGGGAGCTATATCCTGCTTGTATATCTTCAAGACTATAGTCTCGAAGCCATATTGTAGGGTTGCACTCGCACTTTGTATATGGGAGGTGGATTCAGCGTTTAGGATAAGATTGACCTGCCGCTTTTTACCATCCGCCTCACCCACCTTGCTGATTCTCCAATTATGGGCCGGCAGACCAGGATTGGAATCTTTTATTATTTCTAAGATGTCAGCCGGGTTGGAGGGCTCTTCTGTAACCCAGGTGATGGCTCTAGGGTGACTAGGGATGTTGTTTTTTTCGACAACATCCAACTGGGCACCCGGCCACACCTCACCCGCTCGACTCAGAGCAGCCTTATAAAGGTCTACTGATCTGGCATCACCGAAATATAAGAGCTTTACTCTCCCCTGATGCCATCCTGCATCGTTGCAGATTGGTGGTTTGCCCGGCATTTCTCTACGGACATCGAGGTAATGAGCCATAATGGCTGATTGTACATGACTCCATTTGTCCTTGAGGATGGATCCATCCTCACTACTTCTGTCTATAACAGCCATCACTAGACTCTCCTTCGCCACTTCATTGAAGGGCTTGGTGATGGTGACATTAGGGCCTCTTGCCTTTTTCGAAGGCAGGGGTTCATCAGGTGATCTGATTCGTTTTACTTTATTAGCCGTTAACACAGCTGAATTTGTGGCTCTTTCAGCCGACTCGTTGGCCTTAGAAGCATCTATGACGCCTTTAGCCCAGGTAAGTGACTCTTTTTGTTTTTCGGTAAGAGCCGAAACCTCAACAGCCTCCAACTTCGTCAAAACTCTGAGCGCTACACGATGCTCATTGTGCTTCCGTTTTGACGGTCGGACATGACGTTTTCCCCTCACCGCACCACCTGTTGTGAGTACTTGGGGGAGATTTTCACCATTTTTGGTGTGGTCGGCTTTGGCCAAGACCAACGGACGGACAGTCGGACGATTGGGGAACCGCGCTCCATCGGAACACGAAGGCATCCCCGTCAAGAGAATTTATTTTAATTTTGTCTGTATTAGACCGTAATAGGTACTACGATGTAGGCCTTACAGACTTTGTACAGATTTTTGCTATTGCGTAATAGGTACTGGTAACTATCCGCTATGTGATAAACACGTCCGTTCACTGCGAATGATCAGCAACGAATCGATGGAGGGATACCAAAGTGGTATTCATACCTAAAGCGGGAAAGATATCACACACTAGGCCAAAAGACTTCAGACCAATTAGCCTATCCTCCTTCCTATTGAAAGGTCTGGAAAGACTTTTAGATCATTTCATTCGGGAAAACCTGGATACAAAACTCCTGTCGGGGAACCAACACGCTTACAATAAGGGCAAGTCTACAGTATCAGCCCTGCACGAACTTGTGAGCACTATCGAATCGTCCCTGCATTTCAAGGAATTCACCATGGTGGCATTTCTTGACATAGAAGGGGCTTTTAACAACATTCACTCAGATGCGGTAATTGCGGCACTCTCACATCTAAAAGTTAACACTAGTTTGATTAGACTAATTCAAAGTCTGCGCACCAGAAGACGCATAACAGCATGTCTAGGGTCCACAACTCTTACAAGGTATGTAAACAGAGGGACCCCGCAAGGAGGAGTATTGTCTCCACTAATTTGGAACCTAGCGGTGAATGAAATCCTGCTAGATCTAGAACGTTGTGGCTGCAAGGTCGTGGCATATGCGGACGACGTGGCAATCGCAGTGAGTGGCAAATTCGTAAACGTCCTCAGAGACATCCTACAGGTGGCTCTGAACAAGTTGGCTAGATGGGCCAGAAGCAGCGGTTTGGGCGTTAACCCCAACAAGACAGAATTGGTTATCTTTACTAGGATGAATAATGTCCCACATGTGGACCCTCCACCTCGGATAAATGGAACAGATCTAGTCTTTTCTGAAAGTGCAAAATTTTTAGGAATAATTCTAGATAGGAAAATGTTATTTAGACTTAACGTATTGGAACGTGTAAGGAAGGCCAACGTCGCCTTATATTCCTGCAAAAAGGCTGTAGGGTCGCGGTGGGGACTCTCTCCTAAAATCGTCCACTGGATATATATAGCAGTAGTTCGTCCAATACTGTTATACGGTATTGTGGTATGGTGGACGGCAACTGACAAACTAACCATTACCAACCTACTAACAAAGGTTCAGAGAACAGCCTGCCTGAGCATAAGCGGAGCCTTAAGGACTACAGCGACCGAGTCTCTACAAGCCCTACTCCATATACTGCCGATTAAAATTGTGGCGAGAGAAGTTGCAACCAAAGCGGCAATAAGATTAAACTGCCTATCAATGTGGAGGTACAAAAACTATGGTCACATGAGGATATCAAAGTGTAGTGCTATGGTAACCGACCGAGTGGACTATATACCAACTGTGTACACCTTCGAGAGAAATTACATCACTATGATTCCCGCCAGAGATGAATGGGTCGGCAGAATACCAGGTAATAGAAACCATCTCCACTTTTACACGGATGGTTCGAAGCTTTATGAAAAGGTTGGCTTCGGAGTACACTGTGAAGAACTTAGTCTGGATATAGCTCACAGACTACCAGATACCTGCAGTGTCTATCAAGCCGAAATAATGGCAATATGGGAAGTCGCCAAGTGGCTGAGTCGCAACATAGTAACCAACACTGGCGTTGTAATTTACTCGGACAGCCAGGCTGCCATCAATTCTCTGGAGGCAACATCCCTAAATTCACAAACAGCCCTCGACTGCCGCAGATCTCTTAACGAGATGGCTGAGCAGTTTAATATACACCTCATATGGGTGCCTGGGCATAGGGATATCCCGGGGAACTGCAAAGCCGATGAACTTGCTAGGAAAGGGACGACATTACAAATTCTCGAAGAATTTGCATATATTGGTGCGCCACTATCCACGTGCAAGCTTTGGCTTAGGCAAGAGGCAATCAGGCAGTCCAACGAAAGATGGACAGAAATCGGCACCTGCAGGGTAGCTAGACAAATCTGGCCAAGGTATGACCTGAGAAGGTCAAAATATCTCCTCGCACTAGAGAGGAAACGATTGTCTACGTTAGTACAGGTTCTGACGGGACACTGCTTGATCGGCGAACACGCCAAAAGATTGGGTATTGACTCCAATGACTTCTGCCGAAGCTGTGGAGATGAGGAAGAAGTGGAGAGCATTGAGCACTTGCTTTGCGACTGTCCCGCTTTGAGTAAACGACGACTGGACATACTGGGGTCGGCCTTTTTAGGCAGCCTAACAGATCTTTCCAGTACTGATATTCGTTCTATCGATAAATTTATATATCAAACAGGTTGGTTTCGATGAGGGGCATTTCAGCCCGTGGTAACACTAGGGACCTAAACTGGTCTATGTGAGCTTGTAAAAAAAAATACGGCTGCCACCCTAACTTAAACCTAAACCTAAATGGACGTAATTGGCAGTCGCAGTCCATCAACCAGGGACAAACACACCTGGCTCTTTCTTCCGCAAGGGTCAAGCACCGCTCGGACGGGCACGGACGAGGTAGTGGACTTTAAATGTACCACCAGGCTTGGCGACAACGATACCACGCCAATTAGGGGTAAGTTGGAAGTGTGGTCTTTTTCGGACGGACTTTGTTCGGATTTTGGACTCGGACCGGACCATGATTTCTGATAGGGATTATATCGGCGAGACGGACGGAAGTTGGACTTTTTACCTATGCCAGGCGGCGTTGACCCAGAGTGGAGCAAAATGTGGTGATCCTCCTTACATTTTTTGCAATGACCCTTGCTTGGGCACTTGCTTGTTGGATGGGACTGCGCTAAACAACGAGAACAGTACCCGTGCATTACCACCGCGCGGAGCCGTTTTTCATGGGGCATGCCTAAAAATCTGTCGCAAAACCGCAGCGGATGCCTACCATCACAAACGTGACAATTTGGCGTCGGAAATGAATTCGGAGCCGAAACGTGCGGGTCAGCCGATACCTTAGGGTCAGCCGAAACCTTCGGGTCAGTGTCGCTCTTCAATTCCTTCGACAATTCCACCTGTGCCTTAGGCAATTGAGGCGGGGCTTCAACGACGACTGGCAAGGTTGCAGCGACGGAGCTCTCTTGTAAGACCGATTTTATAGGCGGCAAAATCACCGCAGGCGCTGTACCCGGACGAACATCTCCTTGGGACAACTCCATCAACTCATCAAAGTCCTCAAGGTCATCATCAAAGAACGTGATTTTATCCATGGTACTGCGGGAGAGATTGAGGTTAAAAATCTGGCGATGATAGGGTGGTCAGAACGACCAACTTTGTTATAGACCGTCTTACAATGCCGTTAATAGTTCGAACGTCCACGACGCGAACAAGACCGTCAGTGCCAGGATGCACACACTCTACGCGACCTAATCTCCACGAAGTCGGAGGAAGCTGTTCTTGCCGAATGACTACAATATCATCCTTTCTTATCTCGCGTTCCGGAAACTTCCACTTGTACCGCTTGTGCAAACTTTTCAGATATTCCTCCTTCCACCTCATGCAAAACTGGTGGGCGAGGGCTTGAACTTTCCTGAACCGATTTACTATGGACAACGGCTCTTCAGTGATTGCGGGTTCTGGAGGAGCAAGTAGAGGAGCTCCAATTAGGAAATGACCAGGGGTCAAGGCGACTATTTCATTGGGACTATCTGACATCGGACAAAGAGGACGAGAGTTCAAGCAAGCCTCAATTCTGGCCAAGACGGTTGACAATTCTTCAAAAGTGTATTTAAGGTTTCGAGCTTGTTTACGAAAATGTAACTTAAAACTCTTAACCCCGGATTCCCAAAGTCCACCCATATGTGGTGCACCCGCAGGAATAAATTGCCACGACAGGCCTTGGTGAGCAAAGGTAGATGATACAGAATCGCAGCTTTCCCGAATAAATGCCTTAAAATTATTTTCTAATTCTCGAGATGCGCCTACAAAATTCGTACCGTTGTCCGAAAATATAGAACTAGGACATCCACGACGCGCAATAAACCGATGAATTGCGGCCAAGAAATTTGCGGTGGATAAATCAGAGACTACTTCCAAATGAATAGCCTTTGTGGAGAAGCACACAAATACACAAACGTACCCCTTTGTAATCTTACAAGCACGGCCTGTAAACGATTTTATATCAAACGGTCCCGCAAAGTCCACTCCAGTAGTGGTAAACGCCCTACTAACCGTAGTTCTTTCAGGAGGGAGAGCGGCCATAATTTGACTGCTAGAACGTTTCCTCTCCAAAACACAAACCTTACACCGATGTACTACGGACCGAATCAGGGTTTTCAAACGAGGGATCCAATATTCTATACGAAGGATACGCAGCATCAAAACATTTCCTCCATGCACGGAAATCAAGTGGACGAATTGTACCAAAAGCTTCACGAAACGACAATTGTATGGCAGAATTATGGGATGCCGCTCAGTGTATGAAAGGGTGGGGGCACGAGCTAATCTACCGTTCATTCGTATAACGCCACTTTCATCTAAAAAGGGATTCAATGTCACAAGGGAGCTTTTAGAATGTAGCGGTTTCTTGTCTATCAAAGCCTGATACTCATCCGCATAATTCACTTTTTGAGCAAGAACAGTCAAGCGAGTTCGAACTTCCTTTATTTCTGACGCAGAAACACACGAATTGGAATATTGGTGCTGGCTCCTATAATTGGGATGAGTTCTTCGGATAAACCTCCACATGTAAGAAATTACCCGGAGGGCACGATCAAACGAGGAAAATCTCTCAAGCAAATCTTCATACGTCGAGAAGAATGAGGCGTGACTCTTCACCGCACGAACTTCCACATTCGTTTCAAGGGGTGTTAGGTCTCGAATAGACCACTTCGATTTATCCCGACTAAGGCACTCTGGCCCATGCCACCAGAGGGGGGAGGCAGCTAAGTCTGCCGGAGAAAGACCTCGACTTCCAAGATCAGCAGGGTTATCCTCCGATCTTACATGGTACCAATTATGATTACCTACATTTTCCTGTATTCGACATACTCTATTTGCCACAAACGTAGTCCACGTCGAAGGGGTCTTTCTCAACCAAGAAAGAACTATTGTCGAGTCTGTCCAACAATAGACCTGGCGAAATTCCAAATCAATTTCCCTAACAATGGTCTTCAAAAGTTCCGACGCTAAAACCGCACCACAAAGTTCCAAACGAGGCAACGATATCGATTTAATTGGAGCTACTCTAGTCTTCGAAGAAAGCAAATGAGCAACCACTTTGCCACCTGGAAATTCAATACGAATGTAGACTACCCTCGCGTATGCCTTTTCCGAGGCATCCGAAAACACATGAAGTTCAGCCGGAAATCCCGGGGAGTACTGAACCCATCTAGGAATTCTAATAGAATTCACATCGGGGTAATAGTCGACAAACCGTCGCCATTCAGCTTCCGTTGCTGGTAAAAGTGGCTCATCCCAACCGATGTTATCCAACCATACTTTTTGCATAACCATCTTAGCAATAACAAGCACGGGACCTAACCAACCGATGGGATCAAATAATTTTGCAATGGCCGAAAGTACCTCCCGTTTTGTGTAGCTAGCCCTTTTCACAATAGGATTGACATCGAAGTAAAAGGAATCTAATTGGGCATTCCACCTTATCCCTAGAGGCTTGGAACTACTAGTCTCCACGAAATTTTAAACTTTAGCATCTACCAAATATTCATGTGGAAACCGATCGAGTATAGCTTTGTCATTGGCAGTCCATTTACGAAGTTCGCTGAAGCAAGTGCCGAAATTAACTGATCCCTAGCAGTCTTTGCCGTCTCGAGATCATGGGTTCCCGCTAAAACATCGTCTACGTACATACATTTTCGCAAAATGTGCGCCGCGAGCGGGAACTCCACCTCAGTGTCGTCGGCTAACCTCAAAAGAGTCCGTATCGCCAGATAAGGAGCACAATTAACCCCGAAGGTTACGGTCTGTAATTCATAATCCTGGACCGGCTTCGTTTCAGAATCGCGAAATATAATCCTCTGAAGGGACGTATATTTAGGATCCACCCGAATATGCCTATACATTTGCGTTATGTCCGAATTGAATACAAATCTGAAGATCCGCCACCGGATTATCAAGAGAACTAAGTCCATCTGTAACGTGGGTCCAACATAAAGTATGTCATTAAGGCTATTCCCGTTGGAGGTTTTGTTCGACGCGTTGAACACTACACGAAGTTTGGTTGTCTGCTTGTCCGGATTTATGACAGGGTGGTGAGGCAAATAGCAAGTTAGAGTATCCTCCGAAGTGGAGAATACTGGCCTCATATGGTCAAGTCCCACATATCCGTTCAAGACACTGTCATAAACTACCTTAATGTTTGGCTTCCTTAACGAGGTCGACTCGTTGCGAAAGAATTGTCCTAAAACGTTCCCACGAGATTTTCCGAGACATCTATTCGTATCCAAATCGGTCTTAAGCGGAAGCGTCACGATGTATCTACCTTCCGAATCCCTACGGGTAGTCCTAACATAATTTTCCTCACAATAACGGTCAGAAGGTGACAGCATATTTTTCCTTGGGACTTCTTCCAATTCCCAGAAACGCAAAAGAGTCTTATTAAGACAATCCTCGTCGGATATCTGAATGGTAGCAGCGAAAGTTCGAACCTGTGAAGCTGGAATAGGACCAGTGACAAGCCAACCAAATATAGACTTTTGAGCAAGCAGAGCTCCAGATAAAATCGGAATGCTACCTTCCAGTAAAATTCTTGGGTACAAGTCCGCGCCTAGCAAAATATCTACAGGCCGAGAATCGAACAAATTAGGATCCGCTAACTGAAGATCTGGCATCTGGGCCTTGAAGTCCGATGTGACTTGAAAAGATGGCAAATCTCCAGAAATGGAGGGTAAAACTAAAGCGGATGTCTCTAAAGTGACCGAAGTGTCGAGAGGGCTTCCAATCTTCAGGGTGCATATTTTCCTGGATGTGGCCGAAACCGCGCAATTAACACCTGAGATGGTGGCATTGGTGGAATGAACAGGGAGTCGCAAACGATTTTGAAGTCGTTCGGTGAGAAAAGAGGACTCAGAAGCTGGATCAATCAATGCCCTAGTAGGATATGAGACACCATGGTGGACGATATTCACCATCGCCGTTCCCAGAAGAACAGCTTTATTCTGCGCAGCATGAAAAACTTGGCGCGAAACGCATCCAGCTGATGTGGATGGTTCACAATGTTCGAGTGGAGGAGCGGAAGGATTGGTTGTACTAGGTCTAAAATCTGGAGGATTTGCGCGGGTTGTGTTTGCCACTAAAGCTGAAGTACTCGCAGTGGGTTCGTCGCGATGCAGTAAGGTATGATGAGTTTGATTGCATTTGGAACAACGACGTTTACTATCACATTTTTTTACCTCGTGTCCCTTGCGAAGACAGTTAACACATAAACGATGACGTTTGACCGTAGTAAATCTAGCAGAGGGCGATAAACTTGAGAACCGTGGGCACGCGTATATTTTGTGATTTTGATTGGGGCATAAGATGCAACCCATGTTAGGAGAAGAACGAGAAGATCCCGACGAAATCGCATTAGAAAAATGGGACTGGACCTTACTGACATTAGAGCGCCTTGGCTGTTCAACTCCTCTCATACCGTGTAGACACATAAGGGTTCGAATTCTTTCCGTCAGGAACGCATCCAACTCTTTCCACGATGAAAGAGCTGATTTGTCCTTCACGCTTTGCTCCCATAGAGTTTGTGTGAGTTTAGGCAACCTTTGAAGACAAATAAATACTATGATCGGATCCCAATTGTCCGTCGACACCTCGTAAATGGACATCGCCGATAGACACCCATTTATTCCGCGCTGGATTGACTTCAGTCCTGAACTAGTTTCGGTTTCAACTACCGGAAGCGAAAAGAGAATTTTTAATTGATTATGAACTAGAAGCCGCGGATTGTCATACGTGTCTCTCAAAGCTTTCCACGCGAGAACAAAGCTACGATTAATTAGTGGAAACTTCGATACTATCTCACGAGCCTCTCCACTGGTTTTTCGCACCAGATGACACAACCGCTCGATGTCGCTTAATCGGCTATTGTTGATATAGACTGCTGTAAACAAGTCTCTAAACGTGGGCCACGACAAGAAATCGCCCTCAAACACGTCAGTATCACACGGCGGTAGCGCGAGATTGTGCACTATGTCCCCGATTGGTTGTACATTGACCATACCCGAGCTCCTACTATCATTGGAACCATTTAATATAGTGGAAGAATCTACTTGAGTACCTATCTCACGAGACGCGTGGGTTGACGTACTCAAATTGTTCAGTGTTTCTATATTACGCGTGTCCCCGAGAGGTTGTTGAGCCAGAGAAACAACTGAACTACTCATGGTGGAATTCATGGACAATCGACGAGCACGTTTGAAAATTGACAACTTTCTGTTAAAGGCGGACAAACAATTCATATAGGTTTGGTAAGAAACGTCGTATTTAGTGTCCGCCAACTCGATTTCCTCTTTCCCTGCGTCAGAAGTTTTCAAATACTCTAAACATTTTCCAAACAATTCTCGCATTTCAGCCCATAAATTATTCAATTCCCCACTACGAACTTCTAGCCCATAAATATCCAGGTCCTCATCTTTCAGAAGTCGGAAATACGCATCAAATTTTACTAGAGCTTCTGAGGCTCTAATGAAAACTTCAAGGGGAGTAAACGACATTTTTCGAAGACGATCGCGAAACAACGAAAATCACCACAAAAATCGGCAATCTAAATCAACGCTCTAAAATTCCCAACAAAGGACAATTCAATTTCAAGTAGACCACAGAAATAGGTATTCGAAATTGTTGAGGGCGTATCAAATTCGACAAAAAGAATAATCGTGAAAAACAAGTTCAAATAAGCCGAACGCTCCCAATAGCTAAAATAACTATAGATAGCTGAGGAAAATAATATGCAAGGTTTTCGACTGAATATAGGTTTGCACGAGGTACCACAGTAAGATTAAATATATGTATATATATATAAACCACAAAACAATTCTAAAAATATTCAAAAATTTCTCGCGGTGTACCGAAAATTCAAAATATTATTTTTAAATATTTTCTTACGAAAATAACGAAATTTACCGGTTTATTACGTAGAAAAAAACCCGAACACTAAAATTTCAAAAACTTAAAAAAAATATTTTGGGTGTCGATTATATGTCGAGTTGACCGACGGTAGGGTGCACGTTGATGAGGTGCCGAAAACCTACCGAAAAAGTCAATCAATCTAACCGAAAACGAAGAAGATCAAAAAGTCACACTTTTATTTAAAAAAGTCGAATTGACCGAATGTAGGGTGCACACGATTTTTAATTTTTCCAAAAATATCTTTAAAATTGTTCCGAACACCGTCCTATAACGTTTGCAATCAAATATCGTTATATGTATCAAACGTTGTAATGAACGCAATCGACCGAACAAATTTAGTGTAGCGCACAATCAAAAAGAAAACAAAAGAGGAATCTCGACTTAAAGGTATGCTTGTATGTATGTATATGAATATACACGGGTGTGTATAGTCATCCAAAGCAAAGCGAGCGAGCACGGCGTATTATGTACAAAGCGTATGTATATATATTTAAAGTGAAGAAGAAAAAAAGCGCGGCCGGACGGCTTCGGTCGATGAACGTATGTATATATGTACGAATATATGTATATCGTTAACCGGCGCGAATAAAACAAAACAATTGGTTAGGGATTAGGTGTATTTCTAAGGGTGATTTTCAAACGTTTATTTACGCGTAAAAAACAAATAAAAGGAGCAGGTGTCTCGCGTATATTTTTAACAATTATTTTCAATTTATGAAACCCTTCTTTAGCACTTTTGGAAACAATTTTTTCGTAAAAAGAATTGGGAAAATTAATAATTATTTTAATGAAAAAAATACACTTAATTCCACCGTTTGTTTTGATTATTTTTTGGCACTTTTTCAACAATGTCCGTCCGCGTATGTATGTACGTACGTAGGGTATGTAGCCGCGTAAACGAACACTACGAGCCGAGACGAGAGAAGCGGGAGGGGTTGCGCGACGCGTTGTAAGACGGCCAAACAAACAGAATCGAAACACTTATTATTATTTATGTTGATATTTTTCGCGAGCTCACATAAACACTGCACTATACATACCTGTTCTAACTTTAAATGCAAATATTAACTTAAAATGGCTTGATGAGATGGATGGATGGATGGATGTATGGGATGATGGTGATGATTTCAATGGCACAATTTGAGAAAATACTATGGCCCTGCGTATTTCACCCGAAATTTTGGTGCATTATTAAAAACGTCAAGATTAGTCATACAGATTTCGCCCAATTTTATTTTCGCTGAGTTTTTAATTCAATGCTACCAAACAAAAAAGAAAAACAAAAGGGGAAACGTCATGTCCGACCGTCAAAAAGGAAGCACAATGATCACGGATAGCGGTCAGAGTTTTGACGCAGTTGGAATCTGTTGAGGTATCGGCTCATACCGAAAAAAAAAGAGTCACTTACCTGGGCTAAAGGCGTCATAGATGCTTCTAAGGCCTATGAGTTATAGACAGAAGTAGTGAGGATGGATCCATCCTCAAGGACAAATGGAGCCATGTGCAATCAGCCATTATGGCTCATTACCTCGATGTCCGTAGAGAAATGCCGGGCAAACCACCAATCTACAACGATGCAGGATGGCATCAGGGGAG
The DNA here is from genome assembly GCA_963930755.1 of Eudasyphora cyanicolor. Lineage (NCBI taxonomy): Eukaryota > Metazoa > Arthropoda > Insecta > Diptera > Muscidae > Eudasyphora > Eudasyphora cyanicolor. The sequence goes on from OZ005734.1 coordinate 143,143,338, forward strand.
TGTAAAGCTCGTGTACTTCGGTGATGCCAGATCAGTAGACCTGTGTAAGGCTGCTCTGAGTCGAGCGGGTGAGGTTTGGCCGGGTGCCCAGTAGGATGTTGTCGAAAAAAACAACATCCCTAGTCACCCTAGAGCCATCACCTGGGTTACAGAAGAGCCCTTCAACGCGGCTGACATATTAGAAATAATAAAAGATTCCACTCCTGGTCTGCTGGCCCATGATTGGAGAATCAGCAAGGTAGGTGAGGCGGATGGTAAAAAGCGGCAGGTCAATTTGATCCTTAACCCTGAATCCGCCTCCCATATACAACGTGGAAGTGCAACCCTACAATATGGCTTCGAGACCATAGTCTTGAAGGTATACAAGCAGGATATAGCTCCCACTGCGGAAGGTGAGTCGTCCACCGTGGTTGATACACGGCTTTTGGGAAGTGCGGAGGTACCCACGCCTATTATTTCTGGTGACTTCAACTCTAACAGAAGATCTGTAACGTCCTTCTTTGAGAGCGAAAGCTTCACTGCTGGTACAGAGGGGCTGAGGGGAGTCTTCGGACTCTGACGCAACTGGCGGGGACACGCTTCTTGATAGTACGGACGAAGAGTTCGATAACACCCTTGTCGGGGTGGATGTTAATCTGTCATTTACCAATGATTGTAAGAATTCTACAGATTAACCTCCATCACGCTAAAGCAGCCTCAGCGGCTCTATTGCTGCGCCTGTCCACACGCACAGTAGACACCGTCCTGATACAGGAGCCCTACGCAGTGGGAGGATGGGTGTGCGGTATCAGAACACCCAACTTTAAACTGCTTGTGGCCAACTGTGAAGGCACTCCAAGAACCTACATTTTGACCAGGAAAGATCTAATTATCTTTTTTCTGGCTTATTTAAGTGGTAAAGACCCAACATCTGCTAGTCTGGAGGTCGGTAATTGCATATATTGGGTGGTCTCCTTATGAAGCTGTAGTACCGTCTGCTCTATTCAGGGAAGTAGTAGAAGAAGCAACGTCTGACGAGGTCGTGCTGATTATTGGCGCAGACACGAACGCTCATCATACTATCTGGGGTAGTACGGATATAAACGGTAGGGGTGATTCGCTTCTTGGCTTTATTCTAACTATTAACTTAAGTTTTTGTAACATAGGTAAAAAACCGACCTTTACAATTAAAGACAGACAATAAGTACTCGACGTAACGTTTGCTACTGACCGGCTGTCAGACAAAATTATTGGGTGGAATGTACTGGACAACCACTCATTCTTAGCTCACCATTATATTGAGTTCAAACTCGCTGAAAAAGCGCCTAAACCTGCCGTCCACAGAAATGTAAGGAAGACAAAGGGGCACCTGTATGAGCAGAATTTCAAGAAAGTCCTCAACTCCAAACTTCTGTACGAACCGAATGACAAAGCCGGTCTGGATAATCTGGTCGAGCATATCACCACATCATTCAATAGTTCCCTTTGAAGAAGTCTGTCCAAAAACAAGGTACAAGGGTAAATCTAAAACCCAATAGTGGAATTCTGAGCTCACGGCTATGAAAAAGACTTGCAACAAGCTATTCAACAAGGCTAAATCTACTGGGGTCTCTAATGTTTTGGATGCCTATAAAGAGCAACTCAAGATCTATAAGAAGGAGCTTGGGAAGGCGCAAAGACGCTCTTGGTATACCTTCTGTGGCGAAGTGAAAAGGTAGGTGCAGGATGAGGCAAATAACTGGACAAAAACCAGCGAGCAGTCGCTGAATGTAATGCTTGACACACATTTCCCGGGGAGAGATCCAGAATAAGCTGTGCTATTAATAGCTTCGAGCCCTTCAAGTCACCTGGACCAGACGCCATCAGTCTAGCAGAAATGCAGAACATGTTAAACTACATTATCCCCTGGCTGGAGAAAATTTATGTAGGCTGTATCAGGCTTTCATACATCCCGAATCGATGGAGGGATGCCAAAGTGGTACCTAAAGCGGGGAACATATCACACACTAGGTCAAAAGACTTCAGACCAATGAGCCTATCCTCCTTTCTATTGAAAGGTCTGGAAACACTTTTCGATTATTTCATTAGGGAAAACTAGGATACAAAACTCCTGTCGGTGAACCAACATGCTTACAATAAGGGGAAGTCTACAGCCCTGCACGAACTTGTGAGCACTATCGAATCGTCCCTGCATTTCAAGGAATTCACCATGTGCCACCATTCTGAACATAGAAGGGGCTTTTAACAACATTCACTCAGATGCAGTAATTGCGGCACTGTCACATCTAAAAGTTAACTCTAGTTTGATTAGACTAATTCAAAGTCTGCTCAATAGAAGACGCATAACAGCACTAACTGAACTATTTCCGGAGCAAAAGCCTAATGCAAAATTGAAAAAGCGTAAAAGGCGTAAGTTTCCAGACAAAAGGCGTGAAAGGGCACTAAAATATTTTTCAAATTTTAATCAATGTTGTTTCCCTTCCAAACGGCGCTTAAATTCATAAATTTTTCTCCGCTAAATTGGATAAAGATTTGCTGAACAATAAGAAATATAGGGATAAATCGAAAGGATTAAAGATTTTCTCTTCTGAGTGATGTCCAACGATGGCTACGCGGATCAAAGTGCTCCGCGTGACCGGCATTCGCCCGGAATTAGAAATGTTCTCCTCTGGCGAATGTCCAAATCCGGCTACGCGTACCAAATGAACACTTTTTAGCCACATGCCACCCAATATCTTAGAGCCTTACAAATATCTGGTCGAAAACAAACGTTTTATACACTGTTCCGCAGAGTTGTGTAGGGTATAGTTAATAATAAAACATGTTACTTATAAAACCATAGTTTTTCGGCAATAATTTTGTATGGTATTAAAAAGCTAGTTGGTTTTACTTTTTGTAAGTCTAAATTTAAATAACATTTGAACTGCAGATAGTATAATTTCATTATGTTGGCAGATATGATCTGAGAAATGTACGAAAAGCGTCAAAAGCACCAAAAAAACATATGAAAAGCGAACACCTAGTGTTTTTTTCGCTTGGCACTAAGTGAACACTTTTCGCAATTTGGGGGCCTGAAAAGCACTAAATCTGGTGCGAAAAGCATTAAGTTGGCATCCCTGGTCTTGGGTCCACAACTCTAACAAGGTTTGTAAACAGAGGGACCCCACAAGGAGGAGTACTGTCTCCACTAATTTGGAACCTAGCGGTGAATGAAATCCTGCTAGATCTAGAACGTTGTTGCTGCAATGTCGTGGCATAAGCAAACGAGGTGGCAATCGCATTGAGTGGCAATTTTTCGTCGTAACGTCCTCAGAGACATCCTACAGGTGGCTCTGAACAAATTGGCTAAATGGGCCAGAAGCGACGGTTTGGGCGTAAACCCAAACAAGACAGAATTGGTTCTCTTTACTAGGATGAACAAAGTCCCACATGTGGACCCTCCACATCGGATAAATGGAACAGATCTAGTCTTTTCTGAAAGTGCAAAATTTTAAGGAATAATTCTAGATAGAAAACTGTTATTTAGACTTAGGGCCTGTTTTTGTAACATCTTTTTCGCCACTTCGCACGTCTATTGGCAAGCGAAAGAAATTTTTGGTTTTTGCACACTTTGTTTTGAATGTAAACAAAGAAGCTTTCAATTATCGTTAACATTTTGGTTCTTATAAGACAACAACGAACGAAGTGAAATGTCAAATTAGACGATCAGAAAAATTTATTCGTGTCGGTTTTGTTTACCGCTCTTTTGAAAGATAAAGTAAAAATTGTTCGGTAAATGAATGAAAGAATAGATAAATGAAACCAAAAACATTAACATGTATCTTTTGTAGAAGTATTCACTTTAATTTCATAATTCTGTTTATTAGTTTGTTTAAATTTGTTTTTAAATCCTACACCCAAATTAGATGACCCACAGAATCGTTTAATGTACCTATCGACGTAGAATCTCTTTCTGAATTGGTTTGGTTTTGTCCGTCCGTCGGTTTGTATGTATGTACATATATGATGTATCCTTGCAACCCAAGTACAGGTCACAATTATGCTCAGATCACTATGAAATTTAGCAGGAACTTTCGTTTTTAACTCAAGGACTTACTGAAATTGGTGCAGAAGTTTCCGATTTAGATATAGCCCCTATATATACATATATGATCAATCAAGCAAACAATTAAATTTGTTTTAGGTCGTTTGATTATTTCTCATTGTCTAGAATCAGCTGTTGCTACTTTTACTGTTGGATAGGGTTGCCCCGTTCTGATATTTTCGTGTGGAAAAAGCTTTAAGAAATGTCAATAAAAACATGAAGGTTATATTGGTCTTTGACAGGAAGGCGATGAAGAAAAGAGCTTTTTTACCCGAACGATAAGTGACAATAAACAAAATTAAAAACATGATTGCTTGGGTGAGAATAAGAAGAAGAAATTTATTGCTTGGGTACCTATCGCACGTCTGCGTTTTGGTACATTTCGCTGAACAGGCTGTTAACGTATTTGAACGTGTAAGGAAGGCCAACGTCGCCTTATATTCCTGCAAAAAGGCTTTAGAGTCGCTTTGGGGCCTCTCTCCTAAAATCGTCCACTGGATATATATAGTTATACGGCATTGTGGTATGGTGGACGGCAACTGACAATCTAACTATCACCAACCTACTACAAAGGTTCAGGTTGTGGCGAGAGAAGTTGCAACCAAAGCGGCAATAAGACTAAACTGCCTATCAATGTTGAGGTACAAGAAGTACGGTGACATGAGGATATCAAAGTGTAGTGCTATGGTAACCGACCGAGTGGACTATATACCAACTGTGTGCATCTTCGAGAGAAATTACATCACTATGATTTCCGCCAGAGATGAATGGGTTGGCAGAATACCAGGTATCTCCACTTTTACACGGATTGTTCGAAGGTTGGCTTCGGAGTACACTGTAAAGAACTTAGTTTGGATATAGCTCACAGACTACCAGATACCTGCAGTGTCTATCAAGCCGAAATAATGGCAATATGGGAAGTCGCCAAGTGTCTGAGTCGCAACATAGTAACCAACACTGGCGTTGTCATTTACTCGGACATCCATGCCATCAATTCTCTGGAGGCAACATCCCTAAATTCACAAACAGCCCTCGACTGCCGCAGATCTCTTAACGAGATGGCTGAGCAGTTTAATATACACCTCATATGGGTGCCTGGGCACAGGGATATCCCGGGGAACTGCAAAGCCGATGAACTTGCTAGGAATGGGACGACATTACAAATTCTCGAAGAATTTGCATATATTGGTGCGCCACTATCCACGTGCAAGCTTCGGCTTAGGAAAGAGGCAATCGGGCAGTCTAACGAAAGATGGACAGAAATCGGCACCTGCGGGGTAGCTATCTAATCTGGCAAAGGTATGACCTGAGAAGATCAAAATATCTCCTCGCACTAGAGAGGAAAAGATTGTACACGTTAGTATCAGTTCTGAGGGGACACTGCTTGATCGGCGAACACGCCAAAAGATTGGGTATTGACTCCAATGACTTCTGCAGAAGCTGTGGAGATGAGGAAGAAGTGGAGAGCATTGAGCACTTGCTATGCGACTGCCCGCTCTGAGTAAACGACGACTGGGGTCGGCCTTTCTAGGCAGCCTAACAGATCTTTCCAGTACCGATATTCGTACTATCGATAAATTTGTATATCAAACAGGTTGGTTTCGATGAGGGGCATTTCAGCCCGTGGTAACACTAGGGACCTACACTGGTCTATGTGAGCTTGAAAAAAAAACACGGCTGCCACTCTAACCTAAACCTAAGGGATATCGGTCGATAGTTGCTGCTTTGCTTGGGATAAGAACCGGGTTTTGGAATTGGATTCGTGAGTTATCCCTTCCAAGCCCTGGGGATATATCCCAAGTTTAAGCATTGATTGAAGATTATGGACAAAAATGGCCAAATCATTTTATTGATTGAAGGTTATGGACAAAAATGTCCAAATCAATTTATTGAGGCATACGCAGTGAGAAGATTCGCTTTACCCATATCATTGGATATGAGAATACCATTAGCGTTAAGCAAGCCTGAAATAGGTGGCAGGTTTTTCGCCAGGCGGCACCTTTTACTTGTCTGAATGTTGAGTTGTTTACTCGGATGGATTGCAGGAAGGCGGTCCAATGTGAGCGCTCGAATCCAGCGATTTGGCCCTGGTTAATTCTTTCGAATTTCGGCTTTTAATGAGGGATATCGGCCAGGGCCTTCCGACCGATTTAAAATCTTTCGAAGGTGTTTCATCTCCTCGATTTAGTAATTTGCAAGCATTTTTACATTTACATTTCAGGAGATTCTGAAGAGATGATTTCAAAGTGGTACAAACCAAGCTAAGGGAAGTGTTATTGGAGTAAAAATATTTGCACATTGTCATTAAACAAATAATAATTATAAGTAAAAACTCATTTGAATTAGGTTAGGTTAGGTTGAAGAGAGGAGACGTTTAAACGTCTCATGTTCATGGACATACACTTAAGCCAGTGGTTCGGCCTGTTGTGCGCTCCTTATTTATGATCTTTTTATACCTCACGAGTTACAGAAAATCGGTACTAGACACGAATTTTCTCAGTATCTTCCATTCATATTCTCTGAGATGAGTCAAGTCTGGTAATATGTCGGACCCGAAATGTTGGGATCTTGCATGTGTGAAAGCCGGGCAGTGACAGAGAAAATATTCCATCGTTTCGATGTTTCCTCTGCATGCCCTGCATTCGTCGTTTCCTGCTAGTCCTATGCGATGAAGATGTGCTTGTAAGCTTGAGTGTCCCGTTAGAACACTCATCATCTTACTAATATCGATCTTGTTTAGTTTCAGAAGACTTCTTGTTTTCTTTTCATTTGGGTCACCCCACAGTATCTTTGCAGTTGCTCCTACTGTTGCGCTATTCCACACAGTTTTATGAGCCATCACTGCCCAGTGCTTCAACTCATTTTTCGTGGCTTCGAAAGGTTTCCAACTTTTCAAGTTTATTACTCGAAGTTCTCTGCCCTTTGAAGCCAAGTTGTTTGCCCGTTCATTTCCAATCACTCCGTTGTGTCCTGGTACCCAGCAAATACGCAATTGACCATGGGCTGAGTAATCATTTATCGTTCTTTTACAGTCCAACACAGTTCTGGATTTCCGATGTTATTGCTTGAATCGCCATTTGGCTATCTGTGAAGATGTTGGCATATTTAGGCTTTGTCGTGTTACTGAGCCAGTTCACACACTCCGTGATTGCACGAACTTCTGCTTGAAATACCGTGTTATGGTCAGGGAGGCGGAAGTGAAGTTCGACTTCTGGTTCATCAATAAAAAGTCCCAGACCCGTCCTTCCTCCTCGCTTGGACCCATCCGTGTAGCAGCTGGTTCCCACTGGCACATGGGCCAAAGTTCCATTTTCCCAGGAGCGTCTGTCTGGCAGAAACGTATCACAGGTAGCTGTAAGCCGCACTTCTGGAATGCGGTCCGAGATTTCTTTTTTGCAAAGGTATTACGTTGCACTTCTTGTCCATTGATGTCCACCATACTACAGAGGCGTAGGTGATTATTGGTTTAATCACGCTCATGTAAAGCCAGTGAGTCATATTTGGACGTAGTCCCCACTTTAAACCTATAGCTCTTCTGCACAACGACCAACATCTGTGTGCCTTTGTAACTCTTTCTTCAAGATGATCTTTCCAGTACAGTTTCTGATCCAAGATTACTCCCAAGTATTTTACCTTTTTAGTTATAGCAATTGTCTTATTCAGGAATCGAGACATATTTCTGTTTTGTCTGGGTTAACATTTAATCCCCTTGGTTGTGCCCAGTTATATGCTATGTTATGTGCCTCTTCAGCTCTTCTGCATAATAGATTTAGATGAAAGCCCCTTAGAAGTATTACAACGTCGTCTGCATAACAGACTGGTTTAAGTCCTTTATTGGTGAGGGCTTTTAGGAGACTGTGTATCGTCGTAACCCATAGAAGAGGCGATAAAATGCCCCCCTGAGGTATACCACGATTTACCTTGTCTCTAATTTTTACGTCATATGACCCACAAATAATCCACCTATTCCTTAGCATATTGTTGATCCAGTTTTTCAGCGCCCGGTCAACCTGAAACTCGTCTAAGGACTGGATAAGTGTATCGGTCTGTACATTGTTAAATGCGCCCTCAATGTCTATGCAAACAGCAAGTGTATACATTTCTTTACTGAAGGACTCTTCTATGTGGTGCACTACCTCATGCAGAGCTGTTTCCACTGATCTTCCTTTGACATAGGCGTGTTGTTTGAATTTTAGCCTGTCATCCGCTATTTTACCTTTGACCATGTCATCAATTATTCGCTCCATTGTTTTTAACAGGAAAGAAGTAAGGCTAATGGGTCGATAAGCCTTTGAGGTCGTGTAACTCGCCTTGCCTGGCTTTGGTTTGAAGACCACCCTTGATTCCTGCCAGTTTTTTGGGGTATATGAATGGGTTAGGCATGCAGTGAACACTCCAGCCAATGAGTTGATGCCAGATCCACCTCATTCTGCAGAAGTGCTGGAAATATTCCATCCGGTCCCGCAGCCTTAAAGGGAGAGAAACTTTTTATCGCTTCTTTAACCATACCATCTGTTATATCCGTAATAGGTACTTGATGCAATACATTTTCATTCTGTAACTGTTCCTCTGTTGGTCCAGCATTACCAGTCGGAAAATGAGTTTTCATCAAGAGCCTTACGGTATCCTCTATAGTTTCCATCCTTTTACCCGTTTCATCCCCCAGTGTTTCGGTTTGGACATGAGTTTTTGAGAGGAACTTTTTCATTTTAGATATCTCATAACAGCATTGGACGAACCACTGCTATACATATCCAATGGACAATTTTAGCAGAGAGGCCCCACAGCGACCCTACATCCTTCCTGCAGGAATATAAGGCGATGTTGGCCTTCTTTACACGTTCCAGTACGTTTAGTCTGAATGTATGTTTCATATCCAAATATATTCCTAACAATTTTGCACTTTCAGAAAAGACTAGATCTGTTCCATTTATACGAGGAGGGTCCACATGAGGGACATTATTCATCCTAGTAAAGAGAACCAATTCTGTCTTGTTTGGGTTAACACCCAAACCGCTGCTTCTGGCCCATCTAGCCAACTTGTTCAGAGCCACCTGTAGAATATCTCGGAGGATGTTTTCGAATTTGCCACTCACTGCGATTGCCAGGTCGTCCGCATATGCCACGACATTACAACCACAACGTTCTAGATCTAGCAGGATTTCATTCACCGCTAGGTTCCAAATTAGTGGAGACAGTACTCCTCCTTGTGGGGTCCCTCGGGTTACAAACCTTATTAGAGTTGTTGAGTAGTCTTTGAATTAGTCTTATCAAGCTAGAGTTCACCTTTAGATGTGACAATGCCGCGATTACTGTATCTGGGTGTATGTTGTTAAAAGCCCCTTCTATGTCAAGATACCACCATGGTGAATTCTTTGAAATGAGTGGTGATCCGAGAATGAGTGGTCGTCCAGAACATTCCACCCAATAATTTTGTCTGACACCCGGTCAGTAGCAAACGTTACGTCTAGTACTTCTTGTCTGTCTTTAATTGTAAAGGTCGGTTTATTGCCAATGTTACAAATAGTTAGGTTGGTAGTTAGAATAAAGTCAAGAAGCGAATCACCCCTATTGTTTATATCCGTACTACCCCAGATAGTATGATGAGCGTTCGTGTCTGCTCCAATAATCAGCTCGAGCTCGTCAGACGTTGCTTCTGCTACTACTTCCCTGAAGAGACTGGAGACCACCCAGTATATGCGATTACCAATCTCCAGACTAGCAGCTGTTTGGTCTTTACCGCTTAACTTAGTCAGGAGAAAAATACTTGGATCTTTTCTGGCCAAAATGCAGGTTTATGGAGTGCCTTCACAGTTGGCCACAAGCAGTTTAAAGTTTGGTGTCTTGATACCGCACACCCGTCCTCCTACTACATAGGGCTCCTGGATCAGGACGATGTCTACTGCACTTGTGGACAGGCGCAGCAATAGAGCCGCTGAGGCTGCTTTAGCGTGATGGAGGTTAATCTGTAGAATTCTTACCATCATTGGTAATCGACAGATTGACATCCACCCCGACAAGGGTGTTATCGAACTCTTCATCCGTATCATCGGGGAGCATGTCCCCGCCAGATGCGCCAAAGAGTCTGGAGACTTCCATCAGCCCCTCAGTATCCGAAGTAGTGTTTTCATCCTCAGAGAATGACGTTACAGATCTTCTGTTAGAGTTAGAGTCACCAGAAATAATGGTCGTGTGGACCTCCGCACTTCCAGAAAGCCTTGTATCAACCACAGTCGACGACTCGCCTTCCGCAGTGGGAGCCATATCCTACTTGTATACCTTCAAGACTATAGTCTCGAAACCATATTGCAGGGTTGCACTTGCACTTTGTATATGGGATGTAGATTCAGCGTTAAAGATAAAATTGACCTGACGCTTTTTACCATCCGCCTCACCCACCATGCTAATTCTCCAATTATGGGTTGGCAGACCAGGATTGGAATCTTTTATTATCTCTAATATATCAGCCGCGTTGGAGGGCTCTTCTGTAACCCAGGTGACGGCTCTAGGTTGACTAGGGATGTTGTTTTTTCGACAACATTTAACTGGGCACCCGGCCACACCTCACCCGCTCGACTTAGAGCAGCCTTATACAGATCTACTGATCTGGCATCACCGAGCTTTACTCTCCCCTGATGCCATCCTGCATCGTTGCAGACTGGTGGTGTGCCCGGCATTTCTCTTCGGACATCGAGGTAATGAGGCACTATGGCGGATTGCACATGGCTCCATTTGTCCTTGAGGATGGATCCATCCTCACTACTTCTGTCTATAACAGCCATCACTACACTCTCCTTCGCCACTTCATTGAAGGGCTTGGTGAGTGTCCTGTTGATGGTGACATTAGGGCCTCTTGCCTTTTTCGAAGGCAGGAGTTCATCAGGTGATCTTATTCTTTTCACTTTATTAGTCGTTAACAAAACTGAATTTGTGGCTCTTTCAGCCGGCTGATTGGCCTTAGAAGCATCTATGACGCCTTTGGCCAAGGTAAGTGACTCTTTTTGTTTTTCGGTAAGAGCCGAAACCTCAACAGCCTCCAACTTCGTCAAAACTCTGATCGCTATCCGGTGCTCATTGTGCTTCCGTTTTGACGGTCGGACATGACGTTTTCCCCTCACCGTGCCACCTGTTGTGAGTACTGGGGGGAAATTTTCACCATGTTTGGTGTGGTCGGCTTTGGCCAAGACCAACGGACGGACAGCAGGACGATTGGGGAACACCGCTCCATTGGAACGCGAAGGCATCCCCGACGATGTAGGACTTCCAGACTTTGTACAGATTTTTTTGCGAGTGCGTAATAGGTACTGTGTAATAGATTTTAACTATCCGCTCTGTGCTAAACAAGTCCGTTCACTACGACTGATCAGCAACGAAGGACATTGAAAGTGAATTGGAAATTGAAGCAAATGAAATATTCGACAGCGGTGAAGAATCCGAAGAAGAAAGTGAGAATGCACCAATTCAAGCTGCAGACGGTTTTTTGCTTGGAAAATATGGTACCAAGTGGAGTACAGCTGAACCCGCTACAGTGAGATTCCGCCAGCACAACATCATGCGTTTCGGAGGTGGACCAAAAACAAACCTGACCACTCCGCTTGAGGTGTTCAAGTACGAATATTACGTTCATCATCGTAACACAAACAAATCTATATGGAGAAAAAGTTACACGCAAATAGAACGCAGAACATGCAAACTATACACCACGAGTATGGGTTGACATTACAAGTGTTGAGCTTGAAGCTTTTCTTGGGATACTATTGGCTTTTGGTGTCAGTCATAATACTATGCAGCTCTCAAGATTGATGTGGCAAACTGATGCACTTCCAATATTCCGTGCAGCCATGTCATATAGACGATTTCTTACTTTGATTAGCTGTATTCGATTTGACGACAGTCGTACGCGCGCATTTCGTCAACAAACCGACAAAGCTGCTCCCATTCGCGACATATGGAGCTTCCTGAATGATAATCTTGCCAGTAATTTTGAACCATAAAAAAGTGTAACCATCGATGAGCAGCTATTTCCATACCATGGGCTCACAATACATCCCGCGAAGGCATAAAAGTATGGTGGGCATGCGATGCGAAATCCGTTGCAAGGAAAACTGCACACTGGTAAGGAGGGAGAACAACGAGAGACAAACCAAGGCGAAAATGGGCTCATGAGTTTGGCTAATCGATACACCAACAGCGGCAGAACTATTATTGGTGATAACTTCTTTACAACATTAGACGCAGCTAAACGTCTTTCGTCGATTGGACTAGCATACGTTGGTACCATTAGATGGTGTCTTCCCAAAGAAGTGAAAAAATACAGCAAACGCCAGTGCTTTCATTTGTGTTCGGTTTCTATGATAACCTTATATCACTGTGCAGCTACGTTCCAAAGAAGACCAAAGCAGTAAATCTACTATCCACAGTGCATTACACCAAGAAAGTTGAAGGCGTAGCAAAAAAACCGGAAGCTATATTATTTTACAATGGCAACCGTCGTGTATTTAAGTAATATCAAAGATTAAAAGAAGAATTTATTCTCTGTAAAAATACACAAGTTACACAAAGTAATTTAAATATTAGTCCACTTACATTTTGTTGGACATCTTAACAATTGGACGACTTTAAACGAACTGATCTTTTGCAGTAATCATAATTGTAACAATGGCCACAAGTTATTATATACATTAAACAATTTTTAATTTAACAGTTAGTCTTACTGCATCAAACGGTAGAAATGAGGGAAAATAGTACATAAATAATACATAAATGTACATAATAAAAATAAATAAAGAAAAGGAATGAAGGAAACAGATGATCAGGGATGGACTGATCTGGGATGGGTGCATTAGCAACACGGTCAACCAGACGTTGACCATTAGAATTTTTTTGCAACATGATAGACGTCATGGGATTAGCCGCTTACATCATATGCAATGAAAATATAAAAGGAACCAGAAAAGAGAATCGACGATTGTTCTTGAACACGCTGAGTAAACAATTGGTGCTTGTTAATACTGAAAATCGCATGAACAACAACCATAATTTGGGACAACATTCAACCCGTTTGGCCATTGAATCTTTCTTTGGAAAGCCGTTGAATATTCCCAGCAACATGCTGCCTAACCAACAAAGCAGCCCTAGTACACTGAGTTCCAGAAAAGATTGCAGAATTTGATTCACGCAAGACGAAAAGCTGCGTAGGAAGACACTTTTTTACTGCACCAAATGCACTAATCCTGTGTGCTAACAACATTCTAAAGATGATTATACTTGTTTTTCATGCATTCCACAAAATGAATAAACAATAAATTTTTTTTTACATTTAGTCTAAAGACCAAAATAATATACGAACATTCTTAGAAATTCAAAGTTATAGATAGGGGTCTGGCCCGGCATATGTGTTTGTTCGAAGTTTTCAGAATATGTGTTTGACGAAAGGTTAAGTCATATTGAATCAGCTGATCGTTACGCTGCGGGGGCGTTACGGTTACGTTTGCCTAACCTAGCCTTAAATCGTGTTTTATTTCCCATGACAGTGTCACAATGACATTTAATTCTGTCTTATAATCATGTTTCACGGTAGAAATTTGTTTATTGGCCAGTTTCAATTGATATTTCCAAATGTCCTTGTGTTCAACGAGGACATTTGTCACATGCTGCATTGTAGAAACACCTGGATTAGGTTTAGGTTACAATGGCAGCCGTTTTTTTCTTGTCAGCTCACATAGACCAGTTTAGGTCCCTAGTGTTACCTCGGGCTAAAATGCCTCATCGAAACCAAACTGTCTGATATACAAATTTATCGATAGTACGAATATCGGTACCGGAAGGATCTGTTAGACTGCCTAGAAAGGCCGACGCCGGTATGTCCAGTCGTCGCTTAATCAAAGCGGGACAGTCGCATAGCAAGTGTTTAATGCTCTCTACTTCTTCCTCATATCTGCAGCATCTGCAGAAGTCAGTGGAGGAAATACTCAATCTTCTGGCATGTTCGCCGATCAGGCAGAGTCCCGTCAAAAAGTGCAGAATAGTGCGAGCAGATATTTTGGCCTTCTCAGGTCATACCTTGGCCAGATTTGTCTAGCTACCCTACAGGTGCCGATTTCTGTCCATCTTTCGTTGGACTGCTTGCACGTGGATAGTGGCGCACCAATATATGCAAATTCTTCGAGAATTTATAATATCGTCCCTTTCCTAGCAAGTTCATCGGCTTTGAAGTTCCCCGGAATATCCCTATGCCCACGCACTAGGGCTGCCAGACGATCAGGTTTCGTCGGGATTTTCGCGTATTTCCAAAGTCCCGATTATTGAAGCAAAAAAATGGGAAATTTGCTCTCTACACTAAGGAAAATGAAAACGCAGTAACAACAAAAATACTACAAAATGTTATTCTCGTATTCATATTTATTTCCCCATCATTGGCAATTGTCTAATTCTAGATTTACACTAGGCAAAGTTCTACAAATTTCAGATGCGGTGGACAGTGACATGTTGCACAGCGAGTCCTGCAATCTTCGAACTATTTGTGAAGAATTGCCCAAAAATATTTTTTATATTTTAATTAATGTTCTTATAAAAACGTCCGCCAGTCCATATTACACCTAAATCAGATGATATACGTCTGAGACTATAGGCAAAATATAGTTTATTCTCATTTTTAGTATTTCATTTCCTGGTCCTGGGCAAAAATGCTACCAGTCTCTTAAAAATCCGTTTGCAACTGACTGAGTTATTAAAGTTTCATTAAAACTAAAAGTGTTCATAAATAGTAGTATTTACCATTCAACTCAAAAATGTTTTCTTGAGTGTTCTCTTTTTAATATGTCATCATCATCAAAACTACTATTTATGTACACGTTTAGTTCAAATGAAACTTTAATAAGTCAGTCAATTGCAAACGGAGTTTAAGAGACTGGTTGAATTTTTTACTTATAAAATTTACTATATATGTAAGTAAATGAATTAATCGTGCGGTTATCTTACAAAATAATTGGTAAAAACATTACCTAATCGTTTTTTTACCCGTAAATCCGGTTTTTGGGGGTGTCCGGCAAATTTCGTAGAACAAACGTTGTTTTACTCGCCAAGACCTACAAGTGACCTACTGTGTTATTATTAAAATATCCCGTAATTCATTTTAAAAAAACCCCGGGATAGGGATTTCCAGATTGACAAATAACAAAATATGGTCACATTTTTTACCAATGTGTTAAAGACAATCACTGGCATTTTTTAAACGGATCTAATTTATATTTTCTATACCGTTAAGTAAAGCTCATTGTGAAAAATTATATAGTATTTGAAACAGTTTATACACGAAATATAGAATCAGAATGTCTTTTGAACTTATAAACACTGAAGATAAAAGTTGTCAGTAATTCCAGTCACTTTTACAAGTGACGATGGAGAGAATCTAGTGAATTTCGTGAAGAATAAATCAAAGTATTTGTGGCGAATGTAATATGGACCATTAGTAATGTTTGAATATTGTACTTATGTTTATTTTTTTGGGTTTTTATACCCTATAACAAGATTTTTAAGTATGAAACTGCAACGAGTCTTTTTAATAAAAAGTATCAAAACCGATTTTTCATTTGTCCCGCCAAATCACGCCAAATTATAAGACAAATTCCACATTATTACATATAGTTACATGTCCTTCCAGTGTTTTGCACTTTTTTGCTTTGCTATCCAATCGGAATGTCGCTCTTCTCGTTTATTCAATATACATAATTATTTTCTGTTCCAAAGCTTTGCATTAGTTTTTTTCAGATAATTTGATTTTGTATTATTTATTAGGAAATTTTATCGCTAAGATTGACAACAATTGAATTTCTCGCGGACAAACATGAATATAAATAAATGGAAGTACAATGCTGGCGGCATTCAATTTGTTGCGGCGTTGAATTAATTTGTAGCGGCGCAAAATGTCAATTTCTCACGTTGAAAAAACATAGTACAACAAATGAAAAAATTTCACTCATTTTTTCACAACTTTGATTTTTGTATGGGATTTCAGCGTGAAACCGGAACATAGTACCGCGCTTTAATCTGAAAAGTAAATTTTAATATAAATTATAATAGTAAAATATTAAATTCTTACCGGTTTGTATTTAGTATTTCCAGCAAATTCAACATTTAATATTTTCCTACTTCGTGCACTATTCCAAAATAAAAAATTTAATGCTGCTTGTCATCCGTTTGTGATTATGTTTTCTTTTTTTGTTGTTTTCTTTCGTTGTAGCTGGAAGCGCACTGTCAAATTCGGATTATTTGGAATTATCCGTCGTATCCGTGTGCGTATTTGGGTAGCTGTAGTTCATTTTCATATATTTGAAATCGATTTTGACAGATTTTGACAGATTTTGACGCATTCACCGGTATTTAAGAGATAGCCTGAGGTGTATATTAAACTACTCAGCCATCTCGTTAAGAAAGCTGCGGCAGTCGAGGGCTGTTTGCGAATTTAGGGATGTGGCCTCCAGAGAATTGATGGCAGCCTGGCTGTCCGAGTAAATTACAACGCCAGTGTTGGTTACGATGTTGCGACTTAGCCACTTGGCAACTTCCCAAATTGCCATTATTACGGCTTGATAGACGCTACACGTATCGATTGATATCCTCATGTGACCGTAGTTATTGTACCTCCGCATTGATAGATAGTTTAATCTTAGTGCCGGTCTGGTTGTAAGTTCTCTCGGGGTGACCCAAATGAGAAGAAAACGAGTAGTTTTCTGAAACTAAACAAGATCGAGATAAGTAAGATGATGAGTGTTCTAACGGGACACTCAAGCTTACAGGCACATCTTCATCGCATAAGACTAGCAGAAAACGACGAGTGCAGGGCATGCAGGGAAAACATCGAAACGATGGAACATTTTCTGTGTCACTCCCCAGCGTTGACACATGCAAGATCCCGATATTTCAGTTCCGACATATTGCCAGACTTGACTCCTCTCAGAGGATATGACTGGAAGATACTGAGAAAATACGTGTCTAGTACCGATTTTCTGTAACCGGTGGGGTATAAAAATCATAAATAAGCAGCGAACAACAGGCCGAACCACTGGCTTAAGTGTATGTCCATGGACATGAGACGTTTAAACATCTCCTCTATTCAACCTAACCTATATTAATCGGCTGTATATGGAGTAGGGCTTGTAGAGACTCAGTCGTTGTAGTCCTTAAGACTCCGCTTATGCACAGGCATGCAGTTCTCTGAACCTTTGATAGTAGGTTGGTGATGGTTAGTTTGTCAGTTGCCGTTCACCATACCACAATGCCGTATAACAGTATTGGACGAATTAGTGCTATATGTATGGACGATTTTAGGAGAGAGGCCCCACCGCGACCCTACAGCCTTTCTGCAGGAATATAAGGCGACATTGGTCTTCCTTACACGTTCCAGTGCGTTAAGACTGAATAACAGTTTCCTATCTAGAATTATTTCTAAAAATTTTGCACTTTCAGAAAAGACTAGATCTTTTCCATTTATCCGAGGTGGAGGGTCCATATGTGGACATTATTCATCATAGTAAAGAGAACCAATTCTGTCTTGTTTGAGCTAACGCCCAAACCGCTGCTTCTGGCCCATCTAGCTAACTTGTTCAGAGCCACATTGAGGATGTCTCTGAGGACGTTTTCGAATTTGCCACTCACTGCGATTGCCACGTTCGCCGCATATGCCACGACCTTGCATCCACAACGTTCTAGATCTAGCAGAATTTCATTTACCGCTAGGTTCCAAATTAGGGGAGACAGTACTCCTCCTTGTGGGGTCCCTCTGTTTAACAAACCTTGTTAGATTTGTGGACCCAAGACTAGAGTTAACTTTTAGATGTGACAGTGCCGAAATTTCTGCATTTGAGTGAATGTTGTTAAAAGCCCCTTCAATGTCAAGAAATGCCACCATGGCGAATTCCTTGAAATGCAGGGAGGATTCGATAGCGCTCACAAGTTTGTGCAGGGCTGACTCTGTAGTCTTCCCCTTATTGTAAGCATGTTGGTTTCACGACAGGAGTTTTGGTTTGAATAGGAAGGAGGATATGCTAAGTGGTCTGAAGTCTTGGTTATGAATACCACTTTGGTGTCCCTCCATCGATTCGGGATGTATGAAAGCCTAATACAGCCTACATAAATTTTCTCCAGCCACGGGATAATGTACTTTGACAATTTTTACATTTCTGCTGGAGTGATGCCGTCTGGTCCAGGTGACTTGAAGGGCTGAAAGCTGTTAATAGACCAGCTTATTCTGGATCTCTCAGTCAACAAGCTAGCCACGCTCGCAGTCCACTCGCATTATTGTTGGTCCTGCTGATCTTCGAGTTCTGTTGGTGAGTTCCCCGGGAAATGGTTGTCGAGCAGTACATTCAGCGACTGCTCGCTGTTTTTTTGTCCAGTTATTTGCCTCATCCTGCAAGTAACCCAC
Organism: Eudasyphora cyanicolor; assembly: GCA_963930755.1. Classification (NCBI taxonomy): domain Eukaryota; kingdom Metazoa; phylum Arthropoda; class Insecta; order Diptera; family Muscidae; genus Eudasyphora; species Eudasyphora cyanicolor. Next base: position 143,161,826 of record OZ005734.1, read on the forward strand.
TGTACAGGGTGAATCTGATAGTATCTTCCTCAGCCTTGTAGCGTCGGAGACCTTTTCCACTTCGCCACAGAAGGTATACCAAGAGCGTCTTTGCGCCTGCCTAAACTCCTTCTTATATATCTTGAGTTGATCTTTATAAGCATCCCAATCATTAGCAACCCCAGTAGAATTCGCCCTGTTGAATAGCTTGTTGCAGGTCTTTTTCCTAGTCGTTAGTTCAGAAGTTTTACCCTTGTACCTTGTTTTTGGACAGGCTTATTCAAGGGAACTATTGATTGATGTGGTGATATCCTCGACCAGATTGCCCAGAGCGGCTTTGTCATTCTGTTTATACTAAAGTTAAGAGTATAGGACTTTTTTAAAATTCTTCTCCTACAAGTGCCACTTTGTCTTCCTCACATTTCTGTGCACGGCAGGTTTTGGCGCTTTCTCAGCGAGTTTGAACTGTATATAATTATGATCTGAGAAACAGTGGTCGTCCAGTACCTTCCACCCAATAATTTTGTCTGACAGCCGGTCAGTAGCAAACGTTACGTCGATTACTTCTTGTCTGTCTTTAATTGTAAATGTCGGTTTATTGCCTATGTTACAAGTAGTTAGGTTGGTAGTTAGAATAAAGTCAAGAAGCGAATCACCCCTATCGTTTATATCCGTACTACCCCAGATAGTATGATGAGCGTCCGTCTTTGCGCCAATAATCAGCTCGACCTCGTCCGACGTTGCTTCTTCTACTACTTCCCTGAATAGAGCAGTCGGTACTACAGCTTTATAAGGGAAGTAACTGGAGATAGCCATCGACTGCCGCAGATCTCTTAACGAGATGGCTGAGCAGTTTAATATAAATCCCTATGCCTGGGCATAGGGATATCCCGGGGAATTGCAAAGCCGATGAACTTGCTAGGAAAGGACGACTTTACAAATTCTCGAAGAATTTGCATATATTGGTGCGCCACTATCCACGTGCAAGCTTTGGCTTAGGCAAGAGACAATCCGGCAGTCCAACGAAAGATGGACACAAATCGGCACCTCTAGGGTAGCTAGAAAAATCTGGCCAAGGTATGAGCTGAGAAGGTCAAAATATCTCCTCACACTAGAGAGGAAAAGACTGTCTACGTTAGTATCAGTTCTGACGGGACACTGCATGATCGGCGAACACGCCAGAAGATTGGGTATTAACTGCAATGACTTCTGCAGAAGCTGTGGAGATGAGGAAGAAGTGGAGAGCATTGAGCACTTGCTATGCGACTGTCCCGCTTTGAGTAAACGACGACTGGACCTACTAGGGTCGGCTTTCTAGGCAGCCTAACAGATCTTTCCATTACTAATATTCGTGCTATCGATACATTTGTATATCAAACAGGTTGGTTTCGATGAAGGGCATTTTAGCCCGTGGTAACACTATGGACCTATACTGGTCTATGTGAGCTGAAAAAAGAAGACGGCTGCCACTATATGCGATTACCGATCTCCAGACTAGCAGCTGTTTGGTCGTTACAACTTAAATTAGTCAGGAGAAAAAACTTAGATCTTTCCTGGCCAAAATGAAGGTTCTTGGAGTGCCTTCACAGTTGACCACAAGCAGTTTAAAGTTGGGTGTCCTGATACCGTACACCCTTCCTCCTACAACGTAGGGCTCCTGTATCAGGACGATGTCTACTGCACCTGGCGCAGCAATAGAGCCGCTGAGTCTGCTTCAGCGTGATAGAGGTTTATCTGTAGAATTCTTACTATCATTGGTAATTGACAGATTAACATCCATCCCGACAAGGGTGTTATCGAACTCTTCGTCCGTATCATTGAGGAGCATGTCCCCGCCAGCCCTTCAGTGTCCGAAGTAGTGCTTTCGTCCTCAGAGAGTGACGTTACAGATCTGTTGGAGTCGCCAGAAATGATGGGCGAGGCTATGTCCGCACTTCCAGAAAGCCGTGAATCAACCACGGTGGGTGAATCGCCTTCCGCAGTGGGAGCTATATCCTGCTTGTATACCGTAAGACTATAGTCTCAAAACCATAGTGAATATTTGCACTTGCACGTTGTATATGGGAGGTGGATTCAGCTATAAGGATCAAATTGACCTGGCGCTTTTTACCATCCGCCTACCCCACCTTGCTAATTTTCCAATTTTGGGCCGGCAGACCAGGATTGTAATCTTTTATTATTTCTAATATGTCAGCCGAGTTAGAGGGCTCTTCTTTAACCAAGGTGATGGCTCTAGGGTGACTAGGGATGTTGTTTTTTCGACAACATCCAACTGGGAGCCCGGCCACACCTCACCCGCTCGACTCAGAGTAGCCTTATACAATTCTACTGATCTGACATCACCGAAATATAACAGCTTTACTCTTCCCTGATGCCATCCTGCATCGTTGCAGATTGGTGGTTTGCCCGGCATTTCTCTACGGACATCGAGGTAATGAGCCAAAATGGCTGATTGAACCTGGCTCCATTTATCCTTTAGGATGGATCTAACGATTTTCACCTGGACTAACGATTTTCTTGGGTTCGATCCGACCGGGTATCAAAATGTACATATTTAATTTTCTTCATGAAAATGAATCCTTCCTTCCTGAATAGGTTCCCACGTTTCTGTTGAATGAATAAACATTTAGACCAAAATGCTGGTACATAGTTTAAAGTTTTGGCATTTACTTGGTTTTGACAACTCCAGAGAAATTGCTTGTCATGTGCTCTCCTTGAACCTTCTACTTTGTATTCCATAAGTGGGCTGTGTCCAAGCTATTTCAATCAATTCTTCGCTGTTATCACGAAAAGCGCATTTTATTATAAATTATAATAGCTGCTTTCTTTAAATTTGTAATAAAATGAATAATATCCCTATAAATATAACATATTTCCATTACTTTTATTTACTCATTTTTCGAACACAGTTGTCGCTGCTCGGACGCCACAAAATAAACATATATACGTTTAAACAACCTTTTTATCCCCGGTAATAAAAACGGGGACAAAAAGTAGCACTTTTTGTATGTGACATTTAAAATAAAATTAAACAGAAAATAAACTTTTTAATTTGTAACAAAGCAGATTGTTTTCAGTTAATTTTTCGTTTCGAACGGTGAGAAAAAAATTAAAACAGATCATTACAGTGTAAAGCTATTAGCCCGCGTCGTTCCTAATAAGGCGTCACACCAATCCGTTTTGGCTCATTTGTTTTGGGAAAACATCTCACCGTTCAAACATGTTGCCTGTTAATTATGACATTTATTATGTTTTCAAATGGCATATGTCAACTTATTGTGTACAAACAACTTTTTCTGAAAATATAAAAAAGAAACGTGGAAAGTACAAAAAAAAATTGTTAAATTATTTGGTGCTCACAAATCAATGCACAACGAGAATTCAACTATTTATTGTTGACAAAATTTGAAACGTATATGTTCTGTGTGCGACAGATTAACAACTTAAGTGGGTTCACATACTTCAACATGCAGTTTTGGGACGTGTTATTGAGAAAAATATGCCGATTGAGACGGTTTCAATTGACATTTCTATAAGTGGAAAGCAACTCGTTTTGGCTCGAAAATATCTCAATGAGCCAAACCGGGTTTGGTGTGAACGCCTTATTAGTAGGGATTTCAAGACATTTAATTTGCACCCTATTTGCACCATGTTACATCGTTCCAATTGGATTCGGTATGAGGTAAGTAGGAATATTCTTGTGTAACATAAATTTAAAATATAATTAACTCGCGACAACTGTGTTCGAAAAATGAGTAAATAAAAGTAATGGAAATATGTTATATATTTATAGGGATATTATTCATTTTATTACAAATTTAATGATGCGTTTTGAACTTGCTCGAAGAACTCAAAACGTTCAGGGGGAGGTTTTACCCCCTTGCCGACAGCCTCTCTATCCTACAAAACGCTGATAATCTGCTGAACATTCAGCCAGTGTAAATCGGAAGTTAGGAGCCGAGGCAAAATGATCGGAGGCGTCGCAAGTTTTTTTGGCCTAAGCTGACCAAATACAGTAAAAACGGCGGCGTTGGTATGTTGTTTTATTTTCTTCGAACTTAGGTGAAGTTGATTGTATTATTCATAATTCTGATTTGCTACTTCATAGTTTTGTGGAAATGGATCCTTTTAGAAAACATTATATGTATTTAATTTAACAAAAAACGCAACTTTAATTAGTTAAAAGATGGCGAAATACAGGAATTTGGAATTTACTTTGTAATTATGGGATGACCCATTGCACATGAAGTTTTATATATAATTTATTTTTAATCTGATTAAAGGTTACATTTATCGGAAATATACAAATGTCCAGGGTATTCCCAGCATTTGCTCGCAGTTCCGCAAGAAATATCTATTTTAGCTGCATCAATAGCCAGATTTTTCTTGGGCAAGAAACCTTGATAGCAATCTATGTCACACGTGTCATCAATCATAGTTTCTTTAAAATCAGAAAGCTCCAAATTATTATTATTGGTGAAGTAAATTATTATTATTGGTAATTAGTAAGTTCTGCATCGCACGAGACAAATTTTTTCAAGCAAGTGTCAAAGTTTGTAGGAGAGAGCTATTTCCGCTTGTCTCTCTATCTCCTACAAACTTTGGCACTTGCTTGGAAACAATTGCCTCGTGTGAATCAGGACTAATGTTTTTTGCGTCGTTGTTATGTTTTGAAACACACGAGGCAATTTTTCTAGGCAAGTGTCAAAGTTTGTAGGAGAGAGGCAGAGAAAAAATTGCCTCGTGTGATTCAGAACTAAGAAATTAAATTGGAGATTGTAGCATTTCATATAGTTTTAAAGGTTCTTTATGTGTCAAAGTGGCAATGACAATTGAATACTATTGACGTCGCATGGAGTTTGACTATTCGTTTACATAGTATGTCTGCATATTGAAGATGGCGCTTTGCCTGGCTAAAATGTAAAGAGAGCGTTCTGCAAAGAGAGGATATATACTTTTATTTACTCTGCAAAGAGAGAAAAGATTTACATCATTAATTTTATTATATTCCAACTTCAAAACATTCAACAACAAAACAAACTGAAAAACTCGCCCCTTCTCAGAAATTATTTGAGAGTACAAAAAAGTCTGCATGTTTTGACAGAGAAATAATTGAGAGAGAAATTTGAGAATGAGAGAAAGGCTGCTCGGACGCCACCTGGCGGAAGAAGTCTGTAAATACCATGATACGTCTATAGTATTCAATTGTCATTGAAAGTGGGTGATTTCGATATTTAAGAGAATATTCCTTGTCGATTATAGAGTAGTTTTTATCGGCGGCTGAGTTCTAGCCGATTTGAGGTAATTGTTACCCGCCGCCGATTTGCGCAGCCTCGGCTTCTAACTCTGAGCTATAGTACATTTGAAATCGAGTTTGACATACGCCAATTCAATTCATGTTTATTATTTCTTAAAATCCTTATTACAACGGTTAAATACGCTTATAGCTAACATTTTTCATTCCCACGAACTTACTTACATACGTTAGGTATCTTACAAGTGATATATATATATATTTAGTATCTTAAATTGATGTATTTCTACATTTACTTATGCTAGTTACAATGCTTTGTCTATATATTTAATATTTTCCCAAAAAATTGAATTACAAAAAGGGAATTACTCATCTTTTTTTGTTTTATACTTATTACAATAAATTATTCCACTTTTTATGTTTTTGCACAATTTGAGAAAATACTATGGCCATGTGTATTTCACCCGAAATTTTGGTGCATTATTAAAAACGTCAAGATTAGTCATACAGATTTCGCCCAATTTTATTTTCGCTGAGTTTTTAATTCAATGCTACCAAACAAAAAAGAAAACAAAAAAGGGGAAACGTCATGTCCGACCGGCAAAAAGGAAGCACAATGATCACGGATAGCGGTCAGAGTTTTGACGCAGTTGGAATCTGTTGAGGTATCGGCTCATACCGAAAAACAAAAAGAGCCACTTACCTGGGCTAAAGGCGTCATAGATGCTTCTAAGGCCTATGAGTTATAGACAGAAGTAGTGAGGATGGATCCATCCTCAAGGACAAATGGAGCCATGTGCAATCAGCCATTATGGCTCATTACCTCGATGTCCGTAGAGAAATGCCGGGCAAACCACCAATCTACAACGATGCAGGATGGCATCAGGGGAGTGTAAAGCTCGTATACTTCGGTGATGCCAGATCAGTAGACCTGTGTAAGGCTGCTCTGAGTCGAGCGGGTGGGGTGTGGCCGGGTGCCCAGTAGGATGTTGTCGAAAAAAACAACATCCCTAGTCACCCTAGAGCCATCACCTGGGTTACAGAAGAGCCCTTCAACTCGGCTGACATATTAGAAATAATAAAAGATTCCACTCCTGGTCTGATGGCCCATGTTTGGAGAATCAGCAAGGTGGGTGAGGCGGATGGTAAAAAGCGGCAGGTCAATTTGATCCTTAACCCTGAATCCGCCTCCCATATACAACGTGGAAGTGCAACCCTACAATATGGCTTCGAGACCATAGTCTTGAAGGTATACAAGCAGGATATAGCTCCCACTGCGGAAGGTGAGTCGTCCACCGTGGTTGATACACGGCTTTTGGGAAGTGCGGAGGTACCCACGCCTATTATTTCTGGTGACTTCAACTCTAACAGAAGATCTGTAACGTCCTTCTTTGAGAGCAAAAGCTTCACTGCTGGTACAGAGGGGCTGAGGGGAGTCTTCGGACTCTGACGCAACTGGCGGGGACACGCTTCTTGATAATACGGACGAAGAGTTCGATAACACCCTTGTCGGGGTGGATGTTAATCTGTCATTTACCAATGATTGTAAGAATTCTACAGATTAACCTCCATCACGCTAAAGCAGCCTCAGCGCCTGTCCACACGCGCAGTAGACACCGTCCTGATACAGGAGCCCTACGCAGTGGGAGGATGGGTGTGCGGTATCAGAACACCCAACTTTAAACTGCTTGTGGCCAACTGTGAAGGCACTCCAAGAACCTACATTTTGACCAGGAAAGATCTAATTATCTTTTTTCTGGCTTATTTAAGTGGTAAAGACCCAACATCTGCTAGTCTGGAGATCGGTAATTGCATATATTGGGTGGTCTCCTTATGAAGCTGTAGTACCGTCTGCTCTATTCAGGGAAGTAGTAGAAGAAGCAACGTCTGACGAGGTCGTGCTGATTATTGGCGCAGACACGAACGCTCATCATACTATCTGGGGTAGTACGGATGTAAACGGTAGGGGTGATTCGCTTCTTGGCTTTATTCTAACTATTAACATAAGTTTTTGTAACATAGGTAAAAAACCGACCTTTACAATTAAAGACAGACAATAAGTACTCGACGTAACGCTTGCTACTGACCGGCTGTCAGACAAAATTATTGGGTGGAATGTACTGGACAACCACTCATTCTTAGCTCACCTTTATATTGAGTTCAAACTCGCTGAAAAAGCGCCTAAACCTGCCGTCCACAGAAATGTGAGGAAGACAAAGCGGCACCTGTATGAGTAGAATTTCAAGAAAGTCCTCAACGCCAAACTTCTGTACGAACCGAATGACAAAGCCGATCTGGATAATCTGGTCGAGCATATCACCACATTATTCAATAGTTCCCTTGAAGAAGTCTGTCCAAAAACAAGGTACAAGGGTAAAACTAAAACCCAATAGTGGAATTCTGAGCTCACGGCTATGAAAAAGACTTGCAACAAGCTATTCAACAAGGCTAAATCTACTGGGGTCTCTAATGTTTTGGATGCCTATAAAGAGCAACTCATGATCTATAAGAAGGAGCTTAGGAAGGCGCAAAGACGCTCTTGGTATACCTTCTGTGGCGAAGTGAAAAGGTAGGTGCAGGATGAGGCAAATAACTGGACAAAAACCAGCGAGCAGTCGCTGAATGTAATGCTTGACACACATTTCCCGGGGAACTCACCAACAGAACCCGAAGATCAACAAGAACGGGAGTGGACTGCGAGCGTTTCTAGCTTGTTGACTGAGAGATCCAGAATAAGCTGTGCTATTAATAGCTTCGAGCCCTTCAAGTCACCTGGACCAGACGCCATCACTCTAGCAGAAATGCAGAACATGTTAAACTACATTATCCCCTGGCTGGAGAAAATTTATGTAGGCTGTATCAGGCTTCCATATCCCGAATCGATGGAGGGATACCAAAGTGGTATTCATACCTAAAGCGGGGAACATATCACACACTAGGTCAAAAGACTGCAGACCAATTAGCCTATCCTCCTTTCTATTGAAAGGTCTGGAAACACTTTTCGATTATTTCATTAGGGAAAACTAGGATACAAAACTCCTGTCGGTGAACCAACATGCTTACAATAAGGGGAAGTGTACAGAAATGTGCCACCATTCTGAACATAGAAGGGGCTTTTAACAACATTCACTCAGATGCAGTAATTGCGGCACTGTCACATCTAAAAGTTAACTCTAGTTTGATTAGACTAATTCAAAGTCTGCTCAATAGAAAACGCATAACAGCACTAACTGAACTATTTCCGGAGCAAAAGCCTAATGCAAAATTGAAAAAGCGTAAAAGGCGTAAGTTTCCAGACAAAAGGCGTGAAAGGGCACTAAAATATTTTTCAAATTTTAATCAATGTTGTTCCCCTTCCAAACTTTTTGGGTTTTTATGGCGCTTAGATTCATAAATTTTTCTCCGCTAAATTGGATAAAGATTTGCTGAACAATAAGAAATATAGGGATAAATCGAAAGGATTAAAGATTTTCTCTTCTGAGTGATGTCCAACGATGGCTACGCGGATCAAAGTGCTCCGCGTGACCGGCATTCGCCCGGAATTAGAAATGTTCTCCTCTGGCGTATGTCCAAATCCGGCTACGCGGACCAAATGGACACTTTTTAGCCACATGCCACCCAATATTTTAGAGCCTTACAAATATCTGGTCGAAAACAAACGTTTTATACACTGTTCCGCAGAGTTGTGTAGGGTATAGTTAATAATAAAACATGTTACTTATAAAACCATAGTTTTTCGGCAATAATTTTGTATGGTATTAAAAAGCTAGTTGGTTTTACTTTTTGTAAGTCTAAATTTAAATAACATTTGAACTGCAGATAGTATAATTTCATTATGTTGGCAGATATGATCTGAGAAATGTACGAAAAGCGTCAAAAGCACCAAAAAAACATATGAAAAGCGAACACCTAGTGTTTTTTTCGCTTGGCACTAAGTGAACACTTTTCGCAATTTGGGGGCCTGAAAAGCACTAAATCTGGTGCGAAAAGCATTAAGTTGGCATCCCTGGTCTTGGGTCCACAACTCTAACAAGGTTTGTAAACAGAGGGACCCCACAAGGAGGAGTACTGTCTCCACTAATTTGGAACCTAGCGGTGAATGAAATCCTGCTAGATCTAGAACGTTGTTGCTGCAATGTCGTGGCATAAGCAAACGAGGTGGCAATCGCATTGAGTGGCAATTTTTCGTCGTAACGTCCTCAGAGACATCCTACAGGTGGCTCTGAACAAATTGGCTAAATGGGCCAGAAGCGACGGTTTGGGCGTAAACCCAAACAAGACAGAATTGGTTCTCTTTACTAGGATGAACAAAGTCCCACATGTGGACCCTCCACATCGGATAAATGGAACAGATCTAGTCTTTTCTGAAAGTGCAAAATTTTAAGGAATAATTCTAGATAGAAAACTGTTATTTAGACTTAGGGCCTGTTTTTGTAACATCTTTTTCGCCACTTCGCACGTCTATTGGCAAGCGAAAGAAATTTTTGGTTTTTGCACACTTTGTTTTGAATGTAAACAAAGAAGCTTTCAATTATCGTTAACATTTTGGTTCTTATAAGACAACAACGAACGAAGTGAAATGTCAAATTAGACGATCAGAAAAATTTATTCGTGTCGGTTTTGTTTACCGCTCTTTTGAAAGATAAAGTAAAAACTGTTCGGTAAATGAATGAAAGAATAGATAAATGAAACCAAAAACATTAACATGTATCTTTTGTAGAAGTATTCACTTTAATTTCATAATTCTGTTTATTAGTTTGTTTAAATTTGTTTTTAAATCCTACACCCAAATTAGATGACCCACAGAATCGTTTAATGTACCTATCGACGTAGAATCTCTTTCTGAATTGGTTTGGTTTTGTCCGTCCGTCGGTTTGTATGTATGTACATATATGATGTATCCTTGCAACCCAAGTACAGGTCACAATTATGCTCAGATCACTATGAAATTTAGCAGGAACTTTCGTTTTTAACTCAAGGACTTACTGAAATTGGTGCAGAATGTTTCCGATTTAGATATAGCCCCTATATATACATATATGATCAATCAAGCAAACAATTAAATTTGTTTTAGGTCGTTTGATTATTTCTCATTGTCTAGAATCAGCTGTTGCTACTTTTACTGTTGGATAGGGTTGCCCCCGTTCTGATATTTTCGTGTGGAAAAAGCTTTAAGAAATGTCAATAAAAACATGAAGGTTATATTGGTCTTTGACAGGAAGGCGATGAAGAAAAGAGCTTTTTTACCCGAACGATAAGTGACAATAAACAAAATTAAAAACATGATTGCTTGGGTGAGAATAAGAAGAAGAAATTTATTGCTTGGGTACCTATCGCACGTCTGCGTTTTGGTACATTTCGCTGAACAGGCTGTTAACGTATTTGAACGTGTAAGGAAGGCCAACGTCGCCTTATATTCCTGCAAAAAGGCTTTAGAGTCGCTTTGGGGCCTCTCTCCTAAAATCGTCCACTGGATATATATAGTTATACGGCATTGTGGTATGGTGGACGGCAACTGACAATCTAACTATCACCAACCTACTACAAAGGTTCAGGTTGTGGCGAGAGAAGTTGCAACCAAAGCGGCAATAAGACTAAACTGCCTATCAATGTTGAGGTACAAGAAGTACGGTGACATGAGGATATCAAAGTGTAGTGCTATGGTAACCGACCGAGTGGACTATATACCAACTGTGTGCATCTTCGAGAGAAATTACATCACTATGATTTCCGCCAGAGATGAATGGGTTGGCAGAATACCAGGTATCTCCACTTTTACACGGATTGTTCGAAGGTTGGCTTCGGAGTACACTGTAAAGAACTTAGTTTGGATATAGCTCACAGACTACCAGATACCTGCAGTGTCTATCAAGCCGAAATAATGGCAATATGGGAAGTCGCCAAGTGTCTGAGTCGCAACATAGTAACCAACACTGGCGTTGTCATTTACTCGGACATCCATGCCATCAATTCTCTGGAGGCAACATCCCTAAATTCACAAACAGCCCTCGACTGCCGCAGATCTCTTAACGAGATGGCTGAGCAGTTTAATATACACCTCATATGGGTGCCTGGGCACAGGGATATCCCGGGGAACTGCAAAGCCGATGAACTTGCTAGGAATGGGACGACATTACAAATTCTCGAAGAATTTGCATATATTGGTGCGCCACTATCCACGTGCAAGCTTCGGCTTAGGAAAGAGGCAATCGGGCAGTCTAACGAAAGATGGACAGAAATCGGCACCTGCGGGGTAGCTATCTAATCTGGCAAAGGTATGACCTGAGAAGATCAAAATATCTCCTCGCACTAGAGAGGAAAAGATTGTACACGTTAGTATCAGTTCTGAGGGGACACTGCTTGATCGGCGAACACGCCAAAAGATTGGGTATTGACTCCAATGACTTCTGCAGAAGCTGTGGAGATGAGGAAGAAGTGGAGAGCATTGAGCACTTGCTATGCGACTGCCCGCTCTGAGTAAACGACGACTGGGGTCGGCCTTTCTAGGCAGCCTAACAGATCTTTCCAGTACCGATATTCGTACTATCGATAAATTTGTATATCAAACAGGTTGGTTTCGATGAGGGGCATTTCAGCCCGTGGTAACACTAGGGACCTACACTGGTCTATGTGAGCTTGAAAAAAAAACACGGCTGCCACTCTAACCTAAACCTAAGGGATATCGGTCGATAGTTGCTGCTTTGCTTGGGATAAGAACCGGGTTTTGGAATTGGATTCGTGAGTTATCCCTTCCAAGCCCTGGGGATATATCCCAAGTTTAAGCATTGATTGAAGATTATGGACAAAAATGGCCAAATCATTTTATTGATTGAAGGTTATGGACAAAAATGTTCAAATCAATTTATTGAGGCATACGCAGTGAGAAGATTCGCTTTACCCATATCATTGGATATGAGAATACCATTAGCGTTAAGCAAGCCTGAAATAGGTGGCAGGTTTTTCGCCAGGCGGCACCTTTTACTTGTCTGAATGTTGAGTTGTTTACTCGGATGGATTGCAGGAAGGCGGTCCAATGTGAGCGCTCGAATCCAGCGATTTGGCCCTGGTTAATTCTTTCGAATTTCGGCTTTTAATGAGGGATATCGGCCAGGGCCTTCCGACCGATTTAAAATCTTTCGAAGGTGTTTCATCTCCTCGATTTAGTAATTTGCAAGCATTTTTACATTTACATTTCAGGAGATTCTGAAGAGATGATTTCAAAGTGGTACAAACCAAGCTAAGGGAAGTGTTATTGGAGTAAAAATATTTGCACATTGTCATTAAAAAAATAATATGTATAAGTAAAAACTCATTTGAATTAGGTTAGGTTAGGTTGAAGAGAGGAGACGTTTAAACGTCTCATACACTTAAGCCAGTGGTTCGGCCTGTTGTGCGCTCCTTATTTATGATCTTTTTATACCTCACGAGTTACAGAAAATCGGCACTAGAAACGAATTTTCTCAGTATCTTCCATTCATATTCTCTGAGATGAGTCAAGTCTGGTAATATGTCGGACCCGAAATGTTGGGATCTTTCATGTGTGAAAGCTGGGCAGTGACACAGAAAATGTTCCATCGTTTCGATGTTTTCTCTGCATGCCCTGCATTCGTCGTTTCCTGCTAGTCCTATGCGATGAAGATGTGCTTGTAAGCTTGAGTGCCCCGTTAGAACACTTATCATCTTACTAATATCGATCTTGTTTAGTTTCAGAAGACTTCTTGGTTTCTTTTCATTTGGGTCACCCCACAGTATCTTTGCAGTTGCTCCTACTGTTGTGCTATTCCACACTGTTTTATGAACCATCACTGCCCAGTGCTTCAACTCATTTTTCGTGGTTTCGAAAGGTTTCCAATTTTTCAAGTTTATTACTCGAAGTTCTCTGCCCTTTGAAGCCAAGTTGTTTGCCCGTTCATTTCCAATCACTCCGTTGTGTCCCGGTACCCAGCAAATACACAATTGACCATGGGCTGAGTAATCATTTATCGTTCTTTTACAGTCCAACACAGTTCTGGATTTGACCCTTTCCGATGTTATTGCTTGAATCGCCATTTGGCTATCTGTGAAGATGTTGGCATATTTAGGCTTTGTCGTGTTACTGAGCCAGTTCACACACTCCGTGATTGCTCGAACTTCTGCTTGAAATACAGTGTTATGGTCAGGGAGGCGGAAGTGAAGTTCGACTTCTGGTTCATCAATAAAAAGTCCCAGACCCGTCCTTCCTCCTCGCTTGGACCCATCCGTGTAGCAGCTGGTTCCCACTGGAGCGTCTGTCTGGCACAAACGTATCACAGGTAGCTGTAAGCCGCACTTCAGGAATGCGGTCCGAGATTTCTTTTTTGCAAAGGTATTACGTTGCACTTCTTGTCCATTGATGTCCACCACACTACAGAGGCGTAGGTGATTATTGGTCTAATCACGCTCATGTAAAGCCAGTGAGTCATATTTGGACGTAGTCCCCATTTTAAACCTATAGCTATTCTGCACAACGACCAACATCTGTGTGCCTTTGTAACTCTTTCTTCAAGATGATCTTTCCAGTACAGTTTCTGATCCAAGATTACTCCCAAGTATTTTACCTTTTTAGTTATAGCAATTGTCTTATTCAGGAATCGAGGCGGGGAAAAACCTGGGATCTTCGTTTTCCTTGTAAATAGACATACAGGGTTGCCCATATTCGACGGACCCATCTGGCCACGCCATAACTTTTGACAGAGATGTCAGATCGCTTAATGACATACCGCGTTTGAAGCGTCAGTCCAAGCAGATTTTTACCATGGAACAATACACGCCACGCGAGCGCTCTGAAATAGTTGAAATTTACATTCAACGAAATGGCCAATGATGACGAGCAATTTTGGAACAAAATTATCATGTCCGATGAAGCCCATTTCACATTGAATGGGACCGTAAATAAGCAAAATTGCCGTATTTACGCCACTGAAAATCCTCAGGAGATTCAAGGATTGCCTCTTCATGACGAAAAAGTCACAGTTTGGTGCGGCGTTAGTGCGAAAACGGTCATTGGGCCGTTTTTCTTCCAAAACGAAAATGGCCATGCTGTTACCATCAACCAGGAGCGTTATCGCGACATGATGACCAATTTTGTGATGCCAATTATTCGTCGAAAGCGTATGAGGCAGTTCTGGTTTCAACAAGACGGCGCTCCACCGCACACAAGTCGCATAACAATCGATTTTCTGAAGAATTTGTTTCCGGGCCGTTTGATGTCGAAAAGTGGTGATTTTGACTGGCCACCGCGTTCGCCCGATTTGACGCCGCCTGACTTCTTCTTGTGGGGATATTTGAAGTCAAAGGTTTACGTTAACAAGCCAAGGACCGTAGAAGAGCTCAAGGACAACATTCGTGAAGAAATAGCCGCTATTCCGGCCGAAATGTTGGCGAAAACAAAAAGGGCACAATATGCCATCAACGCCAGAGGCGGCCATTTGAGAGATATCATATTCAAAAATTGATGTAAACAAATCTACTTGGAACAAATTAAATGATTAAGATTGCCAACCGCCAAATTTTTATTTTTTTCTTTGATTTTTTTTAAAAAAACATGGGTCCGTCGAATATGGGCAACCCTGTATTTCTGTTTTGTCTGGGTTAACATTTAATCCCCTTGGTTGTGCCCAGTTATATGCTATGTTAAGTGCCTCTTCAGCTCTTCTGCATAATAGATTTAGATGAAAGCCCCTTAGTCTTGCCCCTTAGCCCCTGCAACGTCGTCTGCATAACAGACTGGTTTAAGTCCTTCATTGGTGAGGGCTTTTAGGAGTCTGTGTATCGTCGTAACCCATAGAAGAGGCGATAAAATGCCCCCCTGAGGTATACCACGATTTACCTTGTCTCTAATTTTTACGTCATATGACCCACAAATAATCCACCTATTCCTTAGCATATTGTTGATCCAGTTTTTCAGCGCCCGGTCAACCTGAAACTCGTCTAAGGACTGGATAATTGTATCGGTCTGTACATTGTTAAATGCGCCCTCAATGTCTATGCAAACAGCAAGTGTATATATTTCTTTACTGAAGGACTCTTCTATGTGGTGCACTACCTCATGCAGAGCTGTTTCCACTGATCTTCCTTTGACATAGGCGTGTTGTTTGAATTTTAGCCTGTCATCCGCTATTTTACCTTTGACCATGTCATCAATTATTCGCTCCATTGTTTTTAACAGGAAAGAAGTAAGGCTAATGGGTCGATAAGCCTTTGGGGTCGTGTAACTCGCCTTGCCAG
The DNA here is from genome assembly GCA_963930755.1 of Eudasyphora cyanicolor. Classification (NCBI taxonomy): domain Eukaryota; kingdom Metazoa; phylum Arthropoda; class Insecta; order Diptera; family Muscidae; genus Eudasyphora; species Eudasyphora cyanicolor. Next base: position 143,177,304 of record OZ005734.1, read on the forward strand.
GCTTTGGTATGAAGACCACCCTTGATTCCTGCCAGTTTTTTTGGGGTATACGAATGGGTTAGGCATGCAGTGAACACTCCAGCCAGATGAGTTGATACCAGATCCACCACATTCTGCAGAAGTGCTGGAAATATTCCATCCGGTCCCGCAGCCTTAAAGGGAGAGAAACTTTTTATCGCTTCTTTAACCATACCATCTGTTATATCCGTAATATGTACTTGATGCAATACATTTTCATTCTGTAACTGTTTCTCTGTAGGTCCAGCATTACCAGTCGGAAAATGAGTTTTCATCAAGAGCCTTACAGTATCCTCTATAGTTTCCATCCTTTTACCCGTTTCATCCACCAGTGTTTCGGTTTGGACATGAGTCTTTGAGAGGAACTGTAGCATGTAACGTTCCGACGATCATCGTCTTTTAATGGCTTGTTCTTATGAACCTACTTCAGCGGCACGCACGTAGTTCCGGCTACTGGCTCGTCGGCTAGTGGGAGGGTTCTTTCACTGTTTGAGTTCAGTATCGAACAAAACTACAAAAAAAACTATTTTATTTTATGCGTGCTGGAGGATTTTATTAAATAGTGGAATAGAAAAGAGATCGGAATTCCTAGATTTTGTGGTAGTGAGAAGTTTCTCGATGCAAAGGTGTTGGCATCGTATGATTCGTCCGCCCAACCATGACCAATACTAAAGCCACTATAACCAATATTTTTGTTGCATTGGCCCCACTGTGACTACCCCTTTATACCATTTATTCCCCCCGAAACCAAAATATTCAGAAATTTATTTACAATTCATGATTAATTTATTGAAAAAGAGAAAAATAAAATCGACCAATTGACTGGTTTCTTAATGGGTTTATCATTCAAATAATAGTAACAGTAATACTGATGTAATAATTAGCATTTCAAATTATTTCACCAAAAACTAATAATTATTTAATTGGTTAAACTATCCGAAATTATATAACATGTGTCTACAATTATTATTAACAAACAAGCAAATCAAATAAATGTGGGTGCAGAATCAAAAGGAAAAAAAAAAGCTGAAAAATATATATCCAGTTCGGATATCATGGGTTAAAGACAAATGTAGTAAAAAAAAACATGCAATAAACAAATTTAAATATGCAAAGCAACTGTTTTCTTCTTTCAGATTGAACAACATTTGTTAGTTATTTTACTATAAAACAATAGAAGAAATCAAGTTACGTTTTGCGATAATATTACTGTGTGTAGACTAATTTTAAATTAATTTTATATTATATTTCATTCTTCTTTTTTTTTATTTTCAATAATTCAGACTCTTAGAAAATCCGTTTTTTTTTATTTTAAATTCGTCGATAATTCAGGTATTTTTACGTTTTTTTCTTTTATTCCTACACTTGAAATTTTCGGCAATTCAAAGTGTTAGAACAAACATCTTTTTAACTCATCCATAGGATTTTCTTTTTATTTGTATCGTTTATATAGCCCGGTATTAGAACGATCGATTAATACGAGTAGACTTTTTTTTCTCAGCCATGAGGATCTTTTAAAAGTTTAACCAACACAATGCCGAAAATGTTTGCAAGAAAAATCCCAGTAAACGTACAATATAACAACTTGAAAATCGAAATCAAGAATTTCGTCAGAGTCCGGGGTTGAACCCGGAACCTCACGAGACTAAAGCGGAGTGCTTATACCCCGAGCTACCGTGTCACTGAAGCTACTGTAGCCAAGTGGCCACTAAATATTTGTACGGCTAGGATGTTTGTCACAAAATTTGATTCCTTTGTAACAACTCAATTTACGTTTAATGGAACAATTGAATTGCTAACAAAAGAAATATCAAGGGGAAAAAAAAATAATTAAAATGCACTTACATTAACAAGGTCCCACGATGAAAGATCTTTCCTCGGGTGCTCTTACAGGTACATAATGATGTCTTGAATCGATATTTTTTTGTCGGCATATACTCGCGTTGAAACAGATAACACACACACACTAATATGTCCAATATTGCAATGTCTTTTTAGTTCATTTTAAAAGGATTATTGCTTTTTATTTTCCTCTGATTTGCACTGTCACATATAATGAATAGTAAGTTTACAAAATCTATTTTAAATTTTTTTTTAATTAAATTTTTTCTCTTAATTAAATAAAAACGTCTCTTTTTTTTTGTAACTATATCATAAATTTTTTAAAATTGATTTTAAATTGAAAATTCTGTATAGCTTGATATATAGTTTTTTTCTTTCTGCACTGATAACTGGGTTACAGGTTTCATCTTCACATATTTTTTATTTAATTGGGTGTTTTATTTGTTTGGCATTATTTTGTGTTGAATAAAGTACGGCATTTTTATATTTTCACTCGAATTTTGCTAGGGAATATTGTACGAAACAAATAATTTTTTCCACTCGATAGGACTTTTTCCCCTTTTTTGTTCCACAAAAAAAATTGTTATTCCTCCTACGGAAAGAGGAATCACCCTATAGATAACACACAAAAGGAGCTCAAGGATGGTGTCTCGTTTTAGTCATCGAAGAATTACGGATTTCACGCTGAGGGTTGTCCGTTCCCAAGTAAAAAGGTTAATCAGTGCCAAAAGTGTGCTGTTTGGAAGATACTTTTCCTTCCTATGGCAAATGAATAAAAACCCAAGGATTTTCTCCGTCACTCAGTCACAGAAAAACTTGATCCAATACAGGATGAAAAACCAGGACTTAAAAAAAAAAGAAAGTCTCGCTGATATGTTGGGAAAGTGGTTGCCAACGTGTCAGTGTACGAATAAGCAAAGGGAAAGGCTTGATGCCGTGTACACCAGAGCTATTTATAGACACATTGGGATTGGAATGGATACGCTAATTCAGCAAAGTTTCGTTGAATTCCTGTGGGAATCGTATGTACATACTTAAAAGGGAACACATATACTCAGACAGGTACAACCACCACCAAGGCAGCATTCTATTTTTAGCCTAGCGGGTGAAGCAATCTTCAATATGCGACAGTCTAAACGAAACTATAACAAGGTAGGACGTTTCATCCCCTAAGTATAGGCTAAGGCCTAGTGTGGCGAACTGTGGTACCAGAGGTCCTGAGTTCAAATCCCAGCTTGGTGAAATTCTTTAAAAATATTTATATTTTTTATTTCTTAAAGGAAAAAAAACGGTTTGTAAATTGAAAGCCGACAGCTACAAGCGACCCTACATTCCCCCCGACAAAATCAGATTTGGGGAACCAGAGGAACTCAAAACTGATCCCGATTGGAGCTGAATGAAATCGCTGTACAAATAACTATTGTTTCATGTCTTTTGCATGATATATTCCGACTGACCTACCACTCAGATCTTCCAACTCGTAATAACAATTACCAATTTTCTTACGAACTCTTGCTTTTAAAAATGGATGTGCTAATTTTGCATTATAGCCTTTCTCAAAACAGCTCTGTGAGAAATTTCTCCTAAAAATTTCCTGACCTACCTCAAAGTTTACTTCCCGCGATCGTAAATTATAAGACCTTTCGTTCTGTTGTCGTCGTTTCTCCATACTTTTAGCAGCCCGACTCCTTATTAAGTCAAAGCTGTCTCCTCGATCGAATCTTACAGATCTATCCTCCAGCATTTCTAAATTTCGTAACAAAGAATATGTATGACCATCAGTCACCATGTGCTGACCGAATACCATGAAATAAGGTGTAGTACCTATAGAAGCATGCATAGATGATCGCAATGAGCAACTAATACTGCTGAGGTACTCATCCCAATTACTCTGGTCATGTTTAATGTATGCCCTTATCGCGGATAGAACTGAACGATTGACCCGTTCAGATGCATTGGATTGAGGCGAATGAACTGCTGTAAATAAATGATTAACACCATACCTTTTCAAAAAGTCATTAAACGATTTCGACTTAAATTGAGAACCATTGTCCGAAATTATAGTTTCAGGAGTCCCAAAGGTATGGAAAATTTCCTGCTCCATATATTTCGTTATTATGTCAGCGGTAAATTTCTTCACTGGTTTCAAAAAACAAAACTTTGAAAAGTGATCGACGACAATAAAAATCCCTATATTACCAGATTTTGAACGAGGATACGGCCCTAAAAAGTCAATATATAGTTTCTGGAAACAACGCTGAGTCTCTGGTGTTTTCCCCATTGGAGGTCGCATCACAAAATTAGGATGTTTTGTCCCCTTGCAAATGCTACACGCGTTGCAAAAGTTCTTAATATCTCCCACAAGATTTGGCCAAAAGTAATAACGCCTTATTCTTTCTAGAGTCTTGTTAATTCCAGAATGGGAAGAAAGGGGATCATTGTGAGCTTTCTCGAGCAACTCTCCAATCATATCTTTCGGTATCCACAGCTTCCAGGCAAAATCATCTCTCAACTGCTCTCCGGTGCAGTGTTCGTCTATACAGGTATCCGTCTACTATTTTAAGGTCTGGAGTCTTAACAAGAGATTTCCTAACATTGTCTAGTAGGTCGACGTACTGTCTACTCTTAAAATGTGGCGATTGCAAATCAACAAACAGTCCCGTTCCATCTAAAGCGGACAACTCCATAAACTGTACCTCGGACAGATCCTCTGTGTTGGTTCGTGAAAGTGCATCTGGAACCACATTTCTGCTGCCTTTACGGTGCTCAATTTTAAAGGTAAAACCCTGAAGCTTCAAAGCCCATCTTGCCAACCGAGAATTGAGGTCTGTTTGGGACATGAGCCACTTAAGTGATGCATGATCTGTGATCACTGTAAACTCATGTCCTTCCACATACGCTCGAAACTTTTTAATGCAAAGCATAGCAGCTAAGCATTCTTGTTCGGTGACGGAATATTTACGTTGGGCTTGGTTGAGCTTCTTCGACATGAAGGCGATTGGAAACTCGTCACCCTCCGCAGTTTTTTGCACCAGTACGCCTCCTATTCCAGTACTGCTTGCATCACAGTGTATGAAAAACGGCTGTGTGAAGTCGGGACTATGCAGAACTGGGGCGGTGGATAAGATGGACTTCAAATCGTCAAAGGCTACACCAGCCTCCTCGCACCAAACAAATTTCCGATTACCTTTTAACAAATCTGTTAGAGGACTTGTGACAGAAGCATAGTTCCTTATGAACTTTCGGTACCAACCGGACATACCCAAAAAACGCCTAAGCTGCTTAACCGATCGCGGTGTAGGGTACTCAACAATCGCAGACACTTTATCCAGATCTGTCTGGATAACTCCATTTCCGACTAGGTGACCCAAATATCTAACCTCGGTTACGCAAAACTTCGACTTTTCAATATTTATTGTCAACCCGGAAAAACGGATTTGTCGCGAAATTTCCTTCAAAACTTCCAGATGTCGATCGAAAGAGTCGGACACTATCAACAAGTCGTCCAGATAAACAAACACTTCCGTTCTCAAATTCGCTGGAATCACCTTGTCCATCAGCCTTGACATCGTCTGTGGCGCATTACAAAGGCCAAAAGGCATGACCTTAAAGTGGTACAAGGGACGGCCAGGAACGGTGAATGCTGTTTTATCTTTCGACGACTTGTCAAGAGGTATTTGCCAGAACGCATCTTTCAAGTCCAAGCTCGTTATGTACACGGCCTTAGGAAGTCTACTCAGGATACCGTCAATGTGCGGCAAAGGATATGCATCCTTGACCGTCACTGAGTTGACCTTCCTACTGTCCAAGCACAAACGAACTTTCCCAGGCTTACGAACTAGCACCATCGGAGAAGACCAGGGGCTTTCCGACTCTTCGATCACATCCATTTCCAACATTCGATCTATCTCAGCGTAAATAAGTTCCTCAATAGCTGGGGAGACTGGGAAATGTCTTTGCTTTATTGGAGTTGCATCTCCAACATTTATGACATGTGAAATCGCGTTAGTTCTTCCCAGGCCTTCTTTAGAGAATGAAAGAAAACTGTCAATAACTGATTTTAATAGACCCCGTTCGGTGTCGGACATTGGTCGCTGATCAGAGAGTTCTGAAATTTCTTCTGGATATAATTTCTTGTTTAATTCGGACACAAGCCCAAGTGGTAATAAATCATAAAGCTGCCAAAAATCTATTCCGAGGTACAAATTTTGCGATAGGTTGGGTACAATATATAATGAAATTGTTTTGGTAACACCTCGGAAAGATATTTGGGTTTTAATAACCCCTGAAACAGACTGACACTTCCCATCCGCCGTCCTAACTACAGACTTAAACCTCTTAATATCTTTATTATTCTCCAATACATCCTTGGCTGTATCGGCCCCAAGCAACTAACAGATGCTCCTGTATCAAGTAGACCGCTGATAGTTTTCCCAAGTAATTGAACCTGAGCGTAAGGTCTGATATCATTAGGCTTATCATATATGGAACTCAAAAGGGATCGTCGCGTATTATTCACATTATTCCAAAAACTTTTCATACGTCCAGTGGATCTCACTTGTTTGGCCGAAGGAATTTCATCGCCGAATAGTTCAGCTCTCTTAGCATTATATTCGGCTAACCGAACATGAAAAGGTTTGAAGTATGTTGGTGGAGCAAGGGAGAAACCGGAAGGAAATTTGTTTGTTGTACGATTAGGAAGGATCGAAGTAGAAGAAAATTGGTCCGGGGTAATTTCGAGAGCATTCGAAGAATCAGATTTGATCAAAGCGGACTTAGTATTTACCATAGGACTAGTGTATGGAATAATTTGATTTATTAATCGGTGTTCGTCCCGGATGTCTTCATCGGTTTGCGTGCACTTTTCAGTGCACTTGCTCCCGAGTTTTTTGAAGTGCATGAAGGGCAATTGGGTTTGTAAACATTAGAAACACCGCAACCATAACAGAAAACTCGTCTGTCATCTAAACAATCTTGATAGCGGTGTCCAGTTTTTTGGCAATTCCAACAGACTAGGGAAATAGCTGAAATTTGGTCTTCTGCAACAATGGTATCCTGAAGCGGATCTTCAAAAATTTCATTTATTTTGTTCCGTTGTACCTACGGCTTCGAAACTGGGTGTTTCCTAGTTATGTCCTGGAGGAAAAATTCTCTTCGTCGACAAATCTCGCGTAAATTAGCAACCGATTTAATTTGAAGATTCAAAATCTCATGTTGGATTTCAGGTAAAAGATTTCGCCGCAATATTTCAACCAAGACATTTTCCGACAAAGGCTCTGACAATTTATCTGAAATATTAACAATTGCTTCGTAGAAGGAATCAAAATTCTCGCCCTGTTTTTGTTTCCGATCTCGAATCATTTCTCGGAAATCAACATCTGTACAGGTATCTTCATATTGTTTCCTTAAGGCATTGCACAATTCTGGCCAACGAATTCGAGAAACTGATCGGTGGTAACGCCAGTACCAATCATTAGCTTTGGCATCGAAAAGGGTAGAAATGTGACCACATAATAGATCAAAATCACCATTAAGGGTTTGTCTAGTTAAGGCTTCAATTCTATAAAGAAAATTATCTATAGACATGCCATTTGGGTCACCCGTAAATTTAATACGCCAGTTGAGAATGATATGTCCGACTTTGTCAGGACGAAAAGAGTTTAAAGAATGTGGAGAAGGGAGACGGTTAGGCGAATCCGCGTTTTGAGTAGAAAATTGTGACCGATTATGATGATTGGTGGACATATTGTTACCACCTGAAGTATTGGTGTTGGCTGGAGGAAGACCTAATAAACGTTCGATTGTCTGAACTTCAATTGGTGTTGAAGGTGGAGGGAAAGATATAGAAGATGGCAAAGGATGTCCCGGAAAACTAGATGGTTGTGCTGTAGAGTTGGCACGAGGCACAGCCCCTAACCTGCTGAAGCTTGTCTCAATCAATTTGGACAACTCCTGGCTAAGACTTGACATTAATTCATCCTGTTGAGCTTTCACGGCATTAACAACGAAATTCCTAATCTGCTCCGCTTGAACCGAATTTAAACCTGATGGAGCGGATGCACCTGTGCCTAATAGGTTGGAGTCGCCTCTGTCCGCATCTGGCAGAGAACCAGCTTCACCTGGAGGAGAAGACCCACGAATACCTGATCGACTGGAATCAAACTCCTTGGCTCTATGAGATTGGGACCTAGTAACCATTAATGATGGAGTAATGCCAACTTGCGCGGGAGTTGACATACTAAGGGAAGTCAAAGCTATGTTGCAAGTGGGACAGTTAGGGTTGGTTTTTGAATGATTGGTTAAACAAGACTTATGAAAGACATGTTCACAAACAGTAGTATAAGCGTAACCAGAATTTGCCACAGATTTTCGGCAAATTCCACAATCGGGAACTACTCCTGCGGTAGATAAATCTTCAGTACTTCTCGTAACCGGCATGATAATTAACAAGGAAAAAAAATCGCTGAATGAAAACTAAATTTAAATAATTGCTCATTAAATTTGTGTTAATACCTTTGTTCCTCATTAGGGAAAAACAGAAAGTTTAATTATATTTTAAAAAGTACGACTCGATAATTTATAATAGGATAATAGTTCGCAGAAAACGAAAATGAATGTAACTATTAAAATGGGAATACGCCAAATGTGATTTAATCAAACAAGATATTTATATTTGATTTCGGGGATCAAAGTGGGGAAAAGGGTAGTCAAATCTAATAACATGTAAAAATCATTTCGAATTCCGGAAAATATAAGATTTGATAGAAAAGTAGAGCAAGCCTAGATGGTACTAATTCGAAATAAATCCAAACAGTCGTTTCCGGTCTAAAGCCTTTTTAGAAGTGTAGGGTATTATTTTCACCAATACTTGAGTAAACGGTCTAACAATAGCATATGATTATACAATGTTAGCAGTTCCAGTAAACACAAAATACTAATGTCAACAATACAAGAGGATGGCTATGCGTATGATCAATGTGAATAGTGGTTTGACAATACTAGAGTGACCAGACCATGCCAACTTCCAACTCATTACTTGAACACACATGAAAATGTAAGTATAGAAAGATTTGAAAAGAGGAATAAGAAGAGAAAGCAGAACTTAGACTCCCGTTAGTAAAGACTTGGTTCCGTTATATATATTTTTAAGATCCACACAACTCATTTGGGAAGATCACCCAAAGATGGAAAACTGCAAATTTTAAATTTATAGCTGTGTCGGGCCCCACGTTGGGCGCCATAAATAATCTTTTGTAGCATGTAACGTTCCGACGATCATCGTCTTTTAATGGCTTGTTCTTATGAACCTACTTCAGCGGCACGCACGTAGTTCCGGCTACTGGCTCGTCGGCTAGTGGGAGGGTTCTTTCACTGTTTGAGTTCAGTATCGAACAAAACTACAAAAAAAACTATTTTATTTTATGCGTGCTGGAGGATTTTATTAAATAGTGGAATAGAAAAGAGATCGGAATTCCTAGATTTTGTGGTAGTGAGAAGTTTCTCGATGCAAAGGTGTTGGCATCGTATGATTCGCCCGCCCAACCATGACCAATACTAAAGCCACTATAACCAATATTTTTGTTGCATTGGCCCCACTGTGACTACCCCTTTATACCATTTATTCCCCCCGAAACCAAAATATTCAGAAATTTATTTACAATTCATGATTAATTTATTGAAAAAGAGAAAAATAAAATCGACCAATTGACTGGTTTCTTAATGGGTTTATCATTCAAATAATAGTAACAGTAATACTGATGTAATTATTACATTTCAAATTATTTCACCAAAAACTAATAATTATTTAATTGGTTAAACTATCCGAAATTATATAACATGTGTCTGCAATTATTATTAACAAACAAGCAAATCAAATAAATGTGGGTGCAGAATCAAAAGGAAAAAAAAAGCTGAAAAATATATATCCAGTTCGGATATCATGGGTTAAAGACAAATGTAGTAAAAAAAAACATGCAATAAACAAATTTAAATATGCAAAGCAACTGTTTTCTTCTTTCAGATTGAACAACATTTGTTAGTTATTTTACTATAAAACAATAGAAGAAATCAAGTTACGTTTTGCGATAATATTACTGTGTGTAGACTAATTTTAAATTAATTTTATATTATATTTCATTCTTCTTTTTTTTTATTTTCAATAATTCAGACTCTTAGAAAATCCGTTTTTTTTTTATTTTAAATTCGTCGATAATTCAGGTATTTTTACGTTTTTTTCTTTTATTCCTACACTTGAAATTTTCGGCAATTCAAAGTGTTAGAACAAACATCTTTTTAACTCATCCATAGGATTTTCTTTTTATTTGTATCGTTTATATAGCCCGGTATTAGAACGATCGATTAATACGAGTAGACTTTTTTTTCTCAGCCATGAGGATCTTTTAAAAGTTTAACCAACACAATGCCGAAAATGTTTGCAAGAAAAATCCCAGTAAACGTACAATATAACAACTTGAAAATCGAAATCAAGAATTTCGTCAGAGTCCGGGGTTGAACCCGGAACCTCACGAGACTAAAGCGGAGTGCTTATACCCCGAGCTACCGTGTCACTGAAGCTACTGTAGCCAAGTGGCCACTAAATATTTGTACGGCTAGGATGTTTGTCACAAAATTTGATTCCTTTGTAACAACTCAATTTACGTTTAATGGAACAATTGAATTGCTAACAAAAGAAATATCAAGGGGAAAAAAAAATAATTAAAATGCACTTACATTAACAAGGTCCCACGATGAAAGATCTTTCCTCGGGTGCTCTTACAGGTACATAATGATGTCTTGAATCGATATTTTTTTGTCGGCATATACTCGCGTTGAAACAGATAACACACACACACTAATATGTCCAATATTGCAATGTCTTTTTAGTTCATTTTAAAAGGATTATTGCTTTTTATTTTCCTCTGATTTGCACTGTCACATATAATGAATAGTAAGTTTACAAAATCTATTTTAAATTTTTTTTTAATTAAATTTTTTCTCTTAATTAAATAAAAACGTCTCTTTTTTTTGTAACTATATCATAAATTTTTTAAAATTGATTTTAAATTGAAAATTCTGTATAGCTTGATATATAGTTTTTTTCTTTCTGCACTGATAACTGGGTTACAGGTTTCATCTTCACATATTTTTTATTTAATTGGGTGTTTTATTTGTTTGGCATTATTTTGTGTTGAATAAAGTACGGCATTTTTATATTTTCACTCGAATTTTGCTAGGGAATATTGTACGAAACAAATAATTTTTTCCACTCGATAGGACTTTTTCCCCTTTTTTGTTCCACAAAAAAATTGTTATTCCTCCTACGGAAAGAGGAATCACCCTATAGATAACACACAAAAGGAGCTCAAGGATGGTGTCTCGTTTTAGTCATCGAAGAATTACGGATTTCACGCTGAGGGTTGTCCGTTCCCAAGTAAAAAGGTTAATCAGTGCCAAAAGTGTGCTGTTTGGAAGATACTTTTCCTTCCTATGGCAAATGAATAAAAACCCAAGGATTTTCTCCGTCACTCAGTCACAGAAAAACTTGATCCAATACAGGATGAAAAACCAGGACTTCAAAAAAAAAGAAAGTCTCGCTGATATGTTGGGAAAGTGGTTGCCAACGTGTCAGTGTACGAATAAGCAAAGGGAAAGGCTTGATGCCGTGTACACCAGAGCTATTTATAGACACATTGGGATTGGAATGGATACGCTAATTCAGCAAAGTTTCGTTGAATTCCTGTGGGAATCGTATGTACATACTTAAGAGGGAACACATATACTCAGACAGGTACAACCACCACCAAGGCAGCATTCTATTTTTAGCCTAGCGGGTGAAGCAATCTTCAATATGCGACAGTCTAAACGAAACTATAACAAGGTAGGACGTTTCATCCCCTAAGTATAGGCTAAGGCCTAGTGTGGCGAACTGTGGTACCAGAGGTCCTGAGTTCAAATCCCAGCTTGGTGAAATTCTTTAAAAATATTTATATTTTTTATTTCTTAAAGGAAAAAAAACGGTTTGTAAATTGAAAGCCGACAGCTACAAGCGACCCTACATTCCCCCCGACAAAATCAGATTTGGGGAACCAGAGGAACTCAAAACTGATCCCGATTGGAGCTGAATGAAATCGCTGTACAAATAACTATTGTTTCATGTCTTTTGCATGATATATTCCGACTGACCTACCACTCAGATCTTCCAACTCGTAATAACAATTACCAATTTTCTTACGAACTCTTGCTTTTAAAAATGGATGTGCTAATTTTGCATTATAGCCTTTCTCAAAACAGCTCTGTGAGAAATTTCTCCTAAAAATTTCCTGACCTACCTCAAAGTTTACTTCCCGCGATCGTAAATTATAAGACCTTTCGTTCTGTTGTCGTCGTTTCTCCATACTTTTAGCAGCCCGACTCCTTATTAAGTCAAAGCTGTCTCCTCGATCGAATCTTACAGATCTATCCTCCAGCATTTCTAAATTTCGTAACAAAGAATATGTATGACCATCAGTCACCATGTGCTGACCGAATACCATGAAATAAGGTGTAGTACCTATAGAAGCATGCATAGATGATCGCAATGAGCAACTAATACTGCTGAGGTACTCATCCCAATTACTCTGGTCATGTTTAATGTATGCCCTTATCGCGGATAGAACTGAACGATTGACCCGTTCAGATGCATTGGATTGAGGCGAATGAACTGCTGTAAATAAATGATTAACACCATACCTTTTCAAAAAGTCATTAAACGATTTCGACTTAAATTGAGAACCATTGTCCGAAATTATAGTTTCAGGAGTCCCAAAGGTATGGAAAATTTCCTGCTCCATATATTTCGTTATTATGTCAGCGGTAAATTTCTTCACTGGTTTCAAAAAACAAAACTTTGAAAAGTGATCGACGACAATAAAAATCCCTATATTACCAGATTTCGAACGAGGATACGGCCCTAAAAAGTCAATATATAGTTTCTGGAAACAACGCTGAGTCTCTGGTGTTTTCCCCATTGGAGGTCGCATCACAAAATTAGGATGTTTTGTCCCCTTGCAAATGCTACACGCGTTGCAAAAGTTCTTAATATCTCCCACAAGATTTGGCCAAAAGTAATAACGCCTTATTCTTTCTAGAGTCTTGTTAATTCCAGAATGGGAAGAAAGGGGATCATTGTGAGCTTTCTCGAGCAACTCTCCAATCATATCTTTCGGTATCCACAGCTTCCAGGCAAAATCATCTCTCAACTGCTCTCCGGTGCAGTGTTCGTCTATACAGGTATCCGTCTACTATTTTAAGGTCTGGAGTCTTAACAAGAGATTTCCTAACATTGTCTAGTAGGTCGACGTACTGTCTACTCTTAAAATGTGGCGATTGCAAATCAACAAACAGTCCCGTTCCATCTAAAGCGGACAACTCCATAAACTGTACCTCGGACAGATCCTCTGTGTTGGTTCGTGAAAGTGCATCTGGAACCACATTTCTGCTGCCTTTACGGTGCTCAATTTTAAAGGTAAAACCCTGAAGCTTCAAAGCCCATCTTGCCAACCGAGAATTGAGGTCTGTTTGGGACATGAGCCACTTAAGTGATGCATGATCTGTGATCACTGTAAACTCATGTCCTTCCACATACGCTCGAAACTTTTTAATGCAAAGCATAGCAGCTAAGCATTCTTGTTCGGTGACGGAATATTTACGTTGGGCTTGGTTGAGCTTCTTCGACATGAAGGCGATTGGAAACTCGTCACCCTCCGCAGTTTTTTGCACCAGTACGCCTCCTATTCCAGTACTGCTTGCATCACAGTGTATGAAAAACGGCTGTGTGAAGTCGGGACTATGCAGAACTGGGGCGGTGGATAAGATGGACTTCAAATCGTCAAAGGCTACACCAGCCTCCTCGCACCAAACAAATTTCCGATTACCTTTTAACAAATCTGTTAGAGGACTTGTGACAGAAGCATAGTTCCTTATGAACTTTCGGTACCAACCGGACATACCCAAAAAACGCCTAAGCTGCTTAACCGATCGCGGTGTAGGGTACTCAACAATCGCAGACACTTTATCCAGATCTGTCTGGATAACTCCATTTCCGACTAGGTGACCCAAATATCTAACCTCGGTTACGCAAAACTTCGACTTTTCAATATTTATTGTCAACCCGGAAAAACGGATTTGTCGCGAAATTTCCTTCAAAACTTCCAGATGTCGATCAAAAGAGTCGGACACTATCAACAAGTCGTCCAGATAAACAAACACTTCCGTTCTCAAATTCGCTGGAATCACCTTGTCCATCAGCCTTGACATCGTCTGTGGCGCATTACAAAGGCCAAAAGGCATGACCTTAAAGTGGTACAAGGGACGGCCAGGAACGGTGAATGCTGTTTTATCTTTCGACGACTTGTCAAGAGGTATTTGCCAGAACGCATCTTTCAAGTCCAAGCTCGTTATGTACACGGCCTTAGGAAGTCTACTCAGGATACCGTCATTCGATCTATCTCAGCGTAAATAAGTTCCTCAATAGCTGGGGAGACTGGGAAATGTCTTTGCTTTATTGGAGTTGCATCTCCAACATTTATGACATGTGAAATCGCGTTAGTTCTTCCCAGGCCTTCTTTAGAGAATGAAAGAAAACTGTCAATAACTGATTTTAATAGACCCCGTTCGGTGTCGGACATTGGTCGCTGATCAGAGAGTTCTGAAATTTCTTCTGGATATAATTTCTTGTTTAATTCGGACACAAGCCCAAGTGGTAATAAATCATAAAGCTGCCAAAAATCTATTCCGAGGTACAAATTTTGCGATAGGTTGGGTACAATATATAATGAAATTGTTTTGGTAACACCTCGGAAAGATATTTGGGTTTTAATAACCCCTGAAACAGACTGACACTTCCCATCCGCCGTCCTAACTACAGACTTAAACCTCTTAATATCTTTATTATTCTCCAATACATCCTTGGCTGTATCGGCCCCCAAGCAACTAACAGATGCTCCTGTATCAAGTAGACCGCTGATAGTTTTCCCAAGTAATTGAACCTGAGCGTAAGGTCTGATATCATTAGGCTTATCATATATGGAACTCAAAAGGGATCGTCGCGTATTATTCACATTATTCCAAAAACTTTTCATACGTCCAGTGGATCTCACTTGTTTGGCCGAAGGAATTTCATCGCCGAATAGTTCAGCTCTCTTAGCATTATATTCGGCTAACCGAACATGAAAAGGTTTGAAGTATGTTGGTGGAGCAAGGGAGAAACCGGAAGGAAATTTGTTTGTTGTACGATTAGGAAGGATCGAAGTAGAAGAAAATTGGTCCGGGGTAATTTCGAGAGCATTCGAAGAATCAGATTTGATCAAAGCGGACTTAGTATTTACCATAGGACTAGTGTATGGAATAATTTGATTTATTAATCGGTGTTCGTCCCGGATGTCTTCATCGGTTTGCGTGCACTTTTCAGTGCACTTGCTCCCGAGTTTTTTGAAGTGCATGAAGGGCAATTGGGTTTGTAAACATTAGAAACACCGCAACCATAACAGAAAACTCGTCTGTCATCTAAACAATCTTGATAGCGGTGTCCAGTTTTTTGGCAATTCCAACAGACTAGGGAAATAGCTGAAATTTGGTCTTCTGCAACAATGGTATCCTGAAGCGGATCTTCGAAAATTTCATTTATTTTGTTCCGTTGTACCTACGGCTTCGAAACTGGGTGTTTCCTAGTTATGTCCTGGAGGAAAAATTCTCTTCGTCGACAAATCTCGCGTAAATTAGCAACCGATTTAATTTGAAGATTCAAAATCTCATGTTGGATTTCAGGTAAAAGATTTCGCCGCAATATTTCAACCAAGACATTTTCCGACAAAGGCTCTGACAATTTATCTGAAATATTAACAATTGCTTCGTAGAAGGAATCAAAATTCTCGCCCTGTTTTTGTTTCCGATCTCGAATCATTTCTCGGAAATCAACATCTGTACAGGTATCTTCATATTGTTTCCTTAAGGCATTGCACAATTCTGGCCAACGAATTCGAGAAACTGATCGGTGGTAACGCCAGTACCAATCATTAGCTTTGGCATCGAAAAGGGTAGAAATGTGACCACATAATAGATCAAAATCACCATTAAGGGTTTGTCTAGTTAAGGCTTCAATTCTATAAAGAAAATTATCTATAGACATGCCATTTGGGTCACCCGTAAATTTAATACGCCAGTTGAGAATGATATGTCCGACTTTGTCAGGACGAAAAGAGTTTAAAGAATGTGGAGAAGGGAGACGGTTAGGCGAATCCGCGTTTTGAGTAGAAAATTGTGACCGATTATGATGATTGGTGGACATATTGTTACCACCTGAAGTATTGGTGTTGGCTGGAGGAAGACCTAATAAACGTTCGATTGTCTGAACTTCAATTGGTGTTGAAGGTGGAGGGAAAGATATAGAAGATGGCAAAGGATGTCCCGGAAAACTAGATGGTTGTGCTGTAGAGTTGGCACGAGGCACAGCCCCTAACCTGCTGAAGCTTGTCTCAATCAATTTGGACAACTCCTGGCTAAGACTTGACATTAATCGTCCTGTTGAGCTTTCACGGCATTAACAACGAAATTCCTAATCTGCTCCGCTTGAACCGAATTTAAACCTGATGGAGCGGATGCACCTGTGCCTAATAGGTTGGAGTCGCCTCTGTCCGCATCTGGCAGAGAACCAGCTTCACCTGGAGGAGAAGACCCACGAATACCTGATCGACTGGAATCAAACTCCCTGGCTCTATGAGATTGGGACCTAGTAACCATTAATGATGGAGTAATGCCAACTTGCGCGGGAGTTGACATACTAAGGGAAGTCAAAGCTATGTTGCAAGTGGGACAGTTAGGGTTGGTTTTTGAATGATTGGTTAAACAAGACTTATGAAAGACATGTTCACAAACAGTAGTATAAGCGTAACCAGAATTTGCCACAGATTTTCGGCAAATTCCACAATCGGGAACTACTCCTGCGGTAGATAAATCTTCAGTACTTCTCGTAACCGGCATGATAATAAACAAGGAAAAAAAATCGCTGAATGAAAACTAAATTTAAATAATTGCTCATTAAATTTGTGTTAATACCTTTGTTCCTCATTAGGGAAAAACAGAAAGTTTAATTATATTTTAAAAAGTACGACTCGATAATTTATAATAGGATAATAGTTCGCAGAAAACGAAAATGAATGTAACTATTAAAATGGGAATACGCCAAATGTGATTTAATCAAACAAGATATTTATATTTGATTTCGGGGATCAAAGTGGGGAAAAGGGTAGTCAAATCTAATAACATGTAAAAATCATTTCGAATTCCGGAAAATATAAGATTTGATAGAAAAGTAGAGCAAGCCTAGATGGTACTAATTCGAAATAAATCCAAACAGTCGTTTCCGGTCTAAAGCCTTTTTAGAAGTGTAGGGTATTATTTTCACCAATACTTGAGTAAACGGTCTAACAATAGCATATGATTATACAATGTTAGCAGTTCCAGTAAACACAAAATACTAATGTCAACAATACAAGAGGATGGCTATGCGTATGATCAATGTGAATAGTGGTTTGACAATACTAGAGTGACCAGACCATGCCAACTTCCAACTCATTACTTGAACACACATGAAAATGTAAGTATAGAAAGATTTGAAAAGAGGAATAAGAAGAGAAAGCAGAACTTAGACTCCCGTTAGTAAAGACTTGGTTCCGTTATATATATTTTTAAGATCCACACAACTCATTTGGGAAGATCACCCAAAGATGGAAAACTGCAAATTTTAAATTTATAGCTGTGTCGGGCCCCACGTTGGGCGCCATAAATAATCTTTTGTAGCATGTAACGTTCCGACGATCATCGTCTTTTAATGGCTTGTTCTTATGAACCTACTTCAGCGGCACGCACGTAGTTCCGGCTACTGGCTCGTCGGCTAGTGGGAGGGTTCTTTCACTGTTTGAGTTCAGTATCGAACAAAACTACAAAAAAAACTATTTTATTTTATGCGTGCTGGAGGATTTTATTAAATAGTGGAATAGAAAAGAGATCGGAATTCCTAGATTTTGTGGTAGTGAGAAGTTTCTCGATGCAAAGGTGTTGGCATCGTATGATTCGCCCGCCCAACCATGACCAATACTAAAGCCACTATAACCAATATTTTTGTTGCATTGGCCCCACTGTGACTACCCCTTTATACCATTTATTCCCCCCGAAACCAAAATATTCAGAAATTTATTTACAATT
The DNA here is from genome assembly GCA_963930755.1 of Eudasyphora cyanicolor. Lineage (NCBI taxonomy): Eukaryota > Metazoa > Arthropoda > Insecta > Diptera > Muscidae > Eudasyphora > Eudasyphora cyanicolor. The sequence goes on from OZ005734.1 coordinate 143,195,403, forward strand.
CATGATTAATTTATTGAAAAAGAGAAAAATAAAATCGACCAATTGACTGGTTTCTTAATGGGTTTATCATTCAAATAATAGTAACAGTAATACTGATGTAATTATTACATTTCAAATTATTTCACCAAAAACTAATAATTATTTAATTGGTTAAACTATCCGAAATTATATAACATGTGTCTACAATTATTAATAACAAACAAGCAAATCAAATAAATGTGGGTGCAGAATCAAAAGGAAAAAAAGCTGAAAAAGATATATCCAGTTCGAATATCATGGGTTAAAGACAAATGTAGTAAAAAAAACATGCAATAAACAAATTTAAATATGCAAAGCAACTGTTTTCTTCTTTCAGATTGAACAACATTTGTTAGTTATTTTACTATAAAACAATAGAAGAAATCAAGTTGCGTTTTGCGATAATATTACTGTGTGCAGACTAATTTTAAATTAATTTTATATTATATTTCATTCTTCTTTTTTTTTATTTTCAATAATTCAGACTCTTAGAAAATCCGTTTTTTTTTTATTTTAAATTCGTCGATAATTCAAGGTATTTTTACGTTTTTTTTCTTTTATTCCTACACTTGAAATTTTCGGCAATTCAAAGTGTTAGAACAAACATCTTTTTAAGTCATCCATAGGATTTTCTTTTTATTTGTATCGTTTATATAGCCCGGTATTAGAACGATCGATCAATACGAGTAGACTTTTTTTTCTCAGCCATGAGGATCTTTTAAAAGTTTAGCCAACACAATACCGAAAATGTTTGCAAGAAAAATCCCAGTAAACGTACAATATAACAACTTGAAAATCGAAATCAAGAATTTCGTCAGAGTCCGGGGTTGAACCCGGAACCTCACGAGACTAAAGCGGAGTGCTTATACCCCGAGCTACCGTGTCACTGAAGCTACTGTAGCCAAGTGGCCACTAAATATTTGTACGGCTAGGATGTTTGTCACAAAATTTGATTCCTTTGTAACAACTCAATTTACGTTTAATGGAACAATTGAATTGCTAACAAAAGAAATATCAAGGGGAAAAAAAAATAATTAAAATGCACTTACATTAACAAGGTCCCACGATGAAAGATCTTTCCTCGGGTGCTCTTACAGGTACATAATGATGTCTTGAATCGATATTTTTTTGTCGGCATATACTCGCGTTGAAACAGATAACACACACACACTAATATGTCCAATATTGCAATGTCTTTTTAGTTCATTTTAAAAGGATTATTGCTTTTTATTTTCCTCTGATTTGCACTGTCACATATAATGAATAGTATGTTTACAAAATCTATTTTTAATTTTTTTTTAATTAAATTTTTTCTCTTAATTAAATAAAAACGTCTCTTTTTTTTTTGTAAGTATATCATAAATTTTTTAAAATTGATTTTAAATTGAAAATTCTGTATAGCTTGATATATAGTTTTTTTCTTTCTGCACTGATAACTGGGTTACAGGTTTCATCTTCACATATTTTTTATTTAATTGGGTTTATTATTTGTTTGGCATTATTTTGTGTTGAATAAAGTACGGCATTTTTATAATTTCACTCGAATTTTGCTAGGGAATATTGTACGAAACAAATAATTTTTTCCACTCGATAGGACTTTTTCCCCTTTTTTGTTCCACAAAAAAAATTGTTATTCCTCCTACGGAAAGAGGAATCACCCTATAGATAACACACAAAAGGAGCTCAAGGATGGTGTCTCGTTTTAGTCATCGAAGAATTACGGATTTCACGCTGAGGGTTGTCCGTTCCCAAGTAAAAAGGTTAATCAGTGCCAAAAGTGTGCTGTTTGGAAGATACTTTTCCTTCCGATGGCAAATGAATAAAAACCCAAGGATTTTCTCCGTCACTCAGTCACAGAAAAACTTGATCCAATACAGGATGAAAAACCAGGACTTCAAAAAAAAGAAAGTCTCGCTGATATGTTGGGAAAGTGGTTGCCAACGTGTCAGTGTACGAATAAGCAAAGGGAAAGGCTTGATGCCGTGTACACCAGAGCTATTTATAGACACATTGGGATTGGAATGGATACGCTAATTCAGCAAAGTTTCGTTGAATTCCTGTGGGAATCGTATGTACATACTTAAAAGGGAACACATATACTCAGACAGGTACAACCACCACCAAGGCAGCATTCTATTTTTAGCCTAGCGGGTGAAGCAATCTTCAATATGCGACAGTCTAAACGAAACTATAACAAGGTAGGACGTTTCATCCCCTAAGTATAGGCTAAGACCTAGTGTGGCGAACTGTGGTACCAGAGGTCCTGAGTTCAAATCCCAGCTTGGTGAAATTCTTTGAAAATATTTATATTTTTTTATTTCTTAAAGGAAAAAAAAACTGTTTGTAAATTGAAAGCCGACAGCTACAAGCGACCCTACAGAACTTTTTCATTTTAGACATGCTGTTAACGCTGTCTACCTATTCACAGAAAAGCCTCCAGGAGTTACGTTTCGCCGATCTAACGATTTTATTGTATTCTTTGAGTCTTCTGTGGTAGCCGTCCCAACATACTGATTGTTTTTTACGTCGAGCTCTATTGTAAAGTCTGCGGACATCTTTGCCAATCGAGCGAATTTGTCCTGTCATCCAGGGTTTCTCAAAGGCAGATTTCCTTTCTCGAAGTGGGCAACTATCTTCGAATGATTTTACAAGAGCCTCGGTAATCTTCTTAACATTGATATCAATGCCTTCTGCACATAGATAATCGCGTGTAGGCTGCCCCAATCGATTTCTAAGTAGATTTCCGAATTTAGTCCAGTCGGTCTTAGACTTATTACGGAAACTTATGGGGTTTGGCGGTGGCCGTGCAATTTTAAACCTTATATAACAGTGGTCTGAATAGGAGTGTTCATCCGAAACCCTCCACTCATGAATCTCATCAATAAGATTTTCTGAACATATCGTTATATCTAATACTTCTTCCCTAATTTTGTTAACAAAGGTCGCAGTGTTTCCTATGTTAAGAGTTATGAGGTGAGGAGGCATCATAAAGTATATACATACACATATTATTAATCGTCGTAATTCTAAGACGATATAGATTATAGTGTCTGTTGTAATCACGCTACAATCTACAACTATTGATCTAGATGACTGAAATTTGGTACAGATACTTCTTATAGCTACAGCTAACCTGTGATTAAAAATTAGAAATATCGATCAATTTAATAATATAGCCCCCACATAACACCGCTTACATGACCAACTAACAGAACTTGCCTAGTCATTGTACAACATGTGTGTACATTTAGAGATTGTAGCTTTTCAGTTGTATCCAAAAAACGGTAAACATTATCGACGTATCTGACAATGTTATTTAGAAGTTTTGTACATAATAAGAAAAACAAACCTTAAATTGTATAATAAAATTACTGCATTGGGAAGAAGTAACATTGTCTCAAAAACAGAAAATCTGCTCTCCTGAACAATTTTGAAAATGTTAGTTCCGTCAGTTGGTCATCCAGCGACGATATATCCTCCATCCGATTTGAATTCTAAACGCCAAGATACCACACATTTCAAATGATCGGTCTGTGGGCAACTATCTTCGAATGATTTTACAAGAGCCTCGGTAATCTTCTTAACATTGATATCAATGCCTTCTGCACATAGATAATCGCGTGTAGGCTGCCCCAATCGATTTCTAAGTAGATTTCCGAATTTAGTCCAGTCGGTCTTAGACTTATTACGGAAACTTATGGGGTTTGGCGGTGGCCGTGCAATTTTAAACCTTATATAACAGTGGTCTGAATAGGAGTGTTCATCCGAAACCCTCCACTCATGAATCTCATCAATAAGATTTTCTGAACATATCGTTATATCTAATACTTCTTCCCTAATTTTGTTAACAAAGGTCGCAGTGTTTCCTATGTTAAGAGTTATGAGGTGAGGAGGCATCATAAAGTATATACATACACATATTATTAATCGTCGTAATTCTAAGACGATATAGATTATAGTGTCTGTTGTAATCACGCTACAATCTACAACTATTGATCTAGATGACTGAAATTTGGTACAGATACTTCTTATAGCTACAGCTAACCTGTGATTAAAAATTAGAAATATCGATCAATTTAATAATATAGCCCCCACATAACACCGCTTACATGACCAACTAACAGAACTTGCCTAGTCATTGTACAACATGTGTGTACATTTAGAGATTGTAGCTTTTCAGTTGTATCCAAAAAACGGTAAACATTATCGACGTATCTGACAATGTTATTTAGAAGTTTTGTACATAATAAGAAAAACAAACCTTAAATTGTATAATAAAATTACTGCATTGGGAAGAAGTAACATTGTCTCAAAAACAGAAAATCTGCTCTCCTGAACAATTTTGAAAATGTTAGTTCCGTCAGTTGGTCATCCAGCGACGATATATCCTCCATCCGATTTGAATTCTAAACGCCAAGATACCACACATTTCAAATGATCGGTCTGAAAATTGGTATTTTGGGTGTATTTATACTCAGAAACCTTCACACAAACAACGGTCCATGTTTTAATATAGCCCCCACACAAAGGTCCCTCTAGATTTTTCTTCTTAACGCAATAAAAACCACAAATTTCAACGAATAGGGGGTGAAATTTGGGTTTATTTGTACCCGAAACTATTCAAGTGCGATCCACGGTGGAAGTTATATATGATTCGGCATCGCCGAACTTAACGCTCTCTTCTTGCTTAATTGTTTTAATCAACGATGCAAATAATAGTTGTGGTGCATACTGGTAGGAAAGGCATACGTACCAAATGATATAGTAAGTAGGTACCATTTTCTGCTTTTAAAAATGTGTGATTAGTTTTTTTATTAATTTTATCAGCCAGAGAAATGTACCAAAAAGTGGTCGATTGTACCAGCGTACCAAAAATTCCTCAATTGTACCAAAAGTGGTACAATTGTACCACGTTTTCCATCAGTGGTACTACCCCAAGCGATATGATGGGAGTTGGCGTCACATCCAGCTACTAACTCATTACTTGTGTGTTTGGATTCCCTCACCAGACGTTGTAATTCTGACGTAGGTGGCAATGTCGGCGCATCGAATGGCAGATATATTGACGCCAGGTACATATTTCCATTACCTTGCCCCAGCACCGTTGCGTCCGATGTTGACAACTCTGGAGAGAAAACAAAACATAAGTTTTTATGGCACAGAATACAAGTCCTTGGACGAGTACCTGTGTTAGCGTAGAAAAGGTTATAGTTCACATGGTTTAATCCAATAACCTTGTTGCTAGTTGTCCATGGTTCCTGGATCAAAGCAATATGAACCCTGCCTTTATTTATGATGTCCATCAGAGCGTTGGATGCTGTCTCGCTCCGGTGGAGGTTTATCTGGATGACCTCAATCATTATCCTTCCAGTAAACGTTTCTTTTGGGAGTCTATCCTATCTGGTGGCACCCCCTCTTTATTTGGTAGTGGGTCATTCTCCTCCTTTCGTTCACTACCTATTACACCATCTTCCAGTCGACAATTTTGGGAGGCGGTGTTATTTTTTGTCGCTCCCTCTTTGGTTTGAATCGTTTTGTGGCTCTTTTTATTTTGATCACCACCTTTGCTGGGAACTTCCTGCAAAAGTGGCGGTACTATTGGTGAACTGGTGGTGTTATTGACTACTTCCACATCAGTTTTTGGCAGTGTCTCACTTGTCTCCATCCGTTCAATACCAGTGTTTGCCTCTTCAGACAGTATATTTGGACTCGATTCATTTGTCCTGCCAATCGGGACCTTTCCAATTTTGAAAAAGACTGTCCAGATCAAGAAGTACGCCATGCCCTTCGCCATGACAAGATTGTTCTTGAATTCTGGGTCTATGCCTAACACGAGGAGAGTACCCTCGGTATCATCCTTCCTATAGAAGACTTCCCACTTTCTCACGGAAAGTTTTGAATTCTGTTTGCCAATGATGTCGAGTATGTACTCTGATGAGAACTTACTGGGACATCCCTTAACATATAGGGTCGTTTTTATGAGTTCAGGAATGTCGCTTTTCCTTACCAATTTTAGCTTTGCGCCGTCCCAAGGTGAGGGGAAGCTATCCACAAGTTTTACGAGGACACCAGCGCAGCGTTGTGATGCCAGCCTTAGCATCAAAACACCCCTCTCAAACTTGCAACTCATTACTTCGATTGGTGGTTCATCCTTAGATTCGAGGACGTATTCCGCTACCCTCGTATAGACCAAATCTTCGAAGTTACTCTTTTGGTCTTCGGGGATTCTGTCAGATGCACTACTGCTAGCAATTATGGCGTAGCATATTTGGTTGACTTGAACTGCGTTATTGGGTCAACTTTACCGCCCACAATCGAAGGACCCAGACTAGAGACTTCCTTTTGTGTGGTTACGTTAGGCTTCTCCGAATTACTGGAAGACGGCGAGCCCTTTTTCTTCTTAGTAACTTTCACAGCACTATGTTCTTCGGGAGACCTGACTCTTTTAGCGGCCTCCATATTTGTATTGGAGGTAGAATTGTCAGGTTCATCCCGTAATAGGTTTTGTCGGTTCAACTTATTCAGTTTCCTTCTTTGTGCCCCTGACAGTCTCTTTGAGTTAGCAACAATAGTGATATTGTTTTCATTTGATGATTCAGAGTCAGAGTCCCCAATGGCTTTTAAAGGCTGGGGTTGCTTAAAGCCCCGGCTGCTTTCTGCTTCATCTGTCTTATCATTTGTTTTGCCTGCGGCTGGATGTGCTCTTGTTTCATTTTCGACTACGGGATCCAAGGCACCAAAGCTCGTAGAAGTTGCTTGCTCACGATTGATCGATAACGACGACACATGACTCGTGAGTGAATCAACGCTTGTCGCCGGCACTGGGTTTTCCCTCCCCTGCGCCGTAATCTCCTTAGTCTTTTTTGGTTTAATCATAAATTGGTTGGGGGAGACACCCCCATAGCCAGTATTAGCCCGTAATAGGTACGTCGGTATAGGCCTTCCAGACTGAGCTCAGAAATATCTGTCCAGAGACCGATGCATCCAATTCAACCTACGCTTTATAAACAACAAACCTCCTGGTTGCGTAGTAGGTAGGTGAATAGGTATTGCGTAATAGGTTAAAAACTATCCGCTCTGCGATAATACGTCCGTTCGCTAAGACAGGCGGCGAAGTACCACACCCAAAAAAAAAAGTTTGCTGTTAATAACAAACAACGTCTGCTAATTTTCAGCAAACATTTTTTCTGCTACTACAGCAAATTTTCTGCTGTAATAGCAAAAAGTTTGCAGTTTTGCATTAGCAAACGCACTGCTGAAAAATCAGTGCGCTTAATCAAAATACGTGAAAATAAGACAAAAGTTGCAATTATTTACATGATAAAGTTCAAATAACATTGAAAATCAAAAAGGTTAAGGTCATTAGTGCGATTAGAAAAGTATATTTAAAAAAAAAAATTAAATAATTTGTCGGCTATATCTATTTTCCGAGTTACGGTTCTCAATATTTTTATTTTTTTGTTGGATTTTATAAATATTGGAAATAGGAGTCGAATAAAACTGCAAAAAGTAAACCACAAATCAATAACGAATATGATTTGACATGGAAATAGAGCAATTTCAAAATCCTAGTACCGGACATACAATTAAAATTAATCTATTGAGTTTAGATTTTAGTTTCTATTTTTTTTATAAATATTTTAATGAAAGCAAAGCTTAACATTAATATTTTCTGTGCGATTTGTAAAAATGTTTATAAAGTTCTGATTCACACAAGGCAGTTTTTTCGAGCAAGTGTCAAAGATTGTTGGAGAGGCAGAGAGCACTTTCCGCCAGCCCCTCTCTCCTACAAATTTGGTCATATGCTTGGAAGAAATTGCCTCGAGTGATCCAGGACTAAGTATTGTGTATGCAAAAAAAGTTAATAAAACAAAAGAATTCCTAAAGGCTTAGGGTGAGTATTAAGAGAAAATTTCGCAAAATGTATCATCCTGTGCAAAGACGATTTTTATACTTGAAATTACATCTGAAAAATTTTGTTGCCACAGGACGGCAAATACTTGTGAAATTTTCGGTTTGAAATTGAAAGTCCCGATTTACTTCGGGCGATTTTTATCTGCGATTTTTTATGTTCTCTAATTCTCTTTTCAACTTGCCTTCGCGTTCCCACGGCTATTTCTGTGTGTATTGTTGTTGTTTCAAAGTGCGAATGAAAAACAAAACGTTCAATTAAGTACGAGAGTTTTCCCCTCCCTTTCCAACTGCCTCCCCAACAAACACCGTTAAGCCGCTGATAAAATTGCCTCGTGTAAATCGGGACGAACTTAGACACCTCAACAAACGTGGCAATTCGGTGTTTGTAGGAGAGAGAGGCATGCGGAAGATAATGGGGAAAGTAGTTTCTTGTACTGGCAATCCGTTTTGTGTTTTTCATTCGCACTTTGCTGCCTCTATCTCCAACAAACACCGAGTTGCCTCGTGTGAATCGGGACATAGACATGCTTTATTACGGAAAAAAGAAAATAAGCGGCGTTTAATTTATATTCCTTACCACTGAAACCATTTTTTTCATTAAAATGTGCTTATGATAAGTGACTAACTGTTTTTGAGCAGATGACAAAATCTCATATTAAATGTTTATTTCGCATATCAAAAAATATTGACAGACGTAATATGCTTTCACTAGCATTCAAGAGTAGCACCCTTTGACAGACATCGTGCGGCGACTTCGGCTATTTAAGTAGCACCCTTTAAAGAGTAAAATATTTGACGCCGAATAAAATTGAAATTTTCGTTCTGTTTGTTAATTCGCATTACAAAGACATCTAGCTGGCGGAGTATAGAAATATTTTTGGCAAAGAGATCACATCCATCAAAGAAGATAATGCAAATGATTTTATTGAGTAAAACGATTCCGGGGGACAGCTTTGACCATTCTTACAAATGGCTTAAGAAAGAAATCGGTTTAATATTTCCCGAAAAGGCGAAATTGTTAAGCCTTGGAGAATAGAAGGCACAGGACAGAAAATATTGAACGGTGGATCGGTGTTTACGATTTCATAATGAAATTCATAAGGGATGTGGCACGTAAAGAACCACGTTATCAATGAATCAAGTCGCAACAGGTAAGCGTACACAAATCGCAAATTAAATTCACTATGATTGTGAAAGGCTTATTTCTGGTTGTTTTCACGATTCTCAGCAAGCTGTGTCCTATTAAAACCCTCTACTTAAATACGACTACAAAAGATGAACTAAAATTTCATAGCAAATATGAGCTGTCCATACAGAGAACTTGTGACAGCGATGGAAGTGTGACTCTAATGAAAATACCTGCAACAGCCCAGCCCGTAAGTATTTTTTTCCTTTTTGTGATACGTTTAACGAAATGGCAACATTGATTTTTTACTCCATATGCTCCAACGATGGTCGCTAATATCCGAATCACGAAACAACCTTTTGGCTCAAAAAAACTCGGAATAATGTAGTCTAATTTGGATGTAATCCATGGATAAGATAATTTTGCCCAATGATATGGCTCTGGACATGTAGAATTACCGTGTCTATAGGTTAAACCCAACACATTGGCCAACATTGACAGGGTTCGCGTCGATGTCGTTCGATTTATGTTCTTTATATTTATCCTTGGGACAAAAAGAAGATAATTGTTAATGCCAGTGACCGGTAAGTATTGTTTTTAGATACTTCTATTGCTATTCAATTTTACTAAATGATTTATTTTTAATTTACTTTTTTAGATCAAGCGTACGTGCAGATTTCACAGTTCGAAACGCTTATCAATACATGGGCTGAATAATTTCAGGTTGGAATCCTGATTGATATACTCTTCTCAAATATCAGGAAGATATAAAAATTGTATTTCTTTTATTAAAATAAAAAGACGTGTGCTAGAATAACAAAAATAGTTTGTTCTTCCAGCCGCTTTTTTCTGTTAAATAATAGCAAAATTGTTTGTTAAAACGACTGTTTTAGTTTGCTATAGTAGCAGGCAAATTTGTGTGCTAGAATAACAACCACAAGGTTGCTAAAATAACAGACGAAGTCTGCTTTCCCTTTTTCAGCAGACTCAGACAGTTGAAACAACAAACATTTTTGCTAATGATACTCACAAAATTCTTTGAGTGCACCCAAAAAAAATTGTTTGCTGTTAATAACAAACAACGTCTGCTAATTTTTAGCAAACATTTTTTCTGCTAATACAGCACATTTTCTGCTGTAAAAGCAAAAAGTTTGCAGTTTTGCATTAGCAAACGCACTGGTGAAAAATTTGCAGTTTGCTGAAAATTTTTGCTGTTAATCAAAATATGTGAAAATAATACAAAAGTTGCAATAATTTACATGATAAAGTTCAACTACCATTGAAAATCAAAAAGGTTAAGGTCATTCGTGAGATAAGAAAAGTATATTTAAAAAAAAATTAAATAATTATTCGGCGATATTTGTTTTCGAGTTACGGTTCTCAATATTTTTATTTTTTCATTGGATTTTAAAAATATTGAAAATAGGAGTCGATTAAAACTGCAAAAAGTAAAACACAAATCGATAACGAATATGATTTGACGATTTCAAAATCTTAGTTCCGGACATACAATTAAAATTAATCTATTGGGTTTAGATTTTAGTTTCTAATTTTTTATATTTTAATGAAACCAAAGCTAAACATTAATATTTTATGTGCGATTTGTAAAAATGTTTATAAAGACTGATTCACACAAGCCAATTATATTTCAAGCAAGTGTCAAAGTTTGTAGGATAGATACAGAGAGCACTTTCCGCTTGGAAGAATTTGCCTCGTGTGATCTAGGAATAAGTATTGTGTATGCAAAAAAAAAGTTAAAAAACGAGAGAATTCCTAAAGGCTTAGGGTGAGTATTAAGAGAAAATTTCGCAAGATTGTATCATTCTGTGCAAAGACGATTTTTATACGGTTTCCACGGCTATTCCCGTGTGTATTGTTGTTGTTTCAAAGTGCGAATGAAAAACAAAACGTTCAATCGAGTACGAGAGTTCTTTTCCCCTCCCTTTCCAAATGCCTCCCCTACAAACACCATTAAACTGCAGATAAAATTGCCTCGTGTAAATTGGGACGAACATAGACACCTCAACACACGCGGTAATTCGGCGTCTCTCTCTCTCAGTCAAACTTTGACACTTGCTTGGAAAAAGTTGCCGAGTGTGAATCTAAACATTATCTTCCGTATGCCTCTATGTCCAGATTCACACCCGGCAACTTTTTCCAAGCAAGTGTCAAAGTTTGACTGAGAGAGAGACGCCGAATTACCGCGTGTGTTGAGGTGTCTATGTTGGAAAGAGCTCTCTACTGCAAACTTTGACACTTGCTTGGAAAAGTTGCCGAGTGTGATTCTGGACAATGGGGAAAGTAGTTTCTTGTACTGGCAATCCGTTTTGTGTTTTTCATTCGCACTTTTCTGCCTTTATTTCCAACAAACACGGAATTGCCCCGTGTGAATCGGGACATAGACATGCTTTATGACGGAAAAAAGAAAAATTAAAAAAAGCGGCGTTTAATTTATATTCCTTACCACTGAAACCAATTTTTTCCATTAAAATGTGCTTGCGATAAGTTACACATATATTCATATTTGTGCAGATGACAAAATCTCATATAAAATGTTTATTTCGCATATCAAAAATATTGACAGACGTAATATGCTTTCACTAGCATTCAAGATTGCCCTCTTTGACAGACATCGTGCGCAGACGCTGGCTATTTAAGTAACACCCTTTGAAGCATAAAATATTTTACGCCGAACAAATTGAATTGGATTGAAATTTTCGTTCTGTTTGTTAATTCGCATTAAAAAAAGCATTCCGCGAAGATAATGCAAATGATTTTAATAAGTAAAACGGTTCCGGGACAGCTTCGACAAAACTTACAAATTGCTAAAGAAAAAAAGGCCTTGGAGGATCAATTAATCAAGTTGCAACTGGTAAGCGTACACAAATTGCAAATTTCTCTATGATTGTGTAAGTCTTATTTCTGGTTGTTTTCATGATTCTCATCAAGTAGTGTCCTATTAAAACCCTCTACTTTAATACGGCTACAAAAGTAAACTAAATATATGCTGTCCATACAAAGAACTTGTGATAGCGATGGACTAGCAATTTCTTTCCGTGTCTACTTTTCCAAATCTCCCAATTGGCTAACGCGTAGGAGTCGCTGATCATCATACGGTCTTGGAGAACATCAAATATAACCAAAGGTCGTACGATGTATGTTCTTTATTGTTATCATTCGGACAAAAAGAAGATAGTTATTGATGCCAGTGACCGGTAAGTATTGTGTGTAGATGCTCCTATTGCTATTTAATTTTCTAAATGATTTATATTTTTTGATCAAGCGTACACAAATGCACTTAAAGGACCAGGTTATCAATTAATCAAGACGCAACAAGTAAGCGTACACAAATTGAAAATTAAATGTACTATGATTATAAGACTTATTTCTGTTTGTTTTCAAGATTCTCACCAAGCAGTGTCCTATTAAAATACGGGTATAAAAGATGATCTGAAATCTCGTAGCAACTACAATGTATAAATTCAGATAACTTGTGTTATGGGTGGACTAACCATTTATTTCCTTGTCTACTTTTCCAAATCGCATACAACTCTTGGAATTGTGACCCTGATGATGATACCTGCAACAACTCGTAACTATTTTTTTCCTTTTTGTGATTTGTTTACCGAAATGGCAACATTGATTATTTACTCTATATGTACCTTTTGGCTCCAAAAAACTCAGGATAATTTAGTCTAATTTGGATGTAATCCATGGATAAGATCATTTTGCCCAATGATATGGCTCTGGACATGTACAATTAGATACCGTGTATATAGGGTAAACCCAACACATTGGCCAATATTGACAGAGTTTGCGTCGATATCGTACGATTTATTTTCTTAATATTTATCCTTCGGACAAAAAGAAGATAATTGTTAATGCCAGTGACCGGTAAGTATTGTTTGTAGATACTCCTATTGCTATTCAATTTCATTAAATGATTTATTTTTCATTTATATTTCTAGATCAAGCATACATACAGATTTCACAGTTCGAAACGCGTATTAATACATGGGCTGAATAACTTCAGGTTGGAGTCCTGGTTGATATACTCTTCTCAAATATCAGGAAAATATAAAATTTGTATTTCTTTTATTAAAATAAAAAAGAAAGAAACGTATGCTAGAATAAAAAAAATAGTTTGTTCTCCCAGCCGCTTTTTTCTGTTAAATAATAGCAAAATTGTTTGCTAAAATGACTGTTCTAGTTTGCTACAGTAGCAGGCAAATTTATGTGCTAAAATAACAACCATAGGGTTGCTAAAATAACAGACGAAGTCTGCTTTCCCTTTTTTAGCAGACACAGACTGTTGAAACAACAAACATTTTTGCTAATGATACTCACAAAATTCTTTGAGTGTACCACGTACTGCTTATGGGCCAGTTAGTGGAAGTCCGTTGTTTTTGTTGCAAAGTGCTAAACTAAAATCGCTAGCTTGTAACGAAAACATGCCTAATGTTTCTTTTTATTTCGTTTATGACATAGATTTTTTCGGTGCACATATTGGCCAATTTACCGGGCATACATAATCGTTAAAATCTGTAGTATTAGCTTTGCAGATTTTATCGAGTAACGACTCGTTTTCTTGTTCTTTGACACTTGCTCGACTTGCATCGCTCGTGCAGGGTACCTTGCTGGTCATTGCTTTGGGATTATACCACAAAGCCTTGGTAGCATGTCGCTATTGTCATTGGCGGTAAGCGCGGCTAGTGCTCGCCGGATGGGGGTGGTTCTTGCCGTTGACAATGTGGTTACAGTGTATACAAAAAGAATTCAAGATTATAAGGAAGTGAAAGGGGGACCCGAAATAAGACAAATGAAAAAGGAAGGAGAACAAAAAAGAAAAAGTAACCTACGCACTCACGAACACTCATGTACACTCAAACAAATACAAGCACGTTCCTTGGCTGGTGTTGCGCCAAGGTTGACCCTCCCACAGAAACCCATGAAGTTTTCACCATGATATCCCAAATTCTACCCTTGACATACCCTTTTCTTTACCATTCCCTACCACCTTTAAAATGGCCTTAAGCCGAAGTCATGATAAAATTTTATTTCAAGAAAACATTATAATTTTTAGTTAAGAAAAATACATTTAAATTTATCCTCAACATTTCATTTTCTATTAATTAGGGTTTCTTTTGAATTTATTTAATTTAATTTTAATTCAAGTTCGTAAAAATTCAATCCTATTTTCTTTAAGTATATAATTTTACTACAATTTCAACTAAACTTTCTTCAATAATAAAACAACAAAGAACTTAATAATTTCTATTTCTTATGTTTTCAGGAATGGCGGATTGTGTATCCTTCCAGGATTATGGTGATACCAAAGTGACAGACATCGGTCCCCGGTTGGTTACGGAAGGAAGCCAGAAAATGTCGGATTCGCCGAAGGTAAGTAATAAAAATAAAACACAAGTATTTGTCCTTGTTTTAATTTAAACGGTTTTCTTATTGATTTTGCAGCAAACTGAATTGATGATGTTGGTAACAGGCTGAAGTTCCTGGCTGGAATCGCGTCCCCAAAAAGTGTCGTCCGTAGAAATCTGTCTGTCCACGTAGTATGTAAGTATGTTTTCTTCGTATTGAATATATATATATATATATATATATTTGTATCAGTTTTTTATTAATTTTGCTTTTCAAAACTTTAAAATGGTGGTCATTAATGTTGTCTCAATTTTCTTTCTTTACAGGAGGAATAACCAATTGTTTTTTTTCTTGCGGGCCTACATATCACCCAAAAAGACGCTTTACGGAATCCTATCCTGGCCTGATCTCAACTTAGAGTACACTCGCGCACTTTTTCCACTAATAAAAAGAACTTGCTGACACAAGTGTTTAACCCCTAACCAATTTTTTTCTATGTATGTACATTGTATTTAGTTTGTCCTACTTTTTTATTACATTTTCTCAAAAATTAATAGATAAATCAAATTTAAATCCGGCTGTACTTCTTTTTATTTAGATGAGAATATCTTAGTAAGTATATGATGGTGGAGCCACACGTCCACTCTCTCTTCTGGGTCAATCAAAAAGGAAAGAGGTTTTCTCTTTTTTCTCCAAGCAATCTTGCCTTCTTCTTGTTTTCCTTTCTCCTAACATCTGACATTTGCTTCTCCATCACAAATCAGTTGATTTGTGAGTGGTGACTGTTCTTCTTCATCCTACCTCGAGTCATTTAACCCCAAACCCAACCACCCTCTTAACATCACATTTAAAAAGATGCTTGGAAAAAATTGTCTTGTGTGAATCTGGACTACGCTCGTACGCCTTTAGTGATTGCTGACATCATGTAGCACGAATGATTTCAATAGAATAGTAAATCTACTATGGGTGAATGAATGGCTACACTGAATTGTATGAATGGATGGTAACTACGATTTTATTAATGAGAAACAGTGTTCCCAACTCTTCCGAGGCAAAAATCACTACGGAACAACAGTGCAGAAACCACCACAAAACCACTACCAACCAAGTATAAAAACACCAAAAATCACTGCGAGAAAATAACAAATCTCCCAAATCCGCTAACACTGACAAAAATGGTAACCATGAATAATTTTTAAAAACCACCAACAAAATATTTTTGAATTCAATTAATTTTTTAAACATTTAGAAAATGTTTCTACCATTTATCTATGAAAACATATATAAGAACTTTTATTTATAACATAAACGTAACAGTCTTTTTTGTTTTCCATTCTTAGGATTAAATTTTTAATAAATGACTTGTTCCTGGCCAAATAAAATAGTATAATTTTTCTCTATCTCTTCTAGTCATAATATTGATTGTGTATAAAATTTTGATTTCTAAATGTTTCATTGGCATTTATTTTTAAATGTGGTATCTTATACTTCCAGTAGCAAACATTTTGAAACTTTAACACATACACACAGAATACAGTTTGGTTGCCTCAACCGAATTATTTGCCAACCGAAGTTTGGTAGTTCTGTCTACTATCATGCGATTCCATCAGGACAACCAACATTTTGGTTGTGGTATACTTCTGCTTTCATGTTGACAACAATCATATTTGGTTGCGCCCATATTACAAATTCATCACTATTATGAGATGTGGAAATATTTGACACAAATTTTAGTACACGAAAAAAAACAAAACTTTAATGCAAATATCGCTTAACCCTGTGCTTTCAATTTCTTTCATTTCATTTTCATTTTTTATTTATGTAAAACATTTTGCACAACATATTCTGCATTCCACACATTATTATCCACACGAGATTATTTTTGACTACATATACCGCTCTTGAACAAAATGTTGAAGATTTATTTATGTCGAGTAATTTTAGTTTTTGTTTGTCATGTATCAGCAAAAGAATAGCAACCAATCTTTCGGTTGTATTTCCCAAAATTAATTTGGGAAATTATTGGGATAACCAAAAAACGATTATTTATTAATATTTTTTCTGTTGTAGTAACCAATTATTCGTTGCAATAATAATCTTTGGTCTTTTGATACAATTTCTGTTGTCAAGAATAAAACATTAGTTGTCACAACCAAAAATCGATCATATGGTACTATAATGAAAGTTTAAAATTGGTTACCACAACTAACCGAGTGTCAATGAAAAAAACAATCTTAATTCGATTGATACAACCATCGATTTAGTTGCAAGTATGTTTATTTGATCGTATCAATGTTATTATAGTTGTTTCAACTATTTATATATAAATACAACCGACACACGGTGTAGTCAACATACTTTTTGTTGCTAGTACTATTTTTTCATTTTTACTATCGAATTCCAACCAATTATTTTTCTGGGTGTACACATTTTATTTGTATTAAAGAATTTACTGTATTTAAAGACATTCGGTTCCTAAGTCCTGAATCACAGGAGGCAATTTTTCCAAGCAAGTGTCAAAGGCATTTTGCATTCTTCGCCGATGTACAGGGTTGCCCATATTCGACGGACCCATGTTTTTTCAAAAAAAATCAAAGAAAAAAATAAAAATTTAGCGGTTGGCAATCTTAATCATTTAATTTGTTCCAAGTAGATTTGTTTACATCAATTTTTGAATATGATATCTCTCAAATGGCCGCCTCTGGCGTTGATGGCGTATTGTGCCCTTTTTGCAGCATTTTCCATCGTTTTCGCCAACATTTCGGCCGGAATAGCGGCTATTTCTTCACGAATGTTGTCCTTGAGCTCTTCTACGGTCCTTGGCTTGTTAACGTAAACCTTTGACTTCAAATATCCCCACAAGAAGAAGTCAGGCGGCGTCAAATCGGGCGAACGCGGTGGCCAGTCAAAATCACCACTTTTCGACATCAAACGGCCCGGAAACAAATTCTTCAGAAAATCGATTGTTATGCGACTTGTGTGCGGTGGAGCGCCGTCTTGTTAAAACCAGAACTGCCTCATACGCTTTCGACGAATAATTGGCATCACAAAATTGGTCATCATGTCGCGATAACGCTCCTGGTTGATGGTAACAGCATGGCCATTTTCGTATTGGAAGAAAAACGGCCCAATGACCGTTTTCGCACTAACGCCGCACCAAACTGTGACTTTTTCGTCATGAAGAGGCAATTCTTGAATCTCCTGAGGATTTTCAGTGGCGAAAATTTTTCGTATAAACGCTTAATGGTGTTCTTAGAAGGCGCACTTCTCACATTTTTTAATATTTTAAAAGCACGTTGAGTTTTCACAATTGACTTCTTCTGTTGAATGTAAATTTCAACTATTTCAGAGCGCTCGCGTGGCGTGTATTGTTCCATGGTAAAAATCTGCTTGGACTGACGCTTCAAACGCGGTATGTCATTAAGCGATCTGACATCTCTGTCAAAAGTTATGGCGTTGCCAGATGGGTCCGTCGAATATGGGCAACCCTGTATGTAAAAAATCACTAAAAGCGCTGCCAAAAATTATTAAAAGCGTTACCGTAGTGATTTTTCTGAAAAATCACTACTTTTACAAAACAGTGGTATTTGGAGATAAAAAATCACCACAAGTAGCGGAAAAATCACCAAGTTGGCATCGCTGATGAGAAACTATTGAGGAGCTCGGATGAATTTGAAAGTCGGAAGTTATGGTAAGTTTAGTGAAAAATTAAAAGTAAAATTATTTGTGTAATGGAAATGAAAATAACATAGGCTGTGCTAAAAAATACAGAATAATATTGAGGCTGAAAATAATAGTGGACAAAATCTCAACCAAAAGATGAAGAATTTTGTGGCGTGAAATTGTTTTATTGAAACTGATTGGTGCTAGTGAGCGGGTCTAAAGGAGAGCGGTGAATTGCAAAAACAAAGGTCCCGTTTGGAATTCAGGGGCAATGCAATGTGAATGAAAAATAAATGATGCTAAAATTACTACTCACTGTTGAATGCATCATACCGAATAGCACAAGAGCTGTCCGTTAAAACAAATAAAATTGGTGTAAATTTTTTGTTTGTTTTCTTTTTTTGCGTGCCTCTTTTATCAATCATCCATTACGCAAATAAATATAAAATATACGTATAAAAACTCTAATTTCAGGATTCAAATTTTACAAGAAGGAGATTGAAGCTATACTAATTAAAGTAGGTAAGTAGTAATAAACAAAAAATAAATAATTCAAGTAAAATCCAATAAAGTAGGCACTTAATTTATTACTATCCAAAACATCATAAAATTATTTTAACTTCTAAATTTTGATTAATTTTAACATATGCTATACCTGAATTTAATTATTATAAAACAATTTATAATAATTCAAAATTAATAGTAACTAATTTTTTTCTAGGTACGGAGTCAGGAGAACCGAGCGGAAAGAAAACGGACATAAAGTTGCCCTTTACTGGATTTCGCTGCAAAGCCTACCTTTACGGAAATCTAGTTTCCTCTAATACAAAGGGTAGTTCAGACACACTTGCTGCCCAGTGACAAAAATCATCGCGGATTCCTCCAAGTATGAGATCCTACATTTAAACTAGTTTTGTACAAATACTGAAAATAAAATTTAATTCTGCAAAATGTACTTGTGTGTGGGAGTATGTTTAAAACTAAAAGTATATGGCAATTGAAGGTGTGCGAATGTAAACCCAAAATAATTTGCACGTCATCTTCTCTTCGTTAACGGCTATGTTTAGAGCTCCCATTTACACTTGTACAATTTCTTTGCAATCTTCTGATTCACGTGCTATCTCCGTGAATCAGAATACAAGCTTGTTTTTCGTTTGTTATACGTTTCCTATTTAGTTCGTTATACGGCTACTAAACAAAGCTAATGTTTTATATCTTCAACTTTCATACGAAAATAAAGTATATAATGGAAAAGAAACAAGGGACTGGAAATAAATAAGAAAGGAAAGATTGTACAACCATTTCTTTTCTATTTGGATATTATTGGCGTGTTTCCTTGGGGGGAAAGAAAACTATTGTTAAAAAGAGAAATAGCCAGACACTATAAAATTGCCTTTATACACAGGACAAAAACCTTTTGAAGCCTGTTCTTTGTATAATGCATATTGTCTAGAAAGCAGCTAAAGCTTGGTTAGGTTCGGGTAGGTTGAATAGAGGAGACGTTTAAACGTCTCATGTCTATGGACATACACTTAAGCCAGTGGTTCGGCCTATTGTGCGCTCCTTATTTATGATTTTTATACCCCACGGCACAGTGGTTGGGCTTGTATGGAGCCGCGGCCATAAATACTTCTAGTTGTTATATCGTTATGAAATTTTCACCAAAATTGTAGAAAAATATTTTAAATATGTAATAAAAAAATTGGCCATATCGCACGACTATATCCTATAGCTACCATAGCAAATATCGGACCAAATTTGAATAACTTTGATTTTTCGGCTTCAAACTGTTTTAATTTATTATTATTACATTTAAAATAATATTTTTAGGGAAAAATAATTACAAACTATTTGAAATTTAGGTCATCTAGTAGGTCATATCGCTCACTCACTTCAAGAGTGGCATAACTCAAAATTGAAAATTGCCAAAATGTTTAACTTTAAGTCCGTATAAAAAGACAATTAACATTAAATAAGATCTTAAAAAACGCTTCAATAATCCGAAATATGGCTGTTTACTTATATACCAAATTTCGCTGAGATTACTTTGTGGACATTTGCAAAATTCGAATTTTTGTAAGGCAACCTCAAAAATTTTAAATGTTGAGTTTTGTCACTCTTGAAGTGAGTGAGCGATATGATAATGTTGATAATACTGACTTTTTTGAACGTGGGAGCTTTCTTTGGTCAGTAATAAATGGATCTGAGCACAAAAGCAATATATTTATCAACTCCGTATTTGTTGTAATCCATGAGGTCTTTCGCGTGTTCTGCCTCCTAAACATTGCAATGTCCTTATTTTTAGACTTTAGACGGTTTTTGAAAGCTCAGCAATTCTTCGTCGCTTTGTTTTCTTTGATAACTCATTAAAATCTACTTTCGGACGTCCACCTTGGGCACCTTTTCCCATTTCTTGAGACTTACTAGGAATGCGTTTGATTGAAATTGTTTCCTTTTCACTAAGCCAATTCGATTTAAATTGAAGAACTGATGCCTTTTTGTGTTTATACTGAATCCACAATGCAGTAATTTTTTGCATATATAGTCAATACATTTCGTTAGCTCGGTCATCTCGGGCGTTGTGACGATATTTTCAATATTGCTTTGCACAGCATTGATCGCCTTTTGTAATTTTTCTGCATTGGTGCCGATTTCTGTACACCAACAACTGAATATGTACAAGCGAGAAACACACACTGATAGGAGTCATCTACCAACATTAAATTAAAAAAGAGATAACGCAATCAAAATTTAAATTTGAACTTATTAAGAACACAAAAACATAGCACAACTACAACGCAAAACAGCTGGTTTGCAAGGCAAATTTTACTTTGAAGAAAAAAGATGGTCTTAGTATATCCTTGATTCTGCACACATCTGCAAATATCTGCAACTAACTTTAACTTTTTTATTACCTTAAAACACTCACAAATACACTGAAATAAAAAATAATGGGGGGATCTTGGGGGAACCCAGCTAAAACTTTAAGTAAACAAAATAAACACTCACAGAAAATGTACAAAAAACTGAATAAACTAAATCATTAATTTCAAAATAACTACAACACAATTTAGTTTTTATTAATATTGTAACATAAAATAAATCTCTTTAACTTCAAAATACATTTCAAATAATTTAAATTCGGAGACGTAATTATTTGACTGACCACTTTGAAGTTCGCTTGTGGTGAAAAATATTCGGTATGCGTGCAGCTGCGCTTTGCAAATCAACACGTGTTCACATCTTCAATTCTATTTTTAGAATGTTCCGTTAGATTTCCAGAAAAAAACGGTTTGCCATGAAAGAGTTTGGACAGTTTAGAGACAATTTGGTTACTTTTCGCAAATTTTTGTTGTTATGATTTTTTGGAATTTTGGCCTATGGGCGCAACCACTGTGCACGGGTTACAGAAAATCGTTACTAGACACGTTTTTTCTCAGTATCTTCCAGTCATATCCTCTGATATGAGTCAAGTCTGGCTATCAGCCCTGTTCTGGCTCTCACCAAATATTCAATTCACTTCACAAATTCACTTCACCCAACGAATGGAGAGGTGTTCTGGTTCTCACGTGAATTCTCTTTTTCGAACTTCTGCTCAAAAAAATCGAAACATATGTTTTTGTCTGCAAAGCCATAATATGCAGACAAAAACGTAAACAAAACAATTTATTCTCGCGAAGAATCCGACAAGAAATTAAAAAAAGAAAATCTAAAGATTTATTAATCATATTTTATCCAAAAACACAATAAAAAATGTGCCAATAGCTTTTCTCTTAGCCATTAGGGATTTATGCAGTTCTTGAGGAACGTATCAAAAGGCGGCACTTGCGTGACTACTCAAATCCAATGGATATTCCAAATTCGAGGTAAGTTAAGTGTCGTTAATCTGTTTAACATAATAATGTATGCCTTTAAAAGTCTTATAGCTTTTTACCGGCTTAATAAAGACGGATTTTCAATGATCCTTGATCAAATTGCACCCTACATTAGCACAGGCTCAATACCACAAAAAATACAATTGGCGGCAGCTTTGAGATTTCTTGCGGTAGGCGCTTTTCAAGGTGTTATAGCAAACGACATAAATATAAGCATGGGAAGGACTACATTGTGCAAAATAATGTGGAAAGTGGTAAACGCTATTGAGGACAAAATATGTCCACAATGGATTAATATGGAAATGAGTCAGGCGGAAGTCAGTGCTTCAAAAATGCATTTTTACCAAAAGCATGGAATTCCCGGGGTTGTTGGTTGTGTCGACGGTACTCACGTTCGACTCATAAAACCTCCAGATGGAGAAGCGCTTTTTTATAACCGAAAGGGATATTTTAGCATAAATACCATGATTGTAAGTATAAATACACATTCATTTATATTGGTTTGTGTAAACGCTTTTTGTATTAAGGTTTGTGACTACGAAATGAAAATACGGGCCGTTGACAGCACTAGACCTGGATCGTGTCATGATTCATATATATGGAAATCAGGTATAGCAGAGAATCATTACGCCGAGATGTATGCACGTTCCCGAAATTGCTGACTTTTAGCTGACGGAGGTTACGCTTTGGAACCATACCTTATCACGCCATATAGAAATCCTACATATAACTCCAGTGAACACAAATTCAACAAAGTACACTGCTCAGCACGGAACATTGTTGAGAGGACTATAGGCAACATAAAATCTCGTTTCCGATGCCTACAAGCGACCCTCCACTACGAACCAGCAAAAGTAAGCAGAATTATTAATGCGTGCTGCGCACTGCACAATATTTGCAAGCATTTTAATGTACCTATGGATGCTGAAGTTCCGATACCTGACGATGACAACATTGAAGATGTGGAACAATTAAGTAGTGGTACCGATGGCACACGAGTAAGAGACGAAATTGCACGTTCAATAGTTCAATAAAACACAGTCTTTAGAATGAATAAACTAAAAATACAAAACAAATTTTATTTGCTGCAGTCTTTTATGAGATCAATTAGATACATATGTATTTATTAACTATATTGTCAATTTAAAGTCCCATCTTCAATTGTTCCAGCTCGATGGACTTCAATTTCAGCTCATTTCGGGTGAGCAAATGCTTCTCCATTTGTATGTGGTGCCTTTTGTTTTCTTTTATTTCCTCCTTTTTAATGAGACTAGTTCATCTAGCTTATTTTCAATGCTTATTAATGTTTGACTATTGGCAACCATCACTTCCTTTATTGCACCAATACCACCCGAAACACACTTAAAATTTTTCGTTTCCTCCTCCATTAAGTACTCCACGTCCGATGGTTTCTTTCTCTTTGGTGCGGGTGGCTCAACGTTGGGAGAGGCAATTGGCGAATCGGGTATATCGCCGAAATCAGGAGAGTGGCTGCGTACACGCTTTGATGCAGTCACTGTATTTGCAGCTGATGATGTGGCAAGTTTTCTGCTGGTTTTGCACTTGACGTTTCTTTGGGCCTAATACGACTTGCAAGCGATGTAGATGGTGCATCGGCGTCAATATTTTCTTTATTGGGGCCACCTAATTTCTGGGTGTTCTTTATCCCATCCGCGCACATATAAAGGTCCACAAAACAGCAACACGTTCTTCCAAAGGTGTCATTACATATTTATTATATTGGCCACCACCTGTTGCCCGACATTCCCTTTTGTTATGTGTAAGCTTGGATTTAATGTTCCGTTCTTGTTTGAGGTCCGCATGAATTAAGGTTTGTTGCCAGGTCTGACCACAGTTTATCCTGCTCTGCTTTATCCATCTTTGAGTAGCCCATGGCCAAGTCTGGGTGTAACTCCATGAACTGGACGAAAATCTCATTGTGAGAACTATTTTTTCGTGGGGACCTGTAGGATAGTAATGCAATGAATTTGAACAATTAGCTTCAGCAAAAAGCTCAGCATACTTACATCTTGTAAAATCTAAATCCTTTGGTTATTTTCCGTCCAATTTTTGTTTTATGTTTTTTTGTTTTGTCAAGTTGGTGTTGATTGTTTTATGTTTGTTGTTTTTGTTACGTTTTAATAGACGTCAAACATTTGACACTTTGCAGAAGTAGAGTTGCCACACGGTTCATAATAGGCAAATTGACGATCATTTTAAATATTTTACTTATATTTTTGTTAAATTTAGTAAATTTTTAAAATGGAATAACATTTCTGTACCAAAATTAAATTATCCGATGCAAATAACCTTGAGGTTACTCCATTACAATGGTTGTATTTCAAACTAACAAACATCTTGCATCTCTGATTTTTCGAAGTCAAACCAAATCAGCTGATTTGCCAAGAATTCACTTACTCACATCACAAAAGAAAAAAAGTTGGTTGCAATTTTGGACTTATTTTATAAAACCTAATTTATTAATTAATTTGATTATTTTATCGTACAGATACTTGTAATTAAGAAGTAAACATTACAAATTTTGTCACGGCACAGTTAATTTGTGATTACAATAATTATTCTTTCCAAAAAATGAGAACTCACAGCGCTCTCACAATGGAAAACATGGTGAGAAAAAATTGCATGAAATGGGGTGAAAGTGAGTTGCAGAACACCTCTCTGTGAATACTTCTCACTTCGCCACCACAAGTGAATTCCAGAACATGGGCGTATATGTCGGAACCGAAATATCGGGATCTTGCATGTGTGAAAGCTGGGCAGTCGTTTTCTGCTAGTCCTATGCGATGAAGATGTGCCTGTAAGGTTGAGTGTCCCGTTAGAACACTCATCATCTTACTAATATCGATCTTGTTTAGTTTCAGAAAACCAATTGTTTTCTTCTCATTTGGGTCACACCACAGTATCTCTGCAGATGCTCTATTCCACACAGTTTTGTAAGCCATCTCTGCCCAGTGCTTCAACTCATCCTTCCTGGCTTCGAAAAGTTTCAAATTTTCCACGTTTATTACTCGAAGTTCTCTGCCCATTGAAGCAAAGCTGTTTGCTCGTTCATTTCCAATCACTCCGTTGTGTCCCGGTACCCAGAAAATATGCAGTGGACCATGGACTGAGTACTTATTTATCGGTCTTTTACAGTCTAACACTGTTCTGGATTTGACCTTTTCCGATGTTATTGCTTTGATCGTCATTTGGCTATCTGAGAATATGTTGGCATATTTAGGCTTTGTGGTATTACTGAGGCAGTTAACACACTCTGTGATTGCTCGAACTTCTGCTTGAAATACTGTGTTATGGTCTAGGAGGCGGAATTAAAGTTCGACTTCTGGTTCATCAATAAAAAGTCCCAGACTCGTCCTTCTTCCTAGCCTGGACCCATCAGTGTAGCAGCTGGTTCCCACTGGCGCATGAGCTAGTGTTCCGTTTTCCCAGGAGCGTCTGTCGGGCACGAACGAATCACAGGTAGCTGTAAGCCGCACTTCAGGAATGCGGTCGGAGATTTCCGTTGTTTGAACATGACCGACCAGTGATTGTAATATCTTCTGATGGTACGACTTGTGGTCTCGATTTA
Source organism: Eudasyphora cyanicolor (assembly GCA_963930755.1). Classification (NCBI taxonomy): domain Eukaryota; kingdom Metazoa; phylum Arthropoda; class Insecta; order Diptera; family Muscidae; genus Eudasyphora; species Eudasyphora cyanicolor. The sequence continues at coordinate 143,220,964 of OZ005734.1, forward strand.
TCCATTCACCCATCACTTGTAGACGTCTTGCTGTGAGAGCTGCCTCATACTTTATACGGATATCTATTGGTTGGATGTGCAGTATAGTCTCCAACGCTCTTGTTGTTGCGGTTCTAATTGCTCCGCTTATGCCTAGACAGCACATACGTTGCACTTTTTGCAATGGTATTACGTTGTACTTTTTGTCCATTGATGCCCCTTAGAATTATTATAACGTCATCTGTATAACAGACTGGTTTAAGTTATTCATTGGTGAGGGCTTTAAGGAGACTGTGTATCGTCGTACCCCATAGGAGAGGCGATAAAATGCCCCTGAGGTATACCACAAGTTACTTTGTCTCTGATAAGTGTATCGGTCTGAACGTTGTTAAAGGCGCCCTCAATGTCTATACCAACGGCAAGTGTGTACATTTCTTCACTGACGGACTGTTCTATGTTGTGCTACCTTATGTAGAGCTGTTTCCACAGATCTACCTTTAACATATGCGTGTTGCTTGAATTTTAGCTTGTCATCGGCTATCTTACTTTTGACCATGTCGTCAATTATTCGCTCCATTGTTTTTAACAGGAAAGAAGTTAGGCTAATAGGTCGATTAGCCTTTGGGATCGTATAACTCGCCTTGCCAGGCTTGGGCATGAAGACCACCCTTGATTCCTGCCAATTTTTTGGGGTATATGCATGAGTTAGGCATGCAGTAAAAACTCCAACCAGATGAGTTGATATCAGATCCACCTCATTCTGAAGAAGCGCTGGAAATATTCCGTCCGGTCCCGCAGCCTTGAAAGGAGAGAAGCTTTTTATTGCTTCTTTATCCATAGCATCACTGTTCCTCTGTTGGCCCAGCATTACCACTCGGAAAATGAGTTTTCATCAAAAGCCTTACGGTATCATCTATAGTTTCCATCCTTTTACCCGTTTCATCCACCAGTGTTTCGGTTTGGATATGAGTTTTTGAGAGGAACTTTTTTCTTTTAGTCATGCTATTAACGCTGTCTACCTGTTCACAGAAAAGCCTCCAGGAGTTATGTTTCGCCAGTTTAATGATTTTATTGTATTCTTTGAGTCTTCTGTGGCAGTCATCCTAATATACTGATAGCTTTTTACGTCGGGCTCTGTTGTAAAGTCTGCGGACATTCTTGCCTGTGATCCAGGGTTTCTAATAGGCAGATTTCCTTTCTCGAAGCGGGCAACTATCTTCGAATGATTTTACAAGAGCCTCCGTAATCCTCCTCACATTGATATCAATGTCTTCTGTACTTGGATAATCGTGTTTAGGCTGGCCCAATCGATTTCTAACTAGATTGCCGAATTTGGTATAGTCGGTTTTAGCCTTATTACGGAAACTTATTGGGTCAGGCGGTGGCCATACCACCGTTTTATACCTTTTATAACGGTGGTCGGTGGTCCGAATAGGAGTGTTCATCCGAAACCCTCCACTCATGGATCTCATCAATGAGGTTTTCTGATCATATCGTTATATCTAATACTTCTTCCCTAATTTTGTTGAGAGTTAGGAGATCGTTAGTATTCAAAAATTCTATAAGGGCTTGTCCCCTTTTATTGGTGTCAGTACTACCCCAAGCAATATGGTATGAGTTGGCATCACAACCAGCTAGTAACACATTACTTGTATTTTTCGATTCCCTTACCAGACGTTGTAATTCCGACGTAGGTGGAATTGTCGGCGCATCGAATGGCAGGTATACTGGCGCCAAGTACATACTTCCATTACCTTGCATCAGCACAGTTGCGTCCGATGTTGACAACTCTGGAGAGAAAAGACAGCATACGTTTTTATGACACAGAATACTTTGTTACTAGTAGTCCACGGTTCCCGGACTAAAGCAACATGAACCCTGCCTTTATTTATTATGTCCATCAGAGCAATGGATGCCGTTCCGCTCCGGTGGAGGTTTATCTGGATGACCTCAATCATTGTCTTTCCAGTAAAAGTTTCCTTTGGGAGTCGTCTATCCTATCGGGTTGCACTCCCTCTTTAATTGGTAGTGAGTCTTTCTCCTCCTTTCGTTTACTACCTATTACACACTCTTCAAGTAGACCTCTTTGGGAAGCGGTGTTACTTTTTGTCGTTCCCTCTTTGTTTTGATTCTTTATGTACCTAATCCTATAACTACTATTGCTAAAGCTTATATATTTTAAAGATATATTTCTATTATGCAGCAGCTAACGCTTATTGCTTATATATGTTTTTTTAAGATAGGTCTAATCTTCAAAAATCCATGCAGTAAGTGGAAGATGTTAGATATGTTTTGATCACCAAACTGTCTGCACAGATGGAAAAAGATTTGAATGATCAGTATACCAAAAGTGGGGTATAATTGCCTTTAAATACGTTGTAAACAAAAGTGCAAAGCCATACAAGTTTAATACTTCTTAGAAATTAAATAGCTCCATTGTTATTATCCCGTTTTTCACTGTATGAGGTTAATTGAAGTGAAAGGAAACACTTTCGGAATTGGGGAAGTGTGGTATTAGTCGTATCAGAAAATTAGATTGTTTATGTTCTTTAGCTTTGATGTAAGGAACAAGGTTCCACTGTTATTTCGGTTTTTTTGGTTTATGGGAATAAAAAAACTGGCGAATTCGTGAGTACGAACCTTCAAGATGCAATACTGGTGTAAACTTATGAATAGGCGTTTGTCTGTCCTATAATAGGAAGAGATAAGAAGTTTTTCTTTCTTCCTCTACCCTTCAAAGAAAGAAGCAAACAAATAGTAATTTTATGATCGGCCTGTAGTCAAATCGACAAAAGTAGTTGAGAACCAAGACCAACTGTAACAATTACCTACATTTTTGGTTTTCTAGTCGCACCGACCAGACTGGATCAAATAGAATACTAAAATTGGAAAATTTAAAATTGCTTTTCTATGACAATCCTACAGCAAATAAACATATACAACTAACTTATACTAAGAAATATTACAAACTTATTTTTTGTGGTAGTCAGAGCTAAGGACTTTCATACTAGAATTGTATTGTTTCACATCTTCAAAACTGTGCATGTTGATGCTGTCTTTTAATCGGAGTTTTATTTATTAGTTTATTAGAAAATCTTGACGCTTACGAAGTTAAGATCACTTTGTTAAATTGTTAAATGACAACCCGTGCAACGGGTATTTAAAATGCGTGTTTTCGTTACACCATTTGTATGGGGAGCTAAGCACTTTTAAGAATTATTAGGTTAGGTTAGGTTGAATAGAGGAGACGTTTAAAACGTCTCATGCCCATGGACATACACTTAAGCCAGTGGTTCGGCCTGTTGTGCGCTCCTTATTTATGATTTTCGTACCCCACGGATTACAGAAAATCGGTACTAGACACGTATTTTCTCAGTATCTTCCAGTCATATCCTCTGAGATGAGTCAAGTCTGGCAATATGTCGGAACCGAAATATCGGGATCTTGCATGTGTGAAAGCTGGGCAGTGACACAGAAAACGTTCCATCGTTTCGATGTCCTGCATGCCCTGCACTCGTCGTTTTCTGCCAGTCCTATGCGATGAATATGTGCCTGTAAGCTTGAGTGTCGCGTTAGAACACTTATCATCTTACTAATCTCGATCTTGTTTAGTTTCAGAAAACTACTGGTTTTCTTCTCATTTGGGTCACCGTCACCCCACAGTATCTTTGCAGTTGCTCTATTCCATACAGTTTTGTGAGCCATCACTGCCCAGTGCTTCAACTCATCCTTCGTGGCTTCGAAAGGTTTCCAATTTTCCAAGTTTATTACTCGAAGTTATCTGCCCTTTGAAGCCAAGCTGTTTGCTCGTTCATTTCCAAGGACTACGTTGTGTCCCGGTACCCATAAAATACGCAGTTGACCATGGACTGAGTAATTATTTATCGTTCTTTTACAGTCTAACACTGTTCTGGATTTGACATTTTCCGATGTTATTGCTTTGATCGCCATTTGGCTATCTGAGAATATGTTGGCATATTTAGGCTTTGTGGTATTACTGAGGCAGTTAACACACTCCGTGACTGCTCGAACTTCTGCTTGAAATACTGTGTTATGGTCTAGGAGGCGGAATTAAAGTTCGACTCCTGGTTCATCAATAAAAAGTCCCAGACTCGTTCTTCTTCCTAGCCTGGACCCATCAGTGTAGCAGCTGGTTCCCACTGGCGCATGAGCTAGTGTTCCGTTTTCCCAGGAGCGTCTGTCTGGCACGAACGAATCACAGGTAGCTGTAAGCCGCACTTCAGGAATGCGGTCGGAGATTTCCGTTGTTTGAATATGACCGACCAGTGATTGTAATATCTTCTGATGGTACGACTTGTGGTCTCGATTTATCCATTCACCCATCACTTTTAGACGTCTTGCTGTGAGGGCTGCCTCATACTTTATTCGGATATCTATTGGTTGGATGTGCAGTATAGTCTCCAACGCTCTTGTTGTTGCGGTTCTAATTGCTCCGCTTATGCCTAGACAGCACATACGTTGCACTTTTTGCAATGGTATTACGTTGTACTTTTTGTCCATTGATGTCCACCACACTACAGAGGCGTATGTTATTATTGGTCTAATCACGCTCATGTAAAGCCAGTGTGTCATATTTGGACGTAGTCCCCATTTTGAAACTATAGCTCTTCTGCACAACGACCAACATCTGTGGGCCTTTGTAACTCTTTCTTCAATATGATCTTTCCAGTACAGTTTCCGATCCAAGATTACTCCCAAGTATTTTACCTTTTTAGATCTGGCAATATTTTTATCCAGGAATCGAGGCACGGTAAAAGGATGAATCTTCCTTTTCCTTGTAAATAGACATATTTCTGTTTTGTCTGGGTTGAAATTCCCTTCGTTGTGCCCAGTTATATGCTATATTAAGTGCCTCCTCAGCTCTTCTGCGTAGTTGGTTTGGGTGTGTGCCCCTTAGAATTATTATAACGTCATCTGTATAACAGACTGGTTTAAGTTATTCATTGGTGAGGGCTTTAAGGAGACTGTGTATCGTCGTACCTCATAGGAGAGGCGATAAAATGCCCCTGAGGTATACCACAATTTACTTTGTCTCTGATAAGTGTATCGGTCTGAACGTTGTTAAAGGCGCCCTCAATGTCTATACCAACGGCAAGTGTGTACATTTCTTCACTGAAGGACTGTTCTATGTTGTGCTACCTTATGTAGAGCTGTTTCCACAGATCTACCTTTAACACATGCGTGTTGCTTGAATTTTAGCTTGTCATCGGCTATCTTACTTTTGACCATGTCGTCAATTATTCGCTCCATTGTTTTTAACAGGAAAGAAGTTAGGCTAATAGGTCGATTAGCCTTTGGGATCGTATAACTCGCCTTGCCAGGCTTGGGTATGAAGACCACCCTTGATTCCTGCCAATTTTTTGGGGTATATGCATGAGTTAGGTATGCAGTAAAAACTCCAACCAGATGAGTTGATATTAGATCCACCTCATTCTGAAGAAGCGCTGGAAATATTCCGTCCGGTCCCGCAGCCTTGAAAGGAGAGAAGCTTTTTATTGCTTCTTTATCCATAGCATCACTGTTCCTCTGTTGGCCCAGCATTACCACTCGGAAAATGAGTTTTCATCAAAAGCTTTACGGTATCATCTATAGTTTCCATCCTTTTACCCGTTTCATCCACCAGTGTTTCGGTTTGGATATGAGTTTTTGAGAGGAACTTTTTTCTTTTAGTCATGCTGTTAACGCTGTCTACCTGTTCACAGAAAAGCCTCCAGGAGTTATGTTTCGCCAGTTTAATGATTTTATTGTATTCTTTGAGTCTTCTGTGGCAGTCATCCTAATATACTGATAGCTTTTTACGTCGAGCTCTGTTGTAAAGTCTGCGGACATTCTTGCCTGTGTCAAGCGATGAAATGGCGGATGCTCAATGATACAACACTGCGCATGCTCGATGACAGATGCAGTGTTGCTCTTTTTATGAATTGGCAGTTGATTGACAGAAACGACGCCGTCTAGACATATTATCTAAGTGCGCAATAGCGATTGTTGTGAAATAGCTTTTCTAAGAAATATAGATATTAATACATTAAATATAAACGCTGTTATTTTATTCTGAATTGCACGTAGAGCTCAAACGATCAGTTGACATTTTTCTCAGAAGTGCGATGAAACCCCAAGTCGGAGGAATGGATTGTTTACAGAATTGTACTGTGAAAGATTTGCGAGCAAAATGCAAGGATATGGGTTTATCTTGCTCCGGCAACAAAAATCAATTGATCGAACGAATTCAGGATGAGGGCACTAAAAATGTACGATTCTACACATCTTCGAAAGCGATGGCAGAAAGAGTATCACAACTGGAGGAGCTGCTGGCGGGTATACAGGGACAAGCTCAGCGTTATGGAACAGCCGGTTTCGAACCGTCCAGTGCATCGTCACCTTTACAAACATTTGCGACACCCGAAGATTCACCACGGAATTCTGGAGATGTTTCATTGCAAGGCATACGACTAGGTGTGTCAAACGTGACACGCGGTAACACTGCTTTGACCACATCACCTGATTCACTAACGCCGTCTTCACCGAATGCACACACGATCCCGTCGACTTCTGTACAAACGATTCCGTCAACATTTGTACTAACGAATCCGTCGATTTCTGTGCAAACGATTCCGTCAACATTTGTACGAACGAATCCGTCGACTTTTGTACAAACGATTCCGTCGCCTTATGTTCAAACGAGTTCGCCATATACCTCGACGACCCCGTCATCTTATACCCCAACGATTGCGTCAGCGTACGACCATACGAGTTCCCAGGTATATTCTCACGTTCCTGCTTCTCAACCACGTAATTCTATACAGAATATTGTACCAGCTACACCGATTTGTAATCAACATACGTTTAGTGTTGCTTCCACGAATTTGCAGAGTATGCAACCAAATGTTGTGCCGTCTTACTACGCCGTGTCACAGAACCCGATTAATGCGAACAACTACTCGACTTTGCCTGTGAGCAACGCTAGCGCTCACAACGTATTTCCATCGACAAGTTTTGAACAACATATGCAACCGTCGACATACGTAACAATGCCGCCCAGAGGTGGTTACTATCAACCGCGACATAATTTGATCTTACCACATACTCCACAACCGAATCTACAAGTGGGCAACCCCTATGGTCAAGTTAAGGAGATCATACAACTATTACCAGATTTCAATCCGTCCTCCGAGGATTCTGTGAATTCAATACAATTTGTGAAGCGTGTCGAGCTTTTGAAAACGACATATAATTGGAACGATCAGTCCGTCATATTTGCAGTACAGCAGAAAATGAATGGGCCAGCGAAATACTGGGTCGATTCATTGCAGGAGGTATTTATTTCTTGGTCGCAATTTGTTGACAGATTTCTTTCAGATTTTCCGCATACTGAAAACGCAGCCGATGTTCATATCAAAATGTCACAAACAAGACGACGTCCGCAGGAGACACCCCAAGAATATTATTACCGAATGTACGCGATTGGAAGAAAAGGTAATTTGACTGAGTCCGCGATAGCAAGACATATTGTCAATGGAATCAACGACCATGGGTTGAAACAGAAAATCTCCAACGATTATGTGACCGCAAACCAGCTCCTGTGCGATATCAACGCATATTGCAACTACAATGAGATACGAACAGTGTCAACCAATATGCAGAACAAGTTGAAACGGAATAGTTTCAATGATATGACGAACACTGGCACTACGGAAAAGAAAGTCGAGCAGACTACGAACAAATTTAAATGTTTTAATTGTGGCAATTTCGGCCACTACTCGATGAATTGTCCAGAACCACAAAAGAAAGAGCGGTGTGCTACATGCAAACGAACATCACACCGAACAGCTGATTGCCCAACAAAACAGAGACAGACCGCCAACGTAAACAGAATTTCTGACAATGTAGCAAAGTCTTCTGATACACTTAGTAAGTCCGTGAAAATTAACAACGTTGATGCTGAAGCTTTCATCGACTCTGGAAGTGATCGCAGCTTGATTAAAAGGTCTTTTGCATCAAATATTGGAGATATTGAGCAATGCAATATCATTTTGAAAGGTTTTGCTGGTGGTCAGTATGTGTGCAACGGAATTATTAATACCACTTTGTGTATAGATGAGACAACATATGACGTCGAGTGGTATGTTGTGGAAGATTCAATGATACCATTGGATTTACTCGTGGGTCGTGATTTGTTATGTCGAAAAGGGAGACGAACCATCATTGAAGGAGATGAATGCTGGATACAAAACGTGAATGCGATTCGTTCAAGTGAGGTTTTGACATCAGCGTAGAATAATCGACTACAAACGGTTCTCCACGAACACCGAGCGTGTTTTTCTGAAAAGGCAAGCGAGTTGGGTAAATGTAATTTGGTGAAGATGGAAATACAAGTTACCACGTTAGAACCTATTCGTTGTAAGCCATACAGAATCGCCTTCGCAAAACGTCCAATAGTGGCGAACATAGTGAAGGATCTTCTCGATAATGATATAATACGAAAATCAACATCCCCATATGCTTCTGGTATCGTGCTAATGGAGAAAAAGAATGGCGAATATCGTTTATGCATTGATTATAGGCAACTTAATCAAATTACTGTACGTATACCCCACCCAATGCCAATACTTGACGAGCAGATCGCGCAACTTGCAGGAAATCGTTTCTTCACAACCCTTGATCTCCGTATGGGCTATCACCAAATCGAAATTGAGGAGGACTCTAGGAAGTTCACAGCGTTCGTGACATCTGATGGACATTACGAGTTCAATCGCATGCCGTTTGGTTTGGTGAACGGTCCATCTGTTTTTCAGGCTACAATGAATCGTTTGGTTGAACGTATGCAGCGGGGCGAAGTATTAGTGTATCTGGATGACGTAATAATTCCCAGTAAGACCGTGGAAGAAGGCATCGACCGTTTAGAACGATTTTTGAATATCATCGGAGATTGTGGCCTAACATTACGTCTGGTGAAATGTTCTTTTCTGTCCGAGAAAATTTCGTATTTGGGCCATATCGTTAGCGGCGCTGGTATCTCGCCAGGTGAAGAAAAGGTAAGCGCTATAAGGAATTTTAAGCAGCCGAATAATGTTACGGAGGTTCGACGGTTCCTTGGACTTACGAATTTCTTCCGGAAGTTTGTGGAAGATTATTCCAATATATCGAGACCCCTTACGAAGCTGACGAGAAAGGGCGAAGAAAATACTTTTCACTGGGGCGAGCCACAGTCTATGGCATTCAGGAAATTAATTGAGGTCTTGAGCAGTGAGCCTGTTCTTCAGATATACGATCTATCACGAGAACACGAAGTGCATACGGATGCAAGTAGCCTGGGATTGGCCGGCGTTCTCCTACAATCAAGTAGTGATGGTAGTTGGCATCCAGTTTTTTATTTTAGTCGTCACTGTTCGGAGACTGAGGCGAAGTATCATAGCTACGAGCTCGAGGTCTTAGCAGTGGTGGATACCTTGGAACGATTTCGTATTTATTTGCTTGGCAAACCATTTAATGTTATTACTGATTGTGCAGCAATAACTAAGGTCAAGACAACAAAAGAGCTTCTACCCCGAGTGGCACGATGGTTAATGAAACTGCTCGAATTCGATTGTAAATTCGTTCATCGTGAGGGTTCGCGCATGGCGCATGTTGATGCTTTAAGTCGATCGCCCGATTTACCTCCAATTGAACCAGAACCTGCAGGATTTGTTATGAACGTAAAACTCGAAACTGATGATTGGATTTTCACGATGCAGCTCAAAGACGAGAAGTTGAGGAATATTATTTTGATCCTACGTGATGAACGGAAGTCTGAGCAGGCTAAACAAATAAAATCTGAATATATTTTGAAGGGTCATCGTCTATACCGTATGACCAAGAGTGGTCCACGATTTGTAATACCAAGGGCTATTCGTTGGCGAATTGCCAAATTGTGCCATGACGACAGTGGACATTTTGGACTTGATAAAAGTCTAGAGCGCGTTCAACAGACTTTTTGGTTTCCCTGCATGAGGAAGTATATGAAGGAATACATACAGGCATGTACAGAGTGTTGCTACAATAAGGCAAAAGGTGGAAGGCCAGAGGGCGTCTTGCATTATGGTGATCTCGAACCATTACCCTTTCGTCAAATGCATATCGATCATTTGGGACCGTTTATTAAGAGTAAGCGTGGATATACTCATATACTGGCTATGGCCGACGCCTTTACGAAGTTTGTGGTGATAAAGGCAGTACGTAACACCAAGTCCGCTCCAGTAATAAATGTGCTGAACGAGTTTGTTGGCTATTTCGGATTGCCCCGTCGCATCATATCGGACCGTGGCACTGCATTCACATCTAAACTGTTTGAGGAGTATTGCAACAATAACAATATTCAACATATTAAAAATGCCGTACGCACGCCCAGGGCCAACGGCCAGGTTGAACGCATCAACCAAACAATTTTGTCATTTCTCCGGACTACCACCGAAGAGCCGAAAGATTGGGACACGTCCTTACACGTACTACAATGGTTGATCAATTCAACGAAGAACTCGACGACAAACTTCAGCCCGAATGATTTGATTTTTGATTATAAACCTATCGATGTAATACAGAACCGCCTGCTTGCTGCGGTACAGGATGATATAGCGCCTGATGACATAGTGATCATTGAAAAGCGAAAACTTGCTATGGACAACATCAGAACAGAACGAGAACGATGGAAGAAGAGATTTGACAGCAAACACGCCCATCCTACCGTATACAAAGAGGATGACTTCATACTTATTCAGAATGAACCTCAATCTACGGGTGAATCACGCAAACTGGAATCTAAATATCGCGGTCCCTACGTTGTTTCTCGGGTACTTGGAAACGACCGATATTTGATCGAGGATATACCAGGAATGAATATCACGTCACGCAAGTTCTGTTCGGTATATAGCTCCGATAAGATGAAACGGTGGTGTGATGTCTCCCCCGAACTGGATATTATGGGCGATGGTGAAGTCGAGGACGACTCCAAGTCAGAATTGGCCGAGCTGTCAAGCGATGAAATGGCGGATGCTCAATGATACAACACTGCGCATGCTCGATGACAGATGCAGTGTTGCTCTTTTTATGAATTGGCAGTTGATTGACAGAAACGACGCCGTCTAGACATATTATCTAAGTGCGCAATAGCGATTGTTGTGAAATAGCTTTTCTAAGAAATATAGATATTAATACATTAAATATAAACGCTGTTATTTTATTCTGAATTGCACGTAGAGCTCAAACGATCAGTTGACACCTGTGATCCAGGGTTTCTAATAGGCAGATTTCCTTTCTCGAAGCGGGCAACTATCTTCGAATGATTTTACAAGAGCCTCCGTAATCCTCCTCACATTGATATCAATGTCTTCTGTACTTGGATAATCGTGTTTAGGCTGGCCCAATCGATTTCTAACTAGATTGCCGAATTTGGTATAGTCGGTTTTAGCCTTATTACGGAAACTTATTGGGTCAGGCGGTGGCCATACCACCGTTTTATACCTTTTATAACGGTGGTCGGTGGTCCGAATAGGAGTGTTCATCCGAAACCCTCCACTCATGGATCTCATCAATGAGGTTTTCTGATCATATCGTTATATCTAATACTTCTTCCCTAATTTTGTTGAGAGTTAGGAGATCGTTAGTATTCAAAAATTCTATAAGGGCTTGTCCCCTTTTATTGGTGTCAGTACTACCCCAAGCATATGGTATGAGTTGGCATCACAACCAGCTAGTAACACATTACTTGTATTTTTGGATTCCCTTACCAGACGTTGTAATTCCGACGTAGGTGGAATTGTCGGCGCATCGAATGGCAGGTATACTGGCGCCAAGTACACACTTCCATTACCTTGCATCAGCACAGTTGCGTCCGATGTTGACAACTCTGGAGAGAAAAGATAGCATACGTTTTTATGACACAGAATACTTTGTTACTAGTAGTCCACGGTTCCCGGACTAAAGCAACATGAACCCTGCCTTTATTTATTATGTCCATCAGAGCAATGGATGCCGTTCCGCTCCGGTGGAGGTTTATCTGGATGACATCAATCATTGTCTTTCCAGTAAAAGTTTCCTTTGGGAGTCGTCTATCCTATCGGGTTGCACTCCCTCTTTAATTGGTAGTGAGTCTTTCTCCTCCTTTCGTTTACTACCTATTACACACTCTTCAAGTAGACCTCTTTGGGAGGCGGTGTTACTTTTTGTCGTTCCCTCTTTGTTTTGATTCTTTATGTACCTAATCCTATCACTACTATTGCTAAAGCTTATATATTTTAAAGATATATTTCTATTATGCAGCAGCTATATATGTTTTTTAAGATAGGTCTAATCTTCAAAAATCCATGCAGTAAGTGGAAAATGTTAGATATGTTTTGATCACCAAACTGCCTGAACAGATGGAAAAAGATTTGAATGATCAGTATACAAAAAGTGGGGTATAATTGCCTTTTAATACGTTGTAAACAAAAGTGCAAAGCCATACAAGGTTAATACTTCTTAGAAATTAAATAGCTCCATTGTTATTATCCCGTTGTTAACTGTATGGGGTTAATTGAAGTGAAAGGAAACACTTTCGGAATTGGGGAAGTGTGGTATTAGTCGTATCAGAAAATTATATTGTTTATGTTCTTTAGCTTTGATGTAAGGAACAAGGTTCCACTGTTATTTCGTTTTTTTTGGTTTATGGGAATAAAAAAACTGGCGAATTCTTGAGTACGAACCTTCAAGATGCAATACTGGTGTAAACTTATGAATAGACGTTTGTCTGTCCTATAATAGGAAGAGATAAGAAGTTTTTCTTTGTTCCTCTACCCTTCTCCATTTGAAGCTCTTTCCAAACGCACAAATATGGATACAACGGGTCACTGCATTCCTTGCTCTGATCCAGTCCTGGTACAGGTGTTGGCCAGAACCGTACACCAAGGGAATCTTTCCGTTGTTCTCCAGATAGTGCAACTTTTCTCGTCGACCTTCCTTTTTATGTTGTGTGAAATCTGAAATAAGCAAAGCGTTAATGAAGAGATTTTGGTAAAAAAACTAAAAGTATGTCACTTAGCGAAAAATGAAAATCAAAGAACGCAACTTTTAAATATTGGCGTAACAGTCGGTCAACTTTTTTGATAATAGGTGCAGGCCTATAGACGTCATGCTGAAGCAAACAAATAGTAATTTTATGATCGGCCTGTAGTCAAATCGACAAAAGTAGTTGAGAACCAAGACCAACTGTAACAATTACCTACATTTTTGGTTTTCTAGTCGCACCGACCAGACCTAATCAAATAGAATACTAAAATTAGAAAATTTAAAATTGCTTTTCTATGACAATCCTACAGCAAATAAACATATACAACTAACTTATACTAAGAAATATTACAAACTTATTTTTTGTGGTAGTCAGAGCTAAGGACTTTCATACTAGAATTGTATTGTTTCACATCTTCAAAACTGTGCATGTTGATGCTGTCTTTTAATCGGAGTTTTATTTATTAGTTTATTAGAAAATCTTGACGCTTACGAAGTTAAGATCACTTTGTTAAATGACAACCCGTACAACGGGTATTTAAAATGCGTGTTTTCGTTACACCATTTGTATGGGGAGCTAAGCACTTTTAAGAATTATTAGGTTAGGTTAGGTTGAATAGAGGAGACGTTTAAAGCGTCTCATGTCCATGGACATACACTTAAGCCAGTGGTTCGGCCTGTTGTGCGCTCCTTATTTATGATTTTCGTACCCCACGGATTACAGAAAATCGGTACTAGACACGTATTTTCTCAGTATCTTCCAGTCATATCCTCTGAGATGAGTCAAGTCTGGCAATATGTCGGAACCGAAATATCGGGATCTTGCATGTGTGAAAGCTGGGCAGTGACACAGAAAACGTTCCATCGTTTCGATGTTTTCCTGCATGCCCTGCACTCGTCGTTTTCTGCCAGTCCTATGCGATGAATATGTGCCTGTAAGCTTGAGTGTCGCGTTAGAACACTTATCATCTTACTAATCTCGATCTTGTTTAGTTTCAGAAAACTACTGGTTTTCTTCTCATTTGGGTCACCCCACAGTTGCTCTATTCCATACAGTGGCACCGAAAGGTTTCCAATTTTCCAAGTTTATTACTCGAAGTTCTCTGCCCTTTGAAGCCAAGCTGTTTGCTCGTTCATTTCCAAGGACTCCGTTGTGTCCCGGTACCCATAAAATACGCAGTTGACCCTGGACTGAGTAATTATTTATCGTTCTTTTACAGTCTAACACTGTTCTGGATTTGACCTTTTCCGATGTTATTGCTTTGATCGCCATTTGGCTATCTGAGAATATGTTGGCATATTTAGGCTTTGTGGTATTACTGAGGCAGTTAACACACTCCGTGATTGCTCGAACTTCTGCTTGAAATACTGTGTTATGGTCTAGGAGGCGGAATTAAAGTTCGACTTCTGGTTCATCAATAAAAAGTCCCAGACTCGTCCTTCTTCCTAGCCTGGACCCATCAGTGTTGCAGCTGGTTCCCACAGGCGCATGAGCTAGTGTTCCGTTTTCCCAGGAGCGTCTGTCTGGCACGAACGAATCACAGGTAGCTGTAAGCCGCACTTCAGGAATGCGGTCGGAGATTTCCGTTGTTTGAATATGACCGACCAGTGATTATAATATCTTCTGATGGTACGACTTGTGGTCTTGATTTATCCATTCACCCATCACTTGTAGACGTCTTGCTGTGAGGGCTGCCTCATACTTTATACGGATATCTATTGGTTGGATGTGCAGTATAGTCTCCAACACTCTTGTTGTTGCGGTTCTAATTGCTCCGCGTATGCCTAGACAGCACATACGTTGCACTTTTTGCAATGGTATTACGTTGTACTTTTTGTCCATTGATGTCCACCACACTACAGAGGCGTAGGTTATTATTGGTATAATTACGCTCATGTAAAGCCAGTGTGTCATATTTGGACGTAGTCCCCATTTTGAACCTATAGCTCTTCTGCACAACGACCAACATCTGTTGGGCTTTGTAACTCTTTCTTCAATATGATCTTTCCAGTACAGTTTCTTATCCAAGATGACTCCCAAGTATTTTATCTTTTTAGATATGACAATATTCTTATCCAGAAAACGAGGCACAGTAAAAGGATGAATCTTCCATTTCCTGGTAAATAGACATATTTTTGTTTTGTCTGGGTTGACATTTAGTCCTCTTGGCTGTGCCCAGTTATATGCTATGTTAAGTACATCCTCAGCTCTTCTGCATAGTTGGTTTGGATGTGTGCCCCTTAGAAGTATTATAACGTCGTCTGCATAACAGACTGGTATAAGTCCTTCATTGGTGAGGGCTTTAAGGAGACTGTGTATCGTCGCAACCCATAGGAGAGGCGATAAAATGCCCCTGAGGTATACCACGATTTACTTTGTCTCTGATTTTTACGTCATATGACCCACAAATAATCTACATATTCCTTAGCATATTGTTGATTCAGTTTACCAACGCCCGGTCAACCTAAAACTCGTCCAAGGACTGAAAAAGTGTATCGGTCTGAACGTTGATAAAGGCGCCCTCAACGTCTATACAAACGGCAAGTGTGTACATTTCTTCACTGAAGGACTGTTCTATGTTGTGCTACCTCATGTAGAGCTGTTTCCACAGATCTACCTTTAACATATGCGTGTTGCTTGAATTTTAGCATGTCATCGGCTATCTTACTTTTGACCATGTCGTCAATTATTCGCTCCATTGTTTTTAACAGGAAAGAAGTTAGGCTAATAGTTCGATAAGCCTTTGGGATCGTATAACTCGCCTTGCCAGGCTTGGGTATGAAGACCACCCTTGATTCCTGCCAATTTTTTGGGTATATGCATGAGTTAGGCATGCAGTGAAAACTCCAAACAGATGAGTTGATATCAGATCCACCTCATTCTGAAGAAGCGCTGGAAATATTCCGTCCGGTCCCGCAGCCTTGAAAGGAGAGAAGTTTTTTATTGCTTCTTTATCCATAGCATCACTGTTCCTCTGTTGAACTAGCATTACCACTCGGAAAATGAGTTTTCATCAAAAGCCTTACGGTATCATTTATAGTTTCCATCCTTTTACCCGTTTCATCCACCAGTGTTTTGGTTTGGATATGAGTTTTTGAAATGAACTTTTTTATTTTGGACATGCTGTTAACGCTGTCTACCTGCTCACAGAAAAGCCTCCAGGAGTTTCGCCAGTCTAATGATTTTATTGTATTCTTTGAGTCTTCTGTGGTAGTCATCCCAATATACTGATAGCTTTTTACGTCGAGCTCTGTTGTAAAGTCTGCGGACATCCTTGCCAATCGAGCGAATTTGCCCTGTCCTCTAGGGTTTCTCATTGGCAGATTTCCTTCTTCGAATGATTTTACAAGAGCCTCCGATATCAATATCTCCTCCTCCTTGATATCAATATCTTCTGTACATACATGGATAATCGTGTTTAGGTTGGCCCAATCGATTTCTAAGTAGATTGCCGAATTTGGTCCAGTCGGTTTTAGCCTTATTACGGAATCTTATTGGGTCAGGCAGTGGCCGTGCAATTTTAAACCTTATATAACGGTGGTCCGAATAGGAGTGTTCATCCGAAACCCTCCACTCATGGATCTCATCAATGAGGTTTTCTGAGTATATCGTTATATCTAATACTGCTTCCCTAATTTTGTTCACAAAGATCGCCTTGTTCCCTATGTTGAGAGTTAGGAGATCGTTAGTATTTAAAAATTCTATATGGGCTTGTCCCCTTTTATTGGTGTCAGTACTACCCCAAGCAATATGGTGTGAGTTGGCATTTTGGATTCCCTTACCAGACATTGTAATTCCGACGTAGGTGGCAATGTCGGCGCATCGAATGGCAGGTATACTGACGCCAGGTACATACTTCTATTACCTTGCATCAGTTGCGTCCGCTGTCGACAACTCTGGAGAGAAAAGATAGCATAAGTTTTTATGGCACAGAATACAAGTCCTTGGACGAGTACTGTGTTAGCGTAGAAAAGATTGTAGTTAATATGGTTTAATCCAGTAACTTTGTTACTAGTAGTCCACGGTTCCTGGACCAAAGCAACATGAACCCTGCCTTTCTTTATTTTCTCCCTCCCTTGTTTTGAGTTTTTGTGCCTCTCTTCATATCCTTATCACCACCTTTGCTGGGAACTTTCTGCAAAATTGATGATGTTATCGGAAATTTGGCGATGTTATCGACCACATCCACCTCACTTTTTGGAACTGTCTCACTCGCTTCTTTCTGTTCACTATTTTCGTTTGCCACTGCAGGCGGTACGTTCGTGTTTGGGCTCGACTTAACTGTCCTGCTAATGCTCTTCGGGAGCAAAAGAGCATTACCCCAAGCAATATGGTATGAGTTGGCATCACAACCAGCTAGTAACACATTACTTGTATTTTTGGATTCCCTTACCAGACGTTGTAATTCCGACGTAGGTGGAATTGTCGGCGCATCGAATGGCAGGTATACTGGCGCCAAGTACATACTTCCATTACCTTGCATCAGCACAGTTGCGTCCGATGTTGACAACTCTGGAGAGAAAAGATAGCATACGTTTTTATGACACAGAATACTTTGTTACTAGTAGTCCACGGTTCCCGGACTAAACCAACATGAACCCTGCCTTTATTTATTATGTCCATCAGAGCAATGGATGCCGTTCCGCTCCGGTGGAGGTTTATCTGGATGACCTCAATCATTGTCTTTCCAGTAAAAGTTTCCTTTGGGAGTCGTCTATCCTATCGGGTTGCACTCCCTCTTTAATTGGTAGTGAGTCTTTCTCCTCCTTTCGTTTACTACCTATTACACACTCTTCAAGTAGACCTCTTTGGGAGGCGGTGTTACTTTTTGTCGTTCCCTCTTTGTTTTGATTCTTTATGTACCTAATCCTATAACTACTATTGCTAAAGCTTATATATTTTAAAGATATATTTCTATTATGCAGCAGCTAACGCTTATTGCTTATATATGTTTTTTTAAGATAGGTCTAATCTTCAAAAATCCATGCAGTAAATGGAAAATGTTAGATGTGTTTTGATCACCAAACTGCCTGCACAGATGGAAAAAGATTTGAATGATCAGTATACCAAAAGTGGGGTATAATTGCCTTTTAATACGTTGTAAACAAAAGTGCAAAGACATACAAGTTTAATACTTCTTAGAAATTAAATAGCTCCATTGTTATTATCCCGTTTTTCACTGTATGGGGTTAATTGAAGTGAAAGGAAACACTTTCGGAATTGGGGAAGTGTGGTATTAGTCGTATCAGAAAATTAGATTGTTGATGTTCTTTAGCTTTGATGTAAGGAACAAGGTTCCACTGTTATTTCGGTTTTTTTGTTTATGGGAATAAAAAAACTGGCGAATTCTTGAGTACGAACCTTCAAGATGCAATACTGGTATAAACTTATGAATAGACGTTTGTCTGTCCTATAATAGGAAGAGATAAGAAGTTTTTCTTTGTTCCTCTACCCTTCTCCACTTGAAGCTCTTTCCAAACGCACAAATGTGGATACAACGGGTCACTGCATTCCTTGCTCTGATCCAGTCCTGGTACAGGTGTTGGCCAGAACCGTACACCAAGGGAATCTTTCCGTTGTTCTCCAGATAGTGCAACTTTTCTCGTCGACCTTCCTTTTGTTTTATGTTGTGTGAAATCTGAAATAAGCAAAGCGTTAATGAAGAGATTTTGGTAAAAAAAAAATAAAAGTATGTCTCTTGGCGAAAAACGAAAATCAAAGAATGAGCTAGTGTTCCGTTTTCCCAGGAGCGTCTGTCTGGCACGAACGAATCACAGGTAGCTGTAAGCCGCACTTCAGGAATGCGGTCGGAGATTTCCGTTGTTTGAATATGACCGACCAGTGATTATAATATCTTCTGATGGTACGACTTGTGGTCTTGATTTATCCATTCACCCATCACTTGTAGACGTCTTGCTGTGAGGGCTGCCTCATACTTTATACGGATATCTATTGGTTGGATGTGCAGTATAGTCTCCAACACTCTTGTTGTTGCGGTTCTAATTGCTCCGCGTATGCCTAGACAGCACATACGTTGCACTTTTTGCAATGGTATTACGTTGTACTTTTTGTCCATTGATGTCCACCACACTACAGAGGCGTAGGTTATTATTGGTATAATTACGCTCATGTAAAGCCAGTGTGTCATATTTGGACGTAGTCCCCATTTTGAACCTATAGCTCTTCTGCACAACGACCAACATCTGTTGGGCTTTGTAACTCTTTCTTCAATATGATCTTTCCAGTACAGTTTCTTATCCAAGATGACTCCCAAGTATTTTATCTTTTTAGATATGACAATATTCTTATCCAGAAAACGAGGCACAGTAAAAGGATGAATCTTCCATTTCCTGGTAAATAGACATATTTTTGTTTTGTCTGGGTTGACATTTAGTCCTCTTGGCTGTGCCCAGTTATATGCTATGTTAAGTACATCCTCAGCTCTTCTGCATAGTTGGTTTGGATGTGTGCCCCTTAGAAGTATTATAACGTCGTCTGCATAACAGACTGGTATAAGTCCTTCATTGGTGAGGGCTTTAAGGAGACTGTGTATCGTCGCAACCCATAGGAGAGGCGATAAAATGCCCCTGAGGTATACCACGATTTACTTTGTCTCTGATTTTTACGTCATATGACCCACAAATAATCTACATATTCCTTAGCATATTGTTGATTCAGTTTACCAACGCCCGGTCAACCTAAAACTCGTCCAAGGACTGAAAAAGTGTATCGGTCTGAACGTTGATAAAGGCGCCCTCAACGTCTATACAAACGGCAAGTGTGTACATTTCTTCACTGAAGGACTGTTCTATGTTGTGCTACCTCATGTAGAGCTGTTTCCACAGATCTACCTTTAACATATGCGTGTTGCTTGAATTTTAGCATGTCATCGGCTATCTTACTTTTGACCATGTCGTCAATTATTCGCTCCATTGTTTTTAACAGGAAAGAAGTTAGGCTAATAGTTCGATAAGCCTTTGGGATCGTATAACTCGCCTTGCCAGGCTTGGGTATGAAGACCACCCTTGATTCCTGCCAATTTTTTGGGTATATGCATGAGTTAGGCATGCAGTGAAAACTCCAAACAGATGAGTTGATATCAGATCCACCTCATTCTGAAGAAGCGCTGGAAATATTCCGTCCGGTCCCGCAGCCTTGAAAGGAGAGAAGTTTTTTATTGCTTCTTTATCCATAGCATCACTGTTCCTCTGTTGAACTAGCATTACCACTCGGAAAATGAGTTTTCATCAAAAGCCTTACGGTATCATTTATAGTTTCCATCCTTTTACCCGTTTCATCCACCAGTGTTTTGGTTTGGATATGAGTTTTTGAAATGAACTTTTTTATTTTGGACATGCTGTTAACGCTGTCTACCTGCTCACAGAAAAGCCTCCAGGAGTTTCGCCAGTCTAATGATTTTATTGTATTCTTTGAGTCTTCTGTGGTAGTCATCCCAATATACTGATAGCTTTTTACGTCGAGCTCTGTTGTAAAGTCTGCGGACATCCTTGCCAATCGAGCGAATTTGCCCTGTCCTCTAGGGTTTCTCATTGGCAGATTTCCTTCTTCGAATGATTTTACAAGAGCCTCCGATATCAATATCTCCTCCTCCTTGATATCAATATCTTCTGTACATACATGGATAATCGTGTTTAGGTTGGCCCAATCGATTTCTAAGTAGATTGCCGAATTTGGTCCAGTCGGTTTTAGCCTTATTACGGAATCTTATTGGGTCAGGCAGTGGCCGTGCAATTTTAAACCTTATATAACGGTGGTCCGAATAGGAGTGTTCATCCGAAACCCTCCACTCATGGATCTCATCAATGAGGTTTTCTGAGTATATCGTTATATCTAATACTGCTTCCCTAATTTTGTTCACAAAGATCGCCTTGTTCCCTATGTTGAGAGTTAGGAGATCGTTAGTATTTAAAAATTCTATATGGGCTTGTCCCCTTTTATTGGTGTCAGTACTACCCCAAGCAATATGGTGTGAGTTGGCATTTTGGATTCCCTTACCAGACATTGTAATTCCGACGTAGGTGGCAATGTCGGCGCATCGAATGGCAGGTATACTGACGCCAGGTACATACTTCTATTACCTTGCATCAGTTGCGTCCGCTGTCGACAACTCTGGAGAGAAAAGATAGCATAAGTTTTTATGGCACAGAATACAAGTCCTTGGACGAGTACTGTGTTAGCGTAGAAAAGATTGTAGTTAATATGGTTTAATCCAGTAACTTTGTTACTAGTAGTCCACGGTTCCTGGACCAAAGCAACATGAACCCTGCCTTTCTTTATTTTCTCCCTCCCTTGTTTTGAGTTTTTGTGCCTCTCTTCATATCCTTATCACCACCTTTGCTGGGAACTTTCTGCAAAATTGATGATGTTATCGGAAATTTGGCGATGTTATCGACCACATCCACCTCACTTTTTGGAACTGTCTCACTCGCTTCTTTCTGTTCACTATTTTCGTTTGCCACTGCAGGCGGTACGTTCGTGTTTGGGCTCGACTTAACTGTCCTGCTAATGCTCTTCGGGAGCAAAAGAGCATTACCCCAAGCAATATGGTATGAGTTGGCATCACAACCAGCTAGTAACACATTACTTGTATTTTTGGATTCCCTTACCAGACGTTGTAATTCCGACGTAGGTGGAATTGTCGGCGCATCGAATGGCAGGTATACTGGCGCCAAGTACATACTTCCATTACCTTGCATCAGCACAGTTGCGTCCGATGTTGACAACTCTGGAGAGAAAAGATAGCATACGTTTTTATGACACAGAATACTTTGTTACTAGTAGTCCACGGTTCCCGGACTAAACCAACATGAACCCTGCCTTTATTTATTATGTCCATCAGAGCAATGGATGCCGTTCCGCTCCGGTGGAGGTTTATCTGGATGACCTCAATCATTGTCTTTCCAGTAAAAGTTTCCTTTGGGAGTCGTCTATCCTATCGGGTTGCACTCCCTCTTTAATTGGTAGTGAGTCTTTCTCCTCCTTTCGTTTACTACCTATTACACACTCTTCAAGTAGACCTCTTTGGGAGGCGGTGTTACTTTTTGTCGTTCCCTCTTTGTTTTGATTCTTTATGTACCTAATCCTATAACTACTATTGCTAAAGCTTATATATTTTAAAGATATATTTCTATTATGCAGCAGCTAACGCTTATTGCTTATATATGTTTTTTTAAGATAGGTCTAATCTTCAAAAATCCATGCAGTAAATGGAAAATGTTAGATGTGTTTTGATCACCAAACTGCCTGCACAGATGGAAAAAGATTTGAATGATCAGTATACCAAAAGTGGGGTATAATTGCCTTTTAATACGTTGTAAACAAAAGTGCAAAGACATACAAGTTTAATACTTCTTAGAAATTAAATAGCTCCATTGTTATTATCCCGTTTTTCACTGTATGGGGTTAATTGAAGTGAAAGGAAACACTTTCGGAATTGGGGAAGTGTGGTATTAGTCGTATCAGAAAATTAGATTGTTGATGTTCTTTAGCTTTGATGTAAGGAACAAGGTTCCACTGTTATTTCGGTTTTTTTGTTTATGGGAATAAAAAAACTGGCGAATTCTTGAGTACGAACCTTCAAGATGCAATACTGGTATAAACTTATGAATAGACGTTTGTCTGTCCTATAATAGGAAGAGATAAGAAGTTTTTCTTTGTTCCTCTACCCTTCTCCACTTGAAGCTCTTTCCAAACGCACAAATGTGGATACAACGGGTCACTGCATTCCTTGCTCTGATCCAGTCCTGGTACAGGTGTTGGCCAGAACCGTACACCAAGGGAATCTTTCCGTTGTTCTCCAGATAGTGCAACTTTTCTCGTCGACCTTCCTTTTGTTTTATGTTGTGTGAAATCTGAAATAAGCAAAGCGTTAATGAAGAGATTTTGGTAAAAAAAAAATAAAAGTATGTCTCTTGGCGAAAAACGAAAATCAAAGAACGCAACTTTTAAATATTGGCGTAACAGTCGGTCAACTTTTTTGATAATAGGTGCAGGCCTATAGACGTCATGCTGAAGCAAACAAATAGAAATTTTATGATCGGCCAGTAGTCAAATCGACAAAAGTAGTTGAAAACCAAAACCAACTGTAACAATTACCTACATTTTTGGTTTTCTAGTCGCACCGACCAGACCTGATCAAATAGAATACTAAAATTGGAAAATTTAAAATTGCTTTTCTATGACAATCCTACAGCAAATAAACATATACAACTAACTTATACTAAGAAATATTACAAACTTATTTTTTGTGGTAGTCAGAGCTGAGGACTTTCATACTAGAATTGTATTGTTTCACATCTTCAAAACTGTGCATGTTGATGCTGTCTTTTAATCGGAGTTTTATTTATTAGAAAATCTTGACGCTTACGAAGTTAAGATCACTTTGTTAAATGACAACCCGTGCAACGGGTATTCAAAATGCGTGTTTTCGTTACACCATTTGTATGGGGAGCTAAGCACTTTTAAGAATTATTAGGTTAGGTTAGGTTGAATAGAGGACCTAACATGTCCATGGACATACACTTAAGCCAGTGGTTCGGCCTGTTGTGCGCTCCTTATTTATGATTTTCGTACCCCACGGATTACAGAAAATCGGTACTAGACACGTATTTTCTCAGTATCTTCCAGTCATATCCTCTGAGATGAGTCAAGTCTGGCAATACGTCGGAACCGAAATATCGGGATCTTGCATGTGTGAAAGCTGGGCAGTGACACAGAAAATGTTCCATCGTTTCGATGTTTTCCCTGCATGCCCTGCACTCGTCGTTTTCTGCCAGTCCTATGCGATAAAGATGTGCCTGTAAGCTTGAGTGTCGCGTTAGAACACTTATCATCTTACTAATCTCGATCTTGTTTAGTTTCAGAAAACTACTGGTTTTCTTCTCATTTGGGTCACTCCACAATATCTTTGCAGTTGCTCTATTCCATACAGTTTTGTGAGCCATCACTGCCCAGTGCTTCAACTCATTCTTCGTGGCTTCGAAAGGTTTCCAATTTTCCAAGTTTATTACTCGAAGTTCTCTGGCCTTTGAAGCCAAGCTGTTTGCTCGTTCATTTCCAAGGACTCCGTTGTGTCCCGGTACCCAGAAAATACGCAGTTGACCATGGACTGAGTAATGATTTATCGTTCTTTTACAGTCTAACACTGTTCTGGATTTGACCTTTTCCGAAGTTATTGCTTTGATCGCCATTTGGCTATCTGAGAATATGTTGGCATATTTAGGCTTTGTGGTATTACTGAGCCAGTTAACACACCCCGTGATTGCTCGAACTTATGCTTGAAATACCGTGTTATGGTCTGGGAGGCGGAAGTAAAGTTCGACTTCTGGTTCATCAATAAAAAGTCCCAGACTCGTCCTTCTTCCTAGCCTGGACCCATCAGTGTAGCAGCTGGTTCCCACTGGCGCATGAGCTAGTGTTCCGTTTTCCCAGGAGCGTCTGTCTGGCACGAACGAATCACAGGTAGCTGTAAGCCGCACTTCAGGAATGCGGTCGGAGATTTCCGTTGTTTGAATATGACCGACCAGTGATTGTAATATCTTCTGATGGTACGACTTGTCGTCTCGATTTATCCATTCACCCATCACTTGTAGACGTCTTGCTGTGAGGGCTGCCTCATACTTTATACGGATATCTATTGGTTGGATGTGCAGTATAGTCTCCAACACTCTTGTTGTTGCGGTTCTAATTGCTCCGCGTATGCCTAGACAGCACATACGTTGCACTTTTTGCAATGGTATTACGTTGTACTTTTTGTCAATTGATGTCCACCACACTACAGAGGAGTAGGTTATTATTGGTATAATCACGCTCATGTAAAGCCAGTGTGTCATATTTGGACGTAGTCCCCATTTTGAACCTATAGCTCTTCTGCACAACGACCAACATCTGTTGGGCTTTGTAACTCTTTCTTCAATATGATCTTTCCAGTACAGTTTCTTATCCAAGATTACTCCCAAGTATTTTATCTTTTTAGATGTGACAATATTCTTATCCAGAAAACGAGGCACAGTAAAAGGATGAATCTTCCATTTCCTGGTAAATAGACATATTTTTGTTTTGTCTGGGTTGACATTTAGTCCTCTTGGCTGTGCCCAGTTATATGCTATGTTAAGTACATCCTCAGCTCTTCTGCATAGTTGGTTTGGATGTGTGCCCCTTAGAAGTATTATAACGTCGTCTGCATAACAGACTGGTTTAAGTCCTTCATTGGTGAGGGATTTAAGGAGACTGTGTATCGTCGCAACCCATAGGAGAGGCGATAAAATGCCCCTGAGGTATACCACGATTTACTTTGTCTCTGATTTTTACGTCATATGACCCACAAATAATCTACATATTCCTTAGCATATTGTTGATTCAGTTTACCAACGCCCGGTCAACCTAAAACTCGTCCAAGGACTGAAAAAGTGTATCGGTCTGAACGTTGTTAAAGGCGCCCTCAACGTCTATACAAACGGCAAGTGTGTACATTTCTTCACTGAAGGACTGTTCTATGTTGTGCTACCTCATGTAGAGCTGTTTCCACAGATCTACCTTTAACATATGCGTGTTGCTTGAATTTTAGCATGTCATCGGCTATCTTACTTTTGACCATGTCGTCAATTATTCGCTCCATTGTTTTTAACAGGAAAGAAGTTAGGCTAATAGGTCGATAAGCCTTTGGGATCGTATAACTCGCCTTGCCAGGCTTGGGTATGAAGACCACCCTTGATTCCTGCCAATTTTTTGGGTATATGCATGAGTTAGGCATGCAGTGAAAACTCCAAACAGATGAGTTGATATCAGATCCACCTCATTCTGAAGAAGCGCTGGAAATATTCCGTCCGGTCCCGCAGCCTTGAAAGGAGAGAAATTTTTTATTGCTTCTTTATCCATAGCATCACTGTTCCTCTGTTGACCTAGCATTACCACTCGGAAAATGAGTTTTCATCAAAAGCCTTACGGTATCATTTATAGTTTCCATCCTTTTACCCGTTTCATCCACCAGTGTTTTGGTTTGGATATGAGTTTTTGAAATGAACTTTTTTATTTTGGACATGCTGTTAACGCTGTCTACCTGCTCACAGAAAAGCCTCCAGGAGTTTCGCCAGTCTAATGATTTTATTGTATTCTTTGAGTCTTCTGTGGTAGTCATCCCAATATACTGATAGCTTTTTACGTCGAGCTCTGTTGTAAAGTCTGCGGACATCCTTGCCAATCGAGCGAATTTGCCCTGTCCTCTAGGGTTTCTCATTGGCAGATTTCCTTCTTCGAATGATTTTACAAGAGCCTCCGATATCAATATCTCCTCCTCCTTGATATCAATATCTTCTGTACATACATGGATAATCGTGTTTAGGTTGGCCCAATCGATTTCTAAGTCGATTGCCGAATTTGGTCCAGTCGGTTTTAGCCTTATTACGGAATCTTATTGGGTCAGGCAGTGGCCGTGCAATTTTAAACCTTATATAACGGTGGTCCGAATAGGAGTGTTCATCCGAAACCCTCCACTCATGGATCTCATCAATGAGGTTTTCTGAGTATATCGTTATATCTAATACTGCTTCCCTAATTTTGTTCACAAAGATCGCCTTGTTCCCTATGTTGAGAGTTAGGAGATCGTTAGTATTTAAAAATTCTATATGGGCTTGTCCCCTTTTATTGGTGTCAGTACTACCCCAAGCAATATGGTGTGAGTTGGCATTTTGGATTCCCTTACCAGACATTGTAATTCCGACGTAGGTGGCAATGTCGGCGCATCGAATGGCAGGTATACTGACGCCAGGTACATACTTCTATTACCTTGCATCAGTTGCGTCCGCTGTCGACAACTCTGGAGAGAAAAGATAGCATAAGTTTTTATGGCACAGAATACAAGTCCTTGGACGAGTACTGTGTTAGCGTAGAAAAGATTGTAGTTAATATGGTTTAATCCAGTAACTTTGTTACTAGTAGTCCACGGTTCCTGGACCAAAGCAACATGAACCCTGCCTTTCTTTATTTTCTCCCTCCCTTGTTTTGAGTTTTTGTGCCTCTCTTCATATCCTTATCACCACCTTTGCTGGGAACTTTCTGCAAAATTGATGATGTTATCGGAAATTTGGCGATGTTATCGACCACATCCACCTCACTTTTTGGAACTGTCTCACTCGCTTCTTTCTGTTCACTATTTTCGTTTGCCACTGCAGGCGGTACGTTCGTGTTTGGGCTCGACTTAACTGTCCTGCTAATGCTCTTCGGGAGCAAAAGAGCATTACCCCAAGCAATATGGTATGAGTTGGCATCACAACCAGCTAGTAACACATTACTTGTATTTTTGGATTCCCTTACCAGACGTTGTAATTCCGACGTAGGTGGAATTGTCGGCGCATCGAATGGCAGGTATACTGGCGCCAAGTACATACTTCCATTACCTTGCATCAGCACAGTTGCGTCCGATGTTGACAACTCTGGAGAGAAAAGATAGCATACGTTTTTATGACACAGAATACTTTGTTACTAGTAGTCCACGGTTCCCGGACTAAAGCAACATGAACCCTGCCTTTATTTATTATGTCCATCAGAGCAATGGATGCCGTTCCGCTCCGGTGGAGGTTTATCTGGATTACCTCAATCATTGTCTTTCCAGTAAAAGTTTCCTTTGGGGGTCGTCTATCCTATCGGGTTGCACTCCCTCTTTAATTGGTAGTGAGTCTTTCTCCTCCTTTCGTTTACTACCTATTACACACTCTTCAAGTAGACCTCTTTGGGAGGCGGTGTTACTTTTTGTCGTTCCCTCTTTGTTTTGATTCTTTATGTACCTAATCCTATAACTACTATTGCTAAAGCTTATATATTTTAAAGATATATTTCTATTATGCAGCAGCTAACGCTTATTGCTTATATATGTTTTTTTTTAAGATAGGTCTAATCTTCAAAAATCCATGCAGTAAATGGAAAATGTTAGATGTGTTTGATCACCAAACTGCCTGCACAGATGGAAAAAGATTTGAATGATCAGTATACCAAAAGTGGGGTATAATTGCCTTTTAATACGTTGTAAACAAAAGTGCAAAGCCATACAAGTTTAATACTTCTTAGAAATTAAATAGCTCCATTGTTATTATCCCGTTTTTCACTGTATGGGGTTAATTGAAGTGAAAGGAAACACTTTCGGAATTGGGGAAGTGTGGTATTAGTCGTATCAGAAAATTAGATTGTTGATGTTCTTTAGCTTTGATGTAAGGAACAAGGTTCCACTGTTATTTCGGTTTTTTTGTTTATGGGAATAAAAAAACTGGCGAATTCTTGAGTACGAACCTTCAAGATGCAATACTGGTATAAACTTATGAATAGACGTTTGTCTGTCCTATAATAGGAAGAGATAAGAAGTTTTTCTTTGTTCCTCTACCCTTCTCCACTTGAAGCTCTTTCCAAACGCACAAATGTGGATACAACGGGTCACTGCATTCCTTGCTCTGATCCAGTCCTGGTACAGGTGTTGGCCAGAACCGTACACCAAGGGAATCTTTCCGTTGTTCTCCAGATAGTGCAACTTTTCTCGTCGACCTTCCTTTTGTTTTATGTTGTGTGAAATCTGAAATAAGCAAAGCGTTAATGAAGAGATTTTGGTAAAAAAAAAAAATAAAAGTATGTCTCTTGGCGAAAAACGAAAATCAAAGAACGCAACTTTTAAATATTGGCTTAACAGTCGGTCAACTTTTTTGATAATAGGTGCAGGCCTATAGACGTCATGCTGAAGCAAACAAATAGAAATTTTATGATCGGCCAGTAGTCAAATCGACAAAAGTAGTTGAGAACCAAAACCAACTGTAACAATTACCTACATTTTTGGTTTTCTAGTCGCACCGACCAGACCTGATCAAATAGAATACTAAAATTGGAAAATTTAAAATTGCTTTTCTATGACAATCCTACAGCAAATAAACATATACAACTAACTTATACTAAGAAAAATTACAAACTTATTTTTTGTGGTAGTCAGAGCTGAGGACTTTCATACTAGAATTGTATTGTTTCACGTCTTCAAAACTGTGCATGTTGATGCTGTCTTTTAATCGGAGTTTTATTTATTAGAAAATCTTGACGCTTACGAAGTTAAGATCACTTTGTTAAATGACAACCTGTGCAACGGGTATTCAAAATGCGTGTTTTCGTTACACCATTTGTATGGGGAGCTAAGCACTTTTAAGAATTATTAGGTTAGGTTAGGTTGAATAGAGGACCTAACATGTCCATGGACATACACTTAAGCCAGTGGTTCGGCCTGTTGTGCGCTCCTTATTTATGATTTTCGTACCCCACGGATTACAGAAAATCGGTACTAGACACGTATTTTCTCAGTATCTTCCAGTCATATCCTCTGAGATGAGTCAAGTCTGGCAATATGTCGGAACCGAAATATCGGGATCTTGCATGTGTGAAAGCTGGGCAGTGACACAGAAAATGTTCCATCGTTTCGATGTTTTCCCTGCATGCCCTGCACTCGTCGTTTTCTGCCAGTCCTATGCGATAAAGATGTGCCTGTAAGCTTGAGTGTCGCGTTAGAACACTTATCATCTTACTAATCTCGATCTTGTTTAGTTTCAGAAAACTACTGGTTTTCTTCTCATTTGGGTCACTCCACAATATCTTTGCAGTTGCTCTATTCCATACAGTTTTGTGAGCCATCACTGCCCAGTGCTTCAACTCATTCTTCGTGGCTTCGAAAGGTTTCCAATTTTCCAAGTTTATTACTCGAAGTTCTCTGGCCTTTGAAGCCAAGCTGTTTGCTCGTTCATTTCCAAGGACTCCGTTGTGTCCCGGTACCCAGAAAATACGCAGTTGACCATGGACTGAGTAATGATTTATCGTTCTTTTACAGTCTAACACTGTTCTGGATTTGACCTTTTCCGAAGTTATTGCTTTGATCGCCATTTGGCTATCTGAGAATATGTTGGCATATTTAGGCTTTGTGGTATTACTGAGCCAGTTAACACACCCCGTGATTGCTCGAACTTATGCTTGAAATACCGTGTTATGGTCTGGGAGGCGGAAGTAAAGTTCGACTTCTGGTTCATCAATAAAAAGTCCCAGACTCGTCCTTCTTCCTAGCCTGGACCCATCAGTGTAGCAGCTGGTTCCCACTGGCGCATGAGCTAGTGTTCCGTTTTCCCAGGAGCGTCTGTCTGGCACGAACGAATCACAGGTAGCTGTAAGCCGCACTTCAGGAATGCGGTCGGAGATTTCCGTTGTTTGAATATGACCGACCAGTGATTGTAATATCTTCTGATGGTACGACTTGTCGTCTCGATTTATCCATTCACCCATCACTTGTAGACGTCTTGCTGTGAGGGCTGCCTCATACTTTATACGGATATCTATTGGTTGGATGTGCAGTATAGTCTCCAACACTCTTGTTGTTGCGGTTCTAATTGCTCCGCGTATGCCTAGACAGCACATACGTTGCACTTTTTGCAATGGTATTACGTTGTACTTTTTGTCAATTGATGTCCACCACACTACAGAGGCGTAGGTTATTATTGGTATAATCACGCTCATGTAAAGCCAGTGTGTCATATTTGGACGTAGTCCCCATTTTGAACCTATAGCTCTTCTGCACAACGACCAACATCTGTTGGGCTTTGTAACTCTTTCTTCAATATGATCTTTCCAGTACAGTTTCTTATCCAAGATTACTCCCAAGTATTTTATCTTTTTAGATGTGACAGAAAACGAGGCACAGTAAAAGGATGAATCTTCCATTTCCTGGTAAATAGACATATTTTTGTTTTGTCTGGGTTGACATTTAGTCCTCTTGGCTGTGCCCAGTTATATGCTA
Source organism: Eudasyphora cyanicolor (assembly GCA_963930755.1). Lineage (NCBI taxonomy): Eukaryota > Metazoa > Arthropoda > Insecta > Diptera > Muscidae > Eudasyphora > Eudasyphora cyanicolor. The sequence goes on from OZ005734.1 coordinate 143,251,800, forward strand.
TGTTAAGTACATCCTCAGCTCTTCTGCATAGTTGGTTTGGATGTGTGCCCCTTAGAAGTATTATAACGTCGTCTGCATAACAGACTGGTTTAAGTCCTTCATTGGTGAGGGCTTTAAGGAGACTGTGTATCGTCGCAACCCATAGGAGAGGCGATAAAATGCCCCTGAGGTATACCACGATTTACTTTGTCTCTGATTTTTACGTCATATGACCCACAAATAATCTACATATGCCTTAGCATATTGTTGATTCAGTTTACCAACGCCCGGTCAACCTAAAACTCGTCCAAGGACTGAAAAAGTGTATCGGTCTGAACGTTGTTAAAGGCGCCCTCAACGTCTATACAAACGGCAAGTGTGTACATTTCTTCACTGAAGGACTGTTCTATGTTGTGCTACCTCATGTAGAGCTGTTTCCACAGATCTACCTTTAACATATGCGTGTTGCTTGAATTTTAGCATGTCATCGGCTATCTTACTTTTGACCATGTCGTCAATTATTCGCTCCATTGTTTTTAACAGGAAAGAAGTTAGGCTAATAGGTCGATAAGCCTTTGGGATCGTATAACTCGCCTTGCCAGGCTTGGGTATGAAGACCACCCTTGATTCCTGCCAATTTTTTGGGTATATGCATGAGTTAGGCATGCAGTGAAAACTCCAAACAGATGAGTTGATATCAGATCCACCTCATTCTGAAGAAGCGCTGGAAATATTCCGTCCGGTCCCGCAGCCTTGAAAGGAGAGAAATTTTTTATTGCTTCTTTATCCATAGCATCACTGTTCCTCTGTTGACCTAGCATTACCACTCGGAAAATGAGTTTTCATCAAAAGCCTTACGGTATCATTTATAGTTTCCATCCTTTTACCCGTTTCATCCACCAGTGTTTTGGTTTGGATATGAGTTTTTGAAATGAACTTTTTTATTTTGGACATGCTGTTAACGCTGTCTACCTGCTCACAGAAAAGCCTCCAGGAGTTTCGCCAGTCTAATGATTTTATTGTATTCTTTGAGTCTTCTGTGGTAGTCATCCCAATATACTGATAGCTTTTTACGTCGAGCTCTGTTGTAAAGTCTGCGGACATCCTTGCCAATCGAGCGAATTTGCCCTGTCCTCTAGGGTTTCTCATTGGCAGATTTCCTTCTTCGAATGATTTTACAAGAGCCTCCGATATCAATATCTCCTCCTCCTTGATATCAATATCTTCTGTACATACATGGATAATCGTGTTTAGGTTGGCCCAATCGATTTCTAAGTCGATTGCCGAATTTGGTCCAGTCGGTTTTAGCCTTATTACGGAATCTTATTGGGTCAGGCAGTGGCCGTGCAATTTTAAACCTTATATAACGGTGGTCCGAATAGGAGTGTTCATCCGAAACCCTCCACTCATGGATCTCATCAATGAGGTTTTCTGAGTATATCGTTATATCTAATACTGCTTCCCTAATTTTGTTCACAAAGATCGCCTTGTTCCCTATGTTGAGAGTTAGGAGATCGTTAGTATTTAAAAATTCTATATGGGCTTGTCCCCTTTTATTGGTGTCAGTACTACCCCAAGCAATATGGTGTGAGTTGGCATTTTGGATTCCCTTACCAGACATTGTAATTCCGACGTAGGTGGCAATGTCGGCGCAGCGAATGGCAGGTATACTGACGCCAGGTACATACTTCTATTACCTTGCATCAGTTGCGTCCGCTGTCGACAACTCTGGAGAGAAAAGATAGCATAAGTTTTTATGGCACAGAATACAAGTCCTTGGACGAGTACTGTGTTAGCGTAGAAAAGATTGTAGTTAATATGGTTTAATCCAGTAACTTTGTTACTAGTAGTCCACGGTTCCTGGACCAAAGCAACATGAACCCTGCCTTTCTTTTTTTTCTCCCTCCCTTGTTTTGAGTTTTTGTGCCTCTCTTCATATCCTTATCACCACCTTTGCTGGGAACTTTCTGCAAAATTGATGATGTTATCGGAAATTTGGCGATGTTATCGACCACATCCACCTCACTTTTTGGAACTGTCTCACTCGCTTCTTTCTGTTCACTATTTTCGTTTGCCACTGCAGGCGGTACGTTCGTGTTTGGGCTCGACTTAACTGTCCTGCTAATGCTCTTCGGGAGCAAAAGAGCATTACCCCAAGCAATATGGTATGAGTTGGCATCACAACCAGCTAGTAACACATTACTTGTATTTTTGGATTCCCTTACCAGACGTTGTAATTCCGACGTAGGTGGAATTGTCGGCGCATCGAATGGCAGGTATACTGGCGCCAAGTACATACTTCCATTACCTTGCATCAGCACAGTTGCGTCCGATGTTGACAACTCTGGAGAGAAAAGATAGCATACGTTTTTATGACACAGAATACTTTGTTACTAGTAGTCCACGGTTCCCGGACTAAAGCAACATGAACCCTGCCTTTATTTATTATGTCCATCAGAGCAATGGATGCCGTTCCGCTCCGGTGGAGGTTTATCTGGATTACCTCAATCATTGTCTTTCCAGTAAAAGTTTCCTTTGGGGGTCGTCTATCCTATCGGGTTGCACTCCCTCTTTAATTGGTAGTGAGTCTTTCTCCTCCTTTCGTTTACTACCTATTACACACTCTTCAAGTAGACCTCTTTGGGAGGCGGTGTTACTTTTTGTCGTTCCCTCTTTGTTTTGATTCTTTATGTACCTAATCCTATAACTACTATTGCTAAAGCTTATATATTTTAAAGATATATTTCTATTATGCAGCAGCTAACGCTTATTGCTTATATATGTTTTTTTTTAAGATAGGTCTAATCTTCAAAAATCCATGCAGTAAATGGAAAATGTTAGATGTGTTTGATCACCAAACTGCCTGCACAGATGGAAAAAGATTTGAATGATCAGTATACCAAAAGTGGGGTATAATTGCCTTTTAATACGTTGTAAACAAAAGTGCAAAGCCATACAAGTTTAATACTTCTTAGAAATTAAATAGCTCCATTGTTATTATCCCGTTTTTCACTGTATGGGGTTAATTGAAGTGAAAGGAAACACTTTCGGAATTGGGGAAGTGTGGTATTAGTCGTATCAGAAAATTAGATTGTTGATGTTCTTTAGCTTTGATGTAAGGAACAAGGTTCCACTGTTATTTCGGTTTTTTTGTTTATGGGAATAAAAAAACTGGCGAATTCTTGAGTACGAACCTTCAAGATGCAATACTGGTATAAACTTATGAATAGACGTTTGTCTGTCCTATAATAGGAAGAGATAAGAAGTTTTTCTTTGTTCCTCTACCCTTCTCCACTTGAAGCTCTTTCCAAACGCACAAATGTGGATACAACGGGTCACTGCATTCCTTGCTCTGATCCAGTCCTGGTACAGGTGTTGGCCAGAACCGTACACCAAGGGAATCTTTCCGTTGTTCTCCAGATAGTGCAACTTTTCTCGTCGACCTTCCTTTTGTTTTATGTTGTGTGAAATCTGAAATAAGCAAAGCGTTAATGAAGAGATTTTGGTAAAAAAAAAAATAAAAGTATGTCTCTTGGCGAAAAACGAAAATCAAAGAACGCAACTTTTAAATATTGGCTTAACAGTCGGTCAACTTTTTTGATAATAGGTGCAGGCCTATAGACGTCATGCTGAAGCAAACAAATAGAAATTTTATGATCGGCCAGTAGTCAAATCGACAAAAGTAGTTGAGAACCAAAACCAACTGTAACAATTACCTACATTTTTGGTTTTCTAGTCGCACCGACCAGACCTGATCAAATAGAATACTAAAATTGGAAAATTTAAAATTGCTTTTCTATGACAATCCTACAGCAAATAAACATATACAACTAACTTATACTAAGAAAAATTACAAACTTATTTTTTGTGGTAGTCAGAGCTGAGGACTTTCATACTAGAATTGTATTGTTTCACATCTTCAAAACTGTGCATGTTGATGCTGTCTTTTAATCGGAGTTTTATTTATTAGAAAATCTTGACGCTTACGAAGTTAAGATCACTTTGTTAAATGACAACCTGTGCAACGGGTATTCAAAATGCGTGTTTTCGTTACACCATTTGTATGGGGAGCTAAGCACTTTTAAGAATTATTAGGTTAGGTTAGGTTGAATAGAGGACCTAACATGTCCATGGACATACACTTAAGTCAGTGGTTCGGCCTGTTGTGCGCTCCTTATTTATGATTTTCGTACCCCACGGATTACAGAAAATCGGTACTAGACACGTATTTTCTCAGTATCTTCCAGTCATATCCTCTGAGATGAGTCAAGTCTGGCAATATGTCGGAACCGAAATATCGGGATCTTGCATGTGTGAAAGCTGGGCAGTGACACAGAAAATGTTCCATCGTTTCGATGTTTTCCCTGCATGCCCTGCACTCGTCGTTTTCTGCCAGTCCTATGCGATAAAGATGTGCCTGTAAGCTTGAGTGTCGCGTTAGAACACTTATCATCTTACTAATCTCGATCTTGTTTAGTTTCAGAAAACTACTGGTTTTCTTCTCATTTGGGTCACTCCACAATATCTTTGCAGTTGCTCTATTCCATACAGTTTTGTGAGCCATCACTGCCCAGTGCTTCAACTCATTCTTCGTGGCTTCGAAAGGTTTCCAATTTTCCAAGTTTATTACTCGAAGTTCTCTGGCCTTTGAAGCCAAGCTGTTTGCTCGTTCATTTCCAAGGACTCCGTTGTGTCCCGGTACCCAGAAAATACGCAGTTGACCATGGACTGAGTAATGATTTATCGTTCTTTTACAGTCTAACACTGTTCTGGATTTGACCTTTTCCGAAGTTATTGCTTTGATCGCCATTTGGCTATCTGAGAATATGTTGGCATATTTAGGCTTTGTGGTATTACTGAGCCAGTTAACACACCCCGTGATTGCTCGAACTTATGCTTGAAATACCGTGTTATGGTCTGGGAGGCGGAAGTAAAGTTCGACTTCTGGTTCATCAATAAAAAGTCCCAGACTCGTCCTTCTTCCTAGCCTGGACCCATCAGTGTAGCAGCTGGTTCCCACTGGCGCATGAGCTAGTGTTCCGTTTTCCCAGGAGCGTCTGTCTGGCACGAACGAATCACAGGTAGCTGTAAGCCGCACTTCAGGAATGCGGTCGGAGATTTCCGTTGTTTGAATATGACCGACCAGTGATTGTAATATCTTCTGATGGTACGACTTGTCGTCTCGATTTATCCATTCACCCATCACTTGTAGACGTCTTGCTGTGAGGGCTGCCTCATACTTTATACGGATATCTATTGGTTGGATGTGCAGTATAGTCTCCAACACTCTTGTTGTTGCGGTTCTAATTGCTCCGCGTATGCCTAGACAGCACATACGTTGCACTTTTTGCAATGGTATTACGTTGTACTTTTTGTCGATTGATGTCCACCACACTACAGAGGCGTAGGTTATTATTGGTATAATCACGCTCATGTAAAGCCAGTGTGTCATATTTGGACGTAGTCCCCATTTTGAACCTATAGCTCTTCTGCACAACGACCAACATCTGTTGGGCTTTGTAACTCTTTCTTCAATATGATCTTTCCAGTACAGTTTCTTATCCAAGATTACTCCCAAGTATTTTATCTTTTTAGATGTGACAATATTCTTATCCAGAAAACGAGGCACAGTAAAAGGATGAATCTTCCATTTCCTGGTAAATAGACATATTTTTGTTTTGTCTGGGTTGACATTTAGTCCTCTTGGCTGTGCCCAGTTATATGCTATGTTAAGTACATCCTCAGCTCTTCTGCATAGTTGGTTTGGATGTGTGCCCCTTAGAAGTATTATAACGTCGTCTGCATAACAGACTGGTTTAAGTCCTTCATTGGTGAGGGCTTTAAGGAGACTGTGTATCGTCGCAACCCATAGGAGAGGCGATAAAATGCCCCTGAGGTATACCACGATTTACTTTGTCTCTGATTTTTACGTCATATGACCCACAAATAATCTACATATTCCTTAGCATATTGTTGATTCAGTTTACCAACGCCCGGTCAACCTAAAACTCGTCCAAGGACTGAAAAAGTGTATCGGTCTGAACGTTGTTAAAGGCGCCCTCAACGTCTATACAAACGGCAAGTGTGTACATTTCTTCACTGAAGGACTGTTCTATGTTGTGCTACCTCATGTAGAGCTGTTTCCACAGATCTACCTTTAACATATGCGTGTTGCTTGAATTTTAGCATGTCATCGGCTATCTTACTTTTGACCATGTCGTCAATTATTCGCTCCATTGTTTTTAACAGGAAAGAAGTTAGGCTAATAGGTCGATAAGCCTTTGGGATCGTATAACTCGCCTTGCCAGGCTTGGGTATGAAGACCACCCTTGATTCCTGCCAATTTTTTGGGTATATGCATGAGTTAGGCATGCAGTGAAAACTCCAAACAGATGAGTTGATATCAGATCCACCTCATTCTGAAGAAGCGCTGGAAATATTCCGTCCGGTCCCGCAGCCTTGAAAGGAGAGAAATTTTTTATTGCTTCTTTATCCATAGCATCACTGTTCCTCTGTTGACCTAGCATTACCACTCGGAAAATGAGTTTTCATCAAAAGCCTTACGGTATCATTTATAGTTTCCATCCTTTTACCCGTTTCATCCACCAGTGTTTTGGCTTGGATATGAGTTTTTGAAATGAACTTTTTTATTTTGGACATGCTGTTAACGCTGTCTACCTGCTCACAGAAAAGCCTCCAGGAGTTTCGCCAGTCTAATGATTTTATTGTATTCTTTGAGTCTTCTGTGGTAGTCATCCCGATATACTGATAGCTTTTTACGTCGAGCTCTGTTGTAAAGTCTGCGGACATCCTTGCCAATCGAGCGAATTTGCCCTGTCCTCTAGGGTTTCTCATTGCCAGATTTCCTTCTTCGAATGATTTTACAAGAGCCTTCGATATCAATATCTCCTCCTCCTTGATATCAATATCTTCTGTACATACATGGATAATCGTGTTTAGGCTGGCCCAATCGATTTCTAAGTAGATTGCCGAATTTGGTCCAGTCGGTTTTAGCCTTATTACGTAATCTTATTGGGTCAGGCGGTGGCCGTGCAATTTTAAACCTTATATAACGGTGGTCCGAATAGGAGTGTTCATCCGAAACCCTCCACTCATGGATCTCATCAATGAGGTTTTCTGAGTATATCGTTGTATCTAATACTTCTTCCCTAATTTTGTTCACAAAGATCGCCTTGTTCCCTATGTTGAATGTTAGGAGATCGTTAGTATTTAAAAATTCTATATGGGCTTGTCCCCTTTTATTGGTGTCAGTACTACCCCAAGCAATATGGTGTGAGTTGGCATTTTGGATTCCCTTACCAGACATTGTAATTCCGACGTAGGTGGCAATGTCGGCGCATCGAATGGCAGGTATACTGACGCCAGGTACATACTTCTATTACCTTGCATCAGTTGCGTCCGCTGTCGACAACTCTGGAGAGAAAAGATAGCATAAGTTTTTATGGCACAGAATACAAGTCCGTGGACGAGTACTGTGTTAGCGTAGAAAAGATTGTAGTTAATATGGTTTAATCCAGTAACTTTGTTACTAGTAGTCCACGGTTCCTGGACCAAAGCAACATGAACCCTGCCTTTCTTTATTTTCTCCCTCCCTTGTTTTGAGTTTTTGTGCCTCTCTTCAAATCCTTATCACCACCTTTGCTGGGAACTTTCTGCAAAATTGATGATGTTATCGGAAATTTGGCGATGTTATCGACCACATCCACCTCACTTTTTGGAACTGTCTCACTCGCTTCTTTCTGTTCACTATTTTCGTTTGCCACTGCAGGCGGTACGTTCATGTTTGGGCTCGACTTAACTGTCCTGCTAATGGGGGTTTTTCCAATCTTAAAGAAGATTTTCCAAATCTCGAAAAATGCCATGGCTTTTGTCTTGACCATCGACAGAGAACCATCGGGATCATTTTTCCTGTGGAAGACTTCCCACTTCCCCACTTTAAGGTTCGAATCTTGTTTGCCAATGACGCTGAGTATGCGCTCTGACGGTACCTTACTTGCCCATCCTCTGACATAGAAAGATGTTTTTATGAGTACAGGGATGTCGCTTTTTTTATAAAATTGGAAAATTTAAAATTGCTTTTCTATGACAATCCTACAGCAAATAAACATATACAACTAACTTATACTAAGAAATATTACAAACTTATTTTTTGTGGTAGACAGAGCTGAGGACTTTCATACTAGAATTGTATTGTTTCACATCTTCAAAACTGTGCATGTTGATGCTGTCTTTTAATCGGAGTTTTATTTATTAGTTTATTAGAAAATCTTGACGCTTACGAAGTTAAAATCACTTTGTTAAATGACAACCCGTGCAACGGGAATTTAAAATGCGTGTTTTCGTTACACCATTTGTATGGGGAGCTAAGCACTTTTAAGAATTATTAGGTTAGGTTAGGTTAGGTTGAATTTACAGTCTAACACTGTTCTGGATTTGACCTTTTCCGAAGTTATTGCTTTGATCGCCATTTGGCTATCTGAGAATATGTTGGCATATTTAGGCTTTGTGGTATTACTGAGCCAGTTAACACACTCCGTGATTGCTCGAACTTATGCTTGAAATACCGTGTTATGGTCTGGGAGGCGGAAGTAAAGTTCGACTTCTGGTTCATCAATAAAAAGTCCCAGACTCGTCCTTCTTCCTAGCCTGGACCCATCAGTGTAGCAGCTGGTTCCCACTGGCGCATGAGCTAGTGTTCCGTTTTCCCAGGAGCGTCTGTCTGGCACGAACGAATCACAGGTAGCTGTAAGCCGCACTTCAGAAATGCGGTCGGAGATTTTCGTTGTTTGAATATGACCGACCAGTGATTGTAATATCTTCTGATGGTACGACTTGTCGTCTCGATTTATCCATTCACCCATCACTTGTAGACGTCTTGCTGTGAGGGCTGCCTCATACTTTATACGGATATCTATTGGTTGGATGTGCAGTATAGTCTCCAACACTCTTGTTGTTGCGGTTCTAATTGCTCCGCGTATGCCTAGACAGCACATATGTTGCACTTTTTGCAATGGTATTACGTTGTACTTTTTGTCCATTGATGTCCACCACACTACAGAGGCGTAGGTTATTATTGGTATAATCACGCTCATGTAAAGCCAGTGTGTCATATTTGGACGTAGTCCCCATTTTGAACCTATAGCTCTTCTGCACAACGACCAACATCTGTTGGGCTTTGTAACTCTTTCTTCAATATGGTCTTTCCAGTACAGTTTCTTATCCAAGATTACACCCAAGTATTTTATCTTTTTAGATATGACAATATTCTTATCCAGAAAACGAGGCACAGTAAAAGGATGAATCTTCCATTTCCTGGTAAATATGCATATTTTTGTTTTGTCTGGGTTGACATTTAGTCCTCTTGGCTGTGCCCAGTTATATGCTATGTTAAGTACATCCTCAGCTCTTCTGCATAGTTGGTTTGGATGTGTGCCCCTTAGAAGTATTATAACGTCGTCTGCATAACAGACTGGTTTAAGTCCTTCATTGGTGAGGGCTTTAAGGAGACTGTGTATCGTCGGCAAGTGTGTACATTTCTTCACTGAAGGACTGTTCTATGTTGTGCTACCTCATGTAGAGCTGTTTCCACAGATCTACCTTTAACATATGCGTGTTGCTTGAATTTTAGCATGTCATCGGCTATCTTACTTTTGACCATGTCGTCAATTATTCGCTCCATTGTTTTTAACAGGAAAGAAGTTAGGCTAATAGGTCGATAAGCCTTTGGGATGGTATAACTCGCCTTGCCAGGCTTGGGTATGAAGACCACCCTTGATTCCTGCCAATTTTTTGGGTATATGCATGAGTTAGGCATGCAGTGAAAACTCCAAACAGATGAGTTGATATCAGATCCACCTCATTCTGAAGAAGCGCTGGAAATATTCCGTCCGGTCCCGCAGCCTTGAAAGTAGAGAAGTTTTTTATTGCTTCTTTATCCATAGCATCACTGTTCCTCTGTTGACCTAGCATTACCACTCGGAAAATGAGTTTTCATCAAAAGCCTTACGGTATCATTTATAGTTTCCATCCTTTTACCCGTTTCATCCACCAGTGTTTTGGTTTGGATATGAGTTTTTGAAATGAACTTTTTTATTTTGGACATGCTGTTAACGCTGTCTACCTGCTCACAGAAAAGCCTCCAGGAGTTACGTTTCGCCAGTCTAATGATTTTATTGTATTCTTTGAGTCTTCTGTGGTAGTCATCCCAATATACTGATAGCTTTTTACGTCGAGCTCTGTTGTAAAGTCTGCGGACATCCTTGCCAATCGAGCGAATTTGCCCTGTCATCTAGGGTTTCTCATTGGCAGATTTCCTTCTTCGAATGATTTTACAAGAGCCTCCGATATCAATATCTCCTCCTCCTTGATATCAATATCTTCTGTACATACATGGATAATCGTGTTTAGGCTGGCCCAATCGATTTCTAAGTAGATTGCCGAATTTGGTCCAGTCGGTTTTAGCCTTATTACGGAATCTTATTGGGTCAGGCGGTGGCCGTGCAATTTTAAACCTTATATAACGGTGGTCCGAATAGGAGTGTTCATCCGAAACCCTCCACTCATGGATCTCATCAATGAGGTTTTCTGAGTATATCGTTATATCTAATACTGCTTCCCTAATTTTGTTCACAAAGATCGCCTTGTTCCCTATGTTGAGAGTTAGGAGATCGTTAGTATTTAAAAATTCTATATGGGCTTGTCCCCTTTTATTGGTGTCAGTACTACCCCAAGCAATATGGTGTGAGTTGGCATTTTGGATTCCCTTACCAGACATTGTAATTCCAACGTAGGTGGCAATGTCGGCGCAGCGAATGGCAGGTATACTGACGCCAGGTACATACTTCCATTACCTTGCATCAGTTGCGTCCGCTGTCGACAACTCTGGAGAGAAAAGATAGCATAAGTTTTTATGGCACAGAATACAAGTCCGTGGACGAGTACTGTGTTAGCGTAGAAAAGATTGTAGTTAATATGGTTTAATCCAGTAACTTTGTTACTAGTAGTCCACGGTTCCTGGACCAAAGCAACATGAACCCTGCCTTTCTTTATTTTCTCCCTCCCTTGTTTTGAGTTTTTGTGCCTCTCTTCAAATCCTTATCACCACCTTTTCTGGGAACTTTCTGCAAAATTGATGATGTTATCGGAAATTTGGCGATGTTATCGACCACATCCACCTCACTTTTTGGAACTGTCTCACTCGTTTCTTTCTGTTCACTATTTTCGTTTGCCACTGCAGGCGGTACGTTCGTGTTTGGGCTCGACTTAACTGTCCTGCTAATGGGGGTTTTTCCAATCTTAAAAAAGATTTTCCAAATCTCGAAAAATTCCATGCATTTTGTCTTGACCATCGACAGAGAACCATCGGGATCATTTTTCCTGTGGAAGACTTCCCACTTCCCCACTTTAAGGTTCGAATCTTGTTTGCCAATGACGCTGAGTATGCGCTCTGACGGTACCTTACTTGCCCATCCTCTGACATAGAAAGATGTTTTTATGAGTACAGGGATGTCGCCTTTCCTTACCAGTTTCAGCTTTGCGCCGTCCCAAGGTGAGGGGATGATCTCCACTAGTTTTCCGAGGACATCGACACAGCATTGTGATGCCAGTTTCAGCATCAAAACGCCCCTCTCAAACGTGCAACTCATTACTTGGATTGTTGGTCCATCGTTATATTCGAGAATGTGGTCCAATACATTTGTGTATAACAAATCTTCGAAGATGCTCTTTTGCTCTTCGGGAATTCTGCTATCAATTATGGCATAGTGTAGTTCGTCCTGGTGCTTCCTTACCCTTTTTATAGCCACCTTGCTTTTTCCTTTAGATGGTTTGGTGGACTTACTCACCTTCTCAACAACAGGATCAACTCCACCTCCCACTAGTAACGGATTCTGACTAGAAACTCCTTTTTTGGTAGAATGAATAGGTTTCTCCGAAGTGCTGGGTGTCGGTGAGTTTTTTTCTTCTTAATTGATTTCGCATCGCTATACTCTTCGGGAGATCTGACTCTTTTAGTAGATGTACATAGAAGAGTCAGATTCATCCTTTAATATCTTCTGCCGGTTCGTCTTATTCAGTTTCCTTCTTTGTGCCCTGACAGTCTTTTCCGATTTTCAACAATAGTAATATTGTTATCACTTAATGACTCAGAGTCTGAGTTCCCACTAGCTTTTAAAAGCTGGGGTTGCTTAGAGCCCCCCTTGGGTTTTCTTTATCTTCCTCATCGTTTCTTTTGCCAAAGGCTAGATGTGCTCTTGTAGCTGTTTCGACTACGGGATCCGAGGCACCCAAGCCCGTAGAAGTAACTTGCTCACGATTGTTTGATAACGACGACACCTGACTCGCGAGTAAATCAACGCTTTCCGCCGGTACTGGGTTTATTTTTCCCTGCACCATAATATCATTTACTTCATCAGGATTAATCATAAATTTTTGGGAGAGACCCCCATAGCATGTATTTGCCCGTAATACGTCGATGTTGGCCTTCCAGACTACTTCCAAAATGTCTGTCCTGAGACCGATGCAACAAATTCAACCCCCACTTTAAGAACAACACCTCGTGGTTGCGTAGTAGGTAGGTGAATAAGTACTGCGTAATAGGTTGAAAAAACTATCCGCTCTGCAATAACACGTCCGTTCGCTACCACTGGCGGCAACTGAGCATTATTAGTTCCCGATGAAGTTTGGTGCTTGTGTTCCTGTCTTAATAGAGTATGGTGTTGCCTGATTGGTCATCCTAAATTTTGCAGTATGGCATCCCATTTTTGGAGAGATATTTGTCAATTATTGGGAATTAACGGAAAGTCGCAGAACACAAATGGAAAATTATTTTAATATTTGCAAAAAGAGTGTAAACAATTGAACATAGAATAGTAAATTTATGTTTCATAAATACATTTAATTTTTTTCTGTTTCGCACTGTTCTTTCTTCGCAACACCATTGCTACCAGATAGTGGAAATCCGCCATTTACTGCTTATGCGCCAGTTAGGTTAGGGCGGCAGCCGTATTTTTTTATACAAGCTCACATAGACCAGTTTAGGTCCCTAGTGTTACCACGGGCTGAAATGCCCCTCATCGAAACCAAACTGTTTGATATATAAATTTGTCGATAGTACGACCCCAGTATGTCCAGTCGTCGTTTACTCAGAGCGGGGCAGTCGCATAGCAAGTGCTCAATGCTCTCCACTTCTTCCTGATCTCCACAGCTTCTGCAGAAGTCATTAGAGTCAATACCCAATCTTTTGGTGTGTTCGCCGATCAAGCAGTGTCCCGTCAGAACTGATACTAACGTAGACAATCTTTGCCTCTCTAGTGCGAGGAGATATTTTGATCTTCTCAGGTCATACCTTGCCCAGATTTGTCTAGCTACTCTGCAGGTGCCGATTTCTGCCCATCTTTCGTTGGACTGCCTGATTGCCTCTTGCCTAAGCCAAAGCTTGCACGTGGATAGTGGCGCACCAATATATGCAAATTCTTCGAGAATTTGTAATGTCGTCCCTTTCCTAGCAAGTTCATCCGCTTTGCAGTTCCCCGGGATATCCCTATGCCCAGGCACCCATATGAGGTGAATATTAAACTGCTCAGCCATCTCGTTAAGAGATCTGCGGCAGTCGAGGGCTGTTTGTGAATTTAGGGATGTTGCCTCCAGAGAATTGATGGCAGCCTGGCTGTCCGAGTAAATTACAACGCCAGTGTTGGTTACTATGTTGCGACTCAGCCACTTGGCTACTTCCCATATTGCCATTATTTCGGCTTGATAGACACTGCAGGTATCTGGTAGTCTGTGAGCTATATCTAATCTAAGCTCTGCAGTGTACTCCGAAGCCAACCTTTGCATCAAGCTTCGAACAATCCGTGTAAAAGTGGAGATGGTTTCTATTACCTGGTATTCTTCCAACCCATTCATCTCTGGCGGGAATCATAGTGATGTAATTTCTCTCGAATGTGTACACAGTTTGTATATAGTCCACTCGGTCGGTTACCATAGCACTACACTTTGATATCCTCATGTGACCGTAGTTTTTATAACTCCACATTGATAGGCAGTTTAATCTTATTGCCGCTTTGGTTGCAACTTCTCTCGCCACAATATTAATCGGCAGTATATGGAATAGGGCTTGTAGAGACTCGGTCGCTGTAGTCCTTAAGGCTCCGCTTATGCTCAGGCAGGCTGTTCTCTGAACCTTTGTTAGTAGGTTGGTGATGGTTAGTTTGTCAGTTGCCGTCCACCATACCACAATGCCGTAAAGCAGTATAGGACGAACTACTGCTATATATATCCAGTGGACGATTTTAGGAGAGAGGCCCCACCGCAACCCTACAGCCTTTTTCCAGGAATATAAGGCGACGTTGGCCTTCCTTACACGTTCCAATACGTTAAGTCTAAATAACAGTTTTCTATCTAGAATTATTCCTAAAAATTTTGCACTTTCAGAAAAGACTAGATCTGTTCCGTTTATCCGAGGTGGAGGATCCACATGTGGGACTTTATTCATCCTAGTAAAGAGAATCAATTCTGTCTTGTTGGGGTTAACGCCCAAACCGCTGCTTCTGGCCCATCTAGCCAATTTGTTCAGAGCCTCCTGTAGAATGTCTCGGAGGACGTTTTCGAATTTGCCACTCACTGCGATTGCAACGTCGTCTGCATATGCCACGACCTTGCAGCCACAACGTTCTAGATCTAGCAGGATTTCATTCACCGCTAGGTTCCAAATTAGTGGAGACAATACTCCTCCTTGTGGGGTCCCTCTGTTTACATACCTTATTAGAGTTGTGGACCCAAGACATGCTGTTATGCGTCTTCTGTTGAGCAGACTTTGAATTAGTCTAATCAAACTAGAGTTAACTTTTAGATGTGACAGTGCCGCAATTACTGCATCTGAGTGAATGTTGTTAAAAGCCCCTTCTATGTCAAGAAATGCCACCATGGTGAATTCCTTGAAATGCAGGGACGATTCGATAGTGCTCACAAGTTAGTGCAGGGCTGACTCTGTAGACTTCCTTATTGTAAGAATGTTGGTTCACCAACAGGATTTTTGTATCCAGGTTTTCCCTAATGAAATAATCTAAAAGTCTTTCCATACCTTTCAATAGGAAGGAGGATAGGCTAATTGGTCTGAAGTCTTTTGGCCTAGTGTGTGATATCTTCCCCGCTTTAGGTATGAATACCACATTGGTATCCCTCCATCGATTCGGGATGTATGAAAGCCCGATACAGGCTACATACATTTTCTCCAGCCGGTTGGTTCTTGCCGTTGACAATGTGGTTACAGGGTATACAAAAAGAATTCAAGATTATAAAGAAGTGAAAGGGGGACCCGAAATAAGACAAATGAAAAAGGATGGAGACCAAAAAAGAAAAAGCGACCAACGCACTCACGAACACTCATGTACACTCAAACAAATACAAGCACGTTCCTTGGCTGATATTGTGCCAAGGTTGACCCTCCGACAGAAACCCATGAATGTTTCAACATGATCGTTATAATTTTGTTTCATATCCCAAATTCTACCCTTTACTTACCCCTTTTCTTTACCTTTCCCTACCACCTTTAAAATGGCCTTAAGCCGAAGTCATGTTAACATTTTATTTCAAAAAAACATCATAGTTTTTATTTAAGAAAAATATATTTAAATTTATCCTCAACTTTCCATTTTCTATTAATTTTTTCGTTTGAAGTTTGTTGAATCCAGTTTCAACCATTAGTTTAAGTTCAATGAATTCTATATATTAGTATTAGTTTCCTTAGTTTGTAATCCATTTTCTTTGAATTAACTGAATTGTTATACACACTGAACTGCCCTGTCTCTGTATTAATCATTTTCTTCCAGATGGCAACCCTTTATCCATTCCCTGCCATGGAGGCAAAAGCTTTGACTCAAATGGATAAAGGGCTGCCATCTTCTGTGTACGTTCCATTGGAAATCCCAAACAAACTCTGTCTCACACTTCTTATCTTTGAACCGCAAATTCACTTTTGCAGCGTCACTACAAGCGGTAAGCAGCAGAGAATCCTACTCAATAAACCAACCTGTAATACTAGTAACCTGAAACTGTGCCTTTTTCTTTTCTGTTTATTTTCACCTGTTACATTTTCTTGGAGTGCAAAATCTCGAATAACTTAAAGTCCACTTCACAGAAGCAGCTCCTGAATTTGTTCATGGTCCTTCGAACCAAAGCTGATCCAGTGACCGGTGAAAATGTGTTGTGATTGTCAGAAATGTTTTCCTCGTCAGAAATGTTTACGATTTTGTTATATGGTTTTACGAACCAATTTTTTGTCCGTCGTTGTATGGTTTCATCACGTGAAACCTGCTTCACGAGCCAGCGGCGTTCAATAACAATAACTGACATCGTAAAATGGACGAACTGATAAAACAACCAGAAATGACCCAACACCATCGCATCCTGAGCAACGGAGATAACAACAAAATTCCTGCCTTCACCAAAGTCACAACATTATTGGCAGCCAACAACAAATTTTCGAATCATGCAGTTTGACATTGCACTCGTGCAAGGGGGGCGGTATGTTGAAGCGTCAACAGCTGATCTTCAACAGCAGCGCCCCAGCGTTTATATTTGTAACTAACGACATCGCCACCTATCGACATCGATTAAACCTGAAATCGCAGTGATGGTAACGCCGTCACTGTGACTTTTTTCTTGAGTTAGTTGTCAACTCACCCGCTTTTGGCACACTGCCAAACCGCCAGGCTCACGGCCAAAAATAATATATTAAAACAAATTAAATTAAATAAAAATAAAAGTTTTGTTGTTCTTTTTTAACTCCCGCCACTCTGGGGCGGAGTTAAACAAAGTTATTTAATTTAATTTTAATTCAATTTCGTAAAAATTCAATCCAATTTTCTTTAAGCATTTAATTTTACTACAATTTCAACTAAACTTTCTTCAATAATAAAACAACAAAGAACTTAATAACTTATTTTTCTTATGTTTTCAGGACTTGCGGATTGTGTATCCTTCCAGGATTATGGTGATGCCAAAGTGACCGACATCGGTCCCCGGATGGTTACGGATGGAAGCCAGAAAATGTTGGATTCGCCGATTATAAGTAATAAAAAACACAAGTATTGGTCCTTGTTTTAATTTTCACGGTTTACTTATTGATGTTGCAGCAAACTGAATTGATGATATTGGTAACAGGCTGGCGTTCCTGGCTGGAATCGCGTCCCCAAAATATGTCGTCCGTAGAAATCTGTCTGTCCACGTAGTATGTAAGTATGTTTTCTTCGTATGGAATATATATATATTATTAATTTTGCTTTTCAAAACTTTAAAATGGTGTTTTTTACGGGCCTACATATCACCCTAAAAGACGCTTTACGGAATCCTACCCTGGCCTGAGCTCAATCCAGAGTACACTCGCGCACTTTTTCCACTAATTTTGAAAAAAGTAAGGACATAAAAAGAACTTACTGACACAATTGTTTAAACCCCTAAGCACTTTTATCTATTATTTAGGACTCAAATTTATAAACATAAATTTGTCGGTCTGATCGTACGTCTGTCTGTCCGGGTGTAGACTGTAATGGTTGGTCAGGTTGTTTGGGTATACCCAGCATGACAGGCTTGGCTATGCGAATCAGCGCCTTCCTGTTGGATTGGATCCGGACCTGCAGTGGTTCCCGCTGGTGTTTTGTTTAGTTTTTAGAATTTCAGATAAAGATACCCCCATTCTCAACTATGCTAAGTGCAAAAAGGTAGTTTTTCAGGAGAGGCGATCAAAGTTTGATAATTTTTTTTTAAATTTGTGTGGAATTCCTTTATAATGCTAATCGAATGACCTGTACTGTTTTGTGAATAACTTTTGATTGTGTTGACGGATAAACAACATGCTAAGTCGATTCTCCAAGAAATCTTGCCTTCTTCCTGCTTTCCTTTCTCCTAACATCAGACATTTGCTTCTCCATCACAAATCAGCTGATTTGTGAATGGTGACTGTTCTTCTTCTTCCTACCTAAGTCATTTAACCCTAAGATGCTCCCACACCAAACCCAACCATCCTCTTAACATCACAATTAAAAGGATGGGAGGAAAAAGTGCCGTGTATCAACAAAAAATTCTTTTTTCGGACCATGTGGCCACAGCGCCAAAACGTCTGAAAGTATGAACGCATACTTTCTGACGCCCATACGCCCTGATTCGGGAAAGAGAGGTCGAGAGCAATTTCCGCCTGTCTCTCACTCCTAAAAATGTTGACACTTGCTTTGAAAAAATTGTCTTGTCTGATTCTGGACTACGCTCGCACGCAGTTAGTGATTGCTAAATTCAGGTAGCATGAATGATTTCAATAGAATAGTAAATCTACTATGGGTGAATGAATGGCTACTCTGAATTGTATGAATGGATGGTAACTACGATTTTATTAATGAGGAACACTTGAGGAACTCGGATGAATTTGAAAGTAGGAAAAATTAAAAGTAAAATTATTTGTGTAATGGAAATGAAAATAACATAGGCAGTGCTAAAAAATACAGAATAATATTGAGGCTGAAAATAATAGTGGACAAAATCTCAACCAAAAGATGAAGAATTTTGTGGCGTGAAATTGTTTAATTGAACCTGATTGGTGCTAGTGAGCGCGTCTAGAGGAGAGCGGTGAATTGCAAAAACTGTTTGGAATTCAAGGGCAATGCAATGTGAATGAAAAATAAATGATGCTAAAATTACTACTCAGTGTTGAATGCATCGTACCGAATAGAACAAGAGCTGTCCGTCAAAACAAATAAATTGGTGTAAATTGTTTGTTTGTTTTCTTTTTTTGCGTGTCTCTTTTATCAATCATCCATTACACAAAGAAATATGAAATATACGTATAAAAACTCTGGATTCTAATTGTCATCTTTTCTAATTTCAGGATTCAAATTTTACAAGAAGGAGATGAAAACTATACCTCAACCCAAATGAAGAAAAAACTAAATGCGACTTGGGTCGGCTAATTAAAGTAGGTAAGTAGTAATAAAAAAAAACAAGTAAGAAAGTTCAGTCGGGTAAACCGACTTATGAATCCCCTCACCTTGAGTCCCAAAAAAAATAATCGCAAATTTATTTATTTTGTTGTTTAATTAAATTATTATCAATTTTAATTGCATTTAATAATTTGTATGAGTATATTGTAAAAGTATGTACTAGTATTAAAGTTTAAAGCTTTTGGTACTAAAAGGTCCATTTGTGTGGGAGGTCCCAAAAGGGGCGTGCCAATAACGCCGATTTTTCTCTGGACTCTTGGTACTATCAAAGCATTGCACTGTACGAAATTTCAAGTATTTGTATGCACTGGTATTAAAGTTAAAAGCTGTTAACTTTTGGTACAAAAAGGTCCATTTGTGTGAGAGGTACCAAAAGGGGCGTCCCAATAACGGTCACTTTTCTCTAGTACTCTAGGTAATATAAAAGCATTACACTTTACAAAATTTCAAGTATTTGTATGCACTGGTATTAAAGTTATAAACTGGTAACGTTTGGTACAACATGGTCCATTTGTGTGGAAGGTACCAAAAGGAGCGTGGCAATAATGACCATTTTTCTCTGTATTTTAGGTGCTATTAAATCATTACACTGTACAAAATTTCAAGAATTTGTATACACTGGTATTAAAGTTATAAGCTGGTAACTTTTCGTTCAAAATTGTCCATTTGTGTGGGAGGTACCAAAAGGGGCGTGGCAACTTCGCCCATTTTTCTCGAGGTCATAGTGACTAATAAACTAATACTACGTGTAGAATTTCAGAGGATTCAAATAAGTAGTATAGAAGTTATTAAATAATCAATATTTCACTAAATATGTAACCTTTGTGGGGGAGGTACTAGAAGGAGTGGACCAATATGTCCCATCCTCGAACTTAGCCGGAGATAGAAGATAATATTACCACATGCCAAATTTGAAGTCAATCAGTTACTCCTTTCGAGAGTTATCGTGCGCACCAGCCAGCCGACAGACGGACGGACATAGCTCATTCGACTTAAAATGACCCAAAACGGATATCCGCCGAACACGCTTAGCGTCTTAGGCCACTCCTTCGATGTGTTACACTTTTGGCTCGTAGCAAATGATATATACCCTCCTCTCTAAGGTGAGGGGATAATAATTCAAGTAAAATCCAATATACTAGGCACTCAATTTATTACTATCCAAAACATCATAAAATTATTTTAACTTACTTCTAAATATTGATTAATACTAACATATGCTATATCCAATTTTAAAACTATTTATAACAATTTAAAATTCATAGTAATTAATTTTTTTCTAGGTATTAATTCACTTCGCCTACGCTAAATATGAAGTCAGTGAAAGAAAAGTGCCTGACAATTCTAAACTATATAAGGGGAAAGTAAGGACAACTTTAAATATGTGGAGTTTTACTTTTAATTCTGCAAAATGTACTTGTGTGTGAGAGTATGTTTAAAACTAAAAGTATATGGCAATTGTAGGTGTGCGAATGTAAACCCAAAAAATTTGCAGTTCATCTTCTCTTCGTGAACGGCTATGTTTAGTGCTCCCATTTTCACTTGTACAATTTCTTGTTGCTGAATGGAGGGGTGCTATCTCCGTGAATCAGAATGCAAGCTTGTTTTTCGTTTGTTATACGTTTCCTATTTAGTTCGTTATACGGCTACTAAACAAAGCTAATGTTTTATATCTTCAACTTTCATACGAAAATAAATTAGAAAGGAAAGTTTGTACATTTCTTTACTATTTGGATATTATTGGCGTGTTTCCTTGGGGAAAAGAAAACTATTGGTAAAAAGGGAAATAGCCAGACAATATAAAATTGCCTTTATACAAAGAACACATTTTCAAAAGCTTACTGTTGTTTTCTGTGATTGAAAATTGTTGGTGTAGGGGTTGAAAAAGGGGGGTGCGTGTGGTAAAGAAATTAATTAATAAAAACAAACGAATTTTAGTTATTTTAAATATAAATAAATGGGGGATCTTTATTTGGTGTATTTTCTAATAAACAAGGATTTATTACCGTGTATGTGCTTGGCGACAAGGCAAGAGAGAAAGTCCCGAAGATGAGAAAGGCAGCCACACGACAAACACCACCCATAGGCAATCCGCACTCTACACATCCGTGCTAAGCGAATAAGGTCTCCGAAGAGAGGTGTAGAGGAGATTCCAGTGATGTCAATACGCAACCGGTATTGATCAGGCTCGGGAAGTTGAGACAATGCTGCGTACGTGAACATTGCCGGCAACCTTGCAAAATCCGACGATGTTGTAATATGAAGGAAAGGAAATAATCTACAACTACAATTTATACTATATTAGTACGTAAGGCACGTAAATTCAGTTACAAGTGAGCATTTAACAATTCAATACGTATTTCAAGGCTATATAAGAAATTCATAAAATTATTTCGAAAGTAGTTTGAGTTCATAAAGACTCTGACGAAAATTAAGGGCGATGGTGCGACATTATTAGCTAAATAGATTCAGAAGCTAGATGTAAACTTCAAGATTTCAAGTGTTTAAAAAATAAGACGTGAGTTCGTATAAAGACGAGAGCAACAAATTCTAAGGATAATTCCAGTTTCAATTATAGTCGTACATTTACGCGTTATAAACGTTTGCAAAAAGCGAATGGTATGTCAGAAATGTGGCCAACGAAATTCTATTGTCGGGGTGAATTGATTACCAATTTCAAACGAATTCAAAGAGATAGGTACGACGAAAATTACATATGAAGGGTGAGACTAGCAAGTAATAAACAAAAGCCTACGTGAAATTCAAAATTCGATTACCAGGGGAAAAGTCCACAGCTGTGCTTGTAGCATGAATTTCACAAAACCCGGGTGGTAGTGAACCAGTTATGATGTAACCAAATATGGTGTTCTGAGCCAGTTGTGACTCGTGAACAATCCGCGGTGGTTCACACAAAAGAATTCGCTGATAAAGATCCGCGCCTAGTAGCAAATCTACAGGACGATCAATGAATCTGCCAATCGAAGACTAGGGAGACGAGATCTGAGGTTGGTAGCAACAGAAAGTGATGGGAAGTTGCCAGAAATGTTCGGAAGAACGAGGGCTACCGTTTCTAAGACGAGCGATGGGTCTACAGGTGAGGAGATTTCAAGAGAGCAAATTTCTCTTGCATTCCCAAGGAGAGTACAGTTTACGCCTGCAGCTCTAGCATTGGTAGAATGCGTTGAAATTCCCAATCGTTTTCGAAAGCGGTCCGTAATTAAGGACATCTCGGAAGATGGGTCAATGAGAGCTCGAGCAGGGTACGTAATACCCCGGTGAATGATATTTACGGTGGCGGTCCCCAAGAGCACATTCCTATCTTGGGCGGTATGAAATACCTGGCGCTTCATAACGGCGAGATTATCCGCATTTGAAGTGGAAGCTACATTATCTAGATTGTGAATAGGAGAGATACCACTAACAACAGGGGTAGAGCTAGGCAACAAGACAGTTGAGGAGGTAGAGCTAGACGACGAACACGGAATGACCTTGTTTCTTAACTTCAGCAAATTTCTTATCGAAGGGAAACTTCTTAAACCGAGGACTCGACAGTATAGGGTGAATTTCATTGGGGCAAAAACTACAACAATTTTTGTAGGAAGATTTCGAATTTTCTATTTGTAAAATCTGTACTGATTTTTCGAGACTTGGGGACTTTTGATGAATCGATTCCCTTGATGTCGTGAAGACACGCCAAAGTTTAAAAAAGAATCTAAGAAAAGAATATAATGCCTGCCGGGAGGATAACGACGACTTGAGACTCTGTTTCCATAGAGTTAGGGTGAGCTTTGGCAATCTCTGGATACAAAGAAATACTAATATAGGATCCCAGTGGACCGTGACAATGTCATATACGGCCATTGCCGATAGACACCCGTTGATACCACGCTGCAAAGTCTTCAAGCCCGAACTTGTCTCGCTTTCTAATATCGGAAGGTCAAATAGAAGCTTGAGGTGATTATTCACCAGGATACGCTTGTTATCATACGTATCCTTCAAAGCTTTCCAAGCTAGATCGAAGCTTCGATGGGTAAGGGGAAATTTCTCAACAATTTCTCTGGCTTCACCGCACGTTTTCCGACGCAAATTACAAAGCCTTTCAACATCGCCGAGACAAGAGTTCTTCACATAAACCGCCGTAAGTAAGTCCGGAAATGTGGGCCACGAAATAATATCGCCCTCAAAAACGTCAGTGTCACAAGGTGGGATCGAAATATTAAGCATGACGTCACTAATTGGCTGAATTATGCCCGCGTGCCTACTACTATTTCCCAGATCTAAATTATTCGAAGTATCGACTTGAGTACCGATTTCACGAGACGTGTGGGTCGAGGTACTCATATTGTTTAATGGGTCAGTATTGTGCGTATCCCCAAAAGGTTGTTGTGCCAATGAAACCACTGAACCACTCATAGTCGAACTCATGGATATTCTACGAGAGCGTTTGAACATGGACAACTTCAAAGCTAGCGATTTTAGTTTAGCACTTTGCAACGAAAACAACTGACTTCCACTAACTGGCGCATAATCAGTAATTGGCGGATTTCCAATATCTGGTAGCAATGGTGTCCTGAGTTGCGAAGAAAGAACAGTGCGAAACAGACAAAAAATTCGTGAAATGTATGTATAAAACATAAATTTACTATTCTATGTTCAATTGTTTACACTCTTTTGCCATGTATTGAAATAATTTTCCATTTTTGTTCTTCTTCTTCCCGTTAATTCACAATAAATGACAACAATCTCTCCAAAAATGAGATGCCATACTGCGAAATATAGGATGCCCAATCTGGCAACACAATACTCGATTAAAGGTGGGTACTATGTTTTTTCGGCACGAAAAAATTTCGCAAAATGTTATTTCCAGTTGAAAAATGGAACGCTTTTTTACTAAAGTTGCATTGCAGCTTGGAAGTGTGTGTGTCAAAGTGTCACTTTTATATGTATGTATGTGTGCATATGCATGTAATTGTTTTCCTTTTGCTAACATTCTTGAAAACAAACAAAAGATAAAAAATTCGAATCAATAAACAATTAATTGGAATAATGCCGACTTAGAAAATAGTTAACTTAAATGTCAGAAAGGAAATATTGTTGGAGATCATTGTGCTAATGTTATACATAAATTATTTATTTTGTGTCGTTGCGGTGGCGATGTTTGTGAGACATGAAAAGCCAGGGTAGTACAATGTTATAAATAACGAAATAATTTCCTACTGTTGTACGAATATAAATAAATAATATGATGTTTTGATTAATCGAAAAATATGTTTTATTATTATATTTAAGGATTTACATTATATTTGTTGACATATATATTATACTTCCATCCATAAACGGAATATCTTCTTCCAACTTCTATGGCTGGCAAGAAATAACTATGTATGTTCTTTACAACCATTTCCAAATCGAGATCACAGGCACAGTCCAATTCCATTGTCCTACTGCTTTAGTAGCGTTAGCCGTCCATAATGTTTCTCCTGGCTTTTGCACACAATTGTTCTAAACATAAATGTAAATGTCTAATTACAAGACAAATTCCACATTATTACATTTAGTTACACGTCCTTCCAGTGTTTGACACATTTTGTTTGCTTTTGTACTGCAATCCAATTGGTTTATTCCATACACATAGTTATTTTTCCTATCACATCTTTGCATTCTTTTTCTTTATTTCGGAAGATAATTTAATTTATTATTCTTTATTAGGAAATTTTATTTCTAATATTTACAACAGTTGAGTTTCTTGCGGACAAGAATAAATATAAACAAATGTGACCGTGGCGGCATTAAATTTGTTGCGGCGTTCAATTTGCCACGGCGTTCAATTTGTGGTGGCGCAAAATGTTACTTTTTCGCGTTGAAATAAACATAGTACCACAAACGAAAAAATTTCGCAGTTTTTTTCGCGACTTTGTTTTTATATGGGATTTCAACGCGAAAAATGAACATTGTACCACGCTTACACCAAAACTTCATCTGAAACTAATAATGCTTAAAAGTGCTTAGCTCCCCATACAAATTTAGCACCTATGGTGTAACGAAAACACGCCTATAGTGTAACGACGAGTTTCCTCCCGTTGCTGGGGTTGCTGGGGTAAAGCTCGCGGGGAAGGGTTCGGCGCAGAAATTTATATTCGCAGTGGCAGAGAGCTAAGAGAGAAAACGATTGGTAGTTTTGAAAGCGTAGCAATTTATTAAGGGTAGCAATTCATAAACGTTGATTTCAGTGAAGGTTGCTGGGGTAAAACTCACGGGGGAAGGGTTTGGCATAGAAATTTATATTCGCAGTGGCAGAGAGCTAAGAGAGAAAACGATTGGTAGTTTGAAAGCGTAGTAATTTATTAAGGGTAGCAATTCATAAACGTTGATTTCAGTGAAGGTTATTTAACTTAAAAACTAATGATGTGAACGCAGATGTCCTAGTCCCGGACTGGTGACGGTCCTTGTTCGGGCAGGTGGGATTTCGGAGCCCTGAGAATGTACTCCCTTGTTTTTCTTGTGTTGGGCGGTATTACCTAGACCTGGCTAAGTGCTCCCTGGTGCTGGCTAGGCTGAACTCGGCGTTACGGAGACCTGCTAAGTGCTCCTGGTTTTCAGTGTCAATTCGACTCTCGGTGCTGGCGAGACGTAGGTGACCATCCCGCAGGTAGACGAAATGGGACACGGAATAAGGATACGGGGAGTCAAGGGGTTCTCGCTACAATCGCTAAGGCAGGTTATAGAGGCATAATTCCGTCGAGGATACACGAAAAACTAACGACCTACGTAAGTTCGTCGTTAAGACACCCGAAACTAGAGACCTGGGTAAGTGCGCTTGCTAGGACACTTCAAGGACACGCGGGACTAGGGGCCTACGTAAGTGCACTAGCAAGGACTCGTCAAGGATATTCAAGGGCACGTTAAGGACACTCGAGGATATTCAAGGACACGTTAAGGATACTCGAGGATATTAAAGGACACGTCAAGGATACCTCAGGACACGTTAAGGATCTTCGCGGATATTAAAGGACACGTCAAGGATACCCGAGGACACGTCAAGGATGTTCAAGGACACGTTAAGGATATTCTAGGACGCGTCAAGGATACCTCAGGACACGTTAAGGATCTTCGAGGATATTCAAGGACACCCGAGGGCACGTCAAGGATATTCAAGGACGCGTTAAGGACACTTGAGGACACGTAAAAGACAAGTCAAGGATACTCGAGGACACGTCAAGACTAGCGAGAACTCCCGGATTCACTTCACTCTACTTACCTCGTCTGGTTGGTAAGAAAGCTCAATCATCGACTGTCCAGATGAGTAATCATCTCGCCTTTATATACCCTTGTTAGCGGCAGTGTCCGACGCTGTCGTCTATGAGATTACTCCACACGTGTTGGCTTGGTTGCTCACGTGTTGTTATTTATCTGCTGCCGCTGTTGTTTTCGAGCTATTCGTTCATACATGTCTGATCGCTGCCGCGTTTGTTTTCGAACTACTTTTGCCATCGGTGGTGGGGGTAGTGAGCACGTGTTGTTTATGCACGTGCTAGCCAGGCCTAACGGATCGGCAGCAATCGATCAAAACAACAATGTTTGTGTGAGCGAAAACGAGGCACCGACTTTCGTCATCACAATAGTGGCGAGACATTGTATATGTCTGATAAGACACGTCGTACTTGGTGTTCGCTAAGTCCATATCATCTTTCCCCGCGTCGGAGATTATTGCAAATAGTCCAGACATTTCTGAAAATTTCTCGAGCTGTATACCACATATTATCTAACTCTGTAGTACGAACCTCAAGATCATAAACATCGAGGTCTTCTTCCCTCAGAATACGGAAAGACGAATCAAATTTCAGTACATCCTCCGAAGCGCTAATGAAAAAATCAAGGGGGTAAGCGGCATTTTGAAGAAGATAAGTAAAATGGGACGAAAATCACTATATTTGAAGCCAAAAGCGTTAAATGTTAACTAATTAAAATTCCCAAGAAATGTTAAACCAATTTCAGAATAACACACAAAATTAAATATTCAAATATGTCGCGAAAGCCCCAAAAATGAAATGGTTGCAAATTTTTCAAAAAAATCTGTGAACTGGGAAGCGGAAAACGAATTCAAATATGACCAAACGCTCCAAAATAGCAAACATAAAACAAATTAATAAAATATTCAAAGTCAAAAAGAATATTTTTTAAAACTTATGTATGACGAGTTGATGAAGGGTAGGGTGCACTACTACCGAATCGCGACATAGAATATTAAAATGCAAAAACAACACGTTGAAATAGCAAACAAAGTTTCAAATATATTTTTTTCCAATCAAAAATATATATGTACAATGTTTTTTTACGTGTATGTGGCAGCAAACGGGCTGTAGGGTGATCGGAGTCAAATAGTACCGAACAATGAACTAAATAGTAGTACAACAAACAACAACTGTCGCCGAAATTAAAAATTTTCAAATTATTTATTTTTGCTTATCCGCGGACTGCAACGCCGTTGTTGCTGTAATCTGAACCAAATTAATTATTTATACCTACACCACACTGTGGTACAGGGTATTATGACTTTGTGCATTTGTTTGTAACACCCAAAATGAGAAGAGATAGATCCATTGTTTATTATACCGATCGACTTGTAATCACTTTCTGAGTCGATTTAGCTATGTCCGTCTGTAGATGTATTCTTGTAATCAAAGTACAGGTCGCAATTATGGCCCGATCTTGACGAAACTTTACACATATCTTTTTTTGGCCCAAGGACGATCCCTATTTAATTTGGTTAAAATCGGATCAGATTTGGATATAGCCCCCATATATATGTTAGCCCCGATTTGACATGTAAGCGCTGTAAAAACTTTATTGTATATCCGATCAGTATGAAATTCAGCAGAAAGAGGTCTCTTATTATATGAATGAACACTGTTACATTTGGAAGAAATCGGTTCAGATTTAGATATTGCCACCCATATATACGTTACCCCCGATTTTACATGTAAGCGCCGTAAAAAGTGTATTTTTAATCCGATCAGTACGAAATTCGGCAGAAAGAGATTTCTTATTACATGAATTAATACTGCCAAATTGTGAGGGAAATCGGTTGAGATTTAGATATAGCCCACATATATATGTTACCCCCGATTTGACATGTAAGCGCTGTAGAAACTGTATTTTATATCCGATCAGTAAAAAAATTGGCAAAAAGAGGTTTCACATTCCGTGAATTAACACTGCCAAATTTGAGGGAAATCGGTTCAGATTTAGATATAGCCCCCATATATGTATGTATATGTTACCCCCGATTTGACATGTAAGCGCTGTAGAACTGTATTTTAAATCCGATCAGTAAAAAAAATTGTCAGAAGAGGTTTCTCATTACATGAATTAACACTGCCAAATTTGAGGGAAATCGGTTCAGATTTAGATATAGCCCCCATATATACATGTTACCCCCGATTTAACATGTAAGCGCTGTACAATCTGTATTTTATATCCGATCAGTAAAAGGGATACTTCCAAATTCAGAGAAAATCGGTTCAGATTTAGATATAGCCCCCATATATATGTTACCCCTGATTTGACATGTAAGTGCTGTAGAGACTGTATTTTATATCCGGTCAGTACGAAATTTGACAGAAAGAAGTTTCGTTTTCAATGAATGAGTATTTAAGGAAAATCCGTTCAGATTTATATATAACCTCCATATATATGTTCCTCCTGATTTGGTACCAAAGCGCTATATAAGTTGTACTTTACTTCCGATCAAAATTTTCCAGAAAGATGTTCCTAATTTTTTTATATAAGCGCTATTTTGGAGACCTGAAAGGCTTCAGCGGAAATGAAAATTAAAATATTACATAAACCAATTATTCCAAGGTAGTACCTACCTAACATACCCTGCATATATTACTTATATTGTGTACGACCAAAAATCGGACTATTTATTGTGTTAAGGCTAATAATAACCACAGTAAATGCAAATATGTGGAATATTATTATTAGTTCAATTTTTAATTCCACACATTATATTAAACTCCTCTTTGGAATAAGCCTTGACGTGGCGGGGGAGCTAAGTACTTTCGTAAAAGAAAGGAAACTAATTATTCCAACTATTCAAAAAGAAATTCTTAATGTACATTGCCGAGGTGGTGTAGGGTATTATATAGTCGGCCCCGCCCGACTTTAACCTTTCCTTACTGGTTTTATTGTTAACACAATACGAACACCGTATATACTAACGAAGGGCGATAAATTCGAACGATAGTGGACTGTATTTTAAACGACATGCTCGGTATGGTGCTTCGAAAACGAGCAGTATCACAGGAAAACAATTTATTTTATTTTCTTGTACTTGTTATTGAAAAACAAAAACAAAAACACGGTGCACACATTTTAACTGAGTTTACGTACCTGATGATGAAGATGACAATTATTAGGATGATGATGAAGTTATTGCGATGTGATGGTTTAGCGATGATAGGGATGGGTGGTGTGTGATGTCCGTATGCCAACGAATCCCTTCAAAACGAAAAAACCACACGATTAACGATGCTAATTCCAATCCGGCTCGAAACGACCAAAATGTTGGTGTAGGGGTGAAAAAAGGGGAGTGCGTGCATTGATGCCAACTTAGTGCTTTTCCACCAGATTTAGTGCTTTTCAGACTAACCAATACGCGAAAAGTGTTCAGTTAGTGTCGAACGAAAAAAAAGCACTAACTGTACGCTTTTCGAATTTTTCTTTATTGCTTTTGACGCTTTTTGTACATTTATCACATCACATCTAGTAACATACATAAATGTATATGAACATCCCGATTTGGCATCTAGGCGGCATATACGGCACAATTTGCTTCAAATCTTTACGAAATTTGGTATTGGAAAGTAGTATGAGGTTATAATAAACTCTGGCAAATTTTTTGAAATTGTTTGCAGGTTTAGATGTTTTGAGTTAAGCGCCATATAATACCCGTTTCTCATCAGATCTACATACAATTTAGTATATAGCGGTTCCTTCAACCAGGAATGAACACTGCCAAATTTAAGGAAAATTGGTTCAGATTTAGATATAGACTCCATTACACCTATATACCGATGTTGAATGTAGGCGCTTTAAAATCGACATTGTCAACAGATTTTTATAATTTTTAATAGTTATCAGATTCTTGAAATAAAAACGAACGTTGGTAAATTTGACGAAAATAGGTTGAGCTTCAGATACGAGTATGTCCCCTGTATGTATCTATATCCTGATTTTGAATATAAGCGCCATAAAACAAAAATTTGTAGACAGATTTTCATTAGGAAAACAAAATTAATAAAGATTTTCAAAACATATTTCTTTTAATTCTACTCAGATGGGGTCGTGTGTAGTCGTCTTCGCCTGACTAAAGCAATGTTATAGTTTAGTGTAGAATTTACGCGCTTTTACGCTTTATCAATTTTTTACGCCTTTGCTACGGGAAATGTTGGCATCACTGGGTGCGTGTGGTAAACAAAGAAATTAATAAAAACAAACGAATTTTAGTTATTTTAAATATAAAATGTGGCTTCTTTACTTGGTGTATTTTCAAATAAACAAGTGCAGAATGACAAGTGGTGAACGCAGAGGCTCGTTACAAGTGTTCGACTACCATAGATTTTGCGGATATAGAGAGAGATAGAAAGACCCGAAGATGAGCAAGGCAACCACACAACAACCACCACCCATAAGCAATCCACACTCTACACATCCGTGATAAGCGAAGAAGGTCTCCGAAAAGAGGTGTAGAGGAGATTCCAGTGATGTCAATACGAAACCGGTATTGATAAGGCTCGGGAAGTTGAGACAATGCTGCGTACCTTTTGAAACCTGTTCTTTGTAGAAAGCATATATTTCTATTATGCAGCAGCTAATGCTTATTGCTTATGTATTTTAAAGATATATGTCTATTATGAAAGCAACTAAAGCTTATTGCTTATATATTTTTTAAGATATGTCTAATTTTCAAAAACCCATGCAGTAATTGAAAAATATTAGATGTGTTTTGATCACCAAACTGCCAGCACGATGGAAAAAGATTCGAATGATCAATATACCAAAAGTGGGGTGTAATTCCCTTATAAAGGTGGGTACTTTGTTTTTCCGGCACGAAAAAATTTTGCAAAATTTTCTTTCGAGTTGAAAAATGGAACGCTTTTTTACAAAGTCGCATTGAAATTTGAAAGTGTGTGTGTCAGTGTCACTTTTATATGCATGTATTTGTATTTTTTCTTTTTGCTAACATTCTTGAAAACAAACAAAAGATAAAATTCGAATCAATAAACAATTAATTGGAATAATACCGAATTAGTAAAGGAAATATTGTTGGAGATCATTGTGCTAATGTTATACATCAATTATTTATTTTGTGTTGGTGCGGTGGCGATGTTTGTGAGACATGAAAAGCCAGGGTAGTAAAATGTTATAAATAACGAAATAATTTCCTACTGTTGTACGAATATAAATAAATAAAATGATGTTTTGATTAATCGAAAAATATGTTTTATTATATTTAAGGATTTACATTATATTTGTTGACATATATATGTAATACTTTTATCCATAAACGGACTATCTTCTTCCAACTTCTATGGCTGCAAAGAACTAACTAATGTATGTTCTTTGCAACCATTTCCAAATCGACATCACAGGCACTGTCCAATTCCATTGTCCCACTGCTTTAGTAGCGTTAGCCGTCCATAATGTTTCTCCTGGCTTTTGCACACAATTGTTCTAAACATACAAACATAAATGTACATATCTAATTACAAGACAAATTCCACATTAGTACATTTAGTTACATGTCCTTCCAGTGTTTTGCACAATTTGTTTGCTTTTGTACTGCAATCCAATTGGAATTTCGCTCTCTGGTTTTTTTCATAATCATAATTATTTTTCCTATCACATCTTTGCATTCTTTTTCTTTATTTCGGAAGATAATTTAATTTATTATTCTTTATTAGGAAATTTTATTTCTAATATTAACAACAGTTGAATTTCTTGCGGACAAAAATAAATATTTGTTGTTATGACCGTGCGGTAATTTTTATTATCTTTGTTGTTTAAACTGGGCTGTTTGGTCAGATATTTTTATGAAGTATATAAAACTAATTTATTTCATGTTTCACTCAACGTTTCGTTGGCTTTATTCCAACTTCATCAGGAGTAATTATTGAAAACCCTAGTGACAAAATTATGTATTTATCATTTTTGATAAAAGTATTGTTGAATTACTTACAATTAGTTTTACATTTTTTCATTATTAAATATTATTAAACAACTGGACATCACGACACAAAATTTATAATAATAATTAATAAATAAAATGGTGAATATTGCAGCAAAACTTAATACTAATATCACAGGAACCGATCACGTTATTGTATTGCACTAGGCCAAAAGACTTCAGACCAATTAGCCTGTCCTCGTTCCTATTGAAAGGTCTGGAAAGACTTTTAGATCATTTCATTAGGGAAAACCTGGATACAAAACTCCTGTCGGGGAACCAACATGCTTACAACAAGGGCAAGTCTACTGAATCAGCCCTGCACGAACTTGTGAGCACTATCGAATCGTCCCTGCATTTCAAGGAATTCACCATGGTGGCATTTCTTGACATAGAAGGGGCTTTTAACAACATTCACTCCGATGCGGTAATTGCGGCACTCTCACATCTAAAAGTTAACACTAGTTTGATTAGACTAATTCAAAGTCTGCTCACCAGAAGACGCATAACAGCATGTCTAGGGTCCACAACTCTAACAAGGTATGTAAACAGAGGGACCCCGCAAGGAGGAGTACTGTCTCCACTAATTTGGAACCTAGCGGTGAATGAAATCCTGCTAGATCTAGAACGTTGTGGCTGCAAGGTCGTGGCATATGCGGACGACGTGGCAATCGCAGTGAGTGGCAAATTCGTAAACGTCCTCAGAGACATCCTACAGGTGGCTCTGAACAAGTTGGCTAGATGGGCCAGAAGCAGCGGTTTGGGCGTTAACCCCAACAAGACAGAATTGGTTCTCTTTACTAGGATGAATAATGTCCCACAT
Organism: Eudasyphora cyanicolor; assembly: GCA_963930755.1. Lineage (NCBI taxonomy): Eukaryota > Metazoa > Arthropoda > Insecta > Diptera > Muscidae > Eudasyphora > Eudasyphora cyanicolor. Next base: position 143,284,843 of record OZ005734.1, read on the forward strand.
GTGGACCCTCCACCTCGGATAAATGGAACAGATCTAGTTTTTTCTGAAAGTGCAAAATTTTTAGGAATAATTCTAGATAGGAAAATGTTATTTAGACTTAACGTATTGGAACGTGTAAGGAAGGCCAACGTCGCCTTATATTCCTGCAAAAAGGCTGTAGGGTCGCGGTGGAGACTCTCTCCTAAAATCGTCCACTGGATATATATAGCAGTAGTTCGTCCAATACTGTTATACGGTATTGTGGTATGGTGGACGGCAACTGACAAACTAACCATTACCAACCTACTAACAAAGGTTCAGAGAACTGCCTGCCTGAGCATAAGCGGAGCCTTAAGGACTACAGCGACCGAGTCTCTACAAGCCCTACTCCATATACTGCCGATTAATATTGTGGCGAGAGAGGTTGCAACCAAAGCGGCAATAAGATTAAACTGCCTATCAATGTGGAGGTACAAGAACTATGGTCACATGAGGATATCAAAGTGTAGTGCTATGGTAACCGACCGAGTGGACTATATACCAACAGTGTACACCTTCGAGAGAAATTACATCACTATGATTCCCGCCAGAGATGAATGGGTCGGCAGAATACCAGGTAATATAAACCATCTCCACTTTTACACGGATGGTTCGAAGCTTGATGAAAATGTTCGGAGTACACTGTGAAGAACTTAGTCTGGATATAGCTCACAGACTACCAGATACCTGCAGTGTCTATCAAGCCGAAATAATGGCAATATGGGAAGTCGCCAAGTGGCTGAGTCGCAACATAGTAACCAACAATGGCGTTGTCATTTACTCGGACAGCCAGGCTGCCATCAATTCTCTGGAGGCAACATCCCTAAATTCACAAACAGCCCTCGACTGCCGCAGATCTCTTAACGAGATGGCTGAGCAGTTTAATATACACCTCATATGGGTGCCTGGGCATAGGGATATCCCGGGGAACTGCAAAGCCGATGAACTTGCTAGGAAAGGGACGACATTACAAATTCTCGAAGAATTTGCATATATTGGTGCGCCACTATCCACGTGCAAGCTTTGGCTTAGGCAAGAGGCAATCAGGCAGTCCAACGATAGATGGACAGAAATCGGCACCTGCAGGGTAGCTAGAAAAATCTGGCCAAGGTATGACCTGAGAAGGTCAAAATATCTCCTCGCACTAGAGAGGATACGATTGTCTACGTTAGTACAGGTTCTGACGGGACACTGCTTGATCGGCGAACACGCCAAAAGATTGGGTATTGAGTCCAATGACTTCTGCCGAAGCTGTGGAGATGAGGAAGAAGTGGAGAGCATTGAGCACTTGCTTTGCGACTGTCCCGCTTTGAGTAAACGACGACTGGATATACTGGGGTCGGCCTTTTTAGGCAGCCTAACAGATCTTTCCAGTACTGATATTCGTACTATCGATAAATTTATATATCAAACAGGTTGGTTTCGATGAGGGGCATTTCAGCCCGTGGTAACACTAGGGACCTAAACTGGTCTATGTGAGCTTGTAAAAAAATACGGCTGCCACCCTAACCTAAACCCTAAACCTATTGTATTGCAACTGAATATTGCAGTTTAGTGTTGTCTTTATCTTCTTTGGTGTTCATTGATTTGTGTATTCGCTCTTGTATTCTAAGGCTCTCTAGAGTGTATCTCTTGTTCTCTATTTTCTCTCTATCGAGTATTTTTACGTTTTTAAGGTCTGCCATATGACCACACTCGTTTACATGTTGTACCAAAGCTGTGCTTTCCTTGGCTTTGTTTATGTCAGCTTCGTGCTCACTCAGTCTGACACTCAACATTCTCTTCGTGGTCCCCACATACACTCTATTGCACTTATCCCCTTCTTTCCCTTTACAAGTGATTTCATACACCACATTGTTTTCTTTTAGTTTGTCTGATCTGCTTGTGAATATTCTTTTTAGTGTTTCGTTTGACTTGTATGCTATTGATGTTTTGTTATCGTTTATTATGTTCTTCAATATTCGGCTATCAGTTAGCTTTGGGATGTATGGTACACTGTAAAAATTTGTTTTTTCCTTTTGTTTTTTTTGCAGTTTTTCATCATGTTGTTTATCAGGTATTTGGGGTAGTTATTTTTCGTTTATATTTCTGCTATTTTCTTTGTGTTTTGGTCCTTAAATTTGTCGTCGCTTAAGTATAAAACTTTGTTTATGAGATTTGTTGCTGTGTTTATCTTCATGCTTTTCGGCTGTGGTGAGTAGTAATTTATCTTTCGTCCTGATGCTGTGATCTTTGTGTACCAATTTGTTATTATCCTGTTGCCTTCTCTGATTACACTGTGATACAAAATAGAACTTTCCGAATGGGAATGGGATGAGACCAATTGCAAATGAAAGTTGACATTATCCATAACAAAACCTTCAATGGTTTTTTCCAGGTCAGTGCGAGATTTTTTTTACACGCATTTGAAGTTGGTGATTTTGGAACGCTGTCTAACAAGAAAAGATCATTGAAAATTTGATAAAATAATGATTATTTCTTTTTATTATCATGTTAAGTTTTGGTATCTTACTGTTTTTGGGGTCGAGGACATATCTTTTTTTGGCCCAAGGACGATCCCTATTTAATTTGGTTAAAATCGGATCAGATTTGGATATAGCCCCCATATATATGTTAGCCCCGATTTGACATGTAAGCGCTGTAAAAACTTTATTGTATATCCGATCAGTATGAAATTCAGCAGAAAGAGGTCTCTTATTATATGAATGAACACTGTTAAATTTGGAAGAAATCGGTTCAGATTTAGATATAGCCACCCATATATACGTTACCCCCGATTTTACATGTAAGCGCCGTAAAAAGTGTATTTTTAATCCGATCAGTACGAAATTCGGCAGAAAGAGATTTCTTATTACATGAATTAATACTGCCAAATTTGAGGGAAATCGGTTGAGATTTAGATATACCCCACATATATATGTTACCCCCGATTTGACATGTAAGCGCTGTAAAAACTGTATTTTATATCCGATCAGTAAAAAAATTGGCAAAAAGAGGTTTCACATTCCGTGAATTAACACTGCCAAATTTGAGGGAAATCGGTTCAGATTTAGATATAGCCCCCATATATGTATGTATATGTTACCCCCGATTTGACATGTAAGCGCTGTAGAACTGTATTTTAAATCCGATCAGTAAAAAAAATTGTCAGAAGAGGTTTCTCATTACATGAATTAACACTGCCAAATTTGAGGGAAATCGGTTCAGATTTAGATATAGCCCTCATATATACATGTTACCCCCGATTTAACATGTAAGCGCTGTACAATCTGTATTTTATATCCGATCAGTAAAAGGGATACTTCCAAATTCAGAGAAAATCGGTTCAGATTTAGATATAGCCCCCATATATATGTTACCCCTGATTTGACATGTAAGTGCTGTAGAGACTGTATTTTATATCCGGTCAGTACGAAATTTGACAGAAAGAAGTTTCGTTTTCAATGAATGAGTATTTAAGGAAAATCCGTTCAGATTTATATATAACCTCCATATATATGTTCCTCCTGATTTGGTACCAAAGCGCTATATAAGTTGTACTTTACTTCCGATCAAAATTTTCCAGAAAGATGTTCCTAATTTTTTTATATAAGCGCTATTTTGGAGACCTGAAAGGCTTCAGCGGAAATGAAAATTAAAATATTACATAAACCAATTATTCCAAGGTAGTACCTACCTAACATACCCTGCATATATTACTTATATTGTGTACGACCAAAAATCGGACTATTTATTGTGTTAAGGCTAATAATAACCACAGTAAATGCAAATATGTGGAATATTATTATTAGTTCAATTTTTAATTCCACACATTATATTAAACTCCTCTTTGGAATAAGCCTTGACGTGGCGGGGGAGCTAAGTACTTTCGTAAAAGAAAGGAAACTAATTATTCCAACTATTCAAAAAGAAATTCTTAATGTACATTGCCGAGGTGGTGTAGGGTATTATATAGTCGGCCCCGCGGATATAGAGAGAGATAGAAAGACCCGAAGATGAGCAAGGCAGCCACACAACAACCACCACCCATAAGCAATCCGCACTCTACACATCCGTGATAAGCGAAGAAGGTCTCCGAAAAGAGGTGTAGAGGAGATTCCAGTGATGTCAATACGAAACCGGTATTGATAAGGCTCGGGAAGTTGAGACAATGCTGCATACCTTTTGAAACCTGTTCTTTGTAGAAAGCATATATTTCTATTATGCAGCAGCTAATGCTTATTGCTTATGTATTTTAAAGATATATGTCTATTATGAAAGCAACTAAAGCTTATTGCTTATATATTTTTTAAGATATGTCTAATTTTCAAAAACCCATGCAGTAATTGAAAAATATTAGATGTGTTTTGATCACCAAACTGCCAGCACGATGGAAAAAGATTCGAATGATCAATATACCAAAAGTGGGGTGTAATTCCCTTATAAAGGTGGGTACTTTGTTTTTCCGGCACGAAAAAATTTTGCAAAATTTTCTTTCGAGTTGAAAAATGGAACGCTTTTTTACAAAGTCGCATTGAAATTTGAAAGTGTGTGTGTCAGTGTCACTTTTATATGCATGTATTTGTATTTTTTCTTTTTGCTAACATTCTTGAAAACAAACAAAAGATAAAATTCGAATCAATAAACAATTAATTGGAATAATACCGAATTAGTAAAGGAAATATTGTTGGAGATCATTGTGCTAATGTTATACATCAATTATTTATTTTGTGTTGGTGCGGTGGCGATGTTTGTGAGACATGAAAAGCCAGGGTAGTAAATGTTATAAATAACGAAATAATTTCCTACTGTTGTACGAATATAAATAAATAAAATGATGTTTTGATTAATCGAAAAATATGTTTTATTATATTTAAGGATTTACATTATATTTGTTGACATATATATGTAATACTTTTATCCATAAACGGACTATCTTCTTCCAACTTCTATGGCTGCAAAGAACTAACTATGTATGTTCTTTGCAACCATTTCCAAATCGACATCACAGGCACTGTCCAATTCCATTGTCCCACTGCTTTAGTAGCGTTAGCCGTCCATAATGTTTCTACTGGCTTTTGCACACAATTGTTCTAAACATACAAACATAAATGTACATATCTAATTACAAGACAAATTCCACATTAGTACATTTAGTTACATGTCCTTCCAGTGTTTTGCACAATTTGTTTGCTTTTGTACTGCAATCCAATTGGAATTTCGCTCTCTGGTTTTTTTCATAATCATAATTATTTTTCCTATCACATCTTTGCATTCTTTTTCTTTATTTCGGAAGATAATTTAATTTATTATTCTTTATTAGGAAATTTTATTTCTAATATTAACAACAGTTGAATTTCTTGCGGACAAAAATAAATATTTGTTGTTATGACCGTGCGGTAATTTTTATTATCTTTGTTGTTTAAACTGGGCTGTTTGGTCAGATATTTTTATGAAGTATATAAAACTAATTTATTTCATGTTTCACTCAACGTTTCGTTGGCTTTATTCCAACTTCATCAGGAGTAATTATTGAAAACCCTAGTGACAAAATTATGTATTTATCATTTTTGATAAAAGTATTGTTGAATTACTTACAATTAGTTTTACATTTTTTCATTATTAAATATTATTAAACAACTGGACATCACGACACAAAATTTATAATAATAATTAATAAATAAAATGGTGAATATTGCAGCAAAACTTAATACTAATATCACAGGAACCGATCACGTTATTGTATTGCAACTGAATATTGCAGTTTAGTGTTGTCTTTATCTTCTTTGGTGTTTATTGATTTGTGTATTCGCTCTTGTATTCTAAGGCTCTCTAGAGTGTATCTCTTGTTCTCTATTTTCTCTCTATCGAGTATTTTTACGTTTTTAAGGTCTGCCATATGACCACACTCGTTTACATGTTGTACCAAAGCTGTGCTTTCCTTGGCTTTGTTTATGTCAGCTTCGTGCTCACTCAGTCTGACACTCAACATTCTCTTCGTGGTCCCCACATACACTCTATTGCACTTATCCCCTTCTTTCCCTTATCCTTCTTTCCCAAGTGATTTCATACACCACATTGTTTTCTTTTAGTTTGTCTGATCTGCTTGTGAATATTCTTTTTAGTGTTTCGTTTGACTTGTATGCTATTGATGTTTTGTTATCGTTTATTATGTTCTTCAATATTCGGCTATCAGTTAGCTTTGGGATGTATGGTACACTGTAAAAATTTGTTTTTTCCTTTTGTTTTTTTTGCAGTTTTTCATCATGTTGTTTATCAGATATTTGGGGTAGTTATTTTTCGTTTCTATTTCTGCTATTTTCTTTGTGTTTTGGTCCTTAAATTTGTCGTCGGCTAAGTATAAAACTTTGTTTATGAGATTTGTTGCTGTGTTTATCTTCATGCTTTTCGGCTGTGGTGAGTAGTAATTTATCTTTCGTCCTGATGCTGTGATCTTTGTGTACCAATTTGTTATTATCCTGTTGCCTTCTCTGATTACACTGTGATACAAAATCGAACTTTCCGAATGGGAATGGGATGAGACCAATTGCAAATGAAAGTTGACATTATCCATAACAAAACCTTCAATGTGTTTTTCCAGGTCAGTGCGAGATTTTTTTTACACGCATTTGAAGTTGGTGATTTTGGAACGCTGTCTAACAAGAAAAGATCATTGAAAATTTGATAAAATAATGATTATTTCTTTTTATTATCATGTTAAGTTTTGGTATCTTACTGTTTTTGGGGTCGAGGAAATCATTTATTACCTACAACTCACGATAGATGGCGCTGACATGCAAATGGTGCTACTTCTTGTCGATTTTCATTGAAAAAGCGCTTCAAAATTACCAACTTCAAATGCGTGTAAAAAAAATCTAGCACTAAACTGAAAAAAACATTCATTTGTAATTGGTATCATCCCATTCCCATTTTGGTTGTTGCACTGTGTTATTTTCATAACAAGGTACGGTATCTCGTTATTTACTTCCATCTCAACGGTAAATTGTAATTTAGTATGGTAGGAATTTAATAATTGAAGGGTTTTGTCCACATGTTGTTTATTTATAATTGCAAAAATATCATCAACGTATTTTGAGTTTAAACAACAAAGATAATAAAAACAAATATAAACAAATGGGAGTGTGACGGTGGCGGCATTAAATTTGTTGCGGCGTTCAATTTGTAACGGCGTTAAATTTGTGGTGGCGCAAAATGTTACTTTTTCGCGTTCAAATAAACATAGTACCACAAACGAAAAAAATTCGCAGTTTTTTCGCGACTTTGTTTTTATATGGGATTTCAACGCGAAAAATGAACATTGTACCACGCATAATGCGTTGTAAACAAAAGTGCAAAGCCATAAAAGTTTAATACTTCACTTTATGGGGATAACTGAAGTGAATGGAAACACTTTCGGCATTGGGGAAGTGTGGTATTAGTCGTATCAGAAAATTAGATTGTTTATATTCTTTAGCTTTGATGTAAGGAACAATGTTCCACTGTTATTTCGGTTTTTTTGTTTATTGGAATAAAAAACTGGCAAATACTTGAGTACGAACTTTCAAGATGCAATACTGGTGTAAACTTATGAATAGACGTTTGTCTGTCCTATAAGAGGAAGAGATAAAAAGTTTTTCTTTGTTCCGCACAAATGTGGATACAACGGGTCACTCCATTCCTTGCAATTTATTTCTGTGCTCACAATTTGAACTCTGGTTCAGTCCTAGTGCAGGTGTTGGCCAGAACCGTACACCAAGGGAGTCTCTCCCGTGTTCTCCAGATAATGCAACTTTTGCGCTAAACTTTTTCTCGTCGACCTTCCTTTTGTTTTATGTTGTGTGTAATCTGAAATATGCAAAGCTTTAATGAAGAGATTTTGGTAAAAAAAAACTAAATGTATGTCACTTGGAGAGAAACGAAAATCAAAGAACGCAACTTTCAAATATTGGCGTAATAGCCGGCCAACTTGTTTGATAATAGGTGCAGGCCTATAGACGTCACGCTGACGCAAACAAATAGTAATTTTATGATCGGCCTGTAGTCAAACCGACAATAGTATTTGAGAACCAAAAACAACTGTAACTTTACCTAAATTTTTGATTTTCAGGTCGCACCGACCAGACCTGATCAAATAGAATACTAAAATTTAAAATTGCTATTCTTTGACAATCCTACAGCAAACAAACATATACAACTAACTTATACTAAGAAATATTACAAACTTAATTTTTGTGGTAGTCAGAGCTAAGGACTTTCATACTAGAATTGTACTGTTTCATAGCTTCAAGACTGCGCATGATTGATGTTGTCCTCTAATCGGAATTTTTATTAGAATATCTCGAAGCATACGAAGTTTAGATCACTTTCTTAAAAGACAATCCGGGCAACGCCGGATTTAGGGCGGGTTGATTTGTATGGATGAAAAAAAATTAAAAATCGTATAGCAAAAACTTAATCTACATTAAATTCTAAGAAAATTCTCCGAAGAAACCATGGGTCTAAAATCAAGACCTAATCCGCGCCTCTCGACTTGAAAATTTTTTCCTCTTTCGCTAAAATTATTTTCTTTTTTGAAATATATTGTTTTATTATACCCTCACTTTAGTGATACACTTTTGCTACGGGCGAAAAGTGTAACACATCGAAGGAGTGACAGAAGACCCTAAGTATGTTTGGCGGACATCCGTTTTAGGTCGTTTTAAGTGGTAATATTTTTTCTATTCCGGCTATGTTCGAAGATGTGCCATATTGGTCCACTCCGTCTAGTACCTCCCCCCACAAAGTGTTAATATTGAGTGAATTATTTATTATTTAATAACTTCTATACTACATATTTGAATCCTCTGAAATTCTATACATAACACTAGTCACTATCACCTCAAGAAAAAAAAAGTTTGCTGTTAATAACAAACAACGTCTGCTAATTTTCAGCAAACATTTTTTCTGCTAATACAGCAAATTTTCTACTGTAATAGCAAAAAGTTTGCAGTTTTGCATTAGCAAACGCACTGCTGAAAAGTTTGCTGAAAATGTTTGCTGTTAATCAAAATATGTAAAAATAAGAAAGTTGCAATAATTTACATGATAAAGTTCAACTACCATTGAAAATCAAAAAGGTTAAGGTCACTTGTGCGCTGAGAAAAATATATTTTGAAAAACATTAAATAATTTGTCGGCGATATCTATTTTCCGAGTTACGGTTCTCAATATTTTTATTTTTTCATTGGATTTTATAAATATTGGAAATAGGTAGGAGTCGAATAAAACTGCAAAAAGTAAAACGCAAATCGATAACGAATATGATTTGACGTGGAAATAGAGCGATTTCAAAATCTAAGTACCGGACATACAATTAAAATTAATCTATTGCGTTTAGATTTTACTTTCAAATATTTTATATTTTATTGAACCCAAAGCTAAACATTAATATTTTCAGTGCGATTTGTAAAAATGTTTAAGTCCTGATTCACACAAGGCAATTTTTTTCAAGCAAGTGTCAAAGTTTGTTGGAGAGAGTGGCAGAGAGCTCTTTCCGCCAGCCTCTCTCTCCTACAAATTTGGTCACTTGCTTGGAAAAACTTGCCTCGTGGATTCAGGACTAAGTCTTGTGTATGCAAAAACACAAGACCACAGGACGGCAAATACTTCTGAAATTTTCGGTTTGAAATGGAAAGTCCCGATTTACGCGGGGCGATTTTTATATTATCTAATTCTTATTTGAACTTGCCTTTGCGTTCCCACGGCTATTCCTATTCCTATTGTTTTATTATACCCTCACTTTAGTGATACACTTTTGCTACGGGCGAAAAGTGTAACACATCGAAGGAGTGACAGAAGACCCTAAGTATGTTTGGCGGACATCCGTTTTAGGTCGTTTTAAGTGGTAATATTTTTTCTATTCCGGCTATGTTCGAAGATGTGCCATATTGGTCCACTCCGTCTAGTACCTCCCCCCACAAAGTGTTAATATTGAGTGAATTATTTATTATTTAATAACTTCTATACTACATATTTGAATCCTCTGAAATTCTGTACATAACACTAGTCACTATCACCTCAAGAAAAAAAAAGTTTGCTGTTAATAACAAACAACGTCTGCTAATTTTCAGCAAACATTTTTTCTGCTAATACAGCAAATTTTCTACTGTAATAGCAAAAAGTTTGCAGTTTTGCATTAGCAAACGCACTGCTGAAAAGTTTGTGAAAATGTTTGCTGTTAATCAAAATATGTAAAAATAAGAAAGTTGCAATAATTTACATGATAAAGTTCAACTACCATTGAAAATCAAAAAGGTTAAGGTCACTTGTGCGCTGAGAAAAATATATTTTGAAAAAAATTAAATAATTTGTCGGCGATATCTATTTTCCGAGTTACGGTTCTCAATATTTTTATTTTTTCATTGGATTTTATAAATATTGGAAATAGGTAGGAGTCGAATAAAACTGCAAAAAGTAAAACACAAATCGATAACGAATATGATTTGACGTGGAAATAGAGCGATTTCAAAATCTAAGTACCGGACATACAATTAAAATTAATCTATTGCGTTTAGATTTTACTTTCAAATATTTTATATTTTAATGAACCCAAAGCTAAACATTAATATTTTCAGTGCGATTTGTAAAAATGTTTAAGTCCTGATTCACACAAGGCAATTTTTTTCAAGCAAGTGTCAAAGTTTGTTGGAGAGAGTGGCAGAGAGCTCTTTCCGCCAGCCTCTCTCTCCTACAAATTTGGTCACTTGCTTGGAAAAACTTGCCTCGTGGATTCAGGACTAAGTCTTGTGTATGCAAAAACACAAGACCACAGGACGGCAAATACTTCTGAAATTTTCGGTTTGAAATGGAAAGTCCCGATTTACGCGGGGCGATTTTTATATTATCTAATTCTTATTTGAACTTGCCTTTGCGTTCCCACGACTATTCCTAATTGTATTGTTGTTGTTTCAAAGTGCGAATGAAAAACCAAAACGACCGATTGATTCCAAGGAGGTTTTTCCCCTCCCTTTCCAACTGCCACCCTACAAACATCGTTAAGCCGCTGATAAAATTGCCTCGTGTAAAGCGGGAAGAACATAAACCCCATCAACACGCGGCAGTTTTCCTAGGCAATTCGGTGTTTGAAGGAGAGAGGCATGCGGAAGATAATGGGAAAGTAGATTCTTGTACTGCAAACCGTTTTGTGTGTTTTATTCGCACTTTGCTGCCTTAACTTCTACAAACACCGAATTGCCTCGCGTGAATCGGGACATAGACATCCTTCATTAGTCCTGATTCACATTAGACAATTTTTTCCAAGCAAGTGTTATAGTTTGCTGGAGAGAGAGGCAGAGATTTTTTCCGCCTGCCTCTCTCTCCTACATATTTTGACACTTGCTTGGAAAAAATTGTCTCGTGTGAATCTAGACTTACGGAAAAAAGAAATTAAAAAAAGAAGCGACGTTTAATTTATATTCCTTGCCATTGAAATAATTTTTTTCCATTCAAATGTGCTTGCGATAAGTTATACATATATTCATATTTGTGCAGATGACAAAATCTCATATTAAATGTTTAATTCGCATATCAAAAAATATTAACAGACGTAATATGCTTTGACTGACATTCAAGAGTAGTCATCTTTGACAGACATCGTGCGCCGACTTCGGCTATTTAAGTAGCACCCTTTGAAGTGTAATTGACGCCATGATACAATAATTGTAAAGGTAGTCTCATAAGCCCAACAACAAAAAGTCCGGTACAACCCTGCGTATTTTTGCCATTTTGGTTGTCAAATTGAACTGACAGATAGACGTCAGTGACAGAGTGAGCACAACAACAACAATTCAACAACAAACTCGGAATTTTGTTTGTCAAATAACAAAAGTTAGTGAAGAAAAATAAAAATGTCATAAAATCTCGATTTTGATTTTTGTTATCTTAATGTGACACCCTCCGGTGGTACTGGCCAAGGTACCTCATCGAAGAGAAGACGTAAAAAGTGCAGTAGTTTGAGATGTGATGTGGCAGTTGCAGTAGCAGCTAAATTCTTCGCCAAGAATTTGGAATCTTGGGCTACAGCAATGCAAAAACCACAAAGGCAACGAAAAGGAATTTTTTGCAAGAAAACAACGAGTACTAAAGACAACGGTTCTCCTCCCCCTTATCGAGTGTAAATAGAGAAACGACGGCCACAGGAGAAACCATGCAAACCATTCAACAGCCTAAGCAACGTGACCGTGTACCGCAATAAGGATAAACGTCACAAACATTCCTGGAACGCAACAATCGAACGCCACGTATGTCAGTGGTGGCTTTTGAAAGTCTTCATATGTACCAATGAAAAATCCCGAGTTCTACTGTGTATTCAAAATCGATGCATCTAGAGGTAGTGTTAAATAGTATACATATACAATAAAATAAATTTAATGAACGAGCAACTGTGGCCAATATTAATATTTATTAGAAAATTAAAGTCGTAATTGATATTTAATAACAAATGTACAATATGTGCCGCCATGGAGTGATGAAGGAAGTATTTAATTTTATAATCTTACTCTGTTTCTGTTCGCATATCTGTGTATTCCAAGGGATTTTCAGGAAGAATACTAGAAAAAGATTTGTAAATAAAAATTTAAAAAATTTATTTATACTGATATGTTTCTTACTAACCCAAAGGACATATCCATCTCGTCATTAAAATGACGAGATGGATATGTCCGAGATGGATATGTCCTGCCTCTCTCTCCTACATATTTTGACACTTGCTTGGAAAAAATTGTCTCGTGTGAATCTAGACTTACGGAAAAAAGAAATTAAAAAAAGAAGCGGCGTTTAATTTATATTCCTTGCCATTGAAATAATTTTTTTCCATTCAAATGTGCTTGCGATAAGTTATACATATATTCATATTTGTGCAGATGACAAAATCTCATATTAAATGTTTAATTCGCATATCAAAAAATATTAACAGACGTAATATGCTTTGACTGACATTCAAGAGTAGTCCTCTTTGACAGACATCGTGCGCCGACTTCGGCTATTTAAGTAGCACCCTTTGAAGTGTAATTGACGCCATGATACAATAATTGTAAAGGTAGTCTCATAAGCCCAACAACAAAAAGTCCGGTACAACCCTGCGTATTTTTGCCATTTTGGTTGTCAAATTGAACTGACAGATAGACGTCAGTGACAGAGTGAGCACAACAACAACAATTCAACAACAAACTCGGAATTTTGTTTGTCAAATAACAAAAGTTAGTGAAGAAAAATAAAAATGTCATAAAATCTCGATTTTGATTTTTGTTATCTTAATGTGACACCCTCCGGTGGTACTGGCCAAGGTACCTCATCGAAGAGAAGACGTAAAAAGTGCAGTAGTTTGAGATGTGATGTGGCAGTTGCAGTAGCAGCTAAATTCTTCGCCAAGAATTTGGAATCTTGGGCTACAGCAATGCAAAAACCACAAAGGCAACGAAAAGGAATTTTTTGCAAGAAAACAACGAGTACTAAAGACAACGGTTCTCCTCCCCCTTATCGAGTGTAAATAGAGAAACGACGGCCACAGGAGAAACCATGCAAACCATTCAACAGCCTAAGCAACGTGACCGTGTACCGCAATAAGGATAAACGTCACAAACATTCCTGGAACGCAACAATCGAACGCCACGTATGTCAGTGGTGGCTTTTGAACGTCTTCATATGTACCAATGAAAAATCCCGAGTTCTACTGTGTATTCAAAATCGATGCATCTAGAGGTAGTGTTAAATAGTATACATATACAATAAAATAAATTTAATGAACGAGCAACTGTGGCCAATATTAATATTTATTAGAAAATTAAAGCCGTAATTGATATTTAATAACAAATGTACAATATGTGCCGCCATGGAGTGATGAAGGAAGTATTTAATTTTATAATCTTACTCTGTTTCTGTTCGCATATCTGTGTATTCCAAGGGATTTTCAGGAAGAATACTAGAAAAAGATTTGTAAATAAAAATTTAAAAAATTTATTTATACTGATATGTTTCTTACTAACCCAAAGGACATATCCATCTCGTCATTAAAATTAATGTCGGAGCTTATCGATGGAAAACTGACACTAAATTAGAAAAAGGACATAAATATTCATTGCTTCCAATACTGGAGTTACTTACTCTAGAGGTGGCGTTTGACACAACAAATGGTATTGCATTAGTCAATAGCACGCTCTTTTTTGCTCCTCTTACAATATCCGAGGGCAAAAAATGATCGTCGCAGATGAACTGACCGCTTTCTAATGCAATACCACTAGCCTGACACCACTTCCATCGGAGCTCTCCATCTATCGATATTTTGAAAAACGATCCATTTCCAGGGTCATCACGTTTGTCACAAATGCGACACTTGCGCATTTTTTCTTATTAGAAAATTATATATTTTTTAAAATAAAAACACACAATATAATTTTAAAACAACAATAATTTTTTATTGTTTTCTCCACGTATATTATATTTTTTCACTCAGTCTTATTTTTTTCACTTCCTATTACTTTTTTCCAATTTCAATTTAAACTCATACGTTTCCTTTTTTCGCTCTCCACTGCTGTCAAAAAATGTAAACAAACATTTGAAATGTAAACAATGAGATTGACAACCAAAATGCTGTCAAACACGCCAAAATAAAAAAATTTTAATCAGCTGTTAGCTTGAGACTACCTTTACAATTATTGTATCATGAATTGACGCCAAATAAAATTGAAATTTTCGTTCTGTTTGTTAATTCGCATTACAAAGGCGTCCCGCTGGCGTAGTAAAGAAATCATTTTGGCAAAGAGAACACATCCATCAAAGAAGATAATGCAAATGATTTTAATGAATAAAACTATTCCGGGGGACAGCTTCGACCATGCTTACAAATGGCTAAAGAAAGAAGTCGGTTTAATATTTCCCGAAAAGGCGAAATTGTTTATGCCTTGGAGGATAGAAGACACAGGACTGAAAATATTGAACGGTGGATGGGTGTTTACGATTTCTTAATGAAATTCATAAGGGATGTGGCCCATAAAGAACCGCGTTATCAATTTATCAAGTCGCAACAGGTAAGCGTACACAAATTGCAAATTAAATTCACTATGATTGTGAGGATTATTTCTGGTTGTTTTCACGATTCTCAGCAAGCAATGTCCTATTAAAACCCTCTACTTAAATACGGCTACAAAAGATGAACTTAAATTTCATAGCAAATATATGCTGTCCATAAAGAGAACTTGTGAAAGCGATGGACTAGCAATTTATTTCCTTGTCCACTTTTCCAAATCGCATACACCTCTTGGAAGTGTGACGCTAATGAAAATACCTGCAACAACTCGTAAGTATTTTATTTTTTCCTTTTTGTGATCCGTTTAACGAAATGGCAACATTGATTTTTTACTCCATATGCTCCAACGATGGTCGCTAATATCCAAGTCACGAAGCAACTTTTGGCTCCAAAAAAACTCGCAATAATGTAGTCTAATTTGGATGTAATCCATGGATAAGATAATTTTGCCCAATGATTTGGCTCTGGACATGTACAATTACCGTGTCTATAGGTTGAACCCAACACATTGGCCGACATTGAAAGGGTTCGCGTCGATGTCGTACGATTTATGTTCTTTATATTTATCCTTCGGACAAAAAGAAGATAATTGTTAATGCCAGTGTTTGTAGATACTCTTATTGCTATTCAATTTTACTAAATGATTTCTTTTTCATTTATATTTTTAGATCAAGCGTAGATACAGATTTCACAGTTCGAAACGCTTATCAATACATGGGCTGAATAACTTCAGGTTGAAATCCTGATTGATATACTCTTCTCAAATATCAGGAAAATATAAAATTTGTGTTTCTTTTATTAAAATAAAAAAGACGTATGCTAGAACAACAAAAATAGTTTGTTAATCCAGCCGCTTTTTTCTGTTGAATAATAGCAAAATTATTTGTTAAAACGACTGTTTTAGTTTATTATTATTCTAGCAACCCTATTTGCCTGCTAGGGTTGCTAGAATAACAGACGAAGTCGGCTTTCCCTTTTTCAGCAGACACAGACCGTGTACCTTTCACACAAAATGGATCATTTTGCACCAACATTTAACAGCTTATAACTTTAATACCAGTGCATAAAAATACTTGAAATTTTGTACAGTGTAATGCTCTTATTGTGCCTACAGTCCAGAAAAACAGGGTTTATTGCTACGCCCCTTCTAGTACCACCACACAAATGTACCGTTTTATACCAAAAGGTATGAGCTTATAGCGCGGGTACCAATGCACAAAAATACAACAAAATTTTAAACAGTAATATTTTTAAACTACATATAGCCATATTAAAAATGGACTTTATCAACGCGCTCCTTTTGGTACCTCCCACACAACATGTCCAAATCATACCAAAATTGAATAGATCATAACTTTAATATACCAGTGCATATAAACGCTTACAATTCGATACAGTGCAATATATTTGAAGTTTACTGGTTAGCGAAAAATAGGAGTATTTGTTAAACCCCCTCTGGTACGTCCCATACAAATTGACAGCTTAATTCGTGTATTTTATATTACACTACTCACAAAGTGAGGGTATACCTTTGTCGGTTTACCTGACTGAAACTTTCTTACTTGTTATGTTAGTCCATTTTCATGTCGAGAGGCGCGGATTAGGATTTTATTTTAGATACATGGTTTTTTCGGAGAATTTTCTTAGAATTTTATGCAGTTTACGTTTTTGCTATAGGATTTAAAAAAAAATCAACCCGCCCTAATATATATATATATGTTTATATAACCAACCAGTGACCACCCTTAATACATTTCACACATTTCTTATTCTTCTTTTTTTTAAAGAAGGTTTGTTTTTCTGTTTAACAGAAAACAAAAACAACGATCTCGAACTCAATAGTCATAAACAAATATATGTTTAAGTTAGAATGTGCGTCTTTTCGTTACACCAATTGTATGGGGAGCTAAGGAATTTAAAATTGCTATTCTTTGACAATCCTACAGCAAATAAAGTATGGTGTTGCCTGATTATTTTAATATCTGCAAAAGGCGTGTAAACAATGGAATATAGATAGCAAATTTATGTTTCATAAATACATTTTATTTTTTTCTGTTTCGCACTGTTCTTTCTTCGCAACTCATGATACCATTGCTACCAGATAGTGGAAATCCGCCACTTACTGCTTGTGCACCAGTTAGTGGAAGTCCGTTGTTTCAAATACAAGCACGTTCCTTGGCTGATGTTGTGCCAAGATTGACCCTCCCACAGACACCTATGAAGGTTTCACCATTATATCATAATAATTTTGTTTGATATCACAAATTCTACATTTTAATTACCGCTTTTCTTTACCTTTCCCTACCACCTTTAAAATGGCCTTAAGCCGAAGTCATGTTAAAATTTTATTTAAAAAAACGTTATAATTTTTATTTTTAGAAAAATAGATTTAAATTTATCCTCAACTTTCCATTTTCCATTAATTAGGGTTTCTTTTAAATTTATTTAATTTAGTTTTAATTCAATTTCGTAAAAATTCAATCCAATTTTCTTTAAGTGTTTAAGTTTACTACAATTTAAACTAAACTTTCTTCAATAATAAAACAACAAAAAGCTTAATAATTTCCATTTCTTTTTCTTATGTTTTCAGGAATGGAGGATTGTGTATCCTTCCAGGATTATGGATACCAAAGTGACGTACATCGGTCCCCAGAAAATGTCGGATTCCCGGAGGTATGTAATAAAAAAACACAAGTATTTGTCCTTGTTTTAATTTTCACGGTTTTCTTATTGTTTTTGCAGCAAACTGAATTGATGATGTGAAGGATGATGGTAACAGGCTGACGTTTCTGGCTGGAATCGCGTCCTCAAAAAGTGTCGTCCGTAGAAATCTGTCTGTCCACGTAGTATGTAAGTATGTTTTCTTCGTATTGAATATAAAGGGTGATCTACAGGGTGGCTGATATGTATTGCAACCAACTTCAGGTTGCTATCATTTCTAAACCGCTAGTCTGATAGCTGACAGATTTATTTCAGTGACAGTTCATTTTATTGTTTACAAGCTTATAAAAGCATTTTGATCTATTGAATTCAGAAAAAAGTTATTCGTGATGGAACTCAAGCGTGATAGTGTGATTGCTTTATATTTGGATGGAAAAACACAAGTGGCTATCGTTAGAGCCCTCCAGCATTTAAATGTGAATAAATCTTTTGTTTCTCGTACCATTGCTCGTTACCGTGATACTGGCAGTGTTGCATCGCGTCCAAAAAGTGGACGAAAAAAAACGCTAACAACACCAGAAATGATCCGAAAAGTGAAGGCCAGATTTGATCGAAATACACGCCGCAGTGGTAGAAAAATTGCTCGTGAGCTGACATATCGCGAGAACGGACACAACACATATTAAAAAATGAGCTTGGACTAAAGCCATTGAAATTCCAAAAAGTGCAAGAGCTCACCGATGCACAAAAAAAGTTAGACTGGAAAGAGCCAATGAGTTGCTTCGCTTGCACGAAAGTGGCCTGTTACCGAATTTGGTTTTCTCCGATGAGAAGCCATTCCAAATTGAGCAGTTTGTGAACAAACAAAATGATCGGGTTTACTTGCCAAAGAGGTCATATGAAAATGTACACCTTCGATTGGCCACCAGAACTCAAGCGCCGCCCATGATAATGGTGTGGGCCGCCGTAACGGCCGATGGTGCTCCCCGCTCGTATTCATCGACCATGGGGTCAAAATAAATGCCGAATATTATCGGGAAAATGTCCTAAAGACAGTATTGAAGCCCTGGGCAGACAAACATTTCGGCCGCAGACCATGGACATTCCAACAGGACTCAGCACCATCGCACTCAGCACGCGTCAACCAAGAATGGCTTAAAAAGGAGGTTCCTCGCTTCATTTCTACCGCACAATGGCCACCAAGATCTCCGGATCTCAATCCGTTGGACTTTTGCGCCTGGGGCATTTTAGAGAGTAAGGTTCGCACTAAAAAATACCAAAGTATCGATCATCTCAAGACGGCGCTTCGCCGGGAATGGGCCAAAATACCGCAGAGCCACTTTCGTACAGAGTGTGATGGCTTTGTCGGCCGTTTGAAGGCCATAATTCGTGCCAAAGGTGGCCAATTCGAACAAATCTAAACTGTTTCTAAAATTTTATGTTATTTCCGACATTTTTTGCTTTTGAACAATAAAATTTAAAAAAAAAATTAAAAAAATATAGCGCTTTACTTTTTTGCTTTACATATCAGGCACCCTGTAAGTAGATATACTTTTTTCAATAGCCTTTTTTTGACAGATCACGTGTGAGTCGTGTCATGCTGTCATGTTATGTTTGTTAAGTATTGTTTGGCATTTCATCATGGAGACTTACGCCTGAACAACGTTTACAAATCATTCAGTTTTATTATAAAATAATCGTTCGCCAATTGCGCTAAGTCCATTTTTTTTAAATCAAAAAAAAAACACTTTCCATTCGACCCACGACCTTGAGACCGATGAGCAATATTTTAGCTCTCGTTAATAACTACCTTTTTGCCATTGACCGATTCCCGATCCGACGTACCGGTATCATCGGTCCACATTTTTGTTCATAAATGATGCCGGTGAGAACGTAACCGTCAATGGCGACCGTTATCGTGCCATGATAACCGACTATTTGATGCCTGAAGTTGAAGCTCGTGATCTCGGCGACATTTGGTTTCAACAAGACGGCGCCACTTCCCATACATCGCATCAATCAATGGATTTATTGAGAGAACACTTCGGTGAGCAGATAATTTCACGTTTTGGGCCGGTTGATTGGCCACCAAGATCGTGTGATATCACACCGTTAGACTTTTTCCTGCGGGATATGCAAAGTCTAAAGTTTATGCGGACAAACCTGCTTCGATTCAGGCCTTGGAGCAAAACATCACGCGTCTCATTCGCCAGTTACCAGTCGAAATGCTCGAACGAGTCGCCGAAAATTGGACTCAACGGATGGACCATATGAGACGTAGCCGCGGCCAACATTTGATAGACATAATCTTCAATCAAGTAATGCCAAAGAATGTTCTTTCAAATGATAATAAAAATTCCCCTTTCAATTTGAATTTTCTGTTTTGCTTTAAAACTTCAAAGTGTGGCCATTAATTTTGTCTCAATTTTCTTTCTTTACAGGAGGAATAACCAATTGTTTTTTTCTTACGGGCCTACATATCACCCAAAAAGACGCTTTACGGAATCCTACCCTGGCCTGAGCTCAACCCAGAGTACACTCGCGCACTTTTTCCACTAATTCTGAAAAAGGTATGGATATAAAAAGAACTTACTGACACAATTGTTTAAACCCCTAACCACTTTTTTCTATAATTTAGGACTTAAATATATAAACATACTCGTATATTTGTCGGTCTGACCGTACGTCTGTCCGGATTTAGACTGTAATGGTTGGTCAGGTTGTTTGGGGATACCCAGCATGCCAGGCTTGGCTATGTGAATCAGCGCCTACCTGTTGGATTGGATCCGGTGCTGCAGTGGCTTCCGCTGGTATTTTATTTGGTTTTTAAATTTTCAGATGTCGATACCTAATCTAATTTTCAAAAATCCATGCAGTAAGTGGAAAATGTTAGATGTGTTTTGATCACCAAACTGCCTGCACAGATGGAAAAAGATTCGAACGATCAGTATACCAAAAGTGGGGTATAATTCTCTTTTAATAAGTTGTAAACAAAAGTGCAAAGCCATACAAGTTTAATACTTCTTAGAAAATAAAAAGGTCCATTGTTATTATATCGTTTTTCACTTTATGGGGATAACTGAAGTGAATGGAAACACTTTCGGAATTGGGGAAGTGTGGTTTTAGTCTTATCAGAAAATTAGATTGTTTATATTCTTTAGCTTTGATGTAAGGAACAATTATTATTTCGGTTTTTTTGTTTATGGGAATAAAAAAACTGGCGAATTCTTGAGTACGAACCTTAAAGATGCAATACTGTTGTAAACTTATGAATAGACGTTTGTTTGTCATATATTAGGAAGAGATAAGAAGTTCTTCTTTGTTCCTCTACCCTTCTCTAAAAAACTAGAAGTATGTCACTTGGCGAAAAACGAAAATCAAAGAACGCAACTTTCAAATATTGGCGTAACAGTGGGCCAACTGCAGGGGAAAATAAACCCAGTACCGACGGAAAGCGTTGATTTACTAGCCTTTGGCAAATGAAACGATGAGGAAGATAAAGAAAACCCAGGGGTGGGGCCCTAAGCAACTCCAGCTTTTAAAAGCTAGTGGGAACTCAGACTCTGAGTCATTAAGTGATAACAATATTACTATTGTTGAAAATCGGAAAAGATTTGTCAGGGCACAAAGAAGGAAACTGAATAAGATGCACCTGCAGAAGATATTACAGGATGAATGTGACTCTTCTACATCTAATAGAGAGTCAGATCTCCCGAAGAGCATAGCGATGCGAAATCAATTAAGAAGAAAAAATGCTCACCAACATCCAGCACTTCGGAAAAACCTATTCAATCTACCAAAAAAGGAGTATCTAGTCAGAATCCGTTAATGGTGGGAGGTGAAGTTGATTATGTTGTGGAGAAGGTGAGCAGGTCCACCAAACCATCCATAAAGGAGGGGGCCTCAGATAAAAAGACCCATACTTAAGGAAAACGCAAGCTGGCTATAAAAAGGGTTAGGAACAGGGTTACCATAACCTTTTTTCGGAAAGGAGGACTTTTGTGCCAGAAAAGGAGGACATTTGCAAAGAGAGTTTGGAACTTTCGGAGGACATCTAAAAAATACAATTTCCAATGATAATTATATGTACAACAATTTGTATTTTATAGCGCTTAAATGCCAAATCTGAGGAGTATATCTAAATCTCAACAAATTTTCTTCAAATTTGGCAATGTTTGTACTTAGGTGCTACATTTAAATCTGAACCGATTTACACCAAATTCGACAATGTGTGTCCTTGGACCAAGAAACTCCATCCTGCTTAATTTGAAAGTGATTGGATATACAAAAGCTTCTGTAGCGATAAAAGGCCAATTCGGAAAGAACAGAGTACTTATTGCCAAGAGTACTTATTGCCAAATTTCAGCAAGATGCGAGTGAAAATGCGGCCTGTACTTAACGAACAATTTTAAATGGACAGACAGACAATCGGTGTACTTTCAAGTGGGTCTAGCTCCAGTATTTTTAAGTGTTAATTATAATAAATAAGTCAAGCGTTAAGTTCGACCATGCCGAATTTTACATACCCTCCACCATAGATCGCTGGTCAACTGTTTTTTTTGATTCGTTCAAATTTGTGGTGTTTGTTGCGTTAAGAAGTAAAATCTTGAGGTACCTTTGTGTGGGAGCTATATCAAAACATGGACCCATGATGACCGTTGTCTGAAGGGTTCTGGATAAAAGTACACCCAACTTACCAATTTTCAGCTCGACCAGTTCAAATTTGCAGTCTCTATGGCGTTAATAAGTCAAGCCAAATCGGACAGAAGATCCTAAAAATTTATCGCTATTGCTAATTTTCAATCACGTTAACTGTAGCTTTAAGAGTATCCGTATAAAATTGCAGTCATCGAGCTCAATTATTGTAGTACTAACTTTGTACTAAAAGTAGTTTCTAGTATAATTCATGTGGAGGTTTACTGTTTGTGAAAAAGTTGAATTTGTAACAAAAGGAGGACAAATCCATCATTTTTGAAAAAGGAGGGAGGACACTTGTTAAAAAGGAGGACATGTCCTCCGAAAGGAGGACGTATGGAAACCCTGGTAAGGAAGCACCATCTTATTCCCAAATAGCCAAAAAACACATCCAGGACGAACTACACTATGCCATAATTGATAGCAGTAGTGCGTCTGGCAGAATTCCCGAAGAACAAAAGAGTGTCTTCGAAGATTTGTTCTACACAAAGGTATTGGACCTCATTCTCGAATGTAATGATGGACCAACAATCCAAGTAATGAGTTGCAAGTTTGAGAGGGGCGTTTTGATGCAGAAACTGGCATGACAATGCTGTGTCGATGTCCTCGTAAAACTAGTGGAGAGAATCCCCTGTACTGTAGCGACATCCCTGTACTCATAAAAACATCTTTCTATGTCAGAGGATGGGCCAGTAAGCTACCGTCAGAGCGCATACTCAGCGTCATTGGCAAACAAGATTTGAACCTTAAAGTGGGGAAGTGGGAAGTCTTCCACAGGAAAAATGATCCCAATGGTTCTCTCCTGGTGGTAGGCATAGACCCGTTTTCCAAGGATAGCCTTGTCAAGACAAAAGACATGACATTCTTCGGGATTTGGAAAATCTTTTTTAAGATTGGAAAAACGCCCATTAGCAGGACAGTTAAATCGAGCCCAAACACGAACGTGCCGCCTGCAGTGGCAAACGAAAATAGTGAACAGAACGAAGCCAGTGAGACACTACCAAATAGTAAGGTGGAAATGGTAGATAACATCGTCAAATTGCTAATAACATCATCATCATCAATTTTGCAGAAAGTTCCCAGCAAAGGTGTTGATAAGGATATGAAGAGGGACACAAAAATTCAGAACAAAGAGGGAGCGACAAAAACCAACACCGCCATCCAAGAAATGGTCGATAACATCACCAATTTGCAGAATGTACCCTGCAAAGTTGTTGATAGGAATAGGTACGTAAAGAAACAAAACAAAGAGGGAGCGACAAAAAGTAACACCGCTTCCCAAAGAGGTCTACTTGAAGAGTGTGTAATAGGTAGTAAACGAAAGGAGGAGAAAGACCCACTACCAAATAATGAGGGAGTGCAACCAGATAGGTTAGACGACTCCAACAGGAAACTTTTACTGGAAAGACAATGATTGAGGTCATCCAGATAAGCCTCCACCGGAGCGAAACGGCATCCAATGCTCTGATGGACATAATAAATAAAGGCAGGGTTCATGTTGTTTGGTGCAGGTACCGTGGACTACTAGTAACAAAGTTCTGGATTAAACCATGTGAACTACAATCTTTTCTACGCTAACACAGGTACTCGTCCAAGGACTTGTATTCTGTGCCATAAAAACGTATGCCATCTTTTCTCTCTAGAGTTGTCAACATCGGACGCAACTGTGCTGATGCAAGGTAATGGAAGTATGTACCTGGCGTCAGTATATCTGCTATTCCATGCGCCACCTTCGTCGGAATTACAACATCTGGTAAGAGAATCCAAAAATACAAGTAATGAGTTACCAGCTGGTTGTGATGCCAACTCACAGCATATCGCTTGGGGTAGTACTGACCACGGCTGTGGAGTCGAGCTAAAACTACTCGACTCCGACTCCAGGGGTCGAATTTTAAAATCATTTGAAATTATATTTCTACTAAGTTAATGTTATTGAAAATATAGCTTTGTTAAAAAACCACAAAAAAGTAGGTATTGAATACCAGTAATTAAATAAAATTGTATTATTTATTTATCGACGCTTGACTTGCAAGTTACAACTAATATGACTATTCTTTCAACATGGAATCATGATACAATTTTCATTAATCACTGCCTCTGTTTTAATATACCTCAATTTTTGGAAATTATGTTCGCTTCAGGGAACCGTTTATTCGTTAGTTATTATACCCTACACCACACTATGGTACAGGGGGTTATACATTTTCTTTTGCAGATTTGTAAAAAATACTACAGATAGACTCAGAATCACAAGCTGCCCGTCTGTCCATCTGAAGTTGTTCGTTAAGTACAGGTCAAAATTTCACTACGATCCTGATAAAATTTGGCAATAAGAACACTGTCACACTAGGCAGGACTTATTGGAATTGGTGAAAATCGATAGTATACGTGTTTCTTTAGATTTGCCTTGTAACGCTACGTAATATGTATTTCACATTCAATCATTTTAAAATTTAGTCGGATAGAATTTATTTATCCAAGGACGCATATTGTCGAATTTTAACAAATTCTGTTTAAATTTATTAGGTAATTATCTCGTATATATATTTACAATATCTGAGCTTATTCTACTCTAAAAAGTGTTGTATAATATAGTTGGCTCAGCCCGACCTTTCCTTACATGTTTTATACTCGCTTAGGAATAGTGTAAAGTCTTGCAAAAATACTTATTTTGTTAGCTAAATATAATCAAAGCTTTCCTAAAACTGTTTTACATAAAAACTCGATAGTTTGGTTAACTTTATAGATATATTTGGCATACAAAAATATTTGTTAAAAGCTTCGAAAATTTTATCCTTCCTTTGTGCCGAAATTGTTTTCCCAAAATTTTTTGAGTGCAAAAGTTCTATCACGTAAATGGTACATTTTGCACAATCCATCTCGGAGTCGGAGCCGACCATAATTTTTCGACTCCGGACTCCGACTCCCTGGTACTGACACCAATAAAAGGGGACAAGCCTTTGTAGAATTTTTGAATACTAACGATCTCCTAACTCTCAACATATGGAACAAGGCGACCTTTGTTAATAAAATTAGGGAAGAAGTATTAGATATAACGACATGCTCAGAAAACCTCATTGATGATATCCGTGAGTGGAGGGTTTCGGATGAACACTTCAATTCGGACCACCGTTATATAAGGTTTAAAATTGCACGGCCACCGCCTGACCCAATAAGTTTCCGTAATAAGGCTAAAACGACTGGACTAAATTCGGCAATCTACTTACAAATCGATTGTGCCAGCCTAAAAACGAATATCCAAGTGCAGAAGACATTGATATCAATGTAAGGAGGATAACAGAGGCTCATTCGAAAGCTGCCTATGAGAAACCCTGGATGACAGGGAAAATTCGCTCGATTGGAAAGGACGTCCGCAGAATTTACAACAGAGCAAGAGGTAAACGATATCGCATACTCAGCGTCATTGGCAAACAAGATTTGAACCTTAAAGTGGGGAAGTGGGAAGTCTTCCACAGGAAAAATGATCCCAATGGTTCTCTCCTGGTGGTAGGCATAGACCCGTTTTCCAAGGATAGCCTTGTCAAGACAAAAGACATGACATTCTTCGGGATTTGGAAAATCTTTTTTAAGATTGGAAAAACGCCCATTAGCAGGACAGTTAAATCGAGCCCAAACACGAACGTGCCGCCTGCAGTGGCAAACGAAAATAGTGAACAGAACGAAGCCAGTGAGACACTACCAAATAGTAAGGTGGAAATGGTAGATAACATCGTCAAATTGCTAATAACATCATCATCATCAATTTTGCAGAAAGTTCCCAGCAAAGGTGTTAATAAGGATATGAAGAGGGACACAACAATTCAGAACAAAGAGGGAGCGACAAAAACCAACACCGCCATCCAAGAAATGGTCGATAACATTGCCGATAACATCACCAATTTGCAGAATGTACCCTGCAAAGTTGGTGATAGGAATAGGTACGTAAAGAAACAAAACAAAGAGGGAGCGACAAAAAGTAACACCGCTTCCCAAAGAGGTCTACTTGAAGAGTGTGTAATAGGTAGTAAACGAAAGGAGGAGAAAGACCCACTACCAAATAATGAGGGAGTGCAACCAGATAGGTTAGACGACTCCAACAGGAAACTTTTACTGGAAAGACAATGATTGAGGTCATCCAGATAAGCCTCCACCGGAGCGAAACGGCATCCAATGCTCTGATGGACATAATAAATAAAGGCAGGGTTCATGTTGTTTGGTGCAGGTACCGTGGACTACTAGTAACAAAGTTCTGGATTAAACCATGTGAACTACAATCTTTTCTACGCTAACACAGGTACTCGTCCAAGGACTTGTATTCTGTGCCATAAAAACGTATGCCATCTTTTCTCTCTAGAGTTGTCAACATCGGACGCAACTGTGCTGATGCAAGGTAATGGAAGTATGTACCTGGCGTCAGTATATCTGCTATTCGATGCGCCACCTTCGTCGGAATTACAACATCTGGTAAGAGAATCCAAAAATACAAGTAATGAGTTACCAGCTGGTTGTGATGCCAACTCACAGCATATCGCTTGGGGTAGTACTGACCACGGCTGTGGAGTCGAGCTAAAACTACTCGACTCCGACTCCAGGGGTCGAATTTTAAAATCATTTGAAATTATATTTCTACTAAGTTAATGTT
The DNA here is from genome assembly GCA_963930755.1 of Eudasyphora cyanicolor. Lineage (NCBI taxonomy): Eukaryota > Metazoa > Arthropoda > Insecta > Diptera > Muscidae > Eudasyphora > Eudasyphora cyanicolor. The sequence goes on from OZ005734.1 coordinate 143,311,899, forward strand.
ATTGAAAATATAGCTTTGTTAAAAAACCACAAAAAAGTAGGTATTGAATACCAGTAATTAAATAAAATTGTATTATTTATTTATCGACGCTGGACTTGCAAGTTACAACTAATATGACTATTCTTTCAACATGGAATCATGATACAATTTTCATTAATCACTGCCTCTGTTTTAATACACCTCAATTTTTGGAAATTATGTTCGCTTCAGGGAACCGTTTATTCGTTAGTTATTATACCCTACACCACACTATGGTACAGGGGGTTATACGTTTTCTTTTGCAGATTTGTAAAAAATACTACAGATAGACTCAGAATCACAAGCTGCCCGTCTGTCCATCTGAAGTTGTTCGTTAAGTACAGGTCAAAATTTCACTACGATCCTGATAAAATTTGGCAATAAGAACACTGTCACACTAGGCAGGACTTATTGGAATTGGTGAAAATCGATAGTATACGTGTTTCTTTAGATTTGCCTTGTAACGCTACGTAATATGTATTTCACATTCAATCATTTTAAAATTTAGTCGGATAGAATTTATTTATCCAAGGACGCATATTGTCGAATTTTAACAAATTCTGTTTAAATTTATTAGGTAATTATCTCGTATATATATTTACAATATCTGAGCTTATTCTACTCTAAAAAGTGTTGTATAATATAGTTGGCTCAGCCCGACCTTTCCTTACATGTTTTATACTCGCTTAGGAATAGTGTAAAGTCTTGCAAAAATACTTATTTTGTTAGCTAAATATAATCAAAGCTTTCCTAAAACTGTTTTACATAAAAACTCGATAGTTTGGTTAACTTTATAGATATATTTGGCATACAAAAATATTTGTTAAAAGCTTCGAAAATTTTATCCTTCCTTTGTGCCGAAATTGTTTTCCCAAAATTTTTTGAGTGCAAAAGTTCTATCACGTAAATGGTACATTTTGCACAATCCATCTCGGAGTCGGAGCCGACCATAATTTTTCGACTCCGGACTCCGACTCCCTGGTACTGACACCAATAAAAGGGGACAAGCCTTTGCAGAATTTTTGAATACTAACGATCTCCTAACTCTCAACATATGGAACAAGGCGACCTTTGTTAATAAAATTAGGGAAGAAGTATTAGATATAACGACATGCTCAGAAAACCTCATTGATGATATCCGTGAGTGGAGGGTTTCGGATGAACACTTCAATTCGGACCACCGTTATATAAGGTTTAAAATTGCACGGCCACCGCCTGACCCAATAAGTTTCCGTAATAAGGCTAAAACGACTGGACTAAATTCGGCAATCTACTTACAAATCGATTGTGCCAGCCTAAAAACGAATATCCAAGTGCAGAAGACATTGATATCAATGTAAGGAGGATAACAGAGGCTCATTCGAAAGCTGCCTATGAGAAACCCTGGATGACAGGGAAAATTCGCTCGATTGGAAAGGACGTCCGCAGAATTTACAACAGAGCAAGAGGTAAACGATATCAGTATATTGGGACGACTACCACAAAAGACTCAAATAATACAATAAAATTATTAGACTGGCGAAATGTGACTCCGTTAACGTTAACAGCATGTCTAAAATAATAAAGTTCCTCTCAAAAACTCATATCCGAACCTAAACACTGGTGGGTGAAACGGGTAAAAGGATGGAAGCTATAGAAGATACCGTAAGGCTCTTGATGAAAACTCATTTTCCCACTGATAATGCTGGGCCAACAGAGGAACAGTTACAGAATGAAAATGTGATGCACCATGTCATCTGTTATATCCATAATAGGAACATTATGGATATAATCTATTATGGATATAATAGATGACATGGTTAATGAAGCAATAAAAAGCTTCTCTCCTTTCAAGGCTGCGAGACCGGACGGAATATTTCCAGCTCTTCTTCAGTATGAAGTGGATCTGGTATCAACTCATCTGGCAGGAGTTTTCACTGCATGCCTAAAGCTGAGTATAGACGATTGCCAGATCGGCAAACGTTATCAGCCCTGTTAAAGTGCTAAAAATATACGGGCAATGTCAGATTGTTAGGCAAAGGTGAATTGACAGTTCAGACGATTGCAAGAAAACATTACAATTTCATATATTTACAATATATTTTGTAAATATTTATATGCAGGATTGCCAATAAAAATACATTATAGATAGTGTTGCAAATAAAATGATTTTCTGGCAATGGCGCCGTTGTCACATGCATAAACTTCGCACATATAACAATCAGCAAATTATCTCGCAATGACTTTTCTGCTAACGTTGCAAAACAAAAATTGTATGTTCACACTGTTGTAAATTCACAGGGTTGCATTTTTCCGCCATTTTTCTGGCAATGTTGTCCGATCTGTAAATCGTCTGTACTTACCTTAACTCATGCATATACCCCAAAAAATTGGCAGGAATCAAGCAGTGCTGCCAGTTTAGGGGATTTATCCCCAATTTGGGGATTTTTCTTTGCAAATGGGGATATATTTTTGGGTTTGGGGATCCGGCGATTTGGCGGATTGCAATATTTTATAATCACATGTCTTCTTTTATGGTAAAACTTGTATTTTCTGTTAAATCTATTTTTTTTACAAAATTCGTCCGTAAAAATTGTGTCAAAAGTTCGTATCCAAAATAGCTTTGACTAACGCTCTCGCAGTGTACAGGAGTACGACTTAAGTAGACATTCCGTACACGCTGAAAAAACGCTTCAGTAGTATATTCTCCCAAACATATTCGGCTTGAAACATATATATGTTTAGCGTACACTCTAAATATATAATATTTGGTAAACACAAAAATTATATATTTGTTTCTATTCTAATATTTTGTCATTTGAGACTGTTATTTCCGAAAAAAAGATTTATTTGCATTTAAGTATTCAGAAAATATATCGATAACTTAAATGTGTTACATTTTTCAGCAATTCAAAGTTCTTTTTTAAGTTTTTTTAATGTTTGTAAAATAATAAATATTAATAATTGAAATTGTATAATGTCGGATATAAATAAATTACTTGAAGGATTGACAACAAATGATGACTTGGAATACTCAGAAATTTAAAATGATCGATTTAAAACAGAAGTTAATGCTACATATTGTATTACGACTGGGAGGTACAATTCGATTAAAAGAAAAAATTAAAACTGTGTGTTTTGAAAATCTTTTTAAATAAAATATATTTGGAGAAATTTCTACACAATAACTTTATTTGTATTTAAACACATATTTTATTTGAGAAATTAAGTTTGCAATTATATTTTGTTCTAATTTATTAATATATTCGTTCCAAATAAATTGTATTGGTTTTCAAATAAAATTTATTTGCTCAGAAATATAAAATATTTAAAAATTTTGTTCTAAATATATTTTCTTTCGATTCAAACATATCAAAAAAAGCGATTTTGCCCCGTGTAGTAATTACCAATATCTCAATTAAAACCAAATGCGGTTTATAAAATGGAAAGAATTCTTCCGAGACGATATTACGAATAATTTAAGCTAATTTTGGAGTAAAGTTTACTGTAACAGGATTCTGCTGGTCTAACTTCATTTTAAAGAGTATAAATCCTTTGATGTGCTTTTAAAATAATTCATTTTGTTGCCAATTATTTAGTCCATTGACAGAAATAATCAAACTTTTAATACCAAAAACATTTGATGATTTAGATGAGATGGAAGATTTTGAATCAGATACATATATTTGATATAATGAATGTTCACAACGTACATTTTGTACAAACACAATAGTTAAAATTTTTTCTGGGGATTTTTTTGGGGATGAGAAATCTTTTTTTGGGGCTAAATCCCCAATAAATAATAACAATTTTGGGATTATGCATTAAAAAAAACTGGCAAGCCTGGAATCAAGGCCTGGCAAGGCGAGTTATACGATCCCAAAAGGCCCAACTATAATATGCATAAGCTAACTTAAGTAATTCCGTACGGAACGTGCGATCAGTTTCGCACCGTGCTTAATCAAATGGGTACTGAGAGAGAGCTGAGAGAACTTAACGAAAAGTTCACTTAAGTACATTATAGTTTGGCACATACGATTTCATGCATTCGCACAGTTGCTTAAGCTAGCTTATGCATATTATAGTTGGGCCTAAAGGCTTTTCGACATATTAGCCCATTTTCCTTCTTCTTAAAAACAATGGAGCGAATAATTGACGACATTGTCAAAAGAAAGATAGCCGATGACAAGCTAAAATTCAAGCAACACGCATATGTTAAAGGAAAATCAATGGAAACAGCTCTACATGAGGTAGTACACCACATAGAACAGTCCTTCAGTGAAGAAATATACACACTTGCCGTTTGTATAGACATTGAGGGCGCGTTAAACAACGTTCAGACCAATACACTTATCCAGTCCTTAGACGACTTTCAGGTTGACCGGGCGTTGATAAACTGGATCAACAATATGCTAAGGAATAGGTGGATTATTTGTGGGTCATATGACGTAAAAATCAGAGTTATAATACTTCTGAGGGGCACACATCCAAACCAACTATGCAGAAGAGCTGAGGAGGCACTTAACATAGCATATAACTGGGCACAACGAAGTGGATTAAATGTCAACCCAGACAAAACAGAAATATGTCTATTTACAAGGAAAAGGAAGATTCATCCTTTTACCGTGCCTCGATTCCTGGATAAGAATATTGCCATATCTAAGAAGGTAAAATACTTGAAAGTAATCTTGAATCAGAAACTGTACTGGATAGATCATATTGAAGAAAGAGTTACAAAGGCCCACAGACGTTGTGCAGAAGAGCTTTAGGTTCAAAATGGGGACTACGTCCAAATATGACACACTGGCTTTACATGAGCGTGATTAGAGCAATAATAACCTACGCCTCTGTAGTGTGGTGGACATCAACGGACAAAAAGTACAACGTAATACCATTGCAAAAAGTGCAACGTATAGACAGCACATACGTACGGCATAAGCGGGGCAATTAGAACAGCACCAACAAGAGCGTTGGAGACTATACTGCACATCCAACCAATAGATATCCGTATAAAGAATGAGGCAGCCCTCACAGCAAGACGTATTCAAAAGATGGGTGAATGGATAAATCGGGACCACAAGTCGTACCATCAGAAGATTTTAGAATCTCTAGTTGGTCACATTCAAACGCCAGAAATCTCCGACCGCATTCCTGAAGTGCGGCTTACAGCTACCTGTGAGTCGTTTGTGCCAGACAGACGCTCCTGGGAAAATTGAACTTTGGCCCATGTGACATTGGGAAGCAACTGCTACACGGATGGGTCCAAGCGAGGAGGAAGGACGGGCCTGGGACTTTTTATTGATGAACCAGAAGTCAAACTCCACTTCCGCCTCCCTGACCATAACACGGTATTTCAGGCAGAAGTGCGAGCAACCACGGAGTGTGTGAACTGGCTAAGTAACACCACAAAGCCTAAATATGCCAACATCTTCACAGATAGCCAAATGGCGATTAAAGCAATAACATCGGAAAGGGTCAAATCCCGAATTGTGTTGCACTGTAAAAGAACGATAAATGATTACTCAGCCCATGGTTAATTACGTATTTGCTGCTTACCAGGACACAATGGAGTGATTGGAAATGAACGGGCAAACAGCTTGGCTCCAAAGGGCAGAAAACAACGGGTAATAAACTTACGAAGCTTCGAAGAATGGGTTGAAGCACTGGGCGGTGATGGCTCACAAAAGTGTGTGGAATAGCGAAACAGTAGGAGCAACTGCAAAGATATTGTGGGGTGACCCAAATGAAAAGAAAACTAGAAGTTTTCTGAAACTAAACAAGATCGAGATAAGTAAGATGATGAGTGTTCTAACGGGACACTCAAACATACAAGCACATCTTCATCGCATAGGACTAGCAGGACACGACGAATGCAGGGCATGTAGGGAAAACATCGAAACGATGGAACATTTTCTGTGTCACTGCACGGCTTTCACACATGCAAGATTCCGAAATTTCGGGTCCGAAATATAACCAGACTTGACTCATCTCAGAGAATATGACTGGAAGATACTGTGAAAATTCGTGTCTAGAAAAGTCAATGAAAATAGAAGATGTGCCATCGCAAGTTTGTTTACATGTTCTCGAGTTACGAACGAATAGAAAAAATAGTTTTCTGGTGTCTTTTCTTAAACTTTTCTTGCACATATCGATTGATATTAATTTTGTAATCGTGATAATTAAAAAAACTTCGCACATATAACAATCAGCAAATTATCTCGCAATGACTTTTCTGCTAACGTTGCAAAACAAAAATTGTATGTTCACACTGTTGTAAATTCACAGGGTTGCATTTTTCCGCCATTTTTCTGGCAATGTTGTCCGATCTGTAAATCGTCTGTACTTACCTTAACTCATGCATATACCCCAAAAAATTGGCAGGAATCAAGCAGTGCTGCCAGTTTAGGGGATTTATCCCCAATTTGGGGATTTTTCTTTGCAAATGGGGATATATTTTTGGGTTTGGTGATCCGGCGATTTGGCGGATTGCAATATTTTATAATCACATGTCTTCTTTTATGGTAAAACTTGTATTTTCTGTTAAATCTATTTTTTTTACAAAATTCGTCCGTAAAAATTGTGTCAAAAGTTCGTATCCAAAATAGCTTTGACTAACGCTCTCGCAGTGTACAGGTGTACGACTTAAGTAGACATTCCGTACACGCTGAAAAAACGCTTCAGTAGTATATTCTCCCAAACATATTCGGCTTGAAACATATATATGTTTAGCGTACACTCTAAATATATAATATTTGGTAAACACAAAAATTATATATTTGTTTCTATTCTAATATTTTGTCATTTGAGACTGTTATTTCCGAAAAAAAGATTTATTTGCATTTAAGTATTCAGAAAATATATCGATAACTTAAATGTGTTACATTTTTCAGCAATTCAAAGTTCTTTTTTAAGTTTTTTTAATGTTTGTAAAATAATAAATATTAATAATTGAAATTGTATAATGTCGGATATAAATAAATTACTTGAAGGATTGACAACAAATGATGACTTGGAATACTCAGAAATTTAAAATGATCGATTTAAAACAGAAGTTAATGCTACATATTGTATTACGACTGGGAGGTACAATTCGATTAAAAGAAAAAATTAAAACTGTGTGTTTTGAAAATCTTTTTAAATAAAATATATTTGGAGAAATTTCTACACAACAACTTTATTTGTATTTAAACACATATTTTATTTGAGAAATTAAGTTTGCAATTATATTTTGTTCTAATTTATTAATATATTCGTTCCAAATAAATTGTATTGGTTTTCAAATAAAATTTATTTGCTCAGAAATATAAAATATTTAAAAATTTTGTTCTAAATATATTTTCTTTCGATTCAAACATATCAAAAAAAGCGATTTTGCCCCGTGTAGTAATTACCAATATCTCAATTAAAACCAAATGCGGTTTATAAAATGGAAAGAATTCTTCCGAGACGATATTACGAATAATTTAAGCTAATTTTGGAGTAAAGTTTACTGTAACAGGATTCTGCTGGTCTAACTTCATTTTAAAGAGTATAAATCCTTTGATGTGCTTTTAAAATAATTCATTTTGTTGCCAATTATTTAGTCCATTGACAGAAATAATCAAACTTTTAATACCAAAAACATTTGATGATTTAGATGAGATGGAAGATTTTGAATCAGATACATATATTTGATATAATGAATGTTCACAACGTACATTTTGTACAAACACAATAGTTAAAATTTTTTCTGGGGATTTTTTTGGGGATGAGAAATCTTTTTTTGGGGATTTAGGGGATAAATAATAACAATTTTGGGATTATGCATTAAAAAAAACTGGCAAGCCTGGAATCAAGGCCTGGCAAGGCGAGTTATACGATCCCAAAAGGCCCAACTATAATATGCATAAGCTAACTTAAGTAATTCCGTACGGAACGTGCGTTCAGTTTCGCACCGTGCTTAAGCAAATGGGTACTGAGAGAGAGCTGAGAGAACTTAACGAAAAGTTCACTTAAGTACATTATAGTTTGGCACATACGATTTCATGCATTCGCACAGTTGCTTAAGCTAGCTTATGCATATTATAGTTGGGCCTAAAGGCTTTTCGACATATTAGCCCATTTTCTTTCTTCTTAAAAACAATGGAGCGAATAATTGACGACATTGTCAAAAGAAAGATAGCCGATGACAAGCTAAAATTCAAGCAACACGCATATGTTAAAGGAAAATCAATGGAAACAGCTCTACATGAGGTAGTACACCACATAGAACAGTCCTTCAGTGAAGAAATATACACACTTGCCGTTTGTATAGACATTGAGGGCGCGTTAAACAACGTTCAGACCAATACACTTATCCAGTCCTTAGACGACTTTCAGGTTGACCGGGCGTTGATAAACTGGATCAACAATATGCTAAGGAATAGGTGGATTATTTGTGGGTCATATGACGTAAAAATCAGAGTTATAATACTTCTGAGGGGCACACATCCAAACCAACTATGCAGAAGAGCTGAGGAGGCACTTAACATAGCATATAACTGGGCACAACGAAGTGGATTAAATGTCAACCCAGACAAAACAGAAATATGTCTATTTACAAGGAAAAGGAAGATTCATCCTTTTACCGTGCCTCGATTCCTGGATAAGAATATTGCCATATCTAAGAAGGTAAAATACTTGAAAGTAATCTTGAATCAGAAACTGTACTGGATAGATCATATTGAAGAAAGAGTTACAAAGGCCCACAGACGTTGTGCAGAAGAGCTTTAGGTTCAAAATGGGGACTACGTCCAAATATGACACACTGGCTTTACATGAGCGTGATTAGAGCAATAATAACCTACGCCTCTGTAGTGTGGTGGACATCAACGGACAAAAAGTACAACGTAATACCATTGCAAAAAGTGCAACGTATGTGCTGTCTAGGCATAAGCGGGGCAATTAGAACAGCACCAACAAGAGCGTTGGAGACTATACTGCACATCCAACCAATAGATATCCGTATAAAGAATGAGGCAGCCCTCACAGCAAGACGTATTCAAAAGATGGGTGAATGGATAAATCGGGACCACAAGTCGTACCATCAGAAGATTTTAGAATCTCTAGTTGGTCACATTCAAACGCCAGAAATCTCCGACCGCATTCCTGAAGTGCGGCTTACAGCTACCTGTGAGTCGTTTGTGCCAGACAGACGCTCCTGGGAAAATTGAACTTTGGCCCATGTGACATTGGGAAGCAACTGCTACACGGATGGGTCCAAGCGAGGAGGAAGGACGGGCCTGGGACTTTTTATTGATGAACCAGAAGTCAAACTCCACTTCCGCCTCCCTGACCATAACACGGTATTTCAGGCAGAAGTGCGAGCAACCACGGAGTGTGTGAACTGGCTAAGTAACACCACAAAGCCTAAATATGCCAACATCTTCACAGATAGCCAAATGGCGATTAAAGCAATAACATCGGAAAGGGTCAAATCCCGAATTGTGTTGCACTGTAAAAGAACGATAAATGATTACTCAGCCCATGGTTAATTACGTATTTGCTGCTTACCAGGACACAATGGAGTGATTGGAAATGAACGGGCAAACAGCTTGGCTCCAAAGGGCAGAAAACAACGGGTAATAAACTTACGAAGCTTCGAAGAATGGGTTGAAGCACTGGGCGGTGATGGCTCACAAAAGTGTGTGGAATAGCGAAACAGTAGGAGCAACTGCAAAGATATTGTGGGGTGACCCAAATGAAAAGAAAACTAGAAGTTTTGTGAAACTAAACAAGATCGAGATAAGTAAGATGATGAGTGTTCTAACGGGACACTCAAACATACAAGCACATCTTCATCGCATAGGACTAGCAGGACACGACGAATGCAGGGCATGCAGGGAAAACATCGAAACGATGGAACATTTTCTGTGTCACTGCACGGCTTTCACACATGCAAGATTCCGAAATTTCGGGTCCGAAATATAACCAGACTTGACTCATCTCAGAGAATATGACTGGAAGATACTGTGAAAATTCGTGTCTAGAAAAGTCAATGAAAATAGAAGATGTGCCATCGCAAGTTTGTTTACATGTTCTCGAGTTACGAACGAATAGAAAAAATAGTTTTCTGGTGTCTTTTCTTAAACTTTTCTTGCACATATCGATTGATATTAATTTTGTAATCGTGATAATTAAAAAAAATTGGGAAATTCGCTCGGAAAATACGTGAAAAACCTTACTCGTTGAAATCAAATTCCTATTCGTTCGTAACTGATACTTACTCGCTACGGGAAGGAATGTCTTCTTATATTATATTGTTTTTTGGTGTCTAGTACTGATTTTCTGTAACTCGTGAGGTATAAAAAGATCATAAATAAGGAGCGCGCAACTGGCCGAACCACTGGCTTAAGTGTATGTCCATGGACATGAAACGTTTAAACGTCTCCTCTCTTAAGAGTTATGAGGTCATTTGTATGCAAAAATTATATAATAGCGCGTCCCCTTTTATTGGTGTTAGTAGTACCCCAAGCGATATGATAATAACTCATTACTTGTGTGTTTGGATTCCCTCACCAGACGTTCTAATTCCGACGTAGGTGGCAAAGTCGGCGCATCGAATGGCAGAAATATTGAGGACAGGTACATATTTCCTTGCCTCAGCACCGTAGCGTCCGATGTTGACAACTCTGTGGAGAAAAGAAAACATAAGTTTTTATGGCACAAAATACAAGTCCTTGGACGAGTACCTGTGTTAGCGTAGAAAAGGTTATAGTTCACATGGTTTAATCTAGTAACCTTGTTGCTAGTTGTCCATGGTTCCTGGATCAAAGCAATATGAACCCTCCCTTTATTTTTGATGTCCATCAGAGAGTTGGATGCTGTCTCGCTCCGGTGGAGGTTTATCTGGATGACCTCAATCCTTGTCTATCCAGTAAAAGCTTCTTTTGGAAGTCTATCCTATCTGGTGACACTCCCTCATTATTTGGTAGTGGGTCATTCTCCTCCTTTGATTTGATTTATTTAAACATTTTGTAACACTAGTACAACAAGATAATGGAAATCTTATATATTACAGTACTAGATAATCGATTTGGAAAACACAATATTTGACATTATTTCGTATCGGTAAATATAAACAAAAGATACTTAAAAATACATTGCATTGCAATAATAAAAACGATATTAAAATAATGAAATTAATAATAATTATACAAATAGTTTATCACAGAATCAAAAATTTTTTTTAATTTGGATAAAGATATTGATAGTGCTTCTTTTTGAAAATATTTGCATTGCCTATAGTTTGTAGGATGGTTGGAAGGCTATTCCAAAGACGTGTGCTGAATATAAAAAATTGTCTCTCGGATGTCAGACAGTTTATTCTTGGCTGAATGAGCTTATTTCCTCTATTGGAACGTGCGAATTGTAGACGGTCAAACAAATATGTTGGTTCTCTTGTATATATTATTTTATGCAGTTGTATGAGACTTTTCGCTTTAAGAAGATTCGCGAACGTGATATTGAAGATTTGACATGAAAATTCGGAAATTATATCTCGACGTTTTTTGTTAAATATGTACCTGGCAATATTATTATAGGCAGCGTTTAATTTTGCAAAGTCACTTGAGTCACAGTTGGCAAATACTTCACAGCCATACATGAGTGTTGGTATAAGGTAGGTCTTGGCTAAAAGCATTCTAACAGAGAAAGGAGTTGATGTTTGAACAGCCCAAAGGCTTCTCAGCATTCCATGTACTTTTCCAACAGCAGCATTTATGTGGTTCGTCCAGGGAAGTTTGTTATTGAAGAAAAGTCCAAGATTTTTTGACGTTTGGACGCAATCAATGTTGGAATTCTCAATTTGCAGACAACACTGAATGCTACTCGCCAATCTTCCATTTTTTGAAATTATTATGCACTTGGTTTTTGATGGATTTAAGCATAGCCTATTAGATTTTGCCCATGTGAAGACAAGGTTCAGGTCACGATTTATGTCGGAGATACAGGATTGTATATCTGGTGGTTTAGCGCTTTTTAATAATTGGACATCATCAGCATACATTTGAACGGAGCATGAGACTGGTATATCGGGTAAATCGTTGATGTATATTGAAAACAGAAGAGGTCCAAGAATGGATCCTTGGGGAACTCCCGCGGATACTGTAAGAACATTGGAGGACGTATTTTCAACAACAACCTTTTGTGTTCGGTCTGATAAGTACGAAGAGATAAGCTTACATGATGAGTCCGAGAAGTGGAATAGTTTTTTGAGTTTCAAGTTCAAAATGTCATGATCAACAGTATCAAAAGCTTTGCTATGATCTAGTAAGACTAAAAATGACACCAAGTTTCCATCAAGGTTTTGACGTATTTCATCAACCACGTCTAGTAAGGTGGTAATGCAACTACGTTTTTTCCTAAATCCTGATTGTTTATCTGACAGAAGGTTAAGTTTGTCAAGGTGCTCTGAAATTTGCCCGTTCATGATTTTTTCAACTACCTTAGATAGAAATGGTAATATAGCAATCGGTCGGAAATCATTATGAGCTTTTGGTACTGGAACAATTTTGGCCTGTTTCCACGCTGCTGGGAATACGGATTTAGTTAGAATGTTATTAATGAGATACGTAAAAATGGCAATAATGTTGGTAGAATAATATTTAAAAAGGTAGGATTTAATTCATCAAGTCCAACAGCCTTGGATTTGATTGCAACGAAGCTTTTGTAAACCTCAGACTCGTCTACACCACGGAATGTAAAACAGTTTTCTACCGGTGCAATACACAAATTTTCGTATTCAAATGTGAGTTCGGATACCTCAGTGGATTTTACGAATCGCTCATTGAATTCATTGATGTCCAGATTATCTATGTGTACCGGATTTTTTATTTTTCCAATTCCAATATTTCGGATTTCTTTCCATTTTTTTTTGCTGTCGATGGCATTTTTGAATCTACGTTGGTAGAAGAGCGCTTTTGCCTTGTTTATTTCAGATGTCGCCGTTTTCCTTGCGTTTTCCTTTTTTCGATCAGTAGATTTATTCTATGGTTAAACCAAGGAGGTTGCTTATTTCGTATTTTTTTATTCCTTAGAGGTACACAATCATTAAAAATGGAAGAAATATGGCACTGCAAGAAGTTCAGCTGATCATTAACATCTTCAAACTCATACATTAAATTCCAGTTTGTATTCTCAATTCTTGAATTTAGCAAGTTCCAGTTTGTATTTTTGAAATCTCTAAATTGTATATTTTCCTCGGAAACGGTTACATCAGTATCATATGTCAAGAACAGAAGGTCGTGTCTGGAGAAACAGCATGCCGAAATTTGATCATATAGAAGAATATTTGACTTGTGATTAACAAATATTAAATCAATCAAGCTATTGTTACTTTGCGTAAAGTGGGTTGCATTTGAAGTGTTACAGGGTAGTAGCCCAACTATTTGCATCAGATCTGATACATGACTGTCCATAAGTAAATTGCAGTTGAAGTCGCCGGTAATTATAACATCACAGTAGTCTAGTGAAATATTTTCAATTGTGGACATAAGATTTGAACAATCCACGTTTCGATAAGGATTAGTTAACAGCTCAACAAATAAAAATTCTATTCGACTATCTGCTTCTGAATGGGCTTTTTTATTGCATTTTATACCATATTTTACATAGATAGCAACTCCACCACCATGATTAAGTCGATCTGCACGAAAAACATTGTATCCAGATAGTTGAACGATGCCATCTGTAATACCTGGACGAAACCATGTTTCAGAAACACATATAACATCGACCCCGGACTCTACAAATATGTTACGAAATTAATCCATTTTGTTGTTTAGACTTTGAGCATTAATGTGTACAACCTTCAAACCGGCTTTCTGATTTGCGAAAATTTTTACCATACTCATCACAATATCTTTAGAATTATACCTTATATGGTTCATAAGAGAGTTTGATCGGATAAGCAATGCAAATTGGGTACAATATGATTTTGTGCAAATACAGAAGCTTGAGCATTAGAAATATATATAAAAATATGGGAGATTTGAAATTTATAGATTTTTTTTGAGGATATAATTTAGAGATTACAATTTTATTTAAGGCGTATTTAGATTTGAATATGTGTAACAATATTTGTATGTGCTTCATTACGAAAAAGAATATCCAGGTCATCAATAGTTTCAACGCGTATAGACTGTTCGGATTTCTGACGTCTGACATGAACAATTCCACGGATAGAATATGCTGAATCCAGTAGTTTTTCCTTTTTTAGTTTCAGGGCTTTTTGTAGAATCTTGTAATTGTGTGCCGTTAAATTTTCATTTATGTAATAAATACTCTTCGAATTTTTAAAACCAATTTGTTCAAGAAATAATTGTGTTTTATTCGATTTTTTGAACAGCGATACGGATTTTAACACATAGTTTTTATCATAAGCTGATGAAACGTTAACAATGATCGCGCTGTCGTTAGGCATTATATTTTTGGTTTTGTTTCTGGGCAAACGATAGATGGATTTAACCGAGGGGACTCTAATATTAACGGACTCGCAAACACTTTCAAATATTGAGAATAAGTTTTCTCCACTGTCGAATGGAATTCCCGTGATGCGTAAATCGCCAGCGACCATAATGTTGTCACGTTTCAATTTTTCACGTTTTAGTATCTCAATTTCAGTTGTAATGTCTTCAATTTTGCCCGCCAGTGTTTCTAATTTATCAACACGATCTGATAGAGCAGTAACATCTTTCTTATAGTCAATGAATCTCTTATCAATCTCATTTAAGAGATGTATCTCGCTCTCTTTAATTATTGTTTTCATTAACGATGTGATATACTCTTTAAACTCTTCGAAACGGTTGTTAATTGTTTGTGAGCAAGTAGGACAGTGGTGTGAGAGGCGCGGAGTTTTGTTTGCGCTCATAGAGATATGTTGAAGGTTTCGTCTTCTCTTTCTCTCTTTGACACTTCGTTTTGCATATTTTCCAGAACACATTTTTTTTTGGCGGTAGCAAGCGAATGCAATGTTTTGTTATTGTTGTTGTTATTTACACACTATTGATACTTTGCAAGTTTGCTGTGTAATTCGTTAATATTTTCTTCGTTTTTTTTCTTTCGATTTTTTATTTATTTATGTGCGTTGAGACAGATTTGACAACATCAAACAATGCCAGATTGTCGATATTAAAACACTGTGTTAAAAGGTTTGAAAATGCTACACTAGTTTATTTTAAAAATGTATTTTTGTGAGAGCAAGAAACGAACACGTCTGCACTGGACAAGAGTAGCTATCAATTCACTACCTATTACACCATCTTCCAGTAGACAATTTTTGGTGGCGGTGTTATATTTTGTCGCTTCCTCATTGTTTTGAATCGTTTTGTGGCTCTTTTTATTTTTAGGGTTAGGTTATTTAATTATATTTCATTTACAACTATGTCTTTATCAATATCTTTATGGCCCCACAAATATGTATTTATTTATGCCATCAGATCTAATTTTACGTTTATCGTCTTCATAATTTTGACATATGACACTATTAGTATACATCACATGTAAGACTATTAATTAGGTTAGGTTATGTTTCCAAAAAACTAATAAAACAGCTACGAGACCTCTCACTGATGTCGATTTAAAGGAATGCAGGAATGTACATTCCCATGAAAACCACACACAGTAGAGTACAGTACTATAAAAATAAACAGCAAAATGAGTATTTCGACAGTTTTGGAAATCTTCAACCGCCTTTGGAATTAATAAATTATTTGGGGGCGAACATAACTTAAAACTATAAGAGAATGCAACAATTTGATGCTGTGGTCATTTATGTCTACGATTCTTATTATACTTTAAATAAATAAATAAATAAAAAAACAAAATTTATTTTGTTATATCAATTTATTTTTTATAAACGTATTTTTTGAACATAATTTGTAATTTTAAATATCTTGTTTATTAATATTTTTAATTTAACCTTTTTTTTAAACTCGAGGCATAGATGAGTTGAGTCAATTTCAATTTCTCTGATAAAAGTCCTTTATATCCGTTACTTGAATATAGGTTTTGATTATATTCGCACAAGTAGGTATATATAGAAATTATAGTAAAAGAGTGAAATTTGTTTTTGTAGTAATTATTACAACACACAAATGTCGTGAGAGATATAACGTTATACACATGAAAGAGATTATACACATATGAGCGGCACCCCTGTTGTGCCGAATTACTTTGTTTTCAAACAACCGTTTGACATCCGAGAACTAGCAGAAAGGGTCGGAGAAAAAAGATTTGTAAAAAATATGTAAATGGACCAGAATAATTTTAAGAACGTGTATGTTGTTAGACAGACAAACAATGATTCTTAACAAAATATGTGAAAACCACTGCTATTAATTTAGAGAATAAAATAGGTCTTAAAAATAGTTCACATCTTGCCCTATTCACTTAAATACTTTATTTAAGTGTGCTCTAAATAATTTATTTAAGTTATTTGTATTTATGGAGAAAAATTATTATCATGATATTATTATTGATGCAATAAATTATTAATAAAAAAGGCAATGTTTAACTCCGCGCCAGAGTGGCGGGAGTTAAAAAAAGAAAAACACAAAACTTGTTTAATTTAAATTATTTTTATATTTTATTGTGGCCGTGAGCCGTGCGGGTGAGTTGTGAACAAAAAAATTCATCCAAAACAAAAACAACAGATGGCAGTTCGATGATGCCATTCACAATGGTGTCCTAATCCAATCCAAGCTCAGCTGAGTTGACGTCAATTGGGCACTTGTGGCGGATAAAAAAACGCGATTTTCTGTTTAAGTAAAAGTCGCTTAAACAGACAACTTTGTTTGATTTGTACAATTCAGCAATGAAATATATAATCATTAACACCACATACATCAAACCTTAATTCTGGAAGGATACGACATAATTCTGTGGAAATTAGAGCAACATTATTGCTGAGAATTCGTTTTAATAATGAACAATTCTTCGACCATCGCCAATGTTCGGAAAGTGGTGTATCGGTACATTCCCACGCCCATATATCCATTCCACAGAAATAACATTTAGCTGTGTCCATTTCACCAGTATAAAACATCCCCCAGCATAGCCAATTCTTTGTAATTTATAAAATCTATTTGCCATAAGTCGAAAGTTCGTAAGCGCTCTTCTTCTCCATGAAATTTATCGTTTATAACATTTTGACGTTCTAAAAACTCTACTTCCAAAAAAATCATGTTTCCTTTTAGATCAGCTTCAAGAAAAAACAGTGTCATTCTTTTATTGAGAAAACTAACCTTAACCTCCACCTTTACCTAAGTGAAAGGAACATGAAATACTTAGGATTTGTTTTATATATATCGGTAACATTTGTCTTAATTCTAATTTAGAAAGTTCCGATGCTTCGCGTAACTGTTATTTAACCACAGCAAATTCTCCATCACCCAATCGTTTTATAACTTCATCTTTCAGATGGAGAAAACTTGATGGCTAATATACACTGAAAGAAAAGTGTACTGAAAATCATTGAAAATTTCTTAACTTTTAAGATTTTTTCTTTGATTTGGCTCCAAAGACAAAGAAATAACTCCATTGGAGTTATAAAATTTAAATATATTTCATTTACAACTATGTCTTTATCAATATCTTTATGGCCCTATAAATATGTATTTATTTATGCCATCAGATCTAATTTTACATTTATCGTCTTCATAATTTTGACATATGACACTACTTGTATACATCACATGTAAGACTATTAATTAGGTTAGGTTATGTTTCCAAAAAACTAATAAAACAGCTACGAGACCTCTCACTGATGTCGATTTAAAGGAATGCAGGAATGTACATTCCCATGAAAACCACACACAGTAGAGTACAGTACTATAAAAATAAACAGCAAAATGAGTATTTCGACAGTTTTGGAAATCTTCAACCGCCTTTGGAATTAATAAATTATTTGGGGGCGAACATAACTTAAAACTATAAGAGAATGCAACAATTTGATGCTGTGGTCATTTATGTCTACGATTCTTATTATACTTTAAATAAATAAATAAATAAAAAAACAAAATTTATTTTGTTATATCAATTTATTTTTTATAAACGTATTTTTTGAACATAATTTGTAATTTTAAATATCTTGTTTATTAATATTTTTAATTTAACCTTTTTTTTAAACTCGAGGCATAGATGAGTTGAGTCAATTTCAATTTCTCTGATAAAAGTCCTTTATATCCGTTACTTGAATATAGGTTTTGATTATATTCGCACAAGTAGGTATATATAGAAATTATAGTAAAAGAGTGAAATTTGTTTTTGTAGTAATTATTACAACACACAAATGTCGTGAGAGATATAACGTTATACACATGAAAGAGATTATACACATATGAGCGGCACCCCTGTTGTGCCGAATTACTTTGTTTTCAAACAACCGTTTGACATCCGAGAACTAGCAGAAAGGGTCGGAGAAAAAAGATTTGTAAAAAATATGTAAATGGACCAGAATAATTTTAAGAACGTGTATGTTGTTAGACAGACAAACAATGATTCTTAACAAAATATGTGAAAACCACTGCTATTAATTTAGAGAATAAAATAGGTCTTAAAAATAGTTCACATCTTGCCCTATTCACTTAAATACTTTATTTAAGTGTGCTCTAAATAATTTATTTAAGTTATTTGTATTTATGGAGAAAAATTATTATCATGATATTATTATTGATGCAATAAATTATTAATAAAAAAGGCAATGTTTAACTCCGCGCCAGAGTGGCGGGAGTTAAAAAAAGAAAAACACAAAACTTGTTTAATTTAAATTATTTTTATATTTTATTGTGGCCGTGAGCCGTGCGGGTGAGTTGTGAACAAAAAAATTCATCCAAAACAAAAACAACAGATGGCAGTTCGATGATGCCATTCACAATGGTGTCCTAATCCAATCCAAGCTCAGCTGAGTTGACGTCAATTGGGCACTTGTGGCGGATAAAAAAACGCGATTTTCTGTTTAAGTAAAAGTCGCTTAAACAGACAACTTTGTTTGATTTGTACAATTCAGCAATGAAATATATAATCATTAACACCACATACATCAAACCTTAATTCTGGAAGGATACGACATAATTCTGTGGAAATTAGAGCAACATTATTGCTGAGAATTCGTTTTAATAATGAACAATTCTTCGACCATCGCCAATGTTCGGAAAGTGGTGTATCGGTACATTCCCACGCCCATATATCCATTCCACAGAAATAACATTTAGCTGTGTCCATTTCACCAGTATAAAACATCCCCCAGCATAGCCAATTCTTTGTAATTTATAAAATCATGTTTCCTTTTAGATCAGCTTCAAGAAAAAACAGTGTCATTCTTTTATTGAGAAAACTAACCTTAACCTCCACCTTTACCTAAGTGAAAGGAACATGAAATACTTAGGATTTGTTTTATATATATCGGTAACATTTGTCTTAATTCTAATTTAGAAAGTTCCGATGCTTCGCGTAACTGTTATTTAACCACAGCAAATTCTCCATCACCCAATCGTTTTATAACTTCATCTTTCAGATGGAGAAAACTTGATGGCTAATATACACTGAAAGAAAAGTGTACTGAAAATCATTGAAAATTTCTTAACTTTTAAGATTTTTTCTTTGATTTGGCTCCAAAGACAAAGAAATAACTCCATTGGAGTTATAAAATTTAAATATATTTCATTTACAACTATGTCTTTATCAATATCTTTATGGCCCTATAAATATGTATTTATTTATGCCATCAGATCTAATTTTACATTTATCGTCTTCATAATTTTGACATATGACACTACTTGTATACATCACATGTAAGACTATTAATTAGGTTAGGTTATGTTTCCAAAAAACTAATAAAACAGCTACGAGACCTCTCACTGATGTCGATTTAAAGGAATGCAGGAATGTACATTCCCATGAAAACCACACACAGTAGAGCACAGTACTATAAAAATAAACAGCAAAATGAGTATTTCGACAGTTTTGGAAATCTTCAACCGCCTTTGGAATTAATAAATTATTTGGGGGCGAACATAACTTAAAACTATAAGAGAATGCAACAATTTGATGCTGTGGTCATTTATGTCTACGATTCTTATTATACTTTAAATAAATAAATAAATAAAAAAACAAAATTTATTTTGTTATATCAATTTATTTTTTATAAACGTATTTTTTGAACATAATTTGTAATTTTAAATATCTTGTTTATTAATATTTTTAATTTTTTAACCTTTTTTTTAAACTCGAGGCATAGATGAGTTAAGTCAATTTCAATTTCTCTGATAAAAGTCCTTTATATCCGTTACTTGAATATAGGTTTTGATTATATTCGCACAAGTAGGTATATATAGAAATTATAGTAGAAGAGTGAAATTTGTTTTTGTAGTAATTATTACAACACACAAATGTCGTGAGAGATATAACGTTATACACATGAAAGAGATTATACACATATGAGCGGCTCCCTTGTTGTGCCGAATTACTTAGTTTTCAAACAACCGTTTGACATCCGACAACTAGCAGAAAAGGACGGAGAAAAAAGATTTGTAAAAAATATGTAAATGGACCAGAATAATTTTAGGAACGTGTATGTTGTTAGACAGACAAACAATGATTCTTAACAAAATATGTGAAAACCACTGCTATTAATTTAGAGAATAAAATAGGTCTTAAAAACAGTTCACATCTTGCCCTATTCACTTAAATACTTTATTTAAGTGTGCTATAAATAATTTATTTAAGTTATTTGTATTTATGGAGAAAAATTATTATCATGATATTATTATTGATGCAATAAATTATTAATAAAAAAGGCAATGTTTAACTCCGCGCCAGAGTGGCGGGAGTTAAAAAAAGAAAACACAAAACTTGTTTAATTTAAATTATTTTTATATTTTATTGTGGCCGTGAGCCGTGCGGGTGAGTTGTGAACAAAAAAATTCACCCAAAACAAAAACAACAGATGGCAGTTCGATGATGCCATTCACAATGGTGTCCTAATCCAATCCAAGCTCAGCTGAGTTGACGTCAATTGGGCACTTGTGGCGGATAAAAAAACGCGATTTTCTGTTTAAGTAAAAGTCGCTTAAACAGACAACTTTGTTTGATTTGTACAATTCAGCAATGAAATATATAATAAACACCACATACATCAAACCTTAATTCTGGAAGGATACGACATAATTCTGTGGAAATTAGAGCAACATTATTGCTGAGAATTCGTTTTAATAATGAACATTTCTTCGACCATCGCCAATGTTCGGAAAGTGGTGTATCGGTACATTCCCACGCCCATATATCCATTCCACAGAAATAACATTTAGCTGTGTCCATTTCACCAGTATAAAACATCCCCCAGCATAGCCAATTCTTTGTAATTTATAAAATCTATTTGCCATAAGTCGAAAGTTCGTAAGCGCTCTTCTTCTCCATGAAATTTATCGTTTATAACATTTTGACGTTCTAAAAACTCTACTTCCAAAAAAATCATGTTTCCTTTTAGATCAGCTTCAAGAAAAAACAGTGTCATTCTTTTATTGAGAAAACTAACCTTAACCTCCACCTTTACCTAAGTGAAAGGAACATGAAATACTTAGGATTTGTTTTATATATATCGGTAACATTTGTTAACATTTGTTTGTTAATTCTAATTTAGAAAGTTCCGATGCTTCGCGTAACTGTTATTTAACAACAGCAAATTCTCCATCACCCAATCGTTTTATAACTTCATCTTTGAGATGGAGAAAACTTGATGGCTAATATTCACTGAAAGAAAAGTGTACTGAAAATCATTGAAATTTTCTTAACTTTTAAGATTTTTTCTTTGATTTGGCTCCAAAGACAAAGACTTTTAAAATAAGTACATCTTGTACGACAATTAAAGTCATTAATTATCTTTAAATCTGGACATCAAACATATTTGCAAGAATTACGCCTTATACTTCGATGATAGACTTCACATATTTAAATCAATTACCGCTTGTGCTTACATTGTATGAGCTGCGGTAGCAAAATTATTATTTAAAGGGAATACTTATTATTCATTTTGAAGAAGCTAGGCCTCTTAGAGCCGTTGTTTTAAAGCTGAACCTAGCTGAATTATTGGTTTAGCGACCACGAAATCGCAATACAAGGAGCTGAGATGTCAAGTAATTGTATTTGCCATACCTTTTTGTAAAAAAAAATTGTGATTCTATAATATTATAGAGAAAAAGAAGTTCTTATGCAGGAGAATATCCTAGTCACAAATCAATAACGAGACCAAAATAAAACAAACGAAATCACAATATGTGATGTTTCCCAGACAATTCATTTTCGACTACCTGTGACACACACTGCCGACAAACAGCCGCCGAAACTGTTGCTATTAATGTAGAATTAAAAATGTCTATTCGCACAAGCGCACACAGCCTCTATCTACCACCGCTCAACAAGAACTGAGTCCAAAAAATTTCAAACAAATTTCATTGTAACTCTCACTATTATTCTCAATTTGCAACCAAAAAGAGTCTAAATTGTCTTCTTGCAGATAACAACGTTCTCTTAACTTAAAAGATAACTAATCGTTAATTTAATAATGCCAAAAAACTTTACTGAAAATTAAGGGTATATTGTCTTTAAAAAAATGACATGAGAATTTCTAAAATGTTAAGGAAAAAATCTTACAAGCTATTAACAAATCGTACAAACTATTAAAATATATACTTCATTTAATGGCAGTTGTACTACAATAAATTATTATTTCTCTTATTTTATGAGGCAACGTTAATGTCAACATGACATAGTGTTATGGACATCTTACTTTAAACGAATAAAAATTTCTTAGAAATCACGTAAATTTTCTTAAATTTAAAGAAATTTGTTATTCAAACAAAGACAGATTAAATCTATGATTTAAGGGCAAACTTGTTTTTAATTTCATGTCAAATTTTTTTTCAGTGTAAAATGCAATCGTCCAATTGTAGCACAATTTTTCACGATATTGAGTTGAAGACTTATGTCTCCACTAATTTGGAACCTAGTAGAGAATGAAATCCTGCTAGATATAGAACGTTGTGGCTGCAAGGTCGTGGCATATGCGGACGACGTTGCAATCGCGGTGAGTGGCAAATTCGAAAATGTCCTCCGAGACATTCTACAGGTGGCTCTGAACAAATTGGCTAGATGGGCCAGAAGCAGCGGTTTGGGCGTAAACCCAAACAAGACAGAATTGGTTCTCTTTACTAGGATTAATAATCCCACATGTGGACCCTCCACCTCGGATAAATGGAACAGATCTAGTATTTTCTGAAAGTGCAAAATTTTTAGGAATAAATATAGATAGAAAACTTTTATTTAAACTTAACGTATTGGAACGTGCAAGGAAGGCCAACGTCGCCTTATATTCCTGCAAAAAGGCTGTAGGCTTGATGAAAGGCTTGGCTTCGGAGTACACTGTGCAGAGCTTAGTTTGGATATAGCACACAGACTACCAGATACCTGCAGTGTCTATCAAGCCGAAATAATGGCAATATGGGAAGTAGCCAAGTGGCTGAGTCGCAACATAGTAACCAACACTGGCGTTGTCATTTACTCGGACAGCCAGGCTGCCATCAATTCTCTGGAGGCCACATCCCTAAATTCACAAATAGCCCTCGACTGCCGCAGATCTCTTAACGAGATGGCTGAGCAGTTTAATATACACCTCATATGGATGCCTGGGCATAGGGATATCCCGGGGAACTGCAAACCGAATGAACTTGCTCGAAGAGTTTGCATATATTGGTGCGTCACTATCCACGTGCAAGCTTTGGCTTAGGCAAGAGGCAATCAGGCAGTCCAACGAAAGATGGACACAAATCGGCACCTGTAGGGTAGCTAGCCAAATCTGGCCTAGGTATGACCTGAGAAGGTCAAAATATCTCCTCGCACTAGGAGGAAAAGATTGTCTACGTTAGCATCAGTTCTGACGGGACACTGCCTGATCGGCGAACACGCCAGAAGATTGGGTATTAACTCCAATGACTTCTGCAGAAGCTGTGGAGATAAGGAAGAAGTGGAGAGCATTGAGCACTTGCTATGCCACTGTCCCGCTTTGAGTAAACGACGACTGGACCTACTGGGGTCGGTCTTTCTAGGCAGCCTAACAGATATTTCCAGTACCGATATTCGTATATTTGTATATCAAACAGGTTGGTTTCGATGGGGAGCATTTCAGCCCGTGGTAACACTAGGGACCTGAACTGGTCTATGTCAGCTTGTATAAAAAGATACGGCTGCCACCCTAACCTAAACCTAAACCTATATGCTGTCTTGATGGGATATTGTACATTAAGTTTCATTTCCTTCAAACTAAGAATTTTTTACAATTCAGGATTCTTTAATCTCCGTGTTTGAGTGTATCATCGACACAAAATTTGACGCTATTTGTTCAAATTGATTGAGATCATTAGTATATGATTCCCTTTGAAAACAGCATTCCACACACAGGATCTTAATTCACACCTCTCATGGCAGCTAAAAAACCTCCCACTCGCAAACAATAAATATCTAAAGACTTTTATATACAGGAAAATGTTTATGATTGAATCTGAAAGATCATAATTATTTGACAACAAACAGACCACATATGAAAGGCTCATATAAACACGTGAACACATGATCATCCCCATCCACACACAAAACAGATATATCAATGATACCACTATACCGTTTTAAAAATAAAGCAACATAAACAAAATCACCCCTAACCACACAGCAAACAGACAACACATGAAAGGCTCATATAAACAATATGTTATCCCTCTATTTACATATCAAAATGGGGGTGGGGGCAGGATCTCAGACATACCAATAATTCACACCTTTCATGATTACTGAAAATCATTGAAACTTTCTTAATATTTAAGATTTTTTCTTTGATTTGGCTCCAAAAACAAAGACTATTAAAATAAGTACGTCTCGTACGACAATTAAAGTCATTAATCATCTTTAAATCAGAACAGCAAACGTCTTTGAAAGAATTACGTCTTATACTTCGATGAAAGAATTCACATTTTTTTAATTAATTACGCCTTGTGCTTACATTAAATACATAAAATTACTTTAGATTAAGTACATTCTGCAATTAAGCCGAGCACATGATGTACTTTCCTTAAGTGTAAAACATTTTGTATTTAATTATTTAATTATTTGTTTACACGTTCATAGTAATGTTTATTATTTTCTTCTTTATTAAAATATTTCATTTCGATAAACAGTTTATGTAGTATTCTGCACAGCAACATACCTGACGATACCCTTAGCCATTATGTTTAGTCTAGTTTTCTTCACATTAGAGGGAATATTTATTATATTGAACAAACAAATGATATTTTGCTAAATTGTTCCTAGTTGAAATGCTTGTAAGTGTAACTCTTCGTCAATAACATCCTCGTTCGAAAATTTTTGCTGAAGAGGATTTTCATTCCTCTAATTTGCATAATTATATACCATCGGGACCTGGTACAAAGATATTTCAAAATATATATTAATATCAAATTTAAATTCGAAATTTAACATCAAAAATCATTGTTATTTTTAACTATAATTTTAGAACAAATTAAATTTAGAGCTTAGCTAAAAGGCAGGTTAAATGTTCGCAATTTAACATTTAACCTAGTCCTCCTTCTCCTAAATCATTGTTCCTGTGATAGATTGCGATAGATATCGTCGTACTGATATTAGAGCGAGAAATATTCTATAAGTAATCTGAAACTATAAATTTGTGTTTTAAAAAAACTTTTGTTTTGGCCATTGCGATATAACTTTACAATTTTAAACGTAATTCGAATATTTATACCCTACACCACACTGTGGTACAGGGAATTATGACTTTGTGCATTTGTTTGTAACACCCAAAAGGAGAAGATATAGACCCATTGTTTATTATACCGATCGACTTGTAATCACTTTCTGAGTCGATTTATCTATGACCGTCTGTCTGTAGATGTATTTTTGTAGTCAAAGTACAGGTCGCAATTGTACATATCTTTCTTTAGGCCCAAGGACGATCCTTATTGAGTTTGGTTAAAATCGGTTCAGATTTACATATGGCTCCCATATATATGTTACCCCCGATTTGACATGTAAGCGCTGTAGAAACTGTATTTTATATCCGATCAGTACGAAATTTGGCAGAAAGGGGTTTCTTATTACATGAAGGAATACTGCCAAATTCGGAGAAAATCGGTTCGAATTTAGATATAGCCCCCACATATATGTTAACCCCGATGTGAAATTCAAGCGCTGTAGAAACTGTATTTTATATCCGATCACAGCGAAATTCGGCAGACCGAGGTTTCTTATTACATGAAGGAATACTGCCAAATTCGGAGAAAATCGGCTCAGATTTAGATATAGCCCCCATATATATGTTAACCCCGATTTTATATCTAAGCGCTGTAGCGACTGTATTTTATATCCGATCAGTACGAATTTCGACAGAAAGAGGTTTCTATTTTACATGAATGAGTATTCAGAGAAAATCGATTCAGATTTATATATAACCTCTATATGTACCTCCTGATTTGGTTACAAAGCGCTATGGAAGTTGTACTTTACTTCCGATCATTACAAAATTCTCCAGAAAGATGTTTCTCAATTTAGGAACGAATATTGCTTAATTTAGCGATTATCGGTTCAGAATAGGTATATCCACATATATATGTTCTGACCCATATCGCATTGTTAGGGAGGTGTAGGGTATTATGTAGTCGGCCCCGCCCGACTTTCTGCCTTTCCTTACTGGTTTTTTATTTGATAATGTCGTAAAATTTCTGAAAATTTTAATATCTGAAAACGATTATCATTTATGTCAAAGTTGTAATGAACAAGAGAATTTAAAAAAAAAAAAAAACTTACGTCCGTTTTCAGGTACATCCGTTAGTTATTTTTATAGAAAAAGTTAGCTTACAGACAGTTATTCTAACGAACATTTTAAACGGTCCGTTAAAAAATCGTTTCCAGAAAGGTTCCGTTAGTTAACTTGAATTTTATTGCTATTGTGAACGACATCTAAAATATTTTGACAATTTGGTATTTAGTTTTGTTTTTAAATTTTAGAAAATCAAATATTGCAATTCTGCAATTCTAATATGATTTGACTCCTTTGTGTGGAAGGTACCCATTTTCTACCGGCCAAAAGCATAACATATCGAAGGAATTACGTAAGGCCCTAAGTATGTTCGGTGGAAATACGGTTGTGGATATTTTGAGTCATTTCAGCAATATCCGTTCGTCTGTCTGTCTGGCTGCTGCGCACCATAAATCTCAAAAGGGTGAACTAATGCCTTCGTAGTGGTAGTATTTTATCCTATATTTGGTGAAGTTCGAAGAGGTGTCATACTTGTATACTCCATTTGGTACCTCACACACAGAACTTAGTAAATATTGATTCTCTAATAACTTCTATACTGCATACTCAAATGTCCTCTACTTCCACAGATAGGCGAAGTTTCCCAATACTCATGTGTAGCTCATTACTTTAATGCCAGTGCACATAAATACATACAATTCGGTATAGTACAATGTCTTTAAATCAGTGTTCGGCGGCTGGTTAGGCCGAGCCCCGAACGCAATCGGGTTTTCACACGTACACAACACGAACAGCATAACAAAGAGCACAAAAGTAAGAAAAAAATGTGTCAGTCGCTCATCAGCGTTCAACAAAGCAGGTTCATGTCGCTTTTTATCGGAAAGTTGGTACACTGAGAAATTATACATAATTGTAAAAATGGTATTAAGTTAAATAAATTTTATGTTCTACTTCTATTTTAAAACTAAGGACTAATTAATGAATTTTTAACATTTACTTTATTAAAACATTCGTATTTTTCAAATTTTAATCTACGGCAAAAATAAACTTGCACATTAACTTTACTTCTATTTAAAAATGAAGGGCTAATAAACTGAATTTTCAACATTTACTTTATTAAAACATTCACATTATTTCTAATTTTTATCAACGGAAAAAATAAACTTGTACATTAATAATATTAGTAAAATTTTTTATTTTAATCAATAAAATTTTGTTTGTCGAAATCATTGGTAGTAATTAACTGGAATGAAAATTATTTTTATTTAATTAAAATATATTTTTCAATTCTTTTAAAATAAAAACTTTGATTCGAATTTGCAACATTTGCGTTATTAAAACGTTCACACCAATTCACATTATACTTAGTCAGTAAAAAAATAATTTTCCACACTGTATAACACAGCACATAATAACAAAACCAACAATTTTGTTCAGTGCAAACACACCAATACAGACACAATTTTGGCACGTTCTCTTTACGCCGAACACTGCTTTAAATTATCTACTATTCAGCGAAAAAATTGGCGCATTTGTCAAGCCCCATCTGGTACCCAACACAAATTGACAGATTCATTCGAACACTACTGCCCATAACTTCTGTAGCAATATTTTAAAAGTTTAGTCTAATATATAATGATTAACTGTTGCGGAATCTCCGACTTAGAGGGAGGGTATCCGACACAGGGTGAGGGTATACTGAGGACTTTGGGAAACTAGGTATCTCTTAAAGTCACTAACTATTGTTCGCAATTTATATTTGCTGCAATGCATATTTGTGGATATTACTACTTTTAACAACGCGGCACACTAACTCTCCAGTAATCTGCAACTATATATAATTAATATAATCGCAGTAGAATTGATAAGAAATAGATAATATATTATATAGGATCTAGATAAGTATTTAATATGTCAATTAAATACTTATCTAGATCCTATATAATATATTATCTATTTCTTATCAATTCTACTGCGATTATATTAATTAAGTTTGTTCCTAAATACTTCTTTTATAATACATTTGTTTTGTATATGCGTTGCTTTTTACTAATAAGCTTTGACGTTTCATAATGGCTACAGTTCCGCTGGCGGTCTTTACAATATGGCTAGGATCCTGGCGAAACAAAAAACTGGCTTAGGCATAGTACATTTAAATGCACAGAGCCTCAATAATAAAATGGAAGAATTTCGCAATATATTTATTGACTCTGGTGTTGATATCATCTGCGTTTCTGAAACGTGGTTCCACGTTGAAATCCAAGATTCTCTGTACGAACTATCAGGATACTTCTTATTCAGATCAGACAGAAAATCGCACGCAGGCGGTGTTTGTATGTATGTGCGTAAAGAATTGAGATGTTCCGTAAAACTAAAGTCGGAATACACAAACGCCATGGAGTATATATTTATGGAAATAGCAGCCTCAAACAACGAAAAAATACTTGTTGGTACAGTCTATAGACCAAATAAAAATATAACTACTAAAGACTTAATTGAAACAATTGAAGAGCAATCAGTTTACTATAACGACGTAGTAATTGCTGGGGATTTTAATAGCAATTTACTGATAGAAAAAACATTTTTGGAGTCTATGAATACTCTCGGCCTTGATTCAATTAATACCGAAAATCCTACCCATTTCACCAATACAGGCAATACTCTGCTTGACTTGTTTTTTGTAAACTGTAAAAACAAAGTCCAACTCTATGAGCAGCTTTCAGCGCCTATCTTTTCAAAACACGACCTTCTATTCATGAAATATGGTTTAAATGTAAACAGAGACCCAATTTCTTTCTCCTACAGAGATTTCCGTAGAATTGACTACAACCTTCTCGGTGTTTTGACTGATAATATTGAGTGGAATGATGTTTATAACTACGAAACTGCTGAAGACCAAATATCTTTCATGCAGAACCACATTACCACCTTATTTAATACGTGTGTCCCTCCGAGATGTCGAATAGTAAAACCCAAAAATCAACCCTGGTTCAACCATGAAATTAAAAGATTAATAAAAGATAGAGATGAAAAATACAAGAGATGGAAAAGATATAAAACCACATTCCTCTATGAGCAATTTAAAAAAACAAGACGTGAAGTTTCTGATAAGATAAAACAGTCCAAATCTAATTACTACCGTCAACGGTTTACCGCTGCGATTGATAGTGGAGCTAAATGGAAAGTTATTAGGAATATTGGCATTGGTAAAAAACCAGCAAATCCAAGCGATGTTGATGTGAATGTTCTTAATGAAGCTTTTGTCAACAATGGTCGGCCCACCGAACACCTCATTTCAAGATCCCAGTCCACGAACAGCGATGCAATTGAAGGGTATACATTTTCATTTCGTTG
Source organism: Eudasyphora cyanicolor (assembly GCA_963930755.1). Lineage (NCBI taxonomy): Eukaryota > Metazoa > Arthropoda > Insecta > Diptera > Muscidae > Eudasyphora > Eudasyphora cyanicolor. The sequence continues at coordinate 143,342,083 of OZ005734.1, forward strand.
CGTAGATGAAGAAGAAGTTCTAAGTAGTATTCTGACAATAAAATCAAATGCGGAAGGAATGGATTCATTAAATCCCAAATTCATCAAGCTGTTACTGCCGAAATGTCTCCCATACTTCACATTCATTTTTAACACAATCCTGACAAAATCAACTTTTCATAATGCCTGGAAACATACAAAAATTATTCCGTTGCCGAAGCCTAATAAAGAATTTCGCCCAATTGCAATCATACCATACCTTTCCAAAGTTTCGGAAAAACTAATGTTCAAGCAAATGAACAATTTTATTACTGAAAATGGCTTACTAACGGAACGACAGTCTGGATTCAGAACTGGTAGAAGCTGCATCTCAGTCCTAGCAGATATCGTCGAAGATATTCGATCGAAAATGGATAATAATATGATTTCAATACTAGTACTACTTGACCATAGCAAAGCGTTTGATACCGTGGACCACTTCACTTTAATCTCAAAGCTAAAAACATTGATTAACTTCTCTGAATCTGCATGCCGGCTTATCTCGACGTACTTGACCGACAGGACTCAATCGGTTTGTCTCAACAATGTAACGTCACGTGCATTAACGTTAAAAAAACGGAGTGCCACAAGGATCAGTACTTGGACCTTTACTGTTCAGTATATATGTAAATGACCTTCCTGAAGCGTTACACAATTCCAACTTTCATCTATATGCCGACGACGTTCAAGTGTATGCAAGTTCGGACATTAATAATATACAAAATTGTATTGAAAAAATCAACGAAGATCTAGAAAGGGTTAGAAACTGGGCTGTAAACAATCACTTAAAAATCAATCCTTCAAAATCTAAATGTCTATTTATATCGAAGGACAAACTAACCCCAACGGAATATATACTAACGGTGCTATTCTCGAATTCATAACAATAATCATTCATGAGTTTTTACTATCACATTTCTTATCATAGGAATTTTAAATACCTATTCTGGAATTCCCGTGACAAAATGAAAGCTTTATAATTTAAAATTTGTTGGCATTGCTGCCCAATGAAAAAATACATTATTGAAAGCTTTTGTGTACGAAGAAATCTACTGAAATTCAAACTTTTCCAATATGGCATGATTTTTTTATTATGATATAGAAAAAATACAAAAATAAATTGAAAATGGAAAAATCCTGTTTTCAATGTTTTCAGGCCCAAAATATACAATAGAATGAAATATGTATGTATGTATGTTGGATGAGTTGTGGTTTTTCTGGACCTATGCTTAAATAATCCCCATCATGTATATCCCCACATTGCATAATAATGAAACAAATAGAGATGTTTTTTAAAGGATGAAAATCATAGCGCAGGGCCAGGCTAATTGTCTGAGATGCAAATATCCCGCATCCAGACTTCGTCTTCCCTTTCCGATAACAACACTAACAAGAAAACGCTGAAAAACTGTTTTTTCTACACAAATTATTTCTTATCATGTGCTATTGGTGTTGTGACTGCTATCATTGAAAATTATAACAAAAAGAGCTTCCATTTGAAACCCAGAATACCTAATTGTTTTTACTATCACAAATGTTGTTACTATCACGAAAATTTTCTTGTCACTCGGTCGAGAATAGGGGTGTAAGTATTGACAATGAGACAATTAATATTGTACCTACAGCCAAAAACTTAGGTGTAATATTCAGTAGTAATTTATCATGGTCAAGTCATATCCAAAGTAATATTTCGAAAACATACGCCATGTTACGTAACCTGTGGGCGGCCAAAACTTATCTTGTGCCAATGCTGCTATATGGATGCTAATTATTTGTGAATTGCAGCAGCACTGATAAACACAGATTAAATGTGGCATTCAACAGTATTGCCAGATACGTTTACAAAAAGAAACGACATGATAGAATATCCATGTACTCATACCAGCTATTTAATATGAGTTTTTCCAACTTACTTAATTTTAAATGCTTGTTATTCCTCCATAAAATAATCAACAGTGGCGAACCTACATATTTATTCCATCGATTACAATTTGCTCAATCAAATCAAGGGAGAAAACTAATACAAATGCGATATAAATGCTCCAGATCTGAACAGCAGTTTTTCATTTACGCAATCCGCCTATGGAACAATCTGCCAACAACTACGCAAATCATAAGCAACGCTATACATTTCAAAAAGAAGCTAATGCTACTCTACACATAATATTTAATTGTTCTTATGTAATTGTATTGTCACTATTCCTTGTATTACTATAAGTCCAATGTATATCATAATAAGTATGTTTAACATTTGCTACATCCAACAGAATGATTACCTAGTACTGTAAATTATAAGATGTTTATCTTGTTGTACTAGGTTTCCGAATAAAAATAAATAAATAAATAATGAAGAACATTCCTGTGGCATCAAATTGAAGAGTTAAAGCATCATGTTAGAGCTGAAGGGGTTACTTTTTTGGAAATCAAATTGAATAAAGACACACATTTTTAATTGAACTGCTGATGTTGGAAGTGGTTTAAATCCATTTGTTTTTAAAACGAGATATAAAGGGTTTTGCGTTTCAGTTCGTTTAAAAACCTGGGTGAATAGTAGAAATAAAATATCTGCATACAGCTCATCACAAGAATTCAAAGTTTCTACAAGGTGTACAATTTTTCGTTTTAAAGGCCTATTAACCCGCTTTTTACAATGGTATATGTAGTTTAGCCACTTTCAAAACAAACTTTTGATAAAAAAAGGTCTTTTTTTGAAAGTGGCATAAACGCCATATTTCCTGTATACATGGTGTAAAATTTTTTGCTTTAAAGGCCTATTAACCCGCATTTTATAATGGTATATGTAGTTAAGCCACTTTCAAAACAAACTTTTTATAAAAAAGGTCTCTTTTTGAAAGTGGCGAAAACGCCATATTTCCTATATAAAAATGTTATTTTTGAAATAATTTCTTATTATCTCATTACTAAGTGGCTTAGAAAAAATAAATGCACTTTACACTCAAAATAATGTGTTCGTTAATTGATTTTAGATGATTTGGTGCGAATTTTGATCTTTTAATTCGAAATTGATGATTTCATTGCATCATTTGCAGTAAGTTATGTTGGGGAAGGAGACGTTCAACGTCTCATTTCCATTGGCATACACGTCCGTCTCATGTCCAGTGGTTCGGCCTGTTGTTCGCTACTTATTTATGATAATTTTACACCTCATTATAACAAAAAAAATGGCGTGAAATGTTCTTACATAAGATAAATATCCATATTCTTCCTAGAAATTATCTGTAATTAACAACCTCGCGGTGTAGTACAATATTATTTTTTTAATTTTTTGTTGCATTCATTTTTGTGAAGAAAAGGTAGATACAATTCAATTAAAACCGAAGAAGATTTTCTGTACAATTTTTGTTGCAGATCGTTTTTATAAGATGAAACTGCATTTTATTTAAATTTAATAATAATTTCAAAACTGCATTAAATTGCAGTATTTTACCCACATTTTAATAATAAATCATGAGTTCAGCAATACTATCCACGGTATGTTTGAAAATCCACTGTAATTGGAGTTACCCCACTTTCAAAACAAACGTTTTTGTAATTCTGTTTCCTGAGTCTGTCGCCGCCTGTCGTAGCGAACGGACGTGTTATCGCGGAGCGGGTAGTGTTTAACCTATTACGTAATACCTATTCACCTACCTACTACGCAACCACGTGGTTTGTTGTTTTTAAATCGTAGGTTGAATTGGATGCATCGGTCTCTGGACAGAAATTTCTTGGCTTAGTCTAGAAGGCCTATATCGATGTCTGGTGTCTCCCCCAACCAATTTGTGATTAAACCAAAAAAAAAAACGAAGGAGATCCCGAAGTCGAAAATGAAACAAGAGCACATCCAGCCGCAGGCAAAACAAATGATAAGACAGATGAAGCAGAACCCAGCTGGGGCTTAAGCAACCCCAGCCTTTAAAAGCCAGTGGGGACTCTGACTCTGAATCATCAAATGAAAACAATATCACTATTGTTGCTAAATCAAAGAGACTGTCAGGGGTACAAAGAAGGAAACTGAATAAGTTGAACCGACAGAACCTATTACGGGATAAACCTGACTGTTTAGCCGTGAAGCCTTCCAAAATAAAAATTCAGTTAAATTTTTAATTTCACGATTTGGGTTTTATTTAAAAATTAGCGTAATTTTATGTAATGCTTCGATTTGATTTGTGTAAAAATGTACATGTGTGTGTGAAAATGTGAGTAATATGGTGTTTATTTGTATATTAACAAATTTAATGGATTTTTGGTTTGTTTAGTTTTAATTTGCGTTATTCTTAATGTTAATTGTTTGTTCTTAGTGTAGTTCACAATAGTTTTTCAAAGCAAACACTTTAAATTATTAAACTAGTAACACTTGAATTTGGTACAAATCACTTTATCACGGGGGAGATGCGCACGAGTTTGGTTTAAGGATCGGTAAAAGACTAATTACTTGTGCTTGCCATCTATCTCTTCTAAGCTCACTTAACGACTTTCGTTAAGCTACAGATGGCAAGCGACAAGTAAACAAACAAATAAGCAAAAGGGAAATTAGAATAATGAGTGCATGTAATGAGTGCTTTAGAGTGATGAGTGCATAGGTTACGCATGTATGGGCATATAAATGCATTCGCATTTATACACCTACACATATAATGCCGCGCAGCAGTGGACATCTCACACTGATGTTCAAAAGTGCGGTGTCACCTTTGAACATTCTCCCCCCCCCGTGATATAGTGTAGATTATTCTATCTTAGACTAGCTTAATCTAGAACTGCAGCTCATGTGGCTTCCGTGGATGAAAACCCCATCCAGTTTTTGGGCCTGTCACGGATCCAAGGCTTGAGAATATAATGTTGATGGAAATGCGATGGTGGGTCTTAGTAGGGTCGAAGTTGTAGGGTACTGGATACCACAGCATCTGTCTTCAGGGAATATGGGCTGACATCGTGTCGTATAACGGTACTTCGTGAGTTGGATGAGTCACGACTCGGGGTTGGGCTAGGCAATTGAGAAACCATATCTAGGATAGAAGAGATGTGAGTACCAAGTTCTTTTACAAATAAATAGAGTGTTAGTCATTCTGAAAATAGTTTGACGATTTTCGTTATCGGTCTACTAACTACTCCGTGTGCTGTCCGAATATCTACGACCCTAATGTTTTGATCAGTTCCAAGGTATGTTCTTTCTATACGGCCTAATTTCCATTCTGTCGGGGCCAATCTCTCATCTTTAAGTACAATTAAATCGTTTTCCTTTACATTTTCTGTTTGAAACTTCCACTTATATCGACGATGTAGCTCATTCAAATACTCAGTTTTCCATCTTTGGCAAAAATACTGAGAAATAATTTTTAATCGTTTCCATCTATTGGCTAGGGTGAGGTTTCCGTCTGAAACATCTGGTTCTGCTGGGGTCAAAATGGAGGTACCTATCAGAAAATGAGCTGGGGTAAGATGATTTAAGTCTGAAGGGTCGTCACTGGCTGGACTTAGAGGTCGAGAATTAAGACAGGCTTCAATTCTCGCTAAAATGGTCGCGAATTCTTCAAAGGTAAAATTCATTTGCGGTATAAATTTTCGTAGATGTGTTTTGAATGATTTAACTCCCGCCTCCCATAATCCTCCCATATGAGGGGCACCTGGAGGAATAAAGCTCCATTCTAAGTTCTGATAAATATTGTTCTGGGTGGCGTCCTTTTGCAGATTCTTCATAAACTCTAGCCTATCTTTTCTTATTAATTCAGCAGCTCCCACAAAATTAGTACCATTATCAGAGTAAACCTTTGCTGGGCATCCACGTCGCCCGATAAAACGCGATAAAGCGGCTAAAAAAGACTGAGTTGACAGATCACTAGTGGGTTCTAAGTGAATTGCTTTTGTGGAAAAGCAAACGAAGACGCAAACATAACCCTTTGTTATTAAACCAGCTCTTCCTGTAAAATTCTTTATGTTGAAGGGTCCTGCAAAATCTACTCCTGTGTTGGTAAAAGGTCGAGTCAGCATAGTCCGCTGGGGCGGAAGTGAGGCCATAATTTGCGTTTGAGTCTGGTGTTTATACAAAACACAAGTTCGACAATTATGAATTACTTTCTTGATTAAGGGCTTCAGTTTAAATATCCAGAATTCAGACCTGATTACTCGAGTCATGAGTTGATTTCCGCCATGCATGGTAATTTTGTGAATAAATTCTACTAACAAAAGGGCTAATCTCGATTCGTATGGGATAAGAATGGGATGGCGCTCGTTATATGTAAGTGCTGGGGACTGAACAAGGCGGCCATTTGCCCTAATGATTCCTTTTGAATCAATGAATGGATTGAGAGATAAAAGACCGCTACTCGATGAGAGTCTTTTCTTTTGGGTTAACGCTTAATACTCCTCTGCGAAATAATGTTTTTGTGTTAAAACAATAAGACGATCTTTGATATCTTGTATTTCACCATGGGTGATTTCTGCTGAAGAAATGCTAAGTCGGGTCCGATTGACGCCGGTATTTCTCCAAAAACGAATCGCAAATGCTAAGACTTTGTATGCCCTAGATAGAGAAGAAAATCTATCCAAAGGATCTTCAACTGTTGTGGTCGCGAAAACTTTAACTGCTTTTGCTTCTAACTCTGTGTCGCTCATAATGTCGTGTCTGGGCCATCGGTCTCTTGGAAACTTCAGCCATTGGGGTCCAGTCCACCACAAATGATGTGACTGCAAATCATCTGGCGAACATCCTCGACTGGCTACATCAGCAGGGTTGCTTTCTGAATCTATATGCTTCCAATTTTCGTTGCCTACATTATCTAAAATGTCTGAAATTCTATTTCCTACAAAGGCACTCCATGAACACGGGGGTTTTTTGAGCCATGCTAACACAATTGTTGAGTCAGTCCAAAAGTGAGTTGAAATATTTTCAATTTGTAGGTTGGGAACCACCTCTGTGGTTAATTTTGCTAAGAGAACGGCTCCGCATAATTCTAATCTAGGCAGAGATATTTTTTTGATGGGTGCTACTCGAGTTTTCGCTGCCAAAAGAAACGTGTCGACTGTTTGATCTAAATGTTCTACTCTAACATAAAGAGTCGCGGCGTAAGCGCTTTCTGAAGCGTCACAAAAACCATGCACTTCAATTTTACTTGAAGGTTTAAATCTGATCCACCTAGGTACTGAAACTGAATCTAGTGAGGGACAATTTTTAATGAAATTATTCCAATTCATTCGAGTTATGGGCTTCAACGCGTCGTCCCAATCTACTTTATCCAGCCAGACTTGCTGCATAATAAGTTTCGCTACGATGATTACTGGAGCCAGCCATCCACATGGGTCGAAAAATTTGGCAATTGTTGAAAGGACTTCTCGTTTGGTGCATAATTCCCTTTCTTCCGTGGGTGGTGATGTGAACGTAAAGTTATCAGCCGAAATGTTCCATCGGATACCTAGAGTCTTCGTTGAAGTTCCTTCCGAAATATCCAACCAATTGACCGGCAAGAGTGAGTCAGGTGGCAGATCGCGAAGTAGATTGGGGTCGTTTGAACTCCATTTTCTCAATTCAAAACCTGCTGAGTCCATGGCTGCTACTAATTCTTTCATAGACTTAAGGGATTCTTCGACAGTGTGACCTCCAGCTAAAACGTCGTCGACATATACATTTTGTTTTATAATTTCCGAACCTAATGGGTATGTTTCTTTAACATCTTCTGCCAATTGAATTAGGGTCCTAAGAGCTAGAAATGGGGCGCAATTAATTCCGAAAGTGACTGTCGAAAGTTCAAAGTCTTCAACTGGGTCATTTGCTGATTTTCTAAAAAGAATTCTTTGAAATGGGGCCTGACTTGGGTCGATTTGTATTTGACGATACATTTTGGTAACGTCCGCGTTGAATACATATCTAAAAAACCTCCATTTTAAAATCTGCAATACTAAATCCTGTTGAAGAATTGGCCCTGGATGTAAAATGTCATTAAGACTTTTCCTATTTGATGTGGGACTTGACGCATTGAAAACTACCCTAAGTTTAGTAGTAACCCTATCTGGTTTAATAACTGCATGATGCGGCAAATAGTAGTGAGGGGTCTTCTCGATTTCCTGGGGTCTCAGTTTCCGCATGTGTCCAAGTTCCAAATATTCCATTATCGCTGCGTCGTATTGAGATTTAATTTCGGGCGTTTTTTGCAACTTTCTTTCCATTCGATAGAATTGCGCCATTGCGATATTTCGAGATGCTCCAAGTTCAGCACAAGATTTGAACGGCATCGTGACAATATATCGTCCATCTTCATTTCTTCGCGTTGTATTTTTGAAATTTGTTTCGCAAAAGGTGTCTTCTGCTGACCTCAAAACTTTTTTTGGGGTCTCCTCCACCTCCCAAAAACGTGTGAGAATTTTCTCGATCGAAACTGTATTGTAAAGTGAAATTTTCCTATCATTTGTGTTTGATTTTTCAAGGGGTCCGCCCACTATCCAGCCAAAAACGGTGCTTTGCGCTAGTAAAGATCCTATAGATTTCATTGGAGCTCCTACTGTGTAAATTAAGGGTCCTATGTCTAAACCTATCAGAAGATCTGTGGGTCGGCTTTCGTAAAAACGAGGATCTGCTAACTCGAGTTGAGTTGTTTCTCTATGTTGATTTTTATCTAGGGTGCGCGACGGCAAATTAGAAGGAAGGGACTTCAAAACGGGCGCCCAAACTTCTAATTCAAAACTAGGGTTTGTACGAGAACAAAGGTTAAAAAGACAAGCTTTTGTTGAAGTTTCTGAAACGGTTTCACTTAAACCGGTAACATGAACAAGATTCTTCCTCGTTGGAAGCTTTAATTGGTTTGTAATCTTCTCTGATATAAATGTTGATTGAGATTAGAGTGATCAAAAAACCGGTTTTTTTGAAAAAATAAAAAACCGGTGGATGGTTTATTTAAGTTATAAAAAAACCGGTGGACGGTTTTTTTCTTCGAAGAAAACCGGGGAAACCGGTAGAACCGGTTTTTTTTCTGCATAACAAAACAGTATGAAAATTGCCGTTTGAAAAACATTTTCCGTTTTAATAACAAAAAAGGCGATTTTTAATATTAAATTTTTAAAAGCGATGTCTTCTGATCAGGAATCTTGCACCAAATTTAGTCCTGTTGGATAGTAGTTATGAGTTGGATTGTGATGAATATTGTCATTTGAGTCAAACGGTCCTTTTATCTCATACTTATAACTAATTAGCTATTGTATTTAGAAACATTTTCTAAAAGTGTTATCGATAGTCTTTCTTCAACCTTTTAAACAATTAGCAAATATATTTTCATTACGTTTTTGTAAAATTAAACTTTTTTGAAATTTTGGTAAAAACCTATGTTTTAATTTTTGATTTTTTTGCTCAAAAGAAAGCTTAGAAAATTTCCTTTAAAAGCTTTGTGACCTATTAATGGGATGGGACCTGTTGATCTATCAAAATAAATATAAACCTCTGAAAAAAAATTAACGTTCAACCAAACATTTTAGCATTTCAGATGGGAAAAACAACCGTTTGACAAAAATGTCAATATTTGACACCCTCCAGCTCGGAAAGTCCTTAACCGATCTCGTTGGAATTGTGTCTCATAACTATTATCTGATAGGGCTACTTGGTGCAATTTTCATCCCGACAGAAGACATCCCTTTTAAAAATTAACTCACTTGACATGAAATTCCCCTTATGTAGTTCAGTCAAGAAAATATTAATATTTCGGGATATTAAATAGAATATTTAATAGAGGTATTAAATCTGTATACATATATATTTTATATATATATGTATACATATAAATATATAAGAGTATAAACTAGTCGGTTTACCCAAATTAAATTTTCTTACTTGTTTTTCTTTCGATTTGGGAGTGGGAGAATGCGTTTACTTTTCGCATAACTTCTGCGCGTATGAATCATTTATTTTCTTTAAATTTTTGTAATTTGTATAGAAATTGGTGAATGGCTTCGGATTCTAGCAAAGTTGCCGAGTCTTTTTAGGCCATATAAGGAGATCTTTCATATTATTATCTTAATTTGTGATATTTTGTATATAAAGTTGTAAATAATTTTTAATATTTTAGTGATAATAAAAAAAACCGGAAAACCGGTGGAAACAAACGAAAAAAACCGGTTGCACCGGTTGTTCGAAATTCATGATTTTGAGAAAAACCGGGGACGGTGGAAGCAAAAAACCGGTGGGCCGGTTTATTTTAAACCGGTTTTGATCACTCTAATTGAGATCCAGGGTCGATAATCGCTCGTGCGTCAAATCGCTGCCCTCTAGATTCAATTTGAACAATCGCTGTGAAGAGTAGTGTTTCTTTCGATTGCTGCTGGCTAAGTTGTGAATTTTCCTTGAGAGTTAGAGTCGTTATACTAGGAGTTTGAAAACTAGGTGTGGACTATAAACTAGGAGTGGATTGTACTAGGGTGGTTAGAGCTGCCGCACTGGTACTAGGTCGTACGTCATCTCTAACCGGTTGTGAATTTGTAGGTCGGGCCTCGTTACCCTTATGTAATAAAGTGTGATGTCTTTGATTACATTCCCTACACGTGAAACGACTCTTACAATCTCTTACAACATGATCCGAAGTGATGCAGTTGTAACAAAGATTGTGGAGTTTGACTACGTGAATGCGATCATTCACGTTTTTCTCAAAGAATTGTGGACAATTTCGTAACAAATGGTTTGCCTTGCAAATTTGGCAACTCGGTCCATTTGTACGACTACTAGGTTGCGTAGATGTGCTAAATCTGTTGCTATTGTTGAATCTTCTTTGCGAACTTTGAGTCTGTTGCGCAACATTAGTTTGAAATGACTTAACCCTATTTTCCTTCCTACTATAATCGGATCTAGGCTGATTATTTTTGGAGAAATGGGGCTTAATATTTCCTACAGATTCTAAAGTTTTGAACTTGTGTGTCAAAAATTCATTCAAATCTTTCCAAGACGGTAGTATGGAACAGTCTTCCAAACCGTTTTCAAATTCTTCTAAGAAATTTCTCGGCAGCTTCGTAGAAGTAAGGTAAACTAAAATTGGGTCCCACCCCTTTACATCTACCTTGAGTGTTTCTAGTGTCTGAACGCAACCATCAATAGTGCGTTGAAGTTTTTGGATCGAGGATCCTGAATCTGCCGAAACTTGTGGTAAACTAAGTAGAGTCTTTAGCTGTTCATTAACTTGCATTCGTTTATTCTCGTATCTGTTTTCTAAGTTTTTCCATGCTAGATCAAAACCTTCATTTGTTAGTGGTACGTTACTAATAATTTCCCGTGCCTCTCCCGCGGTTTTTTGTTTTAGATGGAAAAGTTTTTCTACTTTACTAAGTCTAGAATTATTTCTGTACAAGGCCGAAAACAAATCCCGAAAAGTAGGCCAAGCGCTGTATCCTCCATGAAATGTGTCGGTGTCGCATGGTGGTAAACGTAACGATAGATGGTTGTTTGGCTCAACTGTTTCCTTTTTCGGGTCTCCGATTCTCGTTCGAACTTTTCCTGCTGCCTTTCGTCGGTTAGTGCTAAAATTTCTCCATTTACTGCGCTTAAACATCGTTTGTATGTCTCTAATGCCTCTTTATAATGGGTCCTCAACTTTGATTTACCGATTGGGGCCTCATCTTTTTCGGGAACACGGTCTCTACAATCTAAATAGGCCCTTTTCACTTGATCCCAAACAGAGTTCAATTCTACACGTGTCACTTCTAATGAGTGAATATTATCATCGGTGCTAGTAGCAGAGTAACCACTCTCAAAGTCTATCAGGTCATTTACGCAATTTACAAATTTGTCACGTAAAACTTTATCCATATTTCCTCCTTCTTAAATATTTTCTTTGTCAAATTTTAAACTGGCGAAAATTTTAAGAAACTTTTAAAATTGAGCTTTTCTTTTAACAATTTCTGTAAAAACTTACTTTGCCAATATTTGCAAAATAATTTCAGAAAAACGCTAAATATTTGTTGAATGGGGCCAATCTTTTACAGTCCGACTTTTTTTTCCACGAATAGATATAAATAATGGCAGTTTATTTTGAACTTGTGTCGTTTGTGCGAACAGTAAGAAATTTTAGCGATAATAATTTTTATAGACTTGGGTCTATTGAAAAAAAAAATTATATAAATAAAAATTTGGACGAAAGTAATTCTTTGTCGGCTAGTGTACTCTCAAAAAAAAATTATCAATCAACTCTTCTTTGACAAAACAAAAAAAAATAAAAAAAAGCGTAGGAAAGTGATTTTTCTATCAGAAAAAATTCAATCAAATCAAAAAGCAAATTTTGTAAGAAAGTGTTTTTTGCAAATTTATAACAAACAAAAAAAAAACAAACTTTGTAGGAACATGTTTTTTCAAAAATAAAAATACCCAAATTTTGTAGAAAGGTGTTTCACTTAATAGATTTTTCGAGCAAATTTATTTTTCGTAGTAAAGTGTAATTTCCAAAAAATTAGCACTTAATAAATTTCTGAACAAATTTATTTTTCGTAGTAAAGTGTAATTTCCAAAATTAGCACTTAATAAATTTTCGAGTCAAATTTATTTTTCGTAGTAAAGTGTAATTTCCAAAAATTAGCACTTAATAAATTTTTGAGCAAATTTATTTTTCGTAGCAAAGTGTAATTTCCAAAAATTAGCACTTAATAAATTTCTGAGCAAATTTATTTTTCGTAGCAAAGTGTAATTTCCAAAAATTAGCACTTAATAAATTTTCGAGTCAAATTTATTTTTCGTAGTAAAGTGTAATTTCCAAAAATTAGCACTTAATAAATTTCTGAGCAAATTTATTTTTCGTAGTAACGTGTAATTTCCAAAAATTAGCACTTAATAAATTTTTCGAGCAAATTTATTTTTCGTAGTAAAGTGTAATTTCCAAAAATTAGCACTTAATAAATTTTTCGAGCAAATTTATTTTTCGTAGTAATGTGTAATTTCCAAAAATTAGCACTTAATAAATTTCTGAGCAAATTTATTTTTCGTAGTAAAGTGTAATTTCCAAAAATTAGCACTTAATAAATTTCTGAGCAAATTTATTTTTCGTTGTAAAGTGTAATTTGCAAAAATAAAAATAAATTTCAATAAATGTAAATTATTGTGTTAGTTCTGTTTAGCTTTTGCCGAAATGTCCGTCCGATCCCATCAACCATCAAAACAATTGTTCTTTCATTCCTTTCTTTACGGCTGAAATTATGTTTTCCTACTTCTCCCTTTTTTTCTATTTCACAAAAAATCCAGTGGTACATTAACCTTTGGGTTCCCTAATCAAGGCAAAAAGTGAAAACGAATGAAAAGACAACGAGAAACCAACGAAAAAAAATCCGCTACCTATGGTCTCATATGCATCGATGTACATAGACTGGTGTTGTTGTTGTTTTAATGGGTACGAGGGGTCGAGTTAAAAGTGTCGGCACAGGAACTTTTTTATCAAATATATCAAGATTTTCGCGTTAAATCGGTTGGAAACTACAGTAATGCTGATTTGTAGCACAAACCACACATATTAATGGCAATAGAGATTAAAAAATCGTAAATTTTTTGACATTTTTCAAAAGGGTTTTTCTATTGAATCTAAAGCAATACGAGGGTCGTTCAAAAAGTAGGAACCCGTATTTTCTAAAGCAAAAAAAATAAATTTATTTTTTCTTTTTAATTTATTGATTGGGATTGATTTTAGCGTCTCCAAAGCATCAGCTAATATCATACGGTCGATTTCTCCCTCAGAAAATCGCATATAAAGAAGGCAAAAAAAAATATTTCTTTCTCTAAGTTGCAAACTTGATGTTTAAAGTACCCAAAAATCACGAAGTAATTTGTAGGGTTCTCAAGCCAGTCAGCGGATGAGTCGGGCCAATAAAAATCTTTCCTTTTTTTTTCTTTTAAGCAGCTAATAATAATAGTAATAAGAATAAAAGTAAGCTTAATAAATATAACCGCGATTTAAGCAGCCGAAAAAATTCAAGAAATTTTCGCTCTTTTGTTTCGCAAGAAAGTTGTCCGTCCACGCGTTATTCAGCACAAAATTATCTGGAATTCTTGCTAAGGTTTTCGGAATAAGTCAATGGGTGTCCGTCCGCGCGTCCGAAATCTTAATAAACTTATCTTAATAATCGTATCTTAATACTCTTATCTTAATATTCTTATCTTAAAAATAACTTGATGGCATAAATCGACTCGACTAGCCGCTGGCTTTCAGAAAAATTCATCAGAATGCGTAATAAATTATTTGAACAAATTATCGAAGGGTTTTCAAAAAGGTTGGGTCGCTATTTTCCTAAAGTTTCGAAAACTAGAAAACAGTAAAGTCGCGCGTTGTTACCGAAAAAATCGTCAAAAAACTTTCAGAGGTTAGAATGCATGTAGGTTATGCAAGATGTTAGTATATATGTAAAAGGGTATGTATGCAATGTGTAGGTATGTAACTGCAAGCTAACTGCACTTATGTAAGTATGTATATCAAAGTATATAAGTATATGTATATAAGTGCAAGCTAACTGCAGTTAAGTGTTCAGTTATTTTTGTATATATGTAAAAGAAGAAAAACCAAGCCAGCGTCGTACATAGGGCCAGACCCGCCAAAATCTCCTTCATATATCAATATGGCGGAGTTCAAAAAAAATGGTTTTGGCACCCTATGTAACAACGCTACTTGCACTAATTTTGGGTACTCACTTTGATCCTATTATGTATTTGGGGTACCTGGTGTTGTTGGCGTTGGTCGATGGTTCTTCCTTCCTTCCTTCTAGGGGTTCAAGCGTGATGTTGTTGGGATGTGTTTCCAAGGCTCCTTGTAGGGTCTTGTGTTGGGTCACTTTGAATCTTTGGGTCACTTTGAATCTTTGGGTCACTGGTTTTGTGGGTCACTTTTTTCTTTTGTTTAATCGCGCCGAACCGATTTTTTATTTTAACCGATCTTGCACAATGCTCACGGTGTTTGAATTGTAAATATTTTTTAAAACACTTTTTGTTTTAATTGCACTACACACGTCGATATTTTTGTTTTTTAATTATTTAAAAAAACGCACTTTTTTATCCGGTTCGCATAGGACCAAATGTTTAGCCGTGAAGCCTTCCAAAATAAAAATTCAGTTAAATTTTTAATTTCACGATTTGGGTTTTATTTAAAAATTAGCGTAATTTTATGTAATTCAATGCTTCGATTTGATTTGTGTAAAAATGTACATGTGTGTGTGAAAATGTGAGTAATATGGTGTTTATTTGTATATTAACAAATTTAATGGATTTTTGGTTTGTTTAGTTTTAATTTGCGTTATTCTTAATGTTAATTGTTTGTTCTTAGTGTAGTTCACAATAGTTTTTCAAAGCAAACACTTTAAATTATTAAACTAGTAACACTTGAATTTGGTACAAATCACTTTATCACGGGGGAGATGCGCACGAGTTTGGTTTAAGGATCGGTAAAAGACTAATTACTTGTGCTTGCCATCTATCTCTTCTAAGCTCACTTAACGACTTTCGTTAAGCTACAGATGGCAAGAGACAAGTAAACAAACAAATAAGCAAAAGGGAAATTAGAATAATGAGTGCATGTAATGAGTGCTTTAGAGTGATGAGTGCATAGGTTACGCATGTATGGGCATATAAATGCATTCGCATTTATACACCTACACATATAATGCCGCGCAGCAGTGGACATCTCACACTGATGTTCAAAAGTGCGGTGTCACCTTTGAACACTGACAATTCTACCTCCAACACAAACATGGATGCCGCTAAAAGAGTCAGGTCTCCCGAAGAACATAGCGCTGTGAAAGTGACTAAGAAGAAAAAGGGCTCGCCGTCTTCCAGTAATTCGGAGAAGCCTAACGTAACCACACAAAAGGAAGTCTCTAGTCTGGGTCCTTCGATCATGGGCGGTAAAGTTGATCCAGCAACGTAGGTGAAGTCAACCAAATCATCCGTTCAGGATGAGATTTTAACAAAAAGACTCTACAGACACGGAAAAATCAATTGGCCATAAAGAAGGGTAAGAAGCCACCATATTATTCTAATATAGCTAAACAACTTTTTCGAGACGATCTATGCTATGCCATAATTGATAGCAGTAGTGCATCTGGCAGAATCCCCGAACCAACTCATAAAAACGACCCTATATGTTAAGGGATGTCCCAGTAAGTACTCATCAGAGTACATACTCGACATCATTGGCAAACAGAATCCAAAACTTTCCGTGAGAAAGTGGGAAGTCTTCTATAGGAAGGATGATACCGAGGGTACTCTCCTCGTGTTGGGCATAGACCCAGAATCCAAGAACAATCTTGTCATGGCGTACTTCTTGATCTGGACAGTCTTTTTCAAAATTGGAAAGGTCCCGATTGGCAGGACAGATGAATCGAGTCCAAATATACTGTCTGAAGAGGCAAACACTGGTAGTGAACGGATGGAGACAAGTGAGACACTGCCAAAAACTGATGTGGAAGTAGTCAATAACAGCACCAGTTCACCAATAGCACTGCCACTTTTGCAGGAAGTTCCCATCAAAGGTGGTGATCAAAATAAAAAGAGCCACAAAACGATTCAAAACAATGAGGGAGCGACAAAAAATAACACCGCCTCCCAAAATTGTCGACTGGAAGATGGTGTAATAGGTAGTGAACGAAAGGAGGAGAATGAACCACTACCAAATAATGAGAGGTCATCCAGATAAACCTCCACCGGAGCGAGACAGCATCCAACGCTCTGATGGACATCATAAATAAAGGCAGGGTTCATATTGCTTTGATCCAGGAACCATGGACAACTAGCAACAAAGTTACTGGATTAAACCATTAAATGTATAAGATTTACGGTGCTATTCTCGAATACATAACAATAATCATTCAAGAGTTTTTACTATCACATTTCTTATCATTGGAATTTTAAATATCTATTCTGGAATTCCTGTGACAAAATGAAAGCTTTATAATTTAAAAAATTTCGGCATTGCTGCCCAATGAAAAAAATACATTAATTAAAGCTTTTGTGTATGAAGAAATGTACTGAAATTCAAAATTTTCCAATATGGCATGATTTTTTATTATGACATAGAAAAAAATTCAAAAATAAATTGAAAATGAACAAATCATCCCCAAATTTTTTCAGGCAAAAAATATATGTATGTATGTATGTACAATAGCATGAAATATGTATGTTGGAAGATTTGAGGTCTTTCTGCACCCATTCTTAATTAATCCCCATCATGTATATCCCCACATAGCATAATAATTTAACAAATAGAGATGTTTCTTTAAAGGAAGAAAATCATAGCGCAGGGTCAGGTAAATTGTCTGAGATGCAAAAATCCCGCATCCAAACATCGCCTTTTTTCCTTTCCGATAACAACACTAACAAGAAAACTCTGAAAAAACAGTTTTCTATAAAGAAAATATATCTTATCATGAGCTATTGGGGTTGTGACTGCTATCATTGAAAATTATAACAAAAAGGGCTTCCATTTGAAACCCAGAATAGCAAGTTGTATTTACTATCACAAATGTTATTACTATCACAAAAATGTTCTTGTCACTCGGTCGAGAATAGGGGTGTTAATTTATTTTTAGATATAAGTCGTAGTCTGTAAGGAATACTGTAATTCATTGACTGTAAATAAATTAAATGAAATAAACCATGTGAACTATAACCTTTTCTACGCTAACACAGGTACTCGTCCAAGGACGAGTACCATAAAACCATAAAAACTTGTGTTTTATTTTCTCTCCAGAGTTGTCAACATCTGACGCAACGGTGCTGAGGCAAGGCAAAGGAAATACAAGGTGGCGCAAAAGTAATCCTCCTATCAGAAAATGCTATAAATGGCGCAAAAGTAATCCTCCTATCAGAAAATGCTATACATTTTGCGATTGGCCCCTGATGTCAGTTCTGTTTTGACATTTGTGTAGTAAACACATGCGAATAAACAATGTTACGCTACACTGCTCCAGAACGCTGGAGCAGTGTATTTATTTGACCAATAATCGGTCGGTGACTTTGGCACAAAACATCGAAAGGTTACTTTTGCGCCACCTGTTATGTACCTGGCGTCAATATATCTACCATTCGATGCGCTGACATAGCCACCTACTTCGGAATTACAACGTCTTGTGAGGGAATCCAAACACACAAGTAATAAGTTATTAGCTGGGTGTGACGCTAACTCCCATCATATCGCTTGGGCAGTACTAACACCAATAAAAGGGGACACGCCCTTATCGAATTTTTGAATACAAATGACCTCATAACGCTTAACAAAGGAAACACTGCAACCTTTGTTAACAAAATTAGGGAAGAAGTATTAGATATAACGATATGTTCAGAAAATCGTATTGATGAGATCCATGAGTGGAGGGTTTCGGATGAACACTCCTATTCAGACCATCGTTATATAAGGTTTAAAATTGCACGGCCACCGCCAAACCCAATAAGTTTCCGTAATAAGGCTAAGACCGACTGGACTAATTTCGGAAATCTACTTAGAAGTCGATTGGGGCGGCCTACACGCGATTATCTATGAAGAAGTCGAACTTCACTTCCGCCTCCCTGACCATAACATGGTATTTCAAGTAGAAGTGCGAGCAATCACGGAGTTTGTGAACTGGCTCAGTAACACCACAAAGCCAAAATATGCCAACATCTTCGCAGATAGCCAAATGGCGATCAAAGCAATAACATCGGAAAAGGTCAAATCCAGAACAGTGTTAGACTGTAAAAGAAATAAATAAAGATAAATAATTACTCAGTCCGTAGTCAACTGCGTATTTTCGGGGAACCGGGACACAACAGGGTGATTGGAAATGAACGAGCAAACAGCTTGGCTTCAAAGGGCAGATAACTTCAAGTAATAAACTTAGAAGCCACGAAGGATGAGTTGAAGCACTGGGCAGAAATGTGTTTTCGTTACATCATTTGTATGAGGAGTTAATCACTTTTAAGCATTATTAGTTCCCGATGAAGTTTGGTGCTTGTGTTCCTGTCTTAATCGAGTATGGTGTTGCCTGCTTGGGCATCCTATATTTTGCAATATGGCATCCCATTTTTGGAGAGATTGTTGTCAATTATTGTAAATTAACGGAAAGAAGCAGAACACAAACGGAAAATTATTTTAATATTTGCAAAAAGAGTCTAAACCATTGAACATAGAATTGTAAATTTATGTTTCATAAATACATTTCATTATTTTCTGTTTCGCACTGTTCTTTCTTCGCAACTCATGATCAGAGAACGAAGCCAGCCAGGTTTTAGCCGATAAGCCGCCGAAGGCGATTTTTTTTTATTGAGCCACGCCGCCGCCGATAGGTCGGCTAAAATTGGCTTGAAATCGCCGCCGTTCTCATCGGCTCATACCGGCTTAAAATCGCCGCCGTTGTAATTTTTTAATTTCATTTATATACGACCAAACTCGTACATGTTTGTGCATGTTTTGTATGCATCATTGTGATATTTTTTATACATTGTGATATTTATGTATACAAATAATATACATACATACAAAGTTGAAACCTTACTAAATTAGCTACAACTTTTTAAATAATGCATCGATTTTCTTCGAAATGGTCTCATTTTATTTATGACCGATCAGAATTTACGATAAAATCCTAAAAAGGTAATATTATTAAAATTTTCTTCAAAAATAGGATTTTTCACAATATTTTGTAGGATATCGTCGAAAAGGCCGAACGGATGGAAAATGGAATGGAAGAAGTTCAAGGCTACTTAGTTTTGAATTCTTTAACAGTTTCCTGAACCAATTCGGATCATTTTTTCAATATCACGATTTAGCGCGAGAATTCTAAGAAGTAATCCTTTAGGCTAAGAAAGAAAAGAGGTTGAACCACATATTATGGCATAACTAGGGAACCATTTCTCCTAATTGGTTCCGGAAAAAAATCAAATTAAGTATTCAACTTCCTACAATACAATTTTCTATCCGTTCAGCGGTGGAAACAATATCTTACAAAATATTGCGAAAAAATCCTATTTTTTTTTGAAAATTTTAATAATTTTCAAATAAAGGCCTCATAAAAACGGACTACTGTTATTTTTTTATGATTTTATAGTAAAGTCTGATCGGTAATGAATAAAATGAGACCATTCGAAAATTTGCTCTAATTTCTACAAAATAGATTTTAGCAAACAAAACATTTTTTCCCTTTATTAGTAACAAAAAATAAACCAAAATTTTACACTTAGCAAAATCCCAAAATCGTGTCGACCGGTGGAATTGAAAATAATCGGTATTTAATATCAAAAATTTACAAATATAAATTTAATATTGTATTGCATTACAATATGTGTATATCAGCATTAAGCTTTGTGTTCAAAATGTGTTCAAGTTTTTCTATAACAAAAAATAAATATTTTTAAAAATAAGAAAAAAAATAGAACACTAATTTAACTTTGTGTTTACTTTTTTCGATCAATGAACTAGTAAAAGTATTAGGCAAATTTAAGAGAGAATTTACAAAATGTCTTTTCCTTTGCCAGTTTTTACTCGACGAGTGAAAGTAGTAACATTCAACATATTTTGGAAGGCATATAAAATAAACTTCAAATAGAAGAAGTCTTTCAGATCTTTCTAGATTTGTCAGATATACGTTTGTACAGCAAACATGTTTAATTTCAGACAATTTTTAATTACTTCTCTTTTGCTCGATTTAATTTTTAAGGGAAAAATCTATTTTTACACTGTGCTCATACTTCCAACTAAGTTGTACAATAAATGTGTATCTGTTATGTTGCACAATAAATCGTAAGCCGAAATCAAGCCGAAAAGCCGCCGCCGATGACCCATTTTTGACAAGCCGCCGCCGCCGACAATTTTGCCTCGGCTTCGTTCTCTGCTCATGATACCATTGCTACAAGATAGTGGAAATCCGCCACTTACTGCTTATGCGCCAGTTAGTGGAAGTCCGTCGTTTTCGTTGCAAAGTGCTAAACTAAAATCGCTAGCTTGTAACGAAAACATGCCTAACGCTTCTTTGAATTTCGTTTATGCCATTGATTTTTTCGGTGCATATATTGGCCAATTTATCGGGCATACATACTCGTTAAAACCTGCCTACTCCTCATTACTACATCCTTGTAGTATTAGATTTGCACATTTTAACGAGTAACGATTCGTTTTCTTGTTCTTTGACGCTTGCTCCGCCACCTCTTTCCATCTAGGACCGTCGCCCTACTTGCATCGCTCGTGTAGGGTACCTTGATTTTCTCCTTTTTCTCCAAGAAATCTTGCCATCTTCCTGTTTTACTTTCTCCTAATATCTGACATTTGCTTCTCCATCACAAATTTGTGAATGGTGACTGTTTAATGCACAACGCATTAAACCATTAGAATTAAGTTTATTTTAACTAAGTAAAAAACTAAAAATGTAAATATGAATTACCCTAATTATTTCATATGAAACGACCCATATGCCTTTTTTCATCCATCCTTTTACATACATTTCTTTCTAAATATCTAAAGAAGCAAATGACCTGCTTCTTCTTTCCATACTCATTCTTTATTTCCTCTCGTTGTTATGTTTCTCTGCTTTAACCAAAGCAGACAACATACCAGCTAGAGAATAGAAGAGTTACAACAACAACACTCTCATTTACTTATGATCAACGCATAGGTAACGGAGTGTGTGTTGTTGTTAATGTTTTTCGCTTTCGTTTTCAAAGTCTGGATTTCTGCTTAATTATAAGAAGCAGAACCAGAACAATTCATTCGTTTGTAGTACTGTAACAAGTAAAAAGCTAAAAGGCATTGATATTAAAATTAAATTAAAATCTATAAACAACAAAAAGTTTAAACCAAAGTGAATTAAAAATTTCTTTATTAATTGTTAACCAATGTTAAACAAACAAACAAACTAAAAGCAAATTAAATAAAAAAGAAAACAATTGAATTGTGCAAACCAAACAACAACAAGAATAAAATGTCTTTTTTATCAAAAAAAGGAAAAAGGGTAAAAAAGTTAAACTATAAATAAATAAAAACTTCTTACAAAAAAAACATAAATTAACAAACAGTGACTGTTCTTCATACCTCGAGTCATTTAACCCTAAGATGCTAGCACACTCCAAACCAAACCATCCTCTTAACATCACATTTAAAAGGATGGAAGGGAAAATACTCTTTAAAATCTGCCTACTCCTCATTATTACATCATTGTATTAGATTTGCAGATTTTAACGAGTAACGATTCATTTTCTTGTTCTTTGACACTTGCTCCGCCACCTCTTTCCATCTAGGACCGTCGCACAGTGGAATATTTTCACACAAGAGGCGGCAAAAATTAGAAGGAATTGAGCTAGAGCTTTGAAATTTGGTACATATCACTCATTTCGCCTAATTAGCTAAAAACCAATTTTTTGTTTAAATCCGCCCATAACCACGGCTACTTCCCACATAACCTAAAATTAAAAATCTTAGAATTTTTCTCAATTTAGCTTTTATATTATTACAAATCGCTTGTGGAGATTGTATTTGAGTCCTCAATTATATAAAAATTACAAGTGCCACGCCCAACGCCCATATATCAATTTTAATTTTATACGATGTTGGCAATTTTTTTATAAAACGCTTTGTATCTTTTGTTTGGTGTAAATTAGTACGTAGTACAAAGCAAATAACTAAAGCGTAATACATTAGCTCAACATTTGCAAAAAAATCACGATGAAATAGTTTACAGTTTTTTGTTAATTAATCAATCATTCCAACTATCCAGAAAAAATCATCATTGATTTAACAATGTGTTCTTTAATAATACTTCATTTTTAAAGCATACTTTTAGGAATATGTGGAAAGAACACACAAACAATGAGGCATGTATATATAGTAGACTAGCTGGAAATCTGAATCTGAATTTAAAAATTTGGCTTATACTCGCATAGGCGGGGCAACGTCCACTGGTCTGATCCCGCCTATTTTTGGTCGAATCACGTAGACTGTCATCAGATACATATACCCAAAACTGCAGCTCTCACTTAAACAAATTGTGCATGATATCTCAATTTCAAAATTTGGTTTATATGGGCGGGGCCAGGCCCATTGATCCGATTCCGCCCATTTTTGGAAAATTCGCATAATCTGCCACTAAATGCATACACACAAAATTTCAGCACTCTAGCTAAAAAATTTTCTCAATACCTAAATTTGACCCATATGGGCGGGTCCAGGCCCACTTAATATATCGAAAATTCAAGTACCCTATTTTCAACACCCCCTACACATGTACATTCTGTGAAAATTTCAAGATGATCGGTCAAGCCGTTTAGACGTCTATACGGAACAAACAAACCCACAAACACTCTCTTTTATATATATAAAAAATAACATGACATCATGACACGACTCACACGTGATCTGTCAAAAAAGGCTATTGAAAAAAGTATCTCTACTTGGATTACCCTAAATATGCTACATTTCAGAAAGTTAGACGGCAAAATATAGCATCCGCAGTCCAAAAAATGCAATGGTATGAAACATATATCGATACCTCAATTCTAAACAATGCTAATTGCAGAAAGGTTGTTCTTCAGGAGAGGCGATCAAAGTTTGATGAATTTGTGTGGAAATCTTTTATAATGCAAATCGAATGACTTGTACTGTTTCGTGAAGAACTTTTGATTGGGCTGACGGATAAACATCAAATTTTGACTGAATATAATTTGGAATATTTAGAAATTAAAAATGTAATCGCCATAAAAACATCCTAAGTCGACTTAGCATGTTTTAGAATGGAGGTATCGATATGTATATGGCAGCCATATATAAATCTGAAAAAATGTTCACCATTTTCAATAGGGTTCGTCCTTGAGTCAACAAAAATGAAGTAAACATATATTATATTGGAGCTATGTCTAAGTTTGATCCGATTTTTACACTTTTCAGCACAGTTCTTCCAAATATTATATCACACATAAATATATGCTACATTTCAGAATCGATATAGATATGTATATGGCAGCCATATATAAATCTGTAAAATTTTCACCATTGGGTTCGTCCTTGAGTCAACATAAATGTGTGCCAAATTCCCTACGATCGTTCAATAATGATGGCCTCTACATATATTACAATAATACGTGAACATACAGATGGACGGTCTTAGCTAAATCGACGGTAATAAATGTAATAAACAATAGGTTTATCTCATTTCCTTATGTTACAAACAAATCGACAAAGTTATAATACAAAAACAAATACGAAATTCATCAGTATTGAATTTATGTATATTCGGTTTATTTTAAACTAGAATTTGGGACATTTTAATATTAACAATATGATACAATATACACTATGGTATCATGTTACACATGCGATATATAAATCTACTATTTAATAACGCCTATGTTTTTTGGGTAAAGCATTTTAACCTATAAGTAACAATGGTGTTTATATATTTATTTGGAGGGCAATCCACTATGTATGTATTAACTCAGTGAGTATTTATCTAACAAAATTTATTTGTATGTATATTAATTATTTATTCTATGATTAAATTTCTCATTTCCTCCGGAACATCAAAGTTTTTGGTTTTCGTCGTCTGTCTAATTGTATTTATAAGTGGATCGGATGATACAAGCAATAGACCCATCACATCTTTATTAGTTGCAATTCTGCTACATTTTCTAGCGTGACTGAATCGGTATTTCCTATAATCTTTATTTCGAGCCTCCTGAGCTTCTTCGGAGAGCATTCCTATGGGCAAAACGGCCGCGGCAACGATTTTGCTTCCATGAATCAATATCTTATGGACACTTACTGGCATATAGTACCATGGATAAAGATTAACGAAGATATCAGCTGTTTCAGAGCAATACGTTCCGAAATTAATAGCATTTATAGATAGATTACTATTAATTGTTTTTAGTATAATACTAAATCGTCGTATGAGTTCTTCGTCAACGCCAACTATATCGGCTGTTACAGCTGGATCTTCAAAAAATCTGCGTGATGTGTTGCCGTCATTTGTGGTACCCATTCCTTGTTTGACAACATCGACATTTATGCCTAGAAACAATCATTCAATTATAATTTGCTTTAGTTAACCGGGGGAAATCATGTAGGTGGTCTCTTTTAAATTTTTTTACCTAATATTAGTTTTAATTTGGCTTGTATCTCCTTTTTGGTTTCCTCCTTTTGATTCTGGGTGTTTTTATTTGTCCTCCATGTTGCAAAACTTTTATTATATGCTATATGCAATATACATTCCATAAATTTAATTCGTGCATGCAAAGGAGACATGCCTAGTTTCAGAGCATCTTCAGATTCTGGTTTTGCTCTTATAAGATTCAGCTGATTCATCTGACTTGGTTTTGCTTTGCATATCATGCATACAGCCATGGATGTGGTATCTGTCACGATGCTTGCAACTTTACCATCGATCATAGTAAAAAGAAGAGAATGCTTTATCCGAACTGATTTATTATGTACATGGGATATAGTTTCAGAAAGGTTCTTCATTTCAGTTTCAACCCTATTCACTTCTTGCTTCACGACCTCTGGTGTTTCCTTAACGAACTGAAATTTAATAGGTCTACAAAATCTTGTAGATGATGGTCTTGGATTCTTCCAGCAAACTACAGACTCGTCATCATCCTTCACCAACATTAATGGTACCAGCGATGTAAGGAACATGCTTGAATCACTCATAGTTTCATCCGTAAAACTTTGTTTATAGTTGCTATGTCCGGACGATCCATCACATCCCCATTTACATACAAGTTTCATATTGGTTGGCATATCATTTACCTCTTCCTTTGATTTTGCTAGCAGAATTCTCTCCGCAGTATGGTCTAATAAATCCTGGAGATGAACTTGACTAAAGGTTTCTTCTACCGTTACATTTTTAGGGATACATTGTTTTTTGCATGCCACCACTTGATAATACGCTGGAAAAATATCACATCCCACTTCCTTCGCAGCATTTCTAAGTACTTCATATTGATATTTTGAGAGCGATGCATCGAGCATAAGACTTAGTGCTTTTTCTGGGGAAAACCTTTTAAATGGCAAATTTTCTTGCGCTTGTTGTGCTGCAGATTTAAGAAGGCCATTATCTACCATCGCTCGTAAATTAGATAATTTTGCTCTTTTTGCACGAGTTCCCGCCTCCTCACAAGTTTTTATAGGGCGGCCGACTTTTCTAGACGTTGAACAACCTGGTATATTGTCATCGGAGACATACTTAGATATTTCATAAACAGTGCTCAGCCACCCTTCATTATACTTAACGAAATGCGTTCTTGTACGAGAAGCTTTGTTCCATCGAGTTTTTAACATTGGACAAAATGTCTGAAGTATGTAAACTCGAATTGTTTCTAATTCACTCGCTGATAAATTGTCACACTGTGTTGCAATAACTGACAAACACGAAGTTATGTCGAATTTGTAATCAATCAAAATATCTGCCAATTCACTATAAGATATTCGAAAAGTTTCCATTATGATACAAATGTAATTAACACAATTGAAATTTCATTTATTTTTGACTATATAAAATTTTCTTTGACCAAATGACACATAATTTGACATATACCGCAGATAATAAAGCTACTGCAATCATAATTCCTTTCTAATTTTACAAGTACCAACAAATACGACAACATTTTTATACCCCCACTTTAGTGTGACGAGGGTATATATCATTTACTACGGACAAAAAGTGTAACACATCGAAGGAGTGACCTAAGACCCCAAGTATGTTGGGCTGAAATTCGTTTTGGGTTTTTTTAAGTCGAATGAGCAATGTCCGTCCGTCTGTCTGACTGGAGCTCACGATAACTCTCGAAAGGAGTACCGGATTGAGTTCAAATTTGGTAAGGGATAATATATTTTTCTATCTCAGGCTACGTTCGAAGATGGGTCGTATTTGTCCACTTCTTCCAGTACCTCCCCCACAAAGGGTTAAAATGTTGTGAACTATTGATTATTTAATTACTGCTATACTATTTACTCGAATCTTCTGAAATTCCACACATAGTATTAGTATATTAGTCGCTATAAACTAGAGAAAAGTGGGCGAAGTTGCCACGCGCCTTTAGGTACCTCCCACACAAATGCACAATTTTGCACCAAAAGTGAACAGCTTATAATATTAATACCAGTGTATAAAAATATTTGAAACTTTGTGCTGTGTAATGATTTTATAGTGCCAATAGCCACCACGCCCCTTTTTGTACCTCCCATACAAAATGGCCAAACCATACCACAATTTAATATAATATCTCATCTGATTAATATTTGATAATTCGGCACAGTGCAATGAATTTATAGTATCTACTGTTCAGCGAAAATAAGTGTATTTCTTAAACCCCTTCTGGTACCTCCCACACAAATTGACAGAATAATCAGTGTAATATTCAATATTACATTACTTACCTTGGTCTGTTTACCCGACTGAAACTTTTTTTGTTATATTTGCAGTCAATTTATCATTTGCCCCTTAAGGTATGCTTTGGTAATGTTGTTCAATACGTAGCAAGATGGACTAAAAATAACTAATTTTGGGTTGTTTTTTGCAGAGTAGGTTTTACCATTTCGTTAAATAAATCAACATAGGCAGGTATAGGCAGAATTTTCTTTTTGCAATGGTTAACTAAGTCCCTAGTTTATCAATTTTTGTTAATGACAAGACACCGGTCGGCCTCGGAAGTATAGTTTTATCCTGGAGAAAATGAAACTCCCTGATTTTTGGCAACTTGCAAGTAAACCACAGATTAAATAGGAAAATGACAACACAATTATATTTTTTTAATGCAAAAAAACACTTCAAAAGGTTCTGTATAGAATGACTTAAACGCAGTTCCAATGCGTTTCATAGTTTCGGAGATATGGGCTTACAAAATACCCCCTTAAATGATAAACTTTGGAACCATTGTACCATTTATGAATTTCAAATGCTTGTACCGCGATATTTCGCCAAGATATCAGCAAAACCTTTAAAGATTTTATTAATTGGAATGTTCTTTACAGATTGGTGTCAAACATTTTGAGATTAAGCCTCATGAAAATTGGGAGTTTTTGCCGCTCATAACACACTGTGCGTCGCCCGATTTGCATCGCTCGTGTAGGGTACCTTGATTTTCTCCTTTTTCTCCAAGAAATCTTGCCATCTTCCTGTTTTACTTTCTCCTAACATCTGACATTTGCTTCTCCATCACAAATTTGTGAATTGTGACTGTTCTTCTTCTTAATACCTAGAGTCATTTAACCCTAAGATGCTCGCATACCCCAAACCCAACCATCCTCTTAACGTCACATTTAAAAGGATGGGAGGGAAAAAGGTGCGATTTATCAACCAAAAATTCCTTTTTTCGGACCGTTTAGTGGCCACAACGCCAAAAAGCTCATGCGTTCATACTTTCAGACGCCCATATGTCCTGATTCACATGAGATAATTTTTTCCAACCAAGTGTCTCTCCTACAAATTTTGACACTTGCTTTAAAAACGAGTAAGAAAGTTTCAGATGGCTAAACCGACTAAGGTATACTCTCATAGTGTATAATATGGAAAATTACACGAATTATTCTGTCAATTTTTGTGGGAG
This sequence comes from Eudasyphora cyanicolor, assembly GCA_963930755.1. Lineage (NCBI taxonomy): Eukaryota > Metazoa > Arthropoda > Insecta > Diptera > Muscidae > Eudasyphora > Eudasyphora cyanicolor. The sequence continues at coordinate 143,370,596 of OZ005734.1, forward strand.
GTACCAGAAGGGGTACACCAAAAATGGTGAAAATCTCCCCCCAGTACTCACAACAGGTGCTACGGTGAGGGAAAAACGTCATGTCCGACCGTCAAAACGGAAGCACAATGAGCACCGGATAGCGCTCACAGTTTTGATGAAGTTGGAGGCTGTTGAGGTTTCGGCTCTTACCGATAAACAAAAAGAGTCACTTACCTGGGCTAAAGGCGTCATAGATGCTTCTAAGGCAAATGAGCCGGCTAAAAGAGCCACAAATTCAGCTGTGTTAACGGCTAATAAAGTCAAAAGAATCAGATCACCTGATGAACCCCTGCCTTCGAAAAAGGCAAGAGGCCCTAATGTCACCATCAACAGGACACTCACCAAGCCCTTCTATGAAGGCGAAGGAGAGTCTAGTAATGGCCGTTATAGACAGAAGAAGTGAGGATGGATCCATCCTCAGGGACAAATGGAGCCTACTTGCAATCAGCCATTATGGCTCATTACCTCGATGTCCGTAGAGAAATGCCGGACAAACCACCAATCTGCAACGATGCGGGATGCCATAAGGGGAGAGTAAAGGTCTTATATTTCGGAGATGCCAGATCAGTAGACCTGTATAAGGCTGCTCTGAGTCGAGCGGGTGTGGTGTGGCCGGGTGCCCAGTTGGATGTTGTCGAAAAAAGAACATCCCTAGTCACCCTAAAGCCGCCACTTGGGTTATAGAAGAGCGTGTCCTCGCCAGATGCAGACTCTTTGACGCATCTGGCGAGGACACGCTTCTCTATGATACGGACGAAGAGTTCGATAACACCCTCGTCGGGGTGGATGCTAATCAGCCAATTACCAATGATGGTAAGAATTCTACAGATTAACCTCCATCACTTTAAAGCAGCCTCAGCGGCTCTATTGCTGCGACCGTCCACAGGTGCAGTATACATCGTCCAGATACAGGATACATATACAGGACCAAACATCTGCTAGTCTGGAGATCGGTAATCGCATATATTGGGTGGTCTCCAGTTATTTGCCTTATGAAGCTGTAGTACCGACTGTTTTATTCAGCGAAGTAGTAGAAGACGCAACGTCTGCCGAGGTCGAGCTGATTTTTGGCGCAGACACGAACGCTCATAGTACTATCTGGGCTAGTACGGATATAAACAATAGGGGTGATTCGCTTCTTGACTTTATTCTAACTACCACCCTAAGTATTTGTAACATAGGTAATAAACCGACCTTTACAATTAAAGACAGACAAGAAGTACTAGACGTAACGTTTGCTACTGACCGGCTGTCAGACAAAATTATTATACTGGACGACCACTCATTCTCAGATCACCATTATATTGAGTTAAAACTCGCTGAAAATGCGCCTGAACCTGCCGTCCACAGAAATGTGAGAAAGACAAACTGGCACCTGTATGAGAAGAATTTCAAGAAAGTCCTCAACTCCAAACCGAATGACAAAGCCGGTCGAGCATATCACCACATCATTCAATAATTCCCTGGAAGAAGCCTGTCCAAAAACAAGCTACAAGGGTAAAACTAAACCCCAATGGTGGCTAACGGCTATTAAAAAGACCTGCAACAAGCTATTCAACAAGGCTAAATCTACTGGGGTCGATAATATTTGGGATGCTTATAAAGAGCAACTCAAGATCTATAAGAAGGAGCTTAAAAAGGCGCAAAGACGCTCTTGGTATACCTTCAGTGACGAAGTAGAAAAGGTCTCCGACGCCGTAAGGCTGAGGAAAATACTATCAGCTTCACCCTGTATAGTGGATTACTTGCAGGATGAGGCAAATATCTAGACAAAAAAAGCGAGCAGTCGCTGAATATACTGCTCGACACACATTTCCCGGGGAACTCACCAACAGAACCCGAAGATCAACAAGACCAACAGGACTGCGAGCGTTGTTAGCTTGTTGACTGAGAGATCCAGAATAAGCTGTGCTATTAACAGGTTTGAGCCATTCAAGTCAACTGGACCAGACGGCAACACTCCAGCAGAAATGCAGAAAATGTTGGTTGGAGAAAATTTATGTAGGCTGTATCTGGCTTTCATACATCCCGAATCGATGGAGGCATACCAAAGTGGTATTCATACCTAAAGCGGGGAAGATATCTCACATTAGGCCAAACAGGTAAGAATAATACCAGGTAGTAGAAACCATCTCCACTTTTACACGGATGCTTCGAAGCTTGATGAAAAGGTTGCATTCGGAGTACACTGTGCAGAGCTTAGTTTGGATATAGCTCACAGACTGCCAGATACTGACAGGGTCTATCAAGCCGAAATAATGGCAATATGGGAAGTAGCCAAGTGGCTGAGTCGCAACATAGTAACCAAAACTGGCGTTGTCATTTACTCGGACAGCCAGGCTGCCATCAATACTCTGGAGGCAACATCCCTAAATTCACAAACACCCCTCTACTGCCGCAGATCTCTTAACGAGATGGCTGAGCAGTTTAATATACACCTCATACGGGTGCCGGGGCATAGGGATATCCAGGGGAACTGCAAAGCCGATGAACTTGCTAGGAAAAGGACGACATTACAAATTCTCGAAGAATTTGAATATATTGGTGCGCCAGTATCCAGATGCAAGCTTTGACTTAGGCAAGAGGCAATCAGGCAGTCAGACGAAAGATGGACAGAAATCGGCACCTGTAGGGTAGCTAGAGAAATCTGACCAAGGTATGACCTGAGAAGATCACAATATCTCCTCGCACTAGAGAGGCAAAGATTGTCTACGTTAGTATTACTTCTAACGGGACACTGCTTGATTGGGTATTGACTTTAATGGCTTCTGCAGAAGCTGTGGAGATGAGGAAGAAGTGGAGAGCATTTAGCACTTGCTATGCGACTGCCCGCTCTGAGTAAACGACGACTGGACATACTGGGGTCGGCCTTTTTAGGCAGCCTGGCAGATCTTTCCAGTACCAGTATTCGTACTATCGATAAATTTGTATATCAAACAGGTTGGTTTCGATGAGGGGCATTTCAGCCCATGGTAACACTAGGGACCTAAACTGATCTATGTGAGCTGAAGAAAAAAAAAGAAAACGGCTGCCACCCTAACCTAAACCTAAACCTATGTATGTTTAAGATACAATATGTTTTCGTTACACCATTTGTATGGGGAGCTAAGCTTTTTTAAGCAGTATTAGTTCCCGATGAAGTTTGGTGCTTGTGTTCCTGTCTTAATCGAGAATGGTGTTGCCTGATTGGCATCCTATATTTTGCGGTATGGCATCCCATTTTTGGAGAGATTGTTGTCAATGGTTTAGGTTTGAATTAACGGAAAGAAGCAGAACACAAATGGAAAATTATTTTAATATTTGCAAAAAGAGTGTACGCAATTGAACATAGAATTGTAAATTTATGTTTCATAAATACATTTCTGAAAACTGAATTGTAGACTGTAATGGTTGGTCTGGTTGTTTGCGAATCAGCGCCTCCTTGTTGGATTGGATCCGGTGCTGCAGTGGCCGCTGGTGTTTTATTTATGTTGGTATTTATGTACAATGTATTTATTTTGTCTAACTTTTTTTACTACATTTTCTCAAAACTTAATAGATAAATCAAATTTAAATCCGGCTGTACATCTTTTTATTTCGATGGGAATATCTTCGTAAGTATATGATGTAGGAGCCACACGTCCAACCTCTCTTCCGGGTCAATCAAAAAGGAAAGAGGATTTTCTTCAACAAATCTTGCTTTCTTCCTGTTTTCCTTTCTCCTAACATCTGACATTTGCTTCTCCATCACAAATCAGCTGATTTGTGAATGGTGACTGTTCTTCTTCCTACCACGAGTCATTTAACCCTAAGATGCTCGCACACCCAAACCCAACCAAACATTTAAAAGAATGGGAGGAAAAAGGTGCGATTTGTCAACCAAAAATTCCTTTTTTCGGACCGTGTAGTGGCCACAGCGCCATAATGTTCATGCGTTTAAACTTTCAGACGCCCATACGTCCTGATTCACATTACACAATTTTTTCAAGCAAGAGTCAAAGTTTGTAGGAGAGAGAAACCGAGAGCCCCACTAGGGACCTAAACTGATCTATGTGAGCTGAAGAAAAAAAAAGAAAACGGCTGCCACCCTAACCTAAACCTATGTATGTTTAATAGGCCGGGTCGATTTGTGGGGAGGCAAAAAAAGTCGCCATTGCTCAGTGAAAATCGTATTCTAGGGATCAAAATAAGAAACTTTGCCGAAGGAACCATACTACTAAAACGAATTCTGATGTCCCGGAATTTGGGTCGAACTTTTGGGTAGGGGCAAATTTTGAAAAATCCCACTTTGACCCATTTATAGTGCTCTAATCGAGTCCAAATGTATAACCGACCCCCACTAACTTTGGAGGCCCGACCCACCCATGCCAGTGGCACACCCCCTGGGGGTTCCATACATTTGGACTCGATTGGAGCAATCTAAATGGGTCAAAGTGGGATTTTTTCCGGGACATCAGAATTCGTTTTAGAGGTATGGTTCCTTCGGCAAAGTTTCTTATTTTGATCCCTAGAATACGATTTTCACTGAGCACTTCACTGAGTGGGGGTCGGTCATACATTTGGACTCGATTGGAGCACTCTAAATGGGTTTAAACTTTCAGACGCCCATACGTCCTGATTCACATTAGACAATTTTTTCAAGCAAGAGTCAAAGTTTGTAGGAGAGAGAAACCGAGAGCCCGTTCCGCCTGTCTCTCACTCCTACAAATTTTGACACTTGCTTTGAAAAAATTGTCTTGTGTGATTCTGGACTACGCTCGTACGCCTTTAGTGATTTCTAACTTCAGGTAGCATGAATGATTTCAATAGAATAGTAAATCTACTATGGTTGAATGAATGGCTACACTGAATTGTATGAATGGATGGTAACTACGATTTTATTAATGAGAAACTCTTGAGGAACTCGGATGAATTTGAAAGTCAGAAGTTATGGTGAGTTTAGTGAAAATTTAAAAGTAAAATTATATGTGAAATGGAAATGAAAATAACATAGGCAGTGCTAAAAAATACAGAATAATATTGAGGATGAAAATAATAGTTGATAAAATTTCAACCAAAAGATGAAGAATTTTGTGGGTGAAATTGTTTTATTGAAACTGATTGGTGCTAGTGAGCGCGTCTAAAGGAGAGCGGTGAATTGCAAAAACAAAGGTCCTGTTTGGAATTCAAGGGCAATGCAATGTGAATGAAAAAGAAATTATGCTAAATTACTACTCAGTGTTGAATGATTCATACCGAATAGCACAAGAGCTGTCCGTCACAACAAATAAAATTGGTGTTTATTGTTTTTGTTTGTTTTCTTTTTTGCGTGCCTCTTTTATCAATCATCCATTACATACGTATAAAAACTCTGGATTCTAATTGTTTGTCTTCTCTTCTAATTTCAGAATTCAAATTTTACAAGAAGGAGATGAAAATTATACCTCAACCCAAATGAAGAAAAAACTAAATGCGACTTGAGTCGACTAATTAATAAGGCGTTCACACCAACCCGTTTTGGCACATTGAGATGTTTTCGAGCCAAAACGAGTTGCTTTCCCCTTATAGAAATGTCAATTGAAACCGTCTCAATCGGCATGTTTTCCTCAAAAACACGTCCCAAAACTGCATGTTGAAGTATGTGAACCCCCTTAAGTTGTCAATCTGTCGCCCACTGAACATATACATTTCAAATTTTGTCAACAATAAAAATGGAAGCAACAATTGAAATGGAATCTGGTGTAAATATAAAGCAATTGTGCCAAAAAACAAGAAAGAAAAAGAAGGCTTGGAAACAAACAGAGGAGAAATTACTGGTGGAAGTATGGGAGCAAAATATTCACAAACTTCGAGGTGCTCGAAAAAATCTCCACGTGTACGAAGACATGCGTGTAGAGCTCAACAATTATGGCTGTGTTGCGGATGTGGAGGAAATAAAAAGCAAAATACACAATCTTACGACCAAATACAGGTAAGTGGATATTATTGTGAACCGTTTCCAAAATATATACATATGTATATACTCGTATATATTACTCCAGATTGGAAAAAAAGCAAATTGGCCCATCGGGAGGTTCCCCATCAGAATGGCCGCTGTATGCCGACGTCCACAACATACTTGGAGCCTTCCGAATAAACAATGTTGCGGATTTGGTAGAAGAAAGTTTTACTGGTGAGTGTCATATTGACATTATAAAAGTGGTGAATGTAATACAGGCATCGGAATTTCTTTCTGGCAGCCCCCAAACACAAATGTAGCTACAATAACAAAAACAACAATTGTCTTTCTCTGCGGTAATACAAATTATGGATTTCGATACCGAAAATCCGGGATTTTTCAATCCCGAATCCCTGGATTTCTGAAAACTTGTCCCTGTCCATCCGTCCGGTGTAATCACCCTACAGCCCGCAATTTTAAAGCTAGGAAGCTGAAATTTGACAAAAAGGTTTCTTATTGCCTGCAACCGCTTGGGATTGTAAATGGGCCATATCGGTCCATGTTTTCGTATAGTCCCCATACACATAGACTTTGAACTTTACGTAGCTTCAAAGAAAAACGTCTAAAGGTGTGATATCACACGATCTAGCGGCCAATTCACTGGTCCAAAGTGTCAAATGATCTCTCAATAGATCCATTATTTGAACGACTACTGTATGGCAGGTGGCACCGTCCTGTTGAAAACTAATGTCGTCAATTACGGGCTTCACTTTCAGGCAGCAAAAATTCCGATATCATGGCGGGATAGCGAGCGCCATTCACGGTTACGTCCGGCCGTCATCAATTTCCTTACTGCTTTTAAACTGTTTATTTTTTTCTTATAGGTGACTCATACCAGGATTATGAATTTTTGGATGAATCTTTGGATTCCTCAAGCTCCCTTCCGTCAACCACATCCACTTCTAAAAAGAAGAAAAATAATTTTCAAACGGAAATTTTAAATAAATTCAACGATATTGAAAAAAATATCAATGAACATTGAAAGAAAATGACGAGAGGATGTACCAGTTGAGCTTCGGAAAACTGAATTGTTGGAGCAATACGTTCAGGATTCGCAAGCACTAAAAGATGGATTTTTGGAATTTCTTGCCCGGAATTAATTTTTATATTTTGAACATAGTCAATGCGTAAAAACAGTAGTATTTATTGAATATACTATTTTCATTTATATATATACGGAAGATCATATTAGTGTTGGACAAAACATATTTACTCATTTTCGTATTGCCACGAAATTTGGTACATATATTTGTTTCTTAGTTCTTAATGAAGATCTAGTGAACTTTTTGAAGTAACCCTATTTTCTATTTAAAATTTTTGAGTATAGGGTAATATTTTTAAAACTACGTACAATAAAACTTATTGGACTGAAAAACAATTACAAACATTGACCGAAACCACTTCTTAAACTACAAAAACGTATTTATGATATATTTATTATTAGTAAATGTTTGTATATTTTATTAATTTTTTTGACTAAAAATCGGCACACTTCAAAAATTTTATTATATCTACTCAGAACAGAGAGAGAGAGAACAGAGTCATAAATATATTTGCCAAATTTTGTGAAGATGGGTCGGATAATTTGGGAGTAATACAAATATTAGTAAATATGTTATCTTAGTTCAACGTGTTTTGTACAACACTGTATGTTTGTATAACCACAGAAAGGGTTTCTCTATGCGAAAGGAACACTTGGCCACATATGCTTGTCTTTTTTGTTTGATTCGCTACATTTTTAAGTTTTTTGTTACAATTGATCTCTGAAGACTGAATTAAATACATTAAATAATGTCATTTTATTTATTCATCATATATGGTACACATACAGCTATAGTATGCCTAATGGTTTCAGCACTTATGCCTTCACTTCCTATTAACACTTCATGTTCTGGCTGTTCCCTTTCTGCGCCCAAAGCTTGCTCCATTACCCAGCTATTGTTTATATTGTCATTGTGTTCGTTAAGGAAGTTGTGTAATACACAACATGCCTTGATAATGGCATTAGCATTGTCAACGTCATTGTCAATTCCTTTGCCAATCCTTCGAAACCTAATCTTTAAATGACCAAAGGCATTTTCCACTACTCGTCTTGCTTTGGATAGGTAGTAATTGAAATTTCTGGTCCGTTCGTCCTTTTCATAGTGAAATGGATACGGTTTCATAACATTTTTCGACAATCTAAACGCAGAGTCGCCTATTATCAAAACCGGAATGTCGATCCCATTCAACTGCTTTGAATATTCATTTAGAAGAGGACAGTGCTCTAAATATTTCCTTAATTGAGAGTTTTCAAAAATTGTTGAGTCATTACATCGACCCGGACTTCCAACATTTATGTACAAAAATCTATATCTGCAAATATATAAAATCTTTTTATGAGGGTATTATTATTATTGTTTACATATCCACATACCTATAGTCCACTAAGGCAAACAGAATAACCGAATACCATCCTTTGAAATTGAAATAGTCCACTGCGTCTTCTGTATGAGGGTGGACTTCAATATGGCACCCATCTAGAAAATGAGTCAAATTAATTAATATTGGCCTATGAATTTTTTGCTTGGAAATACTAGATGAAAAAATAAGACCGATAAATAGTGTCCATATTAAACATAGCAATTTTTACTTGTTATTTCTGATTTGGTTTGTACTATTCGATTTTATATTACCTATAGCCCCTAAGCATTGGGGAAAACCGAGCTTTTCAAATCCTTGGACGCACTCCTCAACTTTTTGAGATGACAATGGAAGGTGGTTTAAGTACGACGGCTGCAAATCAATCCATACTCGCATGCAAAATTCTTTTACAATGATGCACACAGTGCTTTTCCCGACACCAAATAAATTGGCAATACTTCTATATTCCGCGGATGAACCTAAGGCATATAATGCAATTGCAACTCTTTTCTCCAGGGTAATAGCTTGGCGATAGCTAGTGTCCTCTTTTTTCCATGCCTTTAAATGTGAGCATAGCAGATTAAAACTTGCTCGATTCATTCGAAAGTTCAAAGTTCAATTTGAAGTATTCGTCGCTGTTCACTTGGCAATCGATTTCCCAAAATGTTTTACTACGATCCTGAAAATATATATGAATATGAAGCTTTTTATACTATCCACAGTAAGATGCGAGTATATTAATTTTGTCATTCCGTTTGCAACGCCACGAAATACTGATCTGATACCCCATAAAGTGCATATACCTATATGGCTAAACTTCTTGAAAACCTCAATTGATTATTGCCTTCAAACAATTATATCTTGATTTGCTATAAATTCCATGGTGGAGGGTTTATAACATTAGATCCGGTCGGGCTTTTAGGTCCACTACTTGTTTTTAAATAATGAAGTGTACTTACCAGTTGCCAAAGTATTCTTTGGGATCTGAGGGAGATCGATGTGGCTAGCAGCATTTGTTGTTTCCGCATATTAATAATATTGTTGAGAATTCTATTTCGATTTCTTATAAATTTACTTTGTACGGCATCAAATAGTTGAATTCTCGATGTGCATTGATTTGTGAGCACCAAATAATTTAACAATGCTTTTTTGGTACTTTCCCTGTTTCTTTTTTTTATATATTCAGTAAAAGTTGTTTGTACATAATAAGTTGACATATACCATTTGAAAACATAATAAATGTCATAATTAAGCAGGCAACATGTGTGAACGGTGAGATGTTTTCAAAACAAATGAGCCAAAACGGGTTGGTGTGAACGCCTTATAAAGTAGGTTGGTAGTAATAAACAACAACAAAAATAATTCAAGGAAAATCTAATAAAGTAGGCACTTAATTTATTACTATCCAAAACATCATAAAATTATTTTAACGCACTTCTAAATTTTGATTAATACTAACATATGCAATACCTGATTTTAAAACTATTTACAACAATTCAAAATTCATAGTAACAATTCAAGCCTACCTTTACAGAAATCTTGTTTCCTCTAGCACAAAGGGTAGTTCACACACAGTTGCTGCCAATTTCATGCCCTCGCCGATTCCTCCAGGTATGAGATCATACATTTAAACTAGTTTTCTACAAATAATGAAAATAAAAAACACGCTATGATACCTGGTAATCCTGGTCTACGTTAATGTAAAAAAACGCGAAATGAAAGAAAATTGCCTGACAATTCGAAACTATATAAGGGGAAAGTAAGCACAACTTTAAATAAGTGGAGTTTTACTTTTAGTTCTGCAAAATGTACTTGAGTGTGGGAGTATGTTTAAAACTAAAAGTATATGGCAATTATAGGTATGCGAATGTAAACCCAAAATAATTTGCACTTCATCTTCTCTTCGTTAACTGCTATGTTTAGTTCTCCCATTTACACTTGTACAATTTCTTGTTACTGAGTGGAGGGGTGCTATCTCCGTGAATCAGAATACAAGCTTGTTTTTCGTTTGTTATACGTCTCCTATTTAGTTCGTTAAGGTAAGTACAGACGATTTGCAGATGGGACAACATTGCCAGAAAAATGGCGGAAAAATGCAACCCTGTGAATTTACAACCGTGTGAACATACAATTTTTGTTTTGCAACGTTAGCAGAAAAGTCATTGCGAGATAATTTGCTGATTGTTATATGTGCGAAGTTTATGCATGTGACAACGGCGCCATTGCCAGAAAATCATTTTATTTGCAACACAGTCTATAATGTATTTTTAATGTAAATATTAGAATTTGTTTTTATTCGACCTTTCGATATGAATTAATAGCCAATAAATAGTCAAGCTCGAGGTCATAATTTAATTGTTATTAAAACATTTTATTTAATTTCCAATATTTCGCAATTGCTTTAAATTGCTTCATCAGGGAAAACTACAATAATATATAAAACAGAAAAAATATATAAAAGAATATACTTGTAAATATCACAGTTAACTTATTCTAGATTAAAAAAGGTGTATAAGTACATTAAAAACGATCACTTACATAGAAAAAACAACAACACAATTTAAAAACTTATTCTACTGTAGTTTTACTACCTTCGTCTAAGGTTGATATTGCACTGTTGGATGTTTTCTTATTGCACATATGATCGTTTGATGTTCTTTCCCTTCTCTATCAGCTGTCTATAGATTTTGGCATTTCCTTCTGTGTCTGTTTTGAAGTTTATTCTTTTCTCATTTGGTAAGTTTACAATGTGAAGCATCTCTTGTGTGAATCTCTTGTTGTAGTGTTGTTCGCTCGTTAGCACACGTACGTTGTCAAAGTTGGGAACATGTTTTTGTTTTGCACAGTGGGTTGCAAGTGCTGTTTTTTGTATTGTATTTAAACTTCTTAATTTTAAATCCGATTTGTGTCCCGAAATTCTTGTTTTTAACTTATTTTTTGTAGTACCGACAAAGTTTTTCGCATTTTTCTTTCTCATTTCCATCACAAGTAATTTCATATACTACATTGTGTTTCTCCATAGTTGGAATTTTGCTTTTTGGGTTATTATAAAGACCTTTAAGAGTGTTATTTGTTTTGTGTGCAATTGTAAACTTGTTATTGTTGTACATTTTTGAATTTTGTATTCTTTCTGAAATTCCAGGAACATAAGTTAAAGATTTGTATATTTTTGGTTCTACGTTATTTACTATTTTCTTTTCTTGTTCGAGTTTTGTTGTTTTTATAAGAGTTTGTATGAGGTTCTTGGGGAAACTGTTGTTTTCCAATATATTAAAGATTTTGGCTCTATTCTCTTCATGAAATTCCTTATCACTTATTGACAATACACGGTTTATTAAATTTTTGGCAGTATTAATAATGATCTTTTTTGGATGTTTTGAGTGGAAGTTAATTATCCTGCCCGATGCTGTAGGTTTTTGATACCAATTAAGTTTTAATATTGTATCTTGTCTAATTACTAGAGTATCTAAATACGGAAGATTTCCACCTTTCTCTACTTCCATTGTAAACTTAATATTTTTATGAAAATTGTTTAATGTTCTTAACGTATCTGATATTGCACTTTCAGGTAAAACGGCGAATAGATCGTCCACATATTTTATCAATATAGACGGTTTTGTTGTTAAATTACTTTCGCAATCTGTTAATAGTTTCTCCATAACTATGTCTGCCACAATGGGTGAAGCTGGAGATCCCATAGGAAGACCTTTCTTTTGTTTATATATTTTGTCTTCAAATTGAAAATATCTATTATCAATTATGCAAAATTTTAGAATTCTTAGAAATAAGCTCCGTGTCATATTTGTAAATTCTTTTATTTCTTCCCATCTATTTTCAATAATCGTCACCGCTAAGTCAACTGGGACGTTTGGAAAAAGTGACACAACGTCAAACGGAATAATCTTCTCGTCATTTTTAATTGTCAAGTCTTTTATCCTATTTCTAAATTGCACAGAGTCCCTTACGTTATATTTTGAGTTTCTGGTCAAATTTTTCAAAATATTAACGACGTACTTGCACAGTTGACTAGATGGGGCATTAATTGATGAGCAAATTGGCCTTAGTGGGTAACCTTCCTTATGGATTTTTGGCAGACCATATATTCTGGGAGCTATAGCTACTTCAGTTTTCAGTTTTCGCTTCTCCATCTGTGAAATTATGTTATGTTTAAACAATTCTTCTACCAATTCGTTGTTTTTCTTCTGTAACGTGTTCGTTGGGTCCTTATTCAATCTCTGGTATGTCATCATATCCTTAAGTATATTCATCATCCTTTCTTTGTAATCCGATTTTTCCATCGCTACTGTCACATTTCCTTTATCCGCATTAAGTATCATAATATTTTTATTTTTCTTCAAAAATGTTTTTGTTTGATCCACTGTGCACTGAATGTATTTATCCCTTCCACTTATGTTTGTTTTGTTAATATGATTGTCCACTGTGGTTGCGAAATAAGTGCGTGCTATCTCTTGTTCTTCTTTGTCACTGTTTGTTTGTACCAGATCTTCGCCGTCCGCAATATATTTAAAGAGAGGGAATTGTTCTTTTGTTGTTGGTAAACCATATTTTTCTCCAAGCGAGAGTAACCATTTGACTTCATCTGGGATATTTATTCCTGTTTTGTTTACGAACCAGTTATCATTATGTTTGATGTCAAGTTCCTTAACTTGTTGTTGTTTTAGCCTGTCGAATTTTCCTTTGTTGTTTTCGTTAATAGTTTTTCCTATTTTATTTATAAGTGTGTCTTCTTTCTGCAACATTTCTTCCCAGTCCTCACTGGATATTTGTTGTTTTAGACTCCCTGCCAATGTTGATGTTCGTTCGTTGTTATATTTAAGTAGGATATGTTTATGTTTGATTATTATGTTCAGTAGTTTTCTTTGAAAATGTTCGATGTATGTTTTCAGTGTCTTTTGAAGGGTATGATCTATTACATTATGATTATCCATAATGTTATGAACGTTCTTCAAGGAGTTAGTTATGAACTTCGGTATAATTCCCGCATTGCGACATCTTATGAGGAATGTTATTGAAGATTGAATCTTTACTTTCTTCACCCTCATATTTTTGTGTTTGTTGATGTCATTTTTGATATTTACATGTTTCTGTTTTAATTTATTGTAGTTCATTTTTAAGTTGTATTTCGGCGAGCTCTCCGTTTTGTAATATTAGAATTTGTTTTTATTCGACCTTTCGATATGAATTAATAGCCAATAAATAGTCAAGCTCGAGGTCATAATTTAATTGTTATTAAAACATTTTATTTAATTTCCAATATTTCGCAATTGCTTTAAATTGCTTCATCAGGGAAAACTACAATAATATATAAAACAGAAAAAATATATAAAAGAATATACTTGTAAATATCACAGTTAACTTATTCTAGATTAAAAAAGGTGTATAAGTTTTTAAATTGTGTTGTTGTTTTTTCTATGTAAGTGATCGTTTTAAATGTACAAGGTTGCGTAGTAGGTAGGATTTGTTGAATTTGTTGGATCGGTCTCAGGACAGACATTTTGGAAGTAGTCTGGAAGGCCATCATCGACGTACCTATTACGGGCAAATACTGGCTATGGGGGTCTCTCCCAAAAATTTATGATTAACCTTGATGAAGTAAATGATATTACGGTGCAGGGAAAAATAAACCCAGTACCGGCGGAAAGCGTTGATTTACTCGCGAGTCACGTGTCATCGTTATCAAACAATCGTGAGCAAGTAACTTCTACGGGGTTGGGTGCCTCGGATTCCGTAGTCGAAACAGATACAAGAGCACATCTAGCCTTTGACAAAATAAACGATGAGGAAGATAAAGAAACCCCAAGGGGGAGGGGGGGTGGGATTGGCTCTAAGCAACCCCAGCTTTTAAAAGCTAGTGGGAACTCGGACTCTGAGTCATCAAGTGATAACAATATTACTATTGTTGAAAATCGGAAAAGACTGTCAGGGGCACAGAGAAGAAAACTGAATAAGATGAACCGGCAGAAGATATTACAGGATGAATCTGACTCTTCTACATCTACTAAAAGAGTCAGATCTCCCGAAGAGCATAGCGATGCGAAATCAATTAAGAAGAATAAATGCTCACCGACACCCAGCACTTCGGAGAAACCTATTCAATCTACCAAAAAGAGTTTCTAGTCAGAATCCGTTAATGGTGGGAGGTGAAGTTGATCCTGTTGTTGAGAAGGTGAGTAAGACCCATGCTAAAGGAAAAAGCAAGGTGGCTATAAGAAAGGGTAAGGAAGCACCATCTTATTCCTAAATATCCAAAAAACATATCCAGGACGAACTACACTATGCCATAATTGATAGCAGTAGTGCGTCTGGCAGAATTCCCGAAGAGCAAAAGAGCATCTTCAAAGATTTGTTCTACACAAAATTATTGGACCACATTCTCGAATCTAATGATGGACCAACAATCCATCATTACGCACGTTTGAGAGGGGCGTTTTGATGCTGAAACTGGCATCACAATGCTGTGTCGCTGTCGTCGGAAAACTAGTGGAGAGCATCCCCTCACCTTGGGACGGCGCAAAGCTGAAACTGGTAAGGAAAAGCGACATCCCTGTACTCAGATTTGCTATTAATAAACAAGGCTTTAGAACATGATATTGTTCAACAAATCAATCTTGAAGTTGACGATGGTTACGAATGTGACAATGAGAATAGTAATATTTACTATAACTTAGACTAGCCACAATAATTTATATGTATATAGTTATTGTAAAACACATGAAGAAGTTTTTGTTGTTTTCGTTGTTTTTATGCGTTTTATCCCACGAGAAATTGTTGAATATGGTTAATTTTATCTCGTTAATTGTTAATGTGCCAAAAATTAAAGATTTCCGAATAATGTAAATGGTATTTGAATTTATCCTCCTCATACCTATGTTTTAGCCCAATGTGCACCGTTATATAAGGCCACCGCCTGACCCGATAAGTTTCCGTAATAAGGCTAAAACCGATTGGACCAAATTCGGCAATCTACTTAGAAATAGATTGGGCCAGCCTAAACACGATTATCCAAGTACAGAAGACATTGCTATCAATGTGAGGAGGATTACGGAGGCTCTTGTAAAATCAATCGAAGATAGTTGCCCGCTTCGAGCAAGGAAATCTGCCTATGACAGGGCAAATTCGCTCGATTGGCAAGGATGTCCGCAGACTTTACAACAGAGCTCGACGTAAAAAGCTATCAGCATAAAAGAAGTTCTTCTCAAAAACTCATATCCAAACTCATTTTCCGAGTGGAAATGTTGGCCAACAGAAGAACGGTCACAGAACGAAAATGTAATGCACCAAGTACCTATTACGGATGCTATGGTTAAAGATGCAATAAAAAGCTTCTCTCCTTTTAAGGCTGCGGTACCGGACGGAATATTTCAAGCGCTTCTTCAGAATGAGGTGGACCTGGTATCAACTCATCTGGTTGGAGTTTTTACTGCATGCCTAACTCATGCATATACCCCAAAAAAACTGGCAGGAATCGAGGGTGGTCTTCATACCTAAGCCTGGCAAAGCGAGTTATACGATCCCTAATATACCTATTAGCCTAACTTCTTTCCTGTTAAAAAGCGAATAATTGACGACATGATCAAAAGTAAGATAGCCGATGACAAGCTAAAATTCAAGTAACACGCATATGTTAAAGGAAGATCAGTGGAAACAGCTCTACATGAGGTAGTACACCACATAGAACAGTCCTTCAGTGAAAAATTGTACACACTTGCCGTTTGTGTAGACATTGAGGGCGCTTTTAACAACGTTCAGATTATTTGTGGGTTATATGACGTAAAAATCAGAGACAAGGTAAATCGTGGTATTCCTCAGGGGCGAATTTTATCGCCTCTCCTATGGGTTACGACGATACACAGTCTCCTTAAAGCCCTCATCAATGAAGGACTTAAACCAGTCTGTTATGCAGACGGCGTTATAATACTTCTAAGGGGCACATATCCAAACCAACTATGCAGAAGAGCTGAGGAGGCACTTAACATAGCATATAACTGGGCACAACCAAGAGGACTAAATGTCAACCCAGATAAAACAGAAAAAGTGCAAAGTATGTGCTGTCTAGGCATAAGTGGAGCAATTAGAACCGCGCCAACAAGAGCGTTGGATACTATACTGGACATCCAACCAATAGATATCCGTATAAAGTATGAGGCAGCCCTCACAGTAAGACGTCTACAAGTGATGGGTGAATGGATAAATCGAGACCACAAGTCGCACCATCAGAAGATATTACAATCACTGGTCGGTCATATTCAAACAACGGAAATCTCCGACCGCATTCTTCAAGTGCGGCTTACAGCTACCTGTGATTCGTTCGTGCCAGACAGACGCTCATGGGAAAACGGAACACTAGCTCATACGCCAGTGGGAACCAGCTGCTACACTGATGGGTTCAGGCAAGGAGAAAGGACGGGTCTGGGACTTTTTATTGATGAACCAGAAGTCGAACTTTACTTCGCCTCCCAGACCATAACACAGTATTTCAAGCAGAAGTTCGAGCAATCACGGAGTGTGTTAACTGGCTCAGTAATACCACAAAGCCTAAATATGCCAACATATTCACAGATAGCCAAATGGCGATCAAAGCAATAACATCGGAAAAGGTCAAATCCAGAACAGTCCATGGGCAACTGCGCATTTTCTGGGTACCGGGACACAACGGAGTGATTGGAAATGAACGCGCAAACAGCTTGGCTTCAAAGGGCAGAGAACTTCGAGTGATAAACTTGGAAAATTGGAAACCTTTCGAAGCCACGAAGGATGAGTTGAACACTGAACAGTGATGGCTCACAAAACTGTGTGGAATAGAGCAACTGCAAAGATACTGTGGGGTGACCCAAATGAGAAGAAAACCAGTAGTTTTCTGAAACTAAACAAGATCGAGATTAGTAAGATGATAAGTGAATTAGGAGCGTCCAGTCGTATACTGTCGTTTGCTAAGTAAACGTAACAAAAATAAACTGAAATTGGAAAATGAAACTGAAGTCGGGAACCGGGTTGCTAGGTGCTGGCTTTGGAACGTAGATGATAATACTCAACAAGGAAACCTGACATCAGGCGTCAGCCGCCGTGGATCGCAAGCCCACCAAAACGGATGCCAGGTGAACGATACTTGGACTTAACCAAAGATATGCTGATCAGTCGTAGTGAACGGACGTATTTATCAACGAGCAGTAGTTTTAACCTATTACGCAATCGCAAAAAAACTGTACAACGTCGGAAAGGTCTACATCGTGTACTAATTATTAAAAAATAAATAAATTCGCTTGCCGGGGATGCCTTCATGTTCCGATTGAGCGGGGTTCCCCAATCGTCCGACTGTCCGTCAGTTGGTTTTGGCCAAAGCCGACCACACTAAAAATTGTGAACTTTTTCTCCCAGTACTCACAACAGGTGGTGCGGTGAGAGGCAAAATATCATGTCCGACCGTCAAAACGGAAGCACAATGAAGGTTGTTGAGGTTTCGGCTCTTACCGAAAAACAAAAAAAGTCACTTACCTGGGCTAAGGGCGTCATAGATGCTTCCAAAGCCAAATGGTCGGCTGAAAGAGTCACAAATTCCGCTGTGTTAACGGCGAATAAAGTCGAAAGAATTAGATCACCTGATGAACCCCTGCTTTCGAAAAAGGCAAGAGGACCTAATGTCACCATAAACAAGACGCTCACCAAGCCTTTTAATGAAGTGGCGAAGGAGAGTCTAGTGATGGCTGTTATAGACAGAAGTAGGAAGGATGGATTCATCCTAAACGACAAGTGGAGCCATGTGTAATCATCCATTATGGCTCATGACATCGATGTCCGTAGCGAAATACCGGGCAAACTACCAATCTGCAACGATGCAGGATGGCATCAGGGGAGAGTAAAGATCTTATATTTCGGTGATACCAGATAAGTATAATTGTATAAGGCTGCTCTGAGTCGAGCGGGTGAGGTGTGGCCCAGTTGGATGTTGGCGAAAAAACCACATTCCTAGTCACACTAGAGCCATCACCCGGGTTACAGAAGAGCCCTCCAAATCGGCTGACATATTAGAAATAATAAAAGATTGCAATCCTGGTCCGACACATAATTGGAGAATTAGCAAGGGGTGAGGCAGATGGTAAAAAGCGCCAAGTCAATTTGATCCTTAACGCTGAATCCACCACCCATTTACAACGTGCAAGTGCAACCCCGCAATATGGTTTCGAGACTTAAGTCTTAAAGGTATCCAAGCAGTATATAGCTTCCACTGCGGCAGGCGAGTCGTCCACCATGGTTGATACATGGCTTTCTGGAAGTGCGAACTTAGCCACGCCCATTATTTCTGGTGACTCCAACTCTAACAGATCTGTAACGTCCTTCTCTGAGGACGAAAGCACTACATCGGACACTGAGGAGAATCTCCGGACACTCTGAAGTATCTGGCGGGACATGCTCCTCGATGATACGGACGAAGAGTTCGACTAATCTGCCAATTACCAATGATGGTAAGAATTTTACAGATGAACCTCCATCACGCTAAAGCAGACTCAGCGGCTCTATTGCTGCGCCTGTCCACAGGTGCAGTAGACATCGTCCTGATCCAGGAGCCCTGTGTAGAAGGAGGACGGGTGTGCGGTATCAGGACACCAAACATTAATCTGCTTGTGGCCAAGTGTAAAGCACTCAAAGAACCTGAATTTTGACCAGGAAAGATCTAAGTATCTATCTCCTGACTAATTTAATTGGTAAATACCAAATAGCTGCTAGTCGCATATATTGGTTGGTCTCCAGTTACTTCCCTTATGAAGC
Organism: Eudasyphora cyanicolor; assembly: GCA_963930755.1. Classification (NCBI taxonomy): domain Eukaryota; kingdom Metazoa; phylum Arthropoda; class Insecta; order Diptera; family Muscidae; genus Eudasyphora; species Eudasyphora cyanicolor. The sequence continues at coordinate 143,389,761 of OZ005734.1, forward strand.
TGTAGGACCGACAGCTCTCTTCAACGTCTGACGAGCTCGAGCTGATTCTGCGGTAGTACGGATATAAACAATAGGGGTGATTCGCTTCTTGACTTTATTCTAACTACCAACCTAACTATTTGTAACATAGGCAATAAACCGACCTTTACAATTAAAGACAGGCAAGAAGTACTCGACGTAACGTTTGCTGCTGACCGGCTGTCAGACAAAATTATTGGGTGGAATTCAAACTCGCTGAAAAAGTGCTTAAACCTGCCGTCCACAGAAATGTGAGGAAAAGAAAGTGGCACCTGTATTAGAAGAATTTCATTAAAGTCCTCAACTCTAAACTACTGTATGAACCGAATGACAAAGCCAATGTGGATAATCTGGTCGAGCATGTCACCACATCATTCAGTAGTTCCCTTGAAGAAGCCTGTCCAAAAACAAGGTACATGGGTTAAACTAAACCTCAATGGTGGACTTTAGATTGGGATGCCTATAAATATCAACTCAAGATATATATAAAGGAGCTTAGGAAGGCGCAAAGACGCTCTTGGTATACCTTCTGTGGCAAAGTGGAAAAGGTCTCCGACGCCGCCAGGATAAGGAAGATACTATTAGCTTCACCCTGTATAGTGGGTTACATGGAGGATGAGGCAAATAACTGGACAAAAACAGCGAGCAGTCGCTTAATGTACCGCTCGACACACATTTCCCGGGGAACTCACCAACAGAACCCGAAGAACAGGAGGACCAAAAAAAATCCCCTGGCTGGAGAAAATTTATGTAGACTGTATCAGTCTTTCATACATCCCGAATCAAGGGACACCAAAATGGTATTCATACCCAAAGCGGGAAGGATATCGCACACTAGGCCAAAAGACTTCAGACCAATTAGCCTATCCTCTTTCTTATTGAAAGGTCTGGAAAGACTTTTAGATCATTTCATTAGGGAAAACCTGCATACAAAACTCTTGTCGGGAAACCAACATGCTTACAATAAGGGGAAGTCTACAGAATCAGCCCAGCACGTACTTGTGAGCACTACCAATCGTCCCTACATTCAAGGAATTCACCATGGTGGCATTTCTTGACATTGAAGGAGCTTGTAACAACATTTTCTCAAATGCGGTTAATGTCTAGCTTGATTAGACTTATACAAGGCCTGCTCAAAAGAAGACGCATAACAGCGTGGAGGGACCCACAAGGAGGGGTACTGTCTCCCCTAATTTGGAACCTAGCGGTGAATGAAATTCTGCTAGATATAGAACGTTGTGGCTGCAAGGTCGTGGCGTATGCGGACGACGTGGCAATCGCAGTGAGTGGCAAATTCGAAAACGTCCTCAGAGACATCTTACAGGTGGCTCTGAACAATTTGGCTAGATGGGCCAGAAGCAGCGGTTTGGGCGTTAACCCAAACAAGACAGAATTGGTTCTCTTTACTATGATGAATAATGTCCCACATGTGGACACTCCACCTCGGATAAATGGAACAGATCTAGTCTTTTCTGAAGGTGCTAAATTTTTAGAAATAATTCTAGATAGGAAACTGTTATTCAGACTTAACGCACTAGAACGTGTAAGGAAGGCCAACGTCGCCTTTTATTCCTGCAAAAACGCTGTAGGGTCGCGGTGAGGTCTCTCTCCTAAAATCGTCGATTGGATATATATAGCAATAGATCGTCCAATACTGTTATACGGAATTGTGGCTATCAAAGGACCTGAATTTTGGCCAGGAAAGATTAAAGTATCTTTCTCCTGACTAATTTAATTGGTAAAGACCAAACAGCTGCTAGTCGCATATATTGCTTGGTCTCCAGTTAGTTCCCTTATGAAGCTGTAGGTGTATAAAAGCAACGGATATAAACAATAGGGGTGATTCGCTTCTTGACTTTATTCTAACTACCAACCTAACTATTTGTAACATAGGCAATAAACCGACCTTTATAATTAAAGACAGGCAAGAAGTCGAGTACAAGAAGTACTCGACGTAACGTTTGCTACTGACCGGCTGTCAGACAAAATTATTGGGTGGAATGTACTGGACGGCCACTCTATGATACCTGGTAATCCAGGTCTACGTTAATGTAAATTAACACGAAATCAAAGAAAAGTGTATAAAAAAGTATATAATGGAAAAGAACACATTTGAAAAAGCTTACTGTTGTTTTCTTTAATAGAATATAATATACCACCGAGGACAAAAACCTTGTGAAACCTGTTCTTTGTATAAAGCATATTGTCTAGAAAGCAGCTAAACCTTATATATTTTAAATATATATGTCTATTATGAAAGCCAGGGCCGTGAGCAGGATTTTGTCCTGGGGGGGGGGGGTTGCTTTGACATATGCTACCCATTTTTGTATTATAAAAAATCGATGGTTGACATTTTTAATGAATATACATTTCAAAGTGAGAACGGTCCTAGACGGAGGATGACAAGCCCGCTAAGCGCAAGAATGTCAAAGATACCACAATGCCAGTCTCATCAACTACGAATCGGCCCCTCAACGAGGTCGTGAAGAACAACCTGCGTGTTGCCTTGTTAACGTCAAAAAGGTAGGTCTGTGCGCTGTAACAACCTCGGAATGGGGTGCAGTTGATTCTACGTTGTCCACACTTGTTATGGAACATGTGCGCGCCAACAAGGGTTCTCCAGTATCCCATTATGACTCTAGTGAGATTCATCGAGGCTTCAGAATAGTCAAATGTATGGACGAGTTCTCAAAGGTATTCCTGGAAAACTGCATCGCTGGGGTTAGTAATGCATTTGAAGGCATCCGCCTGAGGCTGATCCCGGCCCAGAATATCGCGATCAGACTCGAGCCAGAGTTTGGCTTCCCAAGATGCAGTGCGATAGCCCTAAACTCCTGGAGGTTCTCGCAGAAATCAGCAAGACTGTTCCAATGAACGATTAGTCCGAAATCGAATTTGAAGCACTCACGGGTGGCTTCAGACAACCTGCGGGTTCTTCTAGCAGAGGAGGATCTAGACCTAGGCGTCATCCAGGAACCCTACGTTTATGAGAACGAAGTAAAGGGTTTCCAGAACAGCGGATGTAAGATATTATATGTCAAGGATAATGGTAAGCCAAGATCGTGTCTAATCGTAAAAAACTACATAAACGTCTTTTTATGTCCCCAGTGTAGCACAGCAGACTTCACCGTGGCAAGAGTTGAATTAGAAAGTGGTAAGCAATTCCTCGTAGCCTCGTGCTACATGGCTCACTCATGTGTTACTCCACCAAGCGAGGTATGGAACGCAATGAACGCCATTCACCAATACGACATCATCATTTTGGGCTGTGATGAAAATGCGAGACACACATTATGGGGCAGCTCAGAAATAAACGACAGATGTAAGTTCGTTTTAGATTTCATTAATACTAACAATCTTACTATATGCCACAGAGGTACTAACCCTACTTTTGTATTTCCAAGCTCGGATAAATTCTGGGGGTGGGAAGAGGTCCTGGATCTCACTCTAGTAAACGCACAATAGAAGTGGATAACTGGACGGCATCCGACAAGAAGTCCTTCTCGGGCCACAATTGGATACTGTTTAATATCTCAGAAAGGGCAACTCCAGTCAAACGCTTTCGAAACCCAAAAAGGACTGATTGGGACAAGTTCAATAGCAAACTTCGCTACAAACCACAACAATATAAGAACACGACAGATATAGCTGTATCCACCTTGGCAAGTTCATGGACAAAAAAAACTACCCGAAATGGTGGACGTCTGAGACATCACAGCTACGAAGACAATCACGGAAAGCTTTCAATGCAAGTTACCAAAGCGGATCCTGGCAGCCATATAATGATAAGCTAAAGGAGTACAAGAAAGCTACAACCAGAGCAAACAAGCAATCCTGGATAGACTTCGGTGGATCGCTAGAATATACCAAAGAAACAGCCAGACTGAGCGAAATAATTGCAGAAGGTCACTCGAATCCTTTTTATATTAAGAGAGACGACGGTACCTGGTCAAATAACTCAGCCGAATCAATTTACATTCTTCTGAAAACACACTTCCCAGGCTGTACGGATACAGCTAATGAAGAGAAAAACCCAATAACTCAATCTAATCTGCTTAGATTCGCTGTTATTTCGGCGGCCTTAGTTGTGGCGTACCGTATCTGAGCAGTGTAAGTCAGCTTCGAGTCCAATCGTATGCCAATATACTTGACAGATTTTTTTGTTGGAATAACAGTATCGCCAAATTGCATATTAATCTCTAGGGGAATTATTTGCCTGGTGAGTAGGTTAGGGTGGCAGCCGTATTTTTTTTTTACAAGCTCACATAGACCAGTTTAGGTCCCTAGTGTTACCACGGGCTGAAATGCCCCTCATCGAAACCAACCTGTTTGATATATAAATTTATCGATAGTACGAATATCAGTACTGGAAAGATCTGTTAGGCTGCCTAAAAAGGCCGACCCCAGTATGTCCAGTCGTCGTTTACTCAAAGCGGGACAGTCGCAAAACAAGTGCTCAATGCTCTCCACTTCTTCCTCATCTCCACAGCTTCGGCAGAAGTCATTGGAGTCAATACCCAATCTTTTGGCGTGTTCGCCGATCAAGCAGTGTCCCGTCAGAACCTGTACTAACGTAGACAACCGTTTCCTCTCTAGTGCGAGGAGATATTTTGACCTTCTCAGGTCATACCTTGGCCAGATTTGTCTAGCTACCCTGCAGGTGCCGATTTCTGTCCATCTTTCGTTGGACTGCCTGATTGCCTCTTGCCTAAGCCAAAGCTTGCACGTGGATAGTGGCGAACCAATACATATATGCAAATTCTTCGAGAATTTGTAATGTCGTCCCTTTCCTAGCAAGTTCATCGGCTTTGCAGTTCCCCGGGATATCCCTATGCCCAGGCACCCATATGAGGTGTATATTAAACTGCTCAGCCATCTCGTTAAGAGATCTGCGGCAGTCGAGGGCTGTTTGTAAATTTAGGGATGTTGCCTCCAGAGAATTGATGGCAGCCTGGCTGTCCGAGTAAATTACAACGCCAGTGTTGGTTACTATGTTGCGACTCAGCCACTTGGCGACTTCCCACATCGCCATTATTTCGGCTTGATAGACACTGCATGTATCTGGTAGTCTGTGAGCTATATCCAGACTAAGTTCTTCACAGTGTACTCCGAAGCCTACCTTTTCATCAAGCTTCGAACCATCCGTGTAAAAGTGGAGATGGTTTCTATTACCTGGTATTCTGCCGACCCATTCATCTCATCACAGTTGGTATATAGTCCACTCGGTCGGTTACCATAGCACTACACTTTGATATCCTCATGTGACCATAGTCCTTGTACCTCCACATTGATAGGCAGTTTAATCTTATTGCCGCTTTGGTTGCAACTTCTCTCGCCACAATGTTAATCGGCAGTATATGGAGTAGGGCTTGTAGAGACTCGGTCGCTGTAGTCCTTAAGGCTCCGCTTATGCTCAGGCAGGCAGTTCTCTGAACCTTTGTTAGTAGGTTGGTAATGGTTAGTTTGTCAGTTGCCGTCCACCATACCACAATACCGTATAACAGTATTGGACGAACTACTGCTATATATATCCAGTGGACGATTTTAGGAGAGAGTCCCCACCGCAGGAATATAAGGCGACGTTGGCCTTCCTTACACATTCCAATACGTTAAGTCTAAATAACATTTTCCTATCTAGAATTATTCCTAAAAATTTTGCACTTTCAGAAAAGACTAGATCTGTTCCATTTATCCGAGGTGGAGGGTCCACATGTGGGACATTATTCATCCTAGTAAAGAGAACCAATTCTGTCTTGTTGGGGTTAACTGCTTCTGGCCCATCTAGCCAACTTGTTCAGAGCCACCTGTAGGATGTCTCTGAGGACGTTTACGAATTTGCCACTCACTGCGATTGCCACGTCGTCCGCATATGCCACGACCTTGCAGCCACAACGTTCTAGATCTAGCAGGATTTCATTCACCGCTAGGTTCCAAATTAGTGGAGACAATACTCCTCCTTGCGGGGTCCCACTGTTTACATACCTTGTTAGAGTTGTGGACCCTAGACATGCTGTTATGCGTCTTCTGGTGAGCAGACTTTGAATTAGTCTAATCAAACTAGTGTTAACTTTTAGATGTGAGAGTGTCGCAATTACCGCATCTGAGTGAATGTTGTTAAAAGCCCCTTCTATATCAAGAAATGCCACCATGGTGAATTCCTTGAAATGCAGGGACGATTCGATAGTGCTCACAAGTTCGTGCAGGGCTGATTCTGTAGACTTGCCCTTATTGTAAGCATGTTGGTTCCCCGACAGGAGTTTTGTATCCAGGTTTTCCCTAATGAAATGATCTAAAAGTCTTTCCAGACCTTTCAATAGGAAGGAGGATAGGCTAATTGGTCTGAAGTCTTTTGGCCTAGTGTGTGATATCTTTCCCGCTTTAGGTATGAATACCACTTTGGTATCCCTCCATCGATTCGGGACGTATGAAAGCCTGTGTTCAGTTCTCTGAACTGAATTGTATGGAGTCGGGTAGATTTAGGTATACAATTACAACATGTTTGTGTATGAGATGTAAGGGAATTCAAAGAAATTCCCATTTTTTAGTTATTCTAACATCGACCCAGCCATGCACACTAGATAAGAGAAGTGCATTGGTCGATGTTGTATAATCTATTTATAGACTGTAGTGAAGATAAGGGAAACATGTGTTGTGACCTTATGCCTTCTCTTTTCTTCTTACGTATAAGATAGGTTAAGAATTATTTGGTTAGTTTTAGGCTAAGTAAATATATTGTAAATAAAATTAGTTCCCAACTAACATCGAAAGTGTTCAGATCGATTTCTTTCTGCAGTTTCCGCTCTCTACATATGGTGACCCCAAGTTAAAACATCAATTAATTCCAAGTTTCCCCCCACCAGCGGTAAGGGACTTAGAATTATCATTGATGGATACGAATACGACAAAAAAAAACGCCTTTGAAATTTCAAGTTTCCGCCCACCAGTGGTAAGGAACATAAAATACTCACTGGCGCAAAAGGAGAAATAAAATTATAAACGAAAAAAATCGTTATATTTAAATAAAATATATACATATATTTAAAAATAAAATTTACGCATATAGTAAATAAGAAAAATGTGTGTATAATTGTTAAAAGTATAAAAAAAGAAACGATATTACTTCAATAATAAATATAAATAAATACAAAAGAAACTGAGCAAAATTGCTCATCGTGTAGAGCGTGTAGATTGTAGCAGAAAAGAAAAGGTGAACAATAGGGAACTCCGTCCGTTAACGTTAGCTATGGAAAAAATTCCATATTGCCAAAGGGAAGTGGTTAGCAGGGACGCTATGAGTGAATTCGACAGTTGGTACTGTCAGTTTAAAATACATTTGGAGGGAGAAACCAAAAGTGTTTTCCAAACAAATCGAGTCTCAGAAGCAAATGCTTCAACGAAAGACTTTGTGAGATTACAATATGGAGAAAATGCTCAGCCGTCTTCAAGGGAAGGTACGGAGGGATGTGAATTACCAAGGATGGGATTTAGGAAATGTCCAATTGGGTGCTTAGTATCCCACCAACTAAAAAGGTGTACTAGGTTTAGGATGCTTCCCATTGATGAAAAAATGGGATAAGCTTGTGGAACACAAAGTGTGTTTCGTATGTTTGGAGGTGGGTCATGTCAAAAGGACATGTACCCGAAATGTTTCTTGTACAAAATGCTATGGGAGACATTTCACTCATCTCCATAGGGAGATTGAAAAGAAATTAGTTTTTTTCGATTATGAATTTATCGAACCACCAAAGTTGTTTAAGGAACAGTCAAAAAACACTTTGAGTATAGACTTTGAGGCATTAGGATTGCCAAGATTCATTGAACCACCAAAGTTATTTGATGAAATCTCTGACAACACCATGGGAATAGATTTTAAGGCATTAGGGTTGCCACATTTTATCGAACCTCCTAGGTTGCTTACAGAAAATTCTGAAAGCTCCTTTGAAAAAGAAGAAAAGTTAGACTTAGTAGCTACAGTTTCCAGTGAGACAGACAATACTGGAAACATTTCCACATTAGATAAAAATGGTAAAAATGCCGTAGGAATTTCTAATATCATAAGGAATTATTTTCCAAAATTGAATTGGAGATGGGGAAGGTCCATCCAAATTAAAATGAATTTGGATGGTGTAGGTAAAATAATAAACAAGAATAAAAATATAAAAAATGTATTATCTTTATATAAGAAACTTAGAATTAAGAAAAGCGTCGGAGAGTTAATGGTGGATGTCCAACAACCCACCAAGAAGAACTGGAAAACTGCCACAAAAAGTGATAAGCATGCAGAAATAAATGCAGCATCGAGTCAAACAACAAACCCAAATAATTGCATTATAAGGAGCACCAATGGGATCATTATATTCCCGGAAACAACCGTGGTAAAGGAACAACAGCAGCCGTTGCATCACCACCACTGTCATCACCATTTAAAGATGACAAAACGTGAGTTTGTTAATGACAATAATGTGTTTCCAACACAGCTTTCAACGGCAGAATCATTGAGGTCCAACTTGACAATTGGTGAAGATGCTAGATCGATAAGTGATACTCCCAATGCCGAGGGAGCGGACAGAACACTCGCAGCAAGAGTTCAAGAAAAACAGAAGCCAAAGGAGCCGGATAAAATATTACAAAATAAAAATCTGCGATTGAAACGAGATAGATGGCGACTATAATGGAGTCAACGCTGTTTTATTGTTAGCGTATTCAATACCTCAACTTATATTAATTTAATAATAATTTTAAATATATCTTGTTAAAAGACTAGGATCTTTTAAGGCCGGCAGTATGTTCAGTTCTCTGAACTGAATTGTATGGAGTCGGGTAGATTTAGGTATACAATTACAACATGTTTGTGTATGAGATGTAAGGGAATTCAAAGAAATTCCCATTTTTTAGTTATTCTAACATCGACCCAGCCATGCACACTAGATAAGAGAAGTGCATTGGTCGATGTTGTATAATCTATTTATAGACTGTAGTGAAGATAAGGGAAACATGTGTTGTGACCTTATGCCTTCTCTTTTCTTCTTACGTATAAGATAGGTTAAGAATTATTTGGTTAGTTTTAGGCTAAGTAAATATATTGTAAATAAAATTAGTTCCCAACTAACATCGAAAGTGTTCAGATCGATTTCTTTCTGCAGTTTCCGCTCTCTACATATGGTGACCCCAAGTTAAAACATCAATTAATTCCAAGTTTCCCCCCACCAGCGGTAAGGGACTTAGAATTATCATTGATGGATACGAATACGACAAAAAAAAACGCCTTTGAAATTTCAAGTTTCCGCCCACCAGTGGTAAGGAACATAAAATACTCACTGGCGCAAAAGGAGAAATAAAATTATAAACGAAAAAAATCGTTATATTTAAATAAAATATATACATATATTTAAAAATAAAATTTACGCATATAGTAAATAAGAAAAATGTGTGTATAATTGTTAAAAGTATAAAAAAAGAAACGATATTACTTCAATAATAAATATAAATAAATACAAAAGAAACTGAGCAAAATTGCTCATCGTGTAGAGCGTGTAGATTGTAGCAGAAAAGAAAAGGTGAACAATAGGGAACTCCGTCCGTTAACGTTAGCTATGGAAAAAATTCCATATTGCCAAAGGGAAGTGGTTAGCAGGGACGCTATGAGTGAATTCGACAGTTGGTACTGTCAGTTTAAAATACATTTGGAGGGAGAAACCAAAAGTGTTTTCCAAACAAATCGAGTCTCAGAAGCAAATGCTTCAACGAAAGACTTTGTGAGATTACAATATGGAGAAAATGCTCAGCCGTCTTCAAGGGAAGGTACGGAGGGATGTGAATTACCAAGGATGGGATTTAGGAAATGTCCAATTGGGTGCTTAGTATCCCACCAACTAAAAAGGTGTAC